>JAENPR010000266.1:0-727291 GCA_018135685.1 Themeda triandra
GACTCATTTCGATGCACATCTTTCCTATCTCAGAAGGGGCAGATGGTATATTTACCTTAATGTATTCCAAGAGCCTATTGAGGTGAGATGTTGTCCTACGTAACATCTTTGAGGAGTACACCTATATGAGTCGCTCCGTCGGTCACGCTTCATGGGACTTGGGTAATCCCTAAATACTATGAAAGGCAATGTATGTGACTTATATGCTTCAAACAAATGGGAATGTCTTTAGCTGCCCAAGACGCAAAGGACTTGAGTGAATCTCATCTCGCACAAAACTGGCCAATTCAAGGCATAGTCCATTGTTCGGTGAGAATGGGTGAAACTCTGCTCTAGGTGGATGTTCAACTTACCGGGGCCTCCACCGAAACACCGGTATATCAAAGAGCCGTGGTTCTCGATGTTTTTACTTTTACAAACCCTAGAGTTTGGTGGGGATTGTTGGATTTATTATGGGCTAGGCCCATTTTAGATTTAATAAA
The DNA here is from genome assembly GCA_018135685.1 of Themeda triandra. Classification (NCBI taxonomy): domain Eukaryota; kingdom Viridiplantae; phylum Streptophyta; class Magnoliopsida; order Poales; family Poaceae; genus Themeda; species Themeda triandra. The sequence continues at coordinate 483 of JAENPR010000266.1, forward strand.
TCAAATAAACTCTATGGTGTGTAATTGTGGAGAATATTAATTGTACCGGATTGGAAGTCCAACGGTCCTTGACTTGACTTATATTGTGAGAATTATTCCACTTAATTTGAGAAGCAAGGAAAAGGACCAAGGTGTGCCACACGCGCGCTGCCGCCGCCGCCGCCGGGCCGGGCCGGCCGGGCCGTGGGCGTGGCGTGGCGTGGCGTGGCGGCAGCAAGCGGGCGCGAGCGAGCGAGCGGACGGACGGACGTGACGCGACGTGTTAACTTTTTAGCACTCACATACGGGAGTTTCAACTCAGTTAAACTCTTCGCCTTCCGTCTAACCCTTCAGCTCCTGCGCAACCTCTTCCTCTTCCTCTTCCCCGGCCGGCTACATAAGGGCACCGCCCTCTTCCTCCAAAAAAAGAGAACACACAACCGTAACCGCAATCCTCGCAGCAACGAGAGAGTTCCCATCTCGTTTGATCCGCGCGCACGGTGAAGCGGAGGGCAGGTGCCTCCGGAGCTCTCGCCGATTGAGACCTTGCACGGGTGGTCGGCAATTAGGTTTTTGGGGAGCGTCTTCGATCGCCCAACCTCCATTGTTGCTGCTCTTCGCGTTGGGAAGAGTTCGTCTTCTTCCTCTACATCCCGAGAAGAGATCGGCGAAGTTCGTCTTCTTCCTCTACATCCCGGAGAAGAGATCGGCTACCGCAAGTCTTCATCATGGCGTTAGAAGATGGACAACGGGAGCGTAAGGGGTATGAACTGCTCATTTCCTCTTTAGTTTTCACGTTTCGATCATGCCCGTTTCGATAGTCGTTATGCGATGCTTCGCATGTGTTGTCGCTATGTTTCACTAGATCCAACATCGTGTTCACCCTTATATTGTCTCTCGTTCTTACCGTCTGCTATATGTTTTATCTATCTGCTCCAATAGGCCTCGTGAAAATATTTCGCGCTGTTCTCTCGCATGTTCCAAGAGCCTGGCTGAGATGTTTCTTATGCAATCTGTTTTCAACCATGATATACATGTTTAATCTTGATGCTATGCAATATATGTCATATTTATATGTCTTTGATTATGATATGCTTTGCATGATTATTAATCACATGGTTCATGTTCTTTTGAACATGATTGATGCTATGATCTTTATTTACAATTATATAAGGAATTTGTTATTTATACGTTAACAGATTTTTTGGCCTTGTATCTGTCTAATTATGGGACGTTGATTTTGTTTGGTGATTCGTGCGGTCGTGGGGCATTTGCCGGGTCCGCAACGGTGTGTTTTTGCTTAACGGGTTCGCAGAATCAGGACAACGTAAACCCATGACCCGTTAGTTTTGAAATCCGCGCCCACGTTGTCTTATCCTCTTTCGCTTCCTTCCCCTAATCCGCCGTTCCCCATTTCGCCCGTCGGGAGGCGGACGGTGGCCGGGCGTGCCGCCGCCGCCGGCCCTCCCGGCGAGCTCGCGCGCCCCTTCCCGCGCGCCAACCTCGCCGTGCATGCCTCCCCCGACCATCCGTTCCCCATATTCGCTGCGTCCGGGAGGCGGACGGTGGCTAGGCGGGCCGCGCCGTCGCTTGCCCCCTCCCCGGCGAGCTCGCGCGCCTCCCCGCGCCAACCCTCGCCGTGCACACCTCCCCGTCCTAGGGTCGCCGTGCGCCGCCCCCGACGTTGTGGCGCTGCTCGCTGACGCTCTAGCCGACCGGGAATCCGCCGACCCCTGCAGCCAATCCCGCACGAGAGCCTCGTCGTGCCTCCCTGCTAAGGTGAGCAATCCCCACTTTGTGGTGCTTCGTTGACTACTGTCCATCCGGATCGGGAGCCCTTTTTCGCTTTTGCACTTTGTTCTAATCAAAGTGGTAGATTTAGGGATTTTCTGTACGTAGATTACGTATTAGTTAATTTGTAGATGAGTGTGTTTGGTATTTGTTAGCAACTCGGATTTAGTTAGTTACACGGCATATGAATTCACCCTGATTGGTTTCATGCCGTGTCGAGGGCCGGGTGTAACTCGAAGATGGGAAGCTTCCAAGTTATCTTTTCCGTTGCTTGCTTTTCCTGATCTTACCTCTGTTCCCGTTTTCTGAATTGTTCTACAAAAGAGATATAGCTACAATTAGTTTGCTTGTGCCTTTTGGTAGCAAGGCCATGTGTTTCATTATGGTATTTTGTCACATCTAGAAAGGTGGTACTCATTGGAAATGTGTGTTTGCACATATAGCTTATTTGTTTGGATGTCAGGTCAAATGCCTATACATGTCTTGTAAGGAGGAAGCTTCATATGCTACTGCACAATCAGTTACCTACTATTGAGTGCATTTGATTTAATATTCTGCCAACTTTTTACATTACCTGCACTTTTATCACATGTTCATGCCAGTTAAGCATTTTTGCACTTCATGATTTCACTATACCAGCTTTTATCAATATGTGTGTTTGAAACTGCTGTGTGTGTTATTTGTGCATGAATATGTGCAAAAATGCAGGCATATGCGTGTGCCGGTATGTTCCTTTTTGCCCCGTCGTGTGCTAGTGGTAGAACTACTTGTAGATTCAATTCAACTACAATTTTTGGGGGTGTTCAACTCATCATCCCAGTGTGCGGCTATGCCGTTGCCGTCCATCTTCCAAAAACATGCCATCATGTATGCTTTTTTAAAGGCTAGGCACCGTATATTTTTAACTTTTGCTGCCCCTGTTATGTCCAATCAAATTTTCATGATTAGTAGGCGATGAACTGTGTGGGTGTCCTCGTGTTTGGACTTTGAAGTGGAGTAGCAGACATGTACTTGCCGATTGATTTTTGCAGCATTGCATTTTTCTCGAAAACGAAACGGATTTCTTCATGGTGAATTGGTCCATTTTGTGGTTTGAGCGCATTTCTTTATTCATGTTTTGATCAATAAACATGTTTTCAGTCAATGGGCAGTTAACTAAGATGCCGAGTCTAAAATTATTCTGTACTCACGCACACTCCCCGTGTTTCCCTTTCATCTTCCCCGTGTTTCAGACTCGGGTTTTGGTCTCAGTATTGTTGTTTTCTTTGGAGATTTGTTACTGGATCCTTTGGGATTTTGGGATCAACCTGTGATGTGTTTTTTGAACTCTCTTTTCTCTCTTAGTTCAAAGGCAGAACTCCTGCCATTTTCACTATCACAAACACTCCATTGTATGTAACACTAAAATGGAGTATTTGTTGTAACACAACTGCATGGTGTTAGATGTTTCAAGTAATTTGTTCAGCAAGAACTTGTAAACTTGAAGGGTGATCAGTTCAGTGCCAATCTTTGTGCTGTATACATCTTCCATTCCATGTGCTTTGATCTTAGGCATAGGATGCCAAGAGATATTTTATACTTAGTTGATTGAGTTGCCCAAGAGAAACTTAGTTTTAGTATATTTGGTGCTGCTGTTTCCATGTGCTTAGGGTATTTCTCTGTTTCAATGTCTATTCAGTTCCAAGTCATACTTTTATAGTGGTTACTTATGTGAGTGGAGAAGCTAGCAGCACTGCGGTGTCTACTGGATGGGATTTGGTTGGACATTAGGCCTTAGCCTATTCTTGAAAATGAGTATTCTGTGGCGCCATAGTCCCAACCCGTCGAACATGCATTGGTTTGTCTTTGCTTATTTAGCAATGCAAGTTAATATCAGATGTTTTTGATATATTTGATACGCTATATGATAGGGTGAATTATATTTTTTTTTGTTCTAAATTTGTCACCGGTGCATTTGTCTTTTTGTATATATGGATTGGACTGCAAGTTTGTCTTTTTCTCGAATTCGAAGTCATAAACTTGCTTAGGCAATGTACTTGTCACATGCTCTTTGTAAAACATGGGTTTAGTCAGCATGCAAATGAAGCCTCAACTGTACTTCTTTAGGTCTCATTCTGTATTTGCATTTATTGGTTTAAGAAAGTCATTAGTTCGATTTTTTTGTTTGCTGCCCATGATACTTTTATAAATCCACAATACGTGTAATGCTTTTTTGTTTTCATGGCATCAAACTATGATCTCCAATTTGTTTGTGGTAATACGGTGATTTTGCACCTCGATTTTTATGGTGGTATCTTTATTGTGGTTGTAGCAGTCATGGATGACACTCCCTCATGAGTCATGAACGTTCAATCACCTTTTTTCTGTAGCCTCTGGTAGTTCTTTGTCTTTTGAGAAACACTAGCATAGTAGTAGTGGACTGAAATTAGAGAAGTCACCTATAAGCTTGTAATAAAATATGTAAGGAAACTCGCAACATATGAAAGCAGTTTTCTGGATTCTTTTTTGCTTTAGCACATGATGTTTTTTCCTACCTGTCATTAAAACCGATGTAAGGCATAACGAGTGTTTTTGATACTTGTTTGTAGACTAGGTAGGTAGCAACCTCTCTTTTTTCATCCCAAAAACCACCCATGTTCCATATTTTCTCAACTTCTTTTCCTCCGAAAATTGATTGTGTTCTGCATACAGGTTTGGTTTGCAATGGAGAATCTCCAATCGATGGTGTTGATGATTTGTTGTTCGACATGTATAAACAGGAGGTATGTATTTTTTCAGATTTTTTTTGTTCGTCAAGTGCTAATATAATATATTTTTATATATCCTCCAATCATTTTTTTTGCTGTTTTAGGTTTTGAAGCATCTTAAAAGCAACATGAGTGTTGAAATGCTAAGGACATTGGTAATCTTCAAGGTTAGTTAGGAAGCTTTTTTTGCTTTTTTCCATATGCGGGCTGACTGAAAATTTGTTCATAAATGTCAAACTAATCTATTATTTTTCACTTTTTTAAGTACATTGAACTGCTATTATATATTTCCCGAACCGTTTCTTTTAGCTTGAACCTTTCTCATTTACCCTTTTTATTACTTGTTTTTTCTTTTTTTGTAGGATGGTGGTGCTGGTACATCCGATCTTGGTGCTAGGAAGTTGAGGCTGGATTCATTTTTAGCATCATTTGTTGCCGGCAGTGTGAGTTGTTTTGCCTCTTCTTTTGAAATGAAAATTTATCCAGCATTTTTTTTTGTCCATTGGATTGCGTAACCCTTTTTTATTTACATAGGATGTCCACGCATCCGATGTTTTCGAGGCATTCCTCCCCCGGTCCGAAGTCACGCTTGGAATCTTCTTATGGATCGGTCTTTGAGTCAGGAGGTGTGCACTTTTATTTGTTGTTTAATGGGATTCTTCTATTTTTGTCTCTTGTCGAAGTGACAAAATGTTTTTATGTTGGTTGTTACTAATTTTTGAATAGGTGATTTAGGGCATTGTGGGTTTGTTTGCCTTGCGTGGTTCAACTACGCCATCAATACTACAAGAAAATGAGAAACTAGTTGTTGATGTGTTAAAATTTCGATTGATTCTTCATGTATCGGGATGGACGGTTAGTTTCCTAAATATCCTTTTTTTGAGCAACTCACATATGTTTCTCATTCGGTCATTTTTTTTGGCTTATAAGTTTATGTTTTTTCATGAAGCTTCGCCTTCATTACACCTCCTTTGAAGCGCAAGGAAGTTTGCAAGTCCCCAACGGCTCCGGGTATGTTTGTATCTTTTTCTTCTTTTTTTGCTTTTAACTGTTTTTTAATTTGGATTTTCTGCTTCATTTTTATGTATTCACCCCTCTTATTTTTTTGAAAATCCTTATGCAGAAAAGCGTCTTACAAAAAGGTCTCGTCCCAATGAGGCGGGACTCAACATTAATGCTAGGGATGCCAAAGTGCTTTTTCCCGAGGTTGAACTTATTCATGCTATTGATGAGGTTGGTTTATGTTTTTTCATGAATTTTTCCTCATGCGTTTTTGCTCTATGTATTCTTTGTTTGTGTGTGGGTTTTTTAGCAATTGACGTTTCTTTTTCATGTCTAAAAACGCGGGATGACCGTGATGTGGTTTTTGTGAAGGAGGTGAGATTAAATGATAAGCTGAACAAGATGTCCAACAATTCAGATGCCATGTACAATGCAAACATTGGTGTGGGAAGCAAAGTTGACAATGAAGCTACCGCATTGAAGACCAAGCTGGCGTGTCATTTGCTTCGAATGAAGAAAGGCGCAAGGATACTGTTGGTGTGTCATTTGCGAATGAAGAAAGGCATAAGGATACTGCTGATATTGTTTCAATCACTGAGTCTGCGCGATTCCCTGTTTTAGAACGATCGAAGAATGTTTATAATGCAGTGTTTTCACTAGCGAAAAGCAAGCTTTCTAGGTAAGACTTCTATCTTTTTTTGTACTGCAATATTTTTGTTTCAGTTCTTTGTTTCTTTTCTTGTGTTTCAGTTTGTTTAGTATTTTCATTATCTACGAAATGATAATGCTAAACGCAATATCCTTCAAGTATTTGAATCAACGGAAATAGGAGATAACATGTTTTGTTATGTTATGACATTTTTAATCGTGAGCATAGCAACTGAATGGGATACACCTTAATCAAAAATAATGAAAGGCAATAATCTATCCATGAAACGCAATATCCTTCAGTTTCTTTTCAGTTTTCATGTTTGCCGATGTTCTTTCTAGTGCCGAGTCAATGTTAGCCTAGTACGTAGGTGATGTTCTTTTGCTAACTCTTTTTAGTTGATGTTTTGAGCTACTATACAGCCCATGTCCTGCTAGTTTTTTTTCGCTGCTTCTATATAAGTACTAATATGTCCTTGTTGTAGGCTTGCATATATTTAGTTGTTTGTGCATGTCTATCTTTTATCTTTGTGTTTGTTCGTGAATGGGGGATGCCTTTTTAATAGCATTTACATGGATCTTGAGTTGTGCAAAAGATGGTAGGGGCTGTCTTGCTAGCCACACGTATATCAATGTTTTTTCAAGTGTTATGGTAGCATGTGACTAGTCTATTTTTTTTTTGAATGCAGTGTCTATTATTGTTTTGATCGGGAAATGCAACCTACAATATTTCTCACTTGGTGAATCATTGACTCAACAAAGGAGTATCTACTTATGTAATCAATATTTTTCTGTCGGAAATTCTATCTTGACAAGCTTCCAAATATTTCAAGGAAGCACTTTTTCTTTTCACAAACAGTAGTAAGTCTGTCTAAGAAACAATCCGCATATCAATTTGTCTTTTTTATTTTTTTAGAAAAACATTTGTTCAATTACTCTATTTGTTATATAAGATTTTATTCATGCGGGATGTGTTTTTGAGTGACTCACCTCGACTACTCGCAAGTTGAAACGAGCTTCACCTCGCTTGCTCAAGTGTGCAAATTGCATGAATGTGATAGGGTAATGTGAACTTTTGATCATTATCTACTTTCTACTTATTAGATAGTAAGATACATGAGTTTTTTTGTATTCCTTTTTGAATCCTTTTTTTCTTCCCCCCTGTTTTTCCCCACGAAGCATAAGAAACATTGGTTCCTTTTCGTTGTTGACATGCATCAGAATTTCTTTATGTTTCTTGACTCCCTCTACACAAAAGATGATGAGTTCAGTTCGACACAAGGAAAAAGTTGGTAAGAATCACATGCATATATGTGTGCTTGTCGAATTTTTGTCTCATTTTTTTTGGACTTGAATGTTTTTTGTTGTTGTTTTTTTTTTGTAGATAAGGGGTTTCCTCAATGCATGGGCAATTTTTGATAATTCAAACACAAGCTTCGACCACTTCAAGGCTGCTTATCCTAAAGTTCCCAAACAGGAAAATGAGTAAGACACTTCTTTTTTGTCTCCTACTCTTAACATTCGGTGAAATAGAGATACGGTAGTAATTTTTTTATTACTTACTTTTTTGTATTTTTCTGCAGGTCGATGTGGTATATATGTGATAAAATTCATGGAGCTCTACGGAACCGGTCCGAGGAATGAATGATCTATTCGGTCCCAAGGACATCCCAAGCATTCGTGCGCATTTAGTAAATAGTTTAGTGTTTTCCAAGCACAACAAGGCCGACATACAACCTTTGCTTGATCACATTGCTGCGGTTAGTTTATATTTTTGGTTTTCTCCTTTTGATAAACCATTTTCAGACCCCAGTCATAGTGCATTCATTTTGATTTGTCCCTCTATTTTATTTTTTGCAGGATGGCACCAGGGGTTGATGTGCAGATTTTTCATCTATTTTTTTTTAATAATGCTGCACATTTGGTGCACTTGATGAACATCTTGTATATATGAACAAATTATGTGGGTTTTGTTTGTTGAATGTGGATGTGGTTATTTTTGAATTTGTGTCATGGTTGATTTTGCATTTTGAATATTTGTCAACTATTGTTTTTTTGAAATTTTTTTTGTGGCTTACTGTATATTTGCCCTTTATTCATGTTTATATAAGTTATGCGTAGGTTATTTTGTTGACAAAGCCGGGCAAGAATGATGCCTTGATAAGAAGTAAGTTTTGTTATAGTTTTAGATTTAAAGTTATTTAATTTTTTGTCCTTGTTATTATTTTGAGTTTGCATCTATTTATGGCATTTTATATATTTGTTTTTGTCCTTAGTTTAAATTTGTTATTAATTTAAGTATCTTTCTTAGCTTGTGTTATCTTTAGTTGATATCCTTTTGGTCTTTGCTGTTTTATGAAGATGTTTCATTTGAAGTTGTTGATGTATTTTGAAGTTGTTTTTGCTGACCTCTTTTTTAGTTATAGATGTTGCAGCTTCATTTTTCAGTTGTATTTTTCTTCAAGAGTTGGTGCCATCTATTGGCCCTTTAGGTTTTTTTTGTGTTTTATTTTTGTCATCTTTGGCTGAGGCTTGAGTTGTATTTGTGAGGGTTGACCGTGTGTTTTTGTGAGGCTTGAGTTGTATTTGTGAGGGTTGACCGTGTGTTTTTGTGAGGCTTGAGTTGTGTCATCTGAGGTTGTGGCTTTAGGTTTTAGTTGTTATTAGCTGTGCCATATGTGGTTGAGGCTTGAGTTGTATTTGTGAGGCTTCATTTTTGTGCGTGTGTATTTTTGAGGGTTGACCGTGTAGCTGCATTTGTATCAGTGATTGTAAGGTCCTGTTGATCATTTGTGTTTGTATTTGTAGTTGTAGGCATTTTTTTTAGTTTTCCGACCTTATTTATTTGAGTTCACTTATTAGTTATTTTACCTTCTTTCGACTAACATATATTCATATCTGTTATGTTTTGTTTAGGTGGCAAGCTTCCTTGCATTTTGCAACCCACAAGATGAGCCATTCTGCAGGTATCTTCATTAGTATCTGTGTCTTTTTCACCCACAAGTTGTTGGCCTTACCGTGTCTTTTTCACACCTTAGCAGCTCGAAAACACAGCTATGACTCTTTTAATTGGAGTTGCCTAACTGCAGTTTTCTAAGTAAGCTTCGTAGCATCATCGATACGAATCCATGCATAGTATGTCTAGTTTGGGTCAAGTACCAATCTTATGTCATGATCCGGCGCATCGATGAAGCCACCCACAAGTGGAGTCGGGTGCTCTAATGTTAGTAGATATAGTTGAGTCGGTGGCATTGTGATAATATCCGTAGCCTTCTTAGATTATACTTGTAGCTTTAGTACGGCAATATGGGAAGACCTCATATTTTGTGAGGTGTCCAGGAACTGTAGTTCACTGTATTGTGTTTTCAGATTAGGAAATAGTAAGTTCTCATCAGTGATAGAAAGCAGCTGCTATCTCTTCTCTCTTACTCGAAGTTTATGTTAGTCCAACCATTCGATAATATAACTTATATAAGCCGGGCAGTCTCTTTTTGCACCGCCTCGTTATCGCACCTCCACTTGCTGCTGATTCCAGCACCATAATGTTGTCTTTGCATTTGTTTTTACCTGAAAATTGTTAAAAACTAGCACACAATAGCTCGATCCTTATACTTGCTCTATGCAACACAAACAAGGTGGATCTCGAGGCCACTGTTACTAAGGTTAGTACCTAACTTTGTTGAGCTTTTTTGGATGACTCTTTTGTATGTTGCTGAGTAAAGCTCCTATATGTCAAATAAATGTTACTGTTAGCATGGTTCTCTATTTCTTGATAGTGATTGTGCATGCTCTCTCTCTCTCTTTCTCTCTTAGTGTGATTCGAGTGGGGGGTGGGAGTTTGCCATCTGAGTGTGTTTATATGCTTGGGTTCTTTCGAGTTGTCATGGTCTGTTTAGATGAGTTGGTGAAAATGGCAGTAGTAGCTCTAGTGAAATTTGTTTTGACAAACTGAATGAAATCTGCGCTCTTTTGTCATTTTTTATGCAGGTCATGTTTTCTGATGATGTGTTCCACTGGCAAGCGACCGTCATACGCCCCAATGGCAGCTACTAGTCGGAGGGCATGTTGTTTTTTTCACCATCCATTCCCCTCCGGGGTACACCTTCAATCCTCTAAAGGTCAGTCCACGGGCCTGGTTTCTCTCTCTATCTATGTGTGAGACAGTATGAGTGTGATTGTGAGTGCTCTGAGTTTCTGATTTCTTTGCTTGTTGTCAAAATGTAGTGTCATGACTTCCATTTCATCGCTCATGATTTTTCCCCTCCTTGGTCGATTTGTTGCTAGTCACTGTCAAATGTTGTTTTTCTCACCATCCATTCCCCTCCGGCCTACACCTTCAATCCTCAAAAGGTCAGTTTGTGATTGTGTTGGACGATTCACCTTTTTACTGAATATGTACAGTTTTTAAAGAAATGCTTTTTCAAACCGAATGCGTCTTACTGAACATGGCTTTATGTCATCTATATCTAATGATTTATTTTTTTGCTGTTTTTATTCTGCTGCACATGCATCTAAAAAAATTATGATACAAGTACCGCAATATAGGAGTGATAGGAGCAGCAGCTGCTATATTTTTATTCTCCCCCTCAACTGTCGGGTTACTAAATAACAAGTGCATTTAAGCCATGTGAAAAAACAGTACATCGAAAGGAGCATGTAGCTCTTTACACAAGTAGGTTCTTCAAAATACATGATCGAAAAACTACATTAATTTTTTTATGTTTTCCTAGTGTCATTCCCTCATCAGCTTTGTCCTTTCTCCGCATCGCCTTGTTTCTTTTGTACCACATGCATTGTTGGGGTGGGCTGTGCTTTTCTCAAAGGGGCATTTCCTGCTGTTGTGCCCTGAGTTCTTGCAGTTCTTGCAGGTGTACTTTTGCTTATTTTGTCTCTTAAATCCCTCAACCAAGGGCATTGCTCTTTTGTTTGACTCTTTTGGTCGTCGTCCTTTTGTTACGGCAATATCGGGTCTTGTAGTTGTATTTCCGGTGCTGTCCCTCTATTCGAAACTCGGAGTGTTTGATGCAATATCTCGGAGCAGTTGATGCATTCTCTCCGTTGTCCTTGAATCCATTTCTCTCATCTCTTTTCTTATTCTTTCCATCTCTTTAGCAAGGTAGTCGTGTTTCTCTTTGTTTTTATGCTTCGCAACTATCTCGGCAGACATAAGTGACAAATTATTGAATCTAAGGATAGATCTCTCTCTTGGCAAGCTTATCGAAGATTCGTACAAAACATTTTACTTTCCTTCTTCTTCCATCTCGTTGATGATGTACTTTTCTAGGATTTTTATAATGTCCTTTTTCATCATGACTTTCAGGATGTGGCCGCATAAGATTCCATCCTTTTGGAATTTCCCACACGTATGGAGAGGTCTTCATTCTCGCCTATCCATTTCAACAATGTAAGTTCTCGTTCTTGTATGGCCGACATGGATGATCTAGAGGCGTGTATACATTGTATGTCCTGTCATTATCCATTTCGTCTCACTGTGTAACATAGTTGCACGCCTAAGTTGCCACTGAAACTTTTTGAATATCTTCAAGTTATATGCTTCTTGTGCTTGCTTCTCCATGTAGTAGATTGACCATAGTTTTGACTTTTGTTTCGTGTTTGACTCATGTTCCGCTTGAGCTTCATTGTCAAAAATTGTCTCCCGAATCCTCTCATATTCCTTTAGGAAGCTTGCCATCCGTACCGAGGCCCTACATTCTTTTTGAACCTTGCGTTTAGACCTTCACTTCTTGATGTTGTATTTATGAATGGGCGAAGTCATACTTGAACCACACGGGCGCCCACCTTTCCCTGGTAGCATATATGTTTTGGAAGTACTTCACATGCTCAATCTCATGCTTGATAACCATTTCCTGCCATAGTTTTCGAATTCCTCCTTTGTCAATGAATTGTCAATAATGTCCTTTAATTCCTGTCTCAGTCCTTCCCTTCTATCCATGCACCTCCCACATTTAAGGTCAGCGTTATATTTGATATGAAACACGCAGTTTCTGTGGGTAGCTTGGGGGAATATTTGTGCTATAGCTGATCTCATTGCACCATCCTGGTCGGTCATGATCGTTGTTGGATGCTTTCCACCTACGCTTCAATGAAAGTCCAAAACAACCATTTGAATGTTTCGTGGTTTCATCTCGGAAATCGATGCACACCCAAATATGCACGTGAGTCCATGTCCCGTAATCCCAAAGAAATGGTGCGAATGGCATACGGTATTTGTTTGTTAGGTAGGTCGTGTCGAAACTCACACAATCTCCAAACTCCCGAAAATATCTAACCGACCTTGCATCGTCCAAAAAATACATTTGACTTTATTTTCACCGTCCGCAAGGAACTTGTAGTAGAAATTGGGATCTCTACTTTCTTCTTATTGAAGTACACAAGAGCTTGCATCATGTCGTTCTGATTCGTCTCCCTTTTGATCTTGCTTCTATAGTTGATGATATCTCTGTCCCTATACGGCGTTGCTCCAAGCCCACCTCGGAGGAATGACAAGATGTACATCATTGTTTTTGTCGGTAGGTTGCATTCATTGAGTGTCCGTATCATTCTTTTTTCTTGATCTGTCATATGCTTGTGCACCCTGAAAAATCTTGCCCCCAAAGTCATTGGATGATTATGCTCAAGTATTAGCTTTGTAACTGCCCAGCCCCCATTTCTTTCACTAATGACCATGCTACATTTGCAACCTGTTTTCACAAGCACATTTGTATCTCTTGCTGTAGTAACTTCTTCTTCTTGCGTGTTTCCTTCCTTTGATGTCTTTTGCTTCCCTTGTCTATTGCACCTAAAGGTCTCTCTTATGACCTCACGCGAATTGCTGCAAATCCTTTTTTACCAAAGCATACTCATTGAAGAACTCGTATGCTTGACGAGTTTGGAACTCCCGCCCTCATACGGGATGTACCGACTCGAATTTCTTGAGACCCGCTTTGACTTGATAGCTTTTCATTTTCCAGTAAAGTTGTTCACATCTTGCTCATCCAAAAGTTCATGCCCTTGTGCTGCCTCATCAGTTTCTTTGTCTGCTATGTTGATTTCTGGATTTTGTGCTTGCTCTGCCCTCTCTTCATCCCCTTCTCCTTTTTCCTCCTCCTCTTCTTCAGAGACATATGTTTGATTTGGCACAATCTCTTGCTCCTGTTGGAATGTTAATTAGTTTTGTTAGCATTAGCAAAGTATCTATATCTTTTTTCTAAAGATGAATTCCCGCTATGGGAAAAATTACATCTTACCTCGACTATCATGGATGTGTTTAAACAGTCGATGTCCCAAAGTGGACTTCATCTTCTTCCTCTCGAGCTCAGTATTCTCAAGTCGTAGGTATATAAGGTGAATTTGTCTCATTTTTTGTTGTTCAAGTTTCATAGATTTTGTGTGAAAAACTAAATGTTTACAGCATCCATACCTCAATATCCAAATTTGACATGGGTTGTTTATCAAATGGTGTATTGATGTCTCTTGTGAGGATTTCCTCATGTGACGGGAGGTCGAGGTTTTTTCCCCGTATTCGCTGCTTGATCACTCACCCTACTCGTTGATATGATCATATTGTTCTGCAAAAAATGAAATTATTAATTTGATTTGCAATATCATAGTTGCGAGACAACATGATGGAAGTAAAATAAACTTTTTTGCATACCTCGAAATTATCTTCAGCTCTTAAAAGCCCCGCATAGCTCGTATGGGTAGATCCATCATGATCATTGATAACTCATCATTTGCATCCCATGTGTTTGTATCTTTTGACATTATCTGCTGAAGTAATCGATCGCAACTCATTTGAGTAATATCAATATACTCTCCACCCAAATCCAATTCAGTAGCTGTAATATCTGATTGCAGCTGGTTACAATGTATTTGTGCTCCCATATATTCAATATTTGTTTTCTGCAATGTGGGGGAACAAGCCTTTGTTGTAATTTTTTTCGTTTGACCAGAACACAAGTAAAAATGATGAATAGATAAGTACCTGTTGAAGCTCATGTCCTCTTGTATGTATTGTGGTTCTTTCATGCACTCCTTCCATGATGTTGCCCCCACTTGCTGATTTTGTAGGGTCTGTAATAGAATTTGACACATATTAGTGACTGAACAGGCAATTTTTTTTTGTTTTTTACTCTCTTGCTTGCTAGAAATTCAATCAGCCATGTCTAAAATTTGTGATTCTGCTAAACGGGGACTAAGCTTTGAAGGTTATAGAATGCCATCAAGATTCTCGTAAAACATTAAGTGTGCAAATGCAATCAGAATATAGTGACTATCTCAGTACAAAGCATATTACCGTGAATTATCTTCCATCAAATTCCCACTTCCCATGTGATCTGTTTGTGTTTTCATTTTCTTATGCTTGCCAATGGATTGAATGGAATCACTAACACTATGAACATAGCATTTTGACTTGTACTGTTGTACATGATATTCCCTTATGTTTTACTCTACAATAACATAAGTACTTTGTTCCTGTGCGGGGGGTAGAGATGAACTATCTTCATCTGGTCCAAAATCCAAAGCTTTGTAGTGAAAAAATGAGGAGGGACATGCTGAATGACAGGTACTGCAAATATATACTATACCTCTCAAACCATTGCTCAATATTTTTTGTGAATGCACTTGCACATATGTTAGTTTTCATTCTGTTATTTTTTGAAATTGCAGGTTCTGGAATTAAGTTCAGTTATGAATCCTGGTAAACAACCAAAGTTGGATAAAACAAAACATCTTGAGTGATGCAGCCCGTATGGTGGCACAACTTAGAGGTGAGCAACTAGGTGCATTTTGTCATGTCCAGCAGGCAAACCTAGTTCTACTGAACTCACAATCACGCCCAAATGTGTCTCGCAGCCATTGCTTGGTCCAATTTAGTTTCTAGACTAGATTTGACACATTTTTTAACTATGCAAGTTAGTGATGGCAGTGTAACCTCCAATGCAGCTATAACAAGCCTACCGTCGACTAAATTTGTATGTTTTTGTAGGTTTGGAGCAAAGTGATGACGTTATCGAGACATTATTGAATGCAAACAAAGCTAGAAAACAAGCGGGTAGCTGCCTGTCAATATGGATGTGGAGCTGTTCGATGCTTTTTTTGCTGTTTTGTGCCACACCTAACCCCAACCCCACCACCCCAACCCCCTCTCGAATAGAGATAAAGATCAACCCCCTCTCGAATAGAGATAAAGATCGATCAACAGTTTTTTTTTTTCAAATCCAAGGGTTTCTTTTGTTAACGGGATAGAACGAGCAAGGCAAAAGTAGACAAGAAGTTGAATCCGAAGGGATGCTTTCAGTATAGTGGTTTACCTTTCTTTGTAATTCCATGATTTTCTCGGAGGTATCTTTTCCCCAGCCTCCATGGCTCGTCTTTCTCCGTTCTCTCTCTCCCTCAGATCTGCTTTCTTTCTTCTTTCCCAAGACACCGGCTGTTGTGTTTTCCGGGCTACGGGGAGAACGATGGGGTTTATCTTCCGGGCTACGGAAACGATGGGCTTTCTGCCTTTTTTTTTTCTAATGGATGTTTTTTGCTAACGGGTTTCAGTTGCAGATGTGGTTTTGCCCGTTATTAGTATCCGACAGATTTCTCTGTAACAAATCTGTTGTGTTTTCTTTTTTCAAAACTCGACAGATTTGGGGGTACAGAAATCTGTCTTTTTTTTTCTTTGTGTTTGTTATCTTTGCTGTTGAATGTAGGCGACAGATTTGTGGACAAAAATTTTGTCTACAGATATATAAAGGGTCCCATTATATAAATGTCATCATCATTTTGTTAATTTATGGAATTAAATTGACATGGAAATTGCCTTATATTCTAACACGTACTGGAGTATATACTATATATACCTAACCTAAAATTGAAATGCGTGCGGCATGATGAACAAGCTGCTGCACCGTACCTTTAAGGCTTTAATGGAAACATGCATGAATGAATTCATAATATAAAACCATACGGACAAGCTCATCATATTGGTTACAACCTGGCCTATACATATGCATATATATAATCGATACAAATGCACACGACAGAAAAATTACTGACACGGCCATGTATACTTCAATTTGGATTTATCCTAACGGGCGCAAGTATTAGTCCATGAATCTGCTCATGTCGTACATGCAGGACGGACGACAACACACGAGATATATATGGAGCTGCCCAAATCCTACGTACATCCGTGGTCCATGCCATTTGATTGCAGCAGCACCACCGCACACGTACGTACAAAACATTTAACTCCTGTACGTACTCTACGTGCACAATGCAAAGTATAAACATATATGCATGCTGGCTAGATCCGTGCACTGCACGTGTGTACGTCCGTGCATGGCGTATGTATATATATAGTTTGTATCATGCATTATATTCATGCAATACTACTCTTTATTACAACGCTAGCTATATCTCTTTATTACCGGCCAGTACTATTACCTTAATTTGGCGCATATAATCATCTTTTCGTATACGTACTTGGTTGTGGATAAGTTAGAGATTTATATAACCAATTCGTACGTATGTTATGTTTGCATTGATATATATACACCAGGATGTCCCTCCTTCAATCAAATTCAACCATGTTACGCATGTATATACTCTAGTAGATCGATCTCTTCATTTCAAAATATATATTATATATTTTAGCAATTTTACGGAAAAAATACATTAACATAAGTTGGTTATGTGGACGATGATTGAAGCATAAGTTCGTTATGAGGACTGAAATCATGCTCAATTTAAGTTGCTTGCATAATACTATATATCTTGATTTACACTCGCCTCTTCAAGACAACGAACTATTGTTGTTGGATAAACTTTGCAAATTTGGTCCCATGAAAAAAAAATAATGTGCACGGCTTTTGCACAGATATGTAATATGTAATATATAGCCTGCAACCATAGCTAGGACATGGGCTAGCAGCTGTATGTGTGGACATGTTCATATGCATGCTGCTGCAAGCACACGTACTGGTACCACCAGTGCTTGCTTGGCAATACTATTCTTATTTATATAGTACTGTACTTATATATTCTCTTATTACATATATATTAAGCTCAGGACATGCCTCGTGTTGTGTCTCATGCATATCGCCTTGTCATATATTGAGAATGTTTGATAATTAGGAGGACTAAACATGATTTAATTATAAAACTAATTACATAAGTCGTGACTAATTCATGAGATGAATTTATTAAGCCTAACTAATCCATGAGTAGCATATGTTTACTATAGCATCATATTTTCTAATCATGAACTAATTAGTCTTAATAGATTCATCCCGTGAATTAGTCAGGGTTTATGCAATTAGTTTTATAGTTGGTCTGTATTTAATACCTCTATTTAGTATCTAAAAATTCGATGTGACAAGGGCTAAAGTTTAGTCACCTATGTATTATAAAAATTACTTGTCAATTTTGACTTTATATATTATAGGTATTTTTCAATAATTGAACGAAGTTCTAGTCTCTACTCTCAAGAGGTGTATAATTCATTACATTTAGGAACACTCAAAAGACAGGAAAAAAAGAAGACAAAACACAAGGTTTGCTTTTCCCAAAAAACACACAAGGTTTGCATTGTGTATTTCCGAATAAAGGGACTTTCTAAAATTCAGGTGCTTGAATTTTAGTTTTCTTTCAGGACGATTATTGCACACTTTTATACTAAAATTGTAGATTTCATTCATTGCAATTTCAATAGGTGCAATGTTCAATTTTCGGTACCAAAAAAAAAAAACTATTAGCAGAACCACAAACTAAGGCCTTGTTTAGATCCCAAAATTGAGAGTCCAAATTCAGCGTTCACACCTTTTGTAGCGCACTGTAGCAATTTCGTTTGTATTTGTGAAATATTGTCCAAATATTGATAAATTAGACTCAAAAGATTCGTCTCACAAAGTACAATAAAACTATGCAATTAGTTTTTAATTTTATCTATATTTAGTACTCTATGCATGTACCACAAGTTTGATGTGACGGGAAATCTTCTTTTTGCATAGTGCCAAAGTTAGGAGTTTGGAGTGAACTAAACAAGGCCTAAAAAAAATCTATTGACACAAAGACAATTAGTAAATTATAATTATTTTCTATAGGAAGACAAGGGCATGAATACTCAAATTCAAATCACAAAAGTAACAATACTAGTTCGTCATACAAGAGTGTTGCCTGAAATTATCTTATAACTCAGGCACCTGAAATATAGGAAAGTGCCAAATAAACTCGTTAATATAGAAGTTTTTATTGTTTCTAGTTTCTGTTGGATTGGTCAGATCTTATCTGAAAAGGACGTGTGCTTGTGGCCGGATGGAAAAGTTTATTTTTACCTCATGGCACGCAAGAGAAACAACGAGAGCTTACCTTGAAATGAAGAAGGAAAACTAAATACTTCCTCAGTCATGTTAACATGACACACATTATGAAGGATGGAACACCATTAGATGAATGTTTTACTTGAAATGCAAAAGGAAAACTAAGTCTCCTTGGGTCATGATAGAGCGCGAAGTACGTACAAATCCAGATTGGCATGTATTCATCGTTTGGAGCGAACGATTTTTATGTTGCAACACCTATGGACATGTCTCTTCCTCTTGCTTTGGATTAGTTAGGATCTTACACAGCTAGCAAAACTAAGTAAAACTAGTCCAATTTTAGTGTCCCAGATGTGTTAGGATATCATGGCCAAACTAAAAAAGGAATTACAAAGCACAGTGCTAGCTCAGTAAAAATATGCATGGATGTACATTTCAGGGAAAGTAGAACAAAGTGCGTGTAAAATACTAGAGTTAAAATTTATTCACTGAAATGTTTTAAACTTGTTATTTCGGTATAGGGACAGGGCAGGGAGTGCGAGGTTTCGTGATGGGCAAGTTAGGTCGCCAAAAGATTCGTGGTGGGCCCAGCTGTCACCGTCCGTCCCCGCCTCGTCCTGTCAATCACGCGCACGTCCCTTTCGGCTCAATCGATCTTCTTTTAATTGCGTGCACTAATCTTCTCTTCATCTCTCACCCATCAAATCACCTCCTCCATTTATAAATCAATTAATTAATTATTCCAAACGATTAAATAAAATGTATAATTAATCAAAAACTAATCATCGCTGTTGGGTCGCCATGCGCCTCACTCTAGACAGCTAGCTACGCAGTAGCTAGTAGGGGTGTACTAGTCCCCACAATATATATGGAGTAGTGATAATAAATAAGTGGAAGGATACAGATTTTTATCGATTATTTTAATAATTTACAGATGTTTGTATGTAATAAGAAAATACATTTATAGATGGGAAACTCTTTGAGATTATTTCTTCTAAAAAGCTATTTGAGATTATGGTTCGTGTTATTTTAAAAGTTATTGATAGAAAAAGAAATTAAAGACTTAATCAACCATTGTACTGTACTCTAGCTAGCTACTCCTCCAAATTCTGATTACACTAGACAATTGTATTTAACTTTTAAAACGCAGTAGCTACTCCTATACAAATATTGATTACAATCAGGTACAACGCGGATGGCTAGAATATGTGTCGATAATTTCTCTTCAATGGTAATTAAATGTAGCACAGCTCGCCTACATATATACTAGCTTGAATCTGTAACTACCGTTTGTTGGCATGATTTTTTTTTTTTTTTTTTTTGTATACGGCGTTTCAACCTTAATATATATTCATTGTTTCGTCAGACTTAGACATTTAGGCAGTGGAACTTTTTCAATGCATCAATATACATTTATTGTTGTGTCATATTTTTCACAAAAAAAATGGATATGTATATATGTATTGTTATGCCACCTTGGCATACGTCAACTGAACACAAAACATATATCATAGTCATATATAATACCTCCATCAAGAAATAATATAGTTATAGTTTTATCCTAAATCAAACAATGTTAAGTTGATTAAATTACCAAATAGATATACCATGACCACATATATAATTAATGAAATATATTTGACCAAGCTCAAAATATTCACTCTATGAAGCGACATACATAAACATTCAAATACAAGAAAATTCTTAGAGCTAGCTTATGAGTCACCCATTGCAGGTTCCCTTATAATAAATTTTATGAAACTTAAATATCTTGACTAGCCAGGCATAAAACTAGAATTGTATTATTCTTTCTATATATGATAGAGAATAGAGGTAGTGCTTTTTAATTGTGTATATACTAAGAGCAACTCCAACAGTTTGGCATAATCACTTGGAAATCCTAATTTTTGGCAAAACAACAAAAAAAGCTCCTCCAACAATTAGGCAAAACCACTTGGCAAAATAGCTCACTTGGCAAAAGGAGGCTTCCAGGCGCATATTTGCGCCGGTCGCTGCACTTGGCATCGCTGATTTCGGTGACGCGGCCGCTCCTCCCGCGCGCGCCAAGCAGCCGCGATTTTCTTTCCGCGCGCGAATAGAAGGTGCTGCCGTATTTAACCCGTGGCGCCGCTACGATTCAGCTTCAGGAGACGAACCGCACGCCCGCCGCTTCTTCGTCGCGAGTTTGCCGGACGCCGGCGGCTGCTTCGTCGCGAAGTTGGCGGACGCCGGTGGCTGCTTCGTCGCGAGTTGGCCGGACGCCGGCGGCTGCTTCGTCGCGAGGACAAGATCGAAGCAGAGAAGGTAGAGTTTTCATCGTATCCGATCTTGTTGCAATATTGTACAGATCGATCTGCATTCTAGGTCTGCTCTCGGCGTTCGATCGCGGTCTGGTCTCGCGTTCGATCGCGGGGTCTGCTCTCGGCGTTCGATCGGCGTTCGATCGCGGTCTCAGCGGAGGAGAAGACGACCGCGCGAGCCTTCTGTCCAGGAAAGCGAAGGGGCCACCAAATTTTGTGACATATGGGCCACCAAATTTCAATTTGCCAAGCCTAAGATGCCAAACTGTTGGAGAAGCCTCTTTTTCTCACTTGGCATTTGAGTTTTAGACTTGGCAAAATAAGAGATTTGCCAAGTGGAAGATGCCAAACTGTTGGAGTTGCTCTAACACAGTAGAATGGTAATAAACCCTTTTTAAGGGTATATATACTAGTGTAGATTATAGTAATACTCGTAGTATAGTAAACTAGAAAGACAAACCATATGGACCGCCGGCCGGCTAGTATCACTATGAATGGAATAGTACTGTATGCGCTGACCTAAATCGTTGGGAAAGTTAGCTATATATAGCTAGGTGTGGGTGTAGGATGCACGCATACAATGAATTAATGAAGCAAAGTGCCTTTATTTTAATTAGGAAAGTGTGTTAATTTGTTGTGTAAAAATAGTGCAGCCGAGAGAGAATTTATTTGAAGCAAAGCGCCGCTCGATCAGGACAAAAAAAAAAAAGGCAATTCGACATCTAATAAAAATATGAGATTCCGGAAGCTATCAGTTCATAAATTAAATGGTCAGTATATACTTATGTTTATGTGTGCACCAATCGATCTATTGGAGCTCTCGACCCTTATTCTCTATATATAGGTCATACTTAACACATAATTTTTTGCATCAAAGTTAAGGTTGGAAAAAAGATGGCTCACCCAAACGACACCTTCAGTAACCACACCATGCTCTCATGAATTTTGTAGGCTATATCATAATTGTTTTGTGTTTGTAAATGTGTAACAAAATACTGTCAAACAACTTTGACATTGGCCGCTAGCTAGTTACCAAAAGAAAACTTTGACATTAGCTAATTAGCTTTTTGTGATTGGTTTTTTAAAATCCCTTCAAACTTAAATATTTCCCTCCAGATATTTTGTTTAATTTGTAACTAATTAAGGAAGTTAATTATATAAAAAAAACAGGGGCCTATATACACAGGGCGGAAGAGATCTATGGGTATATACACCCATGGCATGGTAGCTAGAGATGATGCTGATGAATTATACAGTACATTTGTGCTAGATATGTTGTCCCAATGATTTGAGCTGACCCGGGCGTGAATGGGCATCAGGGCATGTAATCCTGCCCCAACTTTACCCAGACCGAAGCTCATAGCTAGCCTCATACTCCAAAGCTAGTGCCTAGTGCAGTACTACTTCAACGAACTAGCATGGTAGGGATATCACCCTGGACACGCCAAAGACACGACCAATCCGGATCCGGCCGGCAAGTAGCAAGAGTCGGCACACAAAAGAAAAAAGTTTCCTTTTTGCTGTTTTCAAGTGACAGTGTGCGATTAAAACACAGGAACCAAAACTACTATATACTATAGCAGAGAAGAATTGACAGGTGAGTGAACTCAACGGGATCCGTTGGGCCTAACAGATCTATCATCTATAGATTCCTATGCATGCGCACCATTATATTTCCTTGCACTAACATCCTGCTCTAACATCATTTTTTTATGTATATGTTTAGCTAGGGACAGAGTATACCATTTTTTGTATCAAAAGATTCTTGATTATTTTTAGATCAAAGACTCGGCCTGACTTTATTACAAAAGCTTACAACGAACCAAATTCTTGATATTTTGTTGCACATATTACAAGTTTCCTTTAGATTCGATTCCTTTTTGTGCTGATACTTAAAACTATATCATTGCCATATACGTATGTAGTGGTTGTTAGCTAGCATGCAATCTATGTGACGTTCGTGGTCGCCAAATGCAAGCATATGTCCTATCCTTTTCAGTTCATGTCATCGATAGATGATGCCATGATGGGGACTGACAAAATAAAAGAAAGGTGCAAATTTAGTGAATTATTATTATTATTATTATTATTATTATTATTATTATTATTATTATTATTATTATTATTATTATTATTATTATTATTATTATTATTATTATTATTATTATTATTATTATTATTATTATTATTATTATTATATATGAGCATAATTTTCTGTGTGTAATAATTCTATATGGAGAGCTGATTTGTCAGTTTAGCTTAGAAGTCAAATAAATTTGAAGCTGAAACGTGAAAAGAATTTTATACCACCACATTCTTTACATCAAGTTCTTTCAATTCGGTACATATTTATAAGTATGGGGAGCATTTCACAAACTTGTATTATAGCATTTATTGAGTAATATCTTGTGCAACCTAAGAGCATCTCCAAGAGTTTTGGCAAATTGACTTGGCATTTGTTGTTATTTGCAAACTTTCATAACAAAATGCAAAGGATAAAAATAGGCCATCTCCAAGGAATTGACATTTGGACTTAGCAAAGGATAAAAATAGAAGGTCTCCAGGCCGCGCGATCGGGTTTGCAAAGCCGTCCACGGCTTGCCATTTTTGCCAAGTTTGCTCCTCATTTGCCAAGTTGTCCAAATTGCAAACTCCAAATGCAAAACCGTTGGATGCCTCTTTTGGAGCTTTTTGATAAATTACTCAAATGCAAACCTCAAATGCAAAACCCTTAGAGATGCTCTAACATGCATCATGGTTATCTCAAAAATATAGTTTTTTTAATCAAATTTAAATACAGATAAGGTACACACCCATCCTCATGAACACACATACACCTTACCCCTTTGAGCATCTACAAAAGACTTAGTTGGGAGATCTTGATATTGATGAAGTCATCATAATTAAGCGGCCTCAATGGAAGTTTTAAAGGAGTTCTATTCTCATTTAATATTGTGAATTTGTGACACATCAACAAATTCGTTGGGTTCAAGTTAATTATGAAGAGAGAGATAGAGAGAGTTTCACCTAGATGAAACCTATTTGTCATGGTTAGCAACACAAAAAGATGAAGTGATAGTCTTGGTATCTAGATGATGAAACCCTACATTAAGACTAGTCTAAGGCCAATCTATGTGGAGAGTTTCATATCACAATTACCAAGACCGCCACATCAGCTTTTGTGTTGGTAATTTCAACAAGTTTCATCCTAACTCCTTTTATCTCTCTTTTCATAATTAACCTGTTAAGTCATTAGACAAATAAAACTCCCACTGAATTGACCTAAGCATGCACATGCTAGTCTTTTGGTGGGGTGAGCCTAGGCCACCACCAATCATACGTGCACAACAATGGCCAACGACACACAGTATTGGGTGAACAATTAATCCATCATGATGGCATCTTGGTATCTAGGTTAAATATTAATAATAGAAGATGGAGGGGGGTACATGTTGATTTATTTGTGGATAAATTCTTGAGTTAGATGGGGGCATATAGATAGGAGTAGAGTAGTTGAGTTAAACGATCGACAATCAGTGGAATGGGCCAGCAGAGTGAGTGAGATTGGAATATAGGATAGGATAGGATAGGACATATGAGTAGCTAGCTAGAATTGATCGAAGTGGTACACACAACACCAATAAATAAATTAATAAGCAATGAAGTGAATAATTAATTTGATGCTAGTACGTACTAACTACGTGTACACGTACTACTTCATCGAACAGTAATTCCCTCCTTAATTACTACCCTCATTGCACTGGGAGTGATCATATTCTTTCCCTCCTTATTCAGAGCTAGTGGCTGATGTGAGTGAAATAAATAGAGAGACAACCCCCTCGCGAACGAGCAAACCACCACAGGGAAAAAGTGAGTGAAAAAGCAAGCTCGCTCGCTGCTGCTGAGCCTGAGAACGACGTCGTGGAGCACCCATAGCACGCGCGCAGCTGATCTAGCGGGATCGGAGCCAAGAAACTCAAGCTAGCTGGCCTCCTTGGCTGGAATAACCATGGCCGGTGCCGGCGGTGAAGCGGCGAGCGTCGTGGGGGGCAGCGAGTGGCCCTTCACGGCCGACGACGACGCGTACGCCGACTCCTCGGCGATGTTCGCGGAGCTCGCGGCCGGGTGCTGGGCCGCCGCGGGCGGGACAACGACGGAGGAGCTGATGATGATGTCGATGATGCTGCCGCCACTGGATCCGGCACCGGAGGATCATCATCATACGACGCCACCGCCGCCGTCCTGCTTGTCGGAGGTACTGGCGGTAACGACGACGACGCCAGATGGGTCCGCCGTGTCGGTAGACGGCGGCGCGTCGTCAGCCAGCTCCACCGACGATGGCGCTGCCGCCGCACAGGAGGAAGACGACGACGACGGGCGCCAGCGGCCGCCGCATCAGCCACCGAGGCAGCGTAAGTACCACTCACTAGCTGAGCCAGCAGTAGCTTCGATCCCTCCATTTCGCTCGATCTTATTCATGTACATCTCCTCCAGGCAGCTCCGCTCCGATTGCTTGCCAAAATAAATCCGTATAATCTGTCACACTAGACTAGTAATTTATTTTTGAAGATCACTAGCCTAGTAATTTGTAACTGCTGATTGTGCATATTTCACCTGATCTTTCCCTTTCTCTCTCTCTCTCTCTTTACTTTTTATTCAGGATTTAGTTTCATTGAGCTGATTTGTTTTGTTGTTTGCATTTGTTGTTACGTGCATCATATCAAGCCATCAACTTGAACATTTCACCTTTTTCCTTTTTTTTTTCTTTCTCTTCATTTAATCTTTTTTTTAACATTTCTCTTCATTTCTTTTAATAACAAACAAACACATACAGTGCATGTATTGGATTCCTTTCAAGCTTTGCTTTGCTTCTTCTTAGGGCATGTTTGACAGGGTTTCTCCCCGACTTTGGCTATGGCAAGAGGTGCCCTGCCAAATGTTTTTTAAGACGTGTTTTCCAGTAAATAGCAAAAGAGTTAGAGCCGTTTCAGAGGAGCCATATATTGTGGCTTCACTAAAACCGTTGCGGCTTCTCTATACCCGGCCCTAAGGAGGGCCGGGAGCCATGCCAAACAACCCCTTACTATTATAAAATCTATGTATCAAAAAATACTGAAACGACTTATATTTTAAAGTGGACCGAATATTAGTTACTGGTGGCCTCTGTGGTTGTAACTGCCAGAACGGAAGGGCATTTGGGTAAATTTGCACGGCAGTAGAGGGAGAGGGACTGATAGGGATGGAGCGGAACGGAATTGAAGTGAAGCGGACGTTGCGCCGCGATTCTCGTGCGTCACAGCAAATCTATGTAGCCACCACTAGCTACTCGCTCCTTTCACTATCCTACAGTATATCCTATATAGTAATAATAAATAAAATAACATAAGAGCCACGCGTTTTCTCCTCCTTCCATTCTTACCTTCGGTTTTTATTTATTTTGTTTTTTTATCTTTTTCATTCATCTTCACTACAAAACACAACTTCTGTCAATAAAAAAAAAAGAATAGTTCATGCCTGTGATTTTTTTTAGCCATTATTACTTGCGATATACTCTCTCATATATTCCAAAAATATAAATCACTTTAACTTTTATCAATGTATATATAAAAACAACCGTATACCTAAAATTAAAACTATTCATATTTTTAAAATGGAGAGAGTCACGACCAAAATTTCAATCTTCTCTTGGGATTCTCCTAAGTGTTTTAGCATTCAGAATTTAGTATAATCTTTTCCCACTAAATGCCTCCTAGTGAGATTCTCATGTGTTATATAGCTAGCATAGCTAGCTATAGCCAGGTAACAGGTACGTTCACGTACGTAGGTGTAGTCGTACCTCCATCTCATCTAATGCAAAGCAGGTCACCTGCCACGCATATGCCGCAGCAGCACATGTACATACACCATGCTGATATATAGCAGCACATACCGTCTTCACCGTACGTACCCTTCACGTCATAAATAATAAAATTACTTATGTTAATTAATAATATACGAAATAAAATGTTGCAGGAGCAAGCCGCCGGCGCCGGGGAAGACGAAGTCGTCGTCGGCGGGGCAGAAGCGGGCGCGGCAGCCGCGGTTCGCCTTCATGACCAAGAGCGACGTGGATCACTTGGAGGACGGATACCGATGGAGGAAGTACGGACAGAAGGCCGTCAAGAACAGCCCCTACCCTAGGTATATATTTTCCACTTCTCTGCTCTCAAGGATTCTGAAATCTTTTCCCCTGTTGTTCAGGTAAATTTTTATCATTGTTTCACAACGCACTGTGATAGAAATGATTTTCCTCATGGTCAAAAACAATTTTTAGAGCTGATTTAACCATCTCTAAGCAGATATTTTTAGGGTCAGTGTTTTGTTAAAAAAAAGCTGTCGCTAAAATATATGTCCTTTTAGGGACGGTCGCTTTAAGAAAGCTGATTATATGTAGCTAGTACACCCATATACTTTATCTCCCTATGTATATTCACGTAATAAAAGTTATATTCCAATGTTCATTTTGATCCATTCAGCATATGAAAATGGCATGCATATAAGTACACAATTATCCAGCATTCAGTTTGTACCTTGGATGACTTAAAACTGCTACGGTATCTGCGTGGATGACTTAAAACACGGATTGCATTAGGTATAGATAAAATAGAATTCCAACTGATCTGATTGGAACGTGGCAAACATAACATCAATCAGCACTTTATCTTCTCTATATCTATATTGTTAATTAACTCTTCATATACACCTCATGAATATATAACTGATTTGTTGATTCAATCGAATAAAATTACAACTAAAAGGAACAGATGGTCGATACAAGCATCTGCATCTGAAGCTCTGAAAACTGCTCTAAAAACCAAGTTATGGATGATGCATGTACCTGCTGCAGGAGCTACTACCGGTGCACCAACAGCAAGTGCACGGTGAAGAAGCGGGTGGAGCGCTCCTCCGACGACCCCTCCGTCGTCATCACCACCTACGAGGGCCAGCACTGCCACCACACCGTCGCCTTCCCGCGCGCCCACCACCTCCACGCCGCCGCCGCCGCACTCGCCGCCGGACACCACATGCCATTCCAATTCTCCACTGGGCACCACCACCACCACGTCTTCGGCACCACCAGCGGCATCGTTAGCGACCACCACCTGCCGCCGCTACTGCTCCCGACGACACCCGCACCTCATCAGCAGAACGATCTCAGCAGCAGAGACGTCAACAACAACAGCCCGCTCGCCGCCTGCAGTTCGGCGGCGGCGACGACGACGACCCTGCTAAGGCCACCGCCGCTGCAGTGCAACAACCAGGAGCTGCTGCTGGTGGCAACGGCGGCGAGCTACCATCCCTTGTCGTCGTCGTCCTCAGCTGCGATGTCGTCCATGCCAGTGCCTTCCGTGTCAACAACGACGACGACGACGTTGCCGCTGCCGCCGGTTAGCAGGGTTGCTGCTCCGGCGGCCGTCGACAAGGGGCTTCTTGACGACATGGTGCCGCCGGCGATGAGGCACGGGTAGTTGATTAATTACTTTAATTCGATGGATCCATCAGTTTATTTGTCGCTTTTATTATTAATTAATCTCTGATTGGACAGACAGATCAGATAAGAAAAATTGATTAACATAATCATAAAGGTATATAGGGTGGTGGTGGTGCTATCAACTGTCAACTGTCTAGCAATAGCAATCGGCAGCCCTGGATAAATTTTAGTCACACAAGGTTATATATTGTTCCAACCAAGAGCTCTACTGATTAGTATATGTTGCAGTTATTAAGCATGTCATATAAGTTATTTTGGCTTCTCTGTCTAGAATTTGGAACTGAGTATCTCTCTTCAGCTTGATTGATCCATTTCTTGCAGGGATGTAGAAGGGACATGCATCAATGCATGATGCAAGCATAAAGTTGCACTTGCACTTACCTGTCATAGGAATATGAATAAAGCAATATTGCATCTTGGGGCCTTTTCTGCAACGTTATCTTCAATCTTGTGTGAATGGACTGTTCAGCATTCGTAATGTCCCTATACGAGATCCCAGTGTTCACATTCAGTGCTTTTTGTTCAGTATTCGTAATGTCTCTATACGGGATCCCAGTGTCCACAAGTTCACATTCAGTGCTTTTTCCAGTGTTCACATTCAGTACTTTCTGTATGCCGCTTTTGCAAACCAGAAATTTGTCTCTGGATGAAAAAAAAAAGAGCCCAACTTTTATTAGAAAGTGTGCTACATACATCAGAAAACGTTTGATCGGCTACGCCACCGCCGGCATGCCCTTGAGCCAGGAGTCCAGCGGCTTGCCGACGGCGTAGACGACGAAGCCAATCTCCCTGAGCTCGTTGGCGTCGACGACGTTGCGGCCGTCGAAGACGAACGCCGGCCTCATCATGCCGTCGAACACCCGGCGGTAGTCCAGCGTCCGGAACTCGTCCCACTCCGTCAGCACGCACAGGCCGTGCGCGCGGTCGGCGGCCTCGTACGCGTCCCTCGCCACCTCCACCTTCTCCACCTCCGTCGCCGCCGTGTCCCGCCGTATTATCTCCTCTCGCTCACCACCGGGTCGTACACGCTGACGCGGGCCCCGTCGGCCAGCAGGCCGCTGCACACATCCACCGCCGGCGACTCCCTCGTGTCGCGCACGCCCTTCTTGAACGCGAGCCCGAGCACGGCCACCTTCTTGCCGGCGACGGAGCCGAGCATGGACGCCACCACGCGGCGCACGAACCGGCCCTTCTGGTACTCGTTCACGGCCACCACCTGCCGCCAGTACTCCGCCGCCTCCGGCAGGCCGTGGCGCTCGCAGGCGTACGCCAGGCTCAGCACGTCCCGACGGAGGCTCGGCCCGCCGAACCCGACGCCGGCGTCCAGGTACCACCTGCTGCCGCCGCTGCCCCCGACGCGGCCGTCCATGCCGACGGCGCGCGCGACGTCCGCGACGTCGGCGCCCGTGGCCTCGCACAGCGCGGAGAGCGCGTTCACCGACGACACCCGCTGCGCCAGGAGCGCGCTCGCCGCGAGCTTGGCGAGCTCCGCGGACTGGAGCCCCGTGGTGACGATCCGGTCCTCGGGCACCCAGTGCGCGTACACGTCCGCCAGCGCGCGCACGGCGCCCGCGTCGGTGTCCTGCCGGCCGCCGATCACCACGCGGTCGGGGCAGAGCAGGTCCCGCACGGCGGTGCCCTCGGAGAAGAACTCCGGATTGGAGAGGACCTGGAACGCGCCGTCTCCGCCGCCGTGCGCCTGGAGGATCCTCTCCATGGCGTCGGCGGTCCTGACGGGGACGGCGGACTTCTCGACGACGATCTTGCTCGTGCCGGGGCGGGAGCGGGACGCGGCGGCGACCACGCGCGCCGCGCTCTCCCAGTAGGCGAGGTCGGGCGCGCTGCCGGCGCCGAGGCCGCGCGCCTTGGTGGGCGTATTGACGGACACGAAGACGATGTCGGCGTCGGCCACGTGGCGGTCCACGTCGGTGCTGAAGGTGAGGTTGCGGCCGCGGCAGGCCCTGACGACGGCGTCGAGGCCCGGCTCCAGGACCGGGAGACGGTCGCTGTTCCACGCGTCGATGCGCGGCCGGGACACGTCCACGACGGTCACCTCGATGGCCGGGCACTTGAGCGCCATCACGGCCATGGACGGGCCGCCCACGTAGCCGGCGCCGATGCAGCAGATCTTCACCATGGCGGGTAGCCCTGTCCGAGCTTGTCTGCTGCTCCGCTCTGCTCACTGTGCGCCCGACTCTGCAGCAACAAGAAAATCCATTTTCAGAAAAATAAAATGCAAGAAGATGAGTTACATTGAAGCAACAAGATCTCATAGCCATAGAGAACAAACTGAGTGCAGTGTAACATCCCTTAGATAATCTGCCATGGTTAGCACAAGTAGCAGCAAGACTGCATTGTGTCAAGAACGAAAATTTACCAGTTATGAAGAAGCATGCAAGATGTTGACGAACATGGAGGATTATGAAGCATTAGTAGTGAGTACAACTCACCAACACAGAGCACAAGATTATACCAGAAGTAGCCAGCTCCTCCCTTGCCCAGATTCTCTTGCAGTTAACTTTAATCCTGCCAAAGCAGAGAATAAAGGAACAGCATGAGCTGATCTGCTAAAAACCCCACAACCCACAGTTCTCAAAGGCTTTCATTCAGGACGTGCCACCTTAGCAAGTCTAGAGACCGAAAGGTAGAAGATGCCATGGATTGAGTTCAAAAAGTCTGGAGGTCTTGCTACTTTCATACAAGAAAAAAAAATAGAGATGGCTTGTGAGAAGAAGTATAGAATACGCATCACACGCGTTGCTTCGTCCATGTTCCATGCTTGGAAACATGACAGATCCGAATACATGGAATGAGGCTCAGTAGCTGCATAACCAAAACGCAGAGGAAATATGACAGTTTTGTATATAGAATAAAAAACCTAAGCAGACACAGATACAACATCAAAGAGCGGGACAAAACTGCACTCAGATTTAGAATGTTCCCAGATGAGCCTCAGTGACCGAAGTGTGTTGATTTGGAAATTTTCAAGTTATAAGTTTGAACAACGATTTGCCTTTAAATCCTTCGTACCTATCCAAAGAAGCCGAAATGAATTGACTGAACAAGTTAATGTAGAGAATATATCTTTCTGAAGACGCTCACTTTAACTGTTAATAAAAATAATTGCGATGTTTAATTTCGTGTACAATGTATTTCTGTAAACAAACAAGGTTCAGCCCTGGTTGAGTTACAACAAGTTTCAGCTGGGTACAACATCAGACTGATGTCATTGCTACAGTGGAGAGGAAACACAAGAATGAATTAACTTCTTTCGACTTCTCTTCCCAGCTGCTTCAAACTGGCATTCTATGATGGGGTCCTAGAGGGCACCAAACTGTACAACGGAAACCAAACACCCATACAAGCACTACTCACTTTCATAATCATCTTCATCCCCGAACGAGAACACTGAGGCATCTGCGGCAATAGCCTTGAATTCACTCATGCTGGAAGAGTCAGCAACTGTAGGTGGTGCTATGGTGGAGCTGGTCGTGCTGCTGACTTCAGTTTTAAGAGATGTGCCATCAGGTGCCTTTGTGGTTCCTTGTTCGCTGGTTATAGCTACTTTATCAAGTCTACTAGCAGCAGCTGATGCAGCCTCCTGCACGTTGCTTGTTTGGGATGGTTTAGCAGCATTTACACCGCTTTGACCACCGCCAGCAGACTTCTTTCTTCCCTTGGATGATCCATCCTCCCCGTCACTGTCAGAGAAGACTTCATCTTTATCATTGCTTCCAGTTCCCTTGTTGGATTCTGCAGGTACAGCATTATTTTCTTTCGCAACCGTGCTAGCCGAGGAATCAGCATCAGATTTATTATCAGCAGGTCCAGCGGCTGGTTTTGGTTTTGGTGGTTGCGTGCCATCGTAATCTACCAGGACAACCTCAACCTGGAACCCAGGTGATGGCAATTTTCTCTGGATAAAATTGTAAAGTAATTTAGTCTCAAGTCCCAAAAAGAACAGGTAAACAAGAGCCATAACATTGCAACAGTCACTGACAACATAAAATGCAAATGAGCAATCCTTAAATAAATAACTATTGATAAATGTCTGTTTCTTTCACCCACTGATCATAAAATGTTTATGCATGGGTAAAAGAAGTATATACACCCAGTTACAAATCCAGCTTCCTTGATTTTTCAGCTCGATGATCAAGCAGGAGCGAAGTAAACTAGGCAAGGCTACACAACAGCGTTTAGCATGGCAATGCCTGGAGCAGAGAGTTGATTTGAAAATACAAAGTGATTTGGGCAAAATAAAAACTAGGCATCAACTTCCCAAAACTACCTAAGATGTATGAGTATCTAACATCTGGTTCCAACATCATAAAAACAAAGTATGAACAAAATAGAAAAGAACTCATGATTTAGTGGCACATCATGTTAAATAATTTCATATTAGCTCTTCACAAATAGTTATAAATATTATTAAGAATGAAAAAGCCTTCACCTTGTCAAAATCATCAAGATCAGTTGGATTCAAAGTCACCCTGTTCTCCATCATTGTTGTATTTAGCCAGCTGAAAAGGACAGGGGAAGAAATGAAGTTAAAGATCAGGACAACAGTTGGTTTCCAGATTTCCAAGTAAAATGATGGGGCCATTCAAGAGATAACATATATCTGTGCATGCAAGGTACAAAACATGGAAAAAAAGAAAACGAAACCATTAAGTAGCAAAGATATATCTAGGAAATAATATTATCATTACTACATGGAGCTCACCAGTAAAAATCTCCTGTCGATCATGAAACTGAATCTTGAAATCACCAGCTACCTCGGCTAAGCCAGGTTCTCCCGGCAATGCAAAAACCATAATCCCCTTCTTTGGTGCACTAAACCAGAAATCTTCTGGCTGAAATTATATGGTAATAAACTTAGATTCCAATGGAGGTTACAGAAGAATAAATTCTACACATTCAGCATAAAAGTATGCACAAATAAATATGTAGAATGGTACAAATTAGTTTTCACAGGACATACTAGTCATAGAAAAATAAGACGTATTTCTTTCTCTTTTTTCCGGTTAGATAAGAGACAGCAAGGAGAAGCCTCATTCTGGGAATGCCTTCTTGATATTTATCTCCTCAGAAACACGGGAGGAAATAATGGAATATTTTGAGTTTATCCTCAAGCGTAGGTTGCATATCAAACATATGTTGTAAAAAGAGACATCAACTAGAGTAACTATCAATACATTGGTCAGTGGTACGAGTCATTTGAGTTGGCTTCAAGTTGTACAATGTCCTTCCAAAACAATGAGACATTCCCTTATCTAGCATTGATATATAAAAAAAACATTGGTGCCCTTACCCACTATGCAAACAGGTATCAAACCATGAAGAATTCATAATATAAGCTACCCAAATATTCCATAGCAAACTGAACAGAGAAGAAACTATAAACCTATGAGTAACTGAATGCAAAATAAGAGGTGGTTCACAAATGAAGATGCTTACCATTAGTTCTTTTGTTCTTGGATGCTTCTTTGTAGAGAAAAGAACACCTGCATGACAGATTGATTAATTGAAGCACTAGAAGATAATAAACCACAGTATATTCTTAAATCATTGTATCATGACATATGGCAACTTCAGTTTCAATTAAAAGGACACACCATTGTGATTAGAGACTGTAATTGATGGCCTAATCCAATAGGGGCATCTATGAAGACGAAACCCTCTAAGCATACACCTGGGAAGTGTAATAACATGATTAATTACTAAAGCAAAATACACATGCATATCATTTTGATACCATGGCTGAAAAGCTATAAATACCTTCGGGGTGGCTGATTTTCACCATTGAAGTAAGTTAAGATGCGCTCGAAATACTTCACATATCTCTGCAATATTCCCAACATGTTCAGAATAATATAAAGACCAAGTTACATGAATCAACTGTCATAACTAAGGGTCACTCACAATCTGACTTGGGAGAATAAGCCCTTTTCCATCTACACATCTTTTCTGGTTATAGTATTCAATTGACTCCTCAGCAGTAGGAAAGAACTGTCCAATATAAAAGGGAAAAGCTCCAATTGTCAGACATTTGGTGAAGATTTTGCGGTAGGTATCATTCTGATTGGTATACAGATACAATGCATAGTACTCTTACCTTTAGGAATAGTAGAAGACTCGAGATCATCAATCCAGTCCTTGCCTTACCAGCTTTGCAATGGACAACCACCACATTCTCTATATCCTCCTTCAGCCATGAGTAGGCACTATGGCAGAATGATATGACAAGTTGTATTGGAGGACAGTTATGATCGTCAAAAGGAAAGCAGGCCACCTGAAATATGCACACAAAAATTTGATTTTCCAATATAAAACAGTAATACACCAACAGATTCATCATGCTGCAAGGCCAAATATTTGACATCAAGGAACAACAGAAGTATTGTCAAATTACCAAAATACAATAAGGAAACTGAGACAAAGATGGGAACATTTTATACATCAGCAGATGCGCCACTATTTTTTTAGTATTTTTTTGTTGGTGGCTGGGAGTCTCATCCCTTAGGTGTGGAAAGTAAGCAACCCATACCTTTCCTTCAAAAAGAGATGCATCATATAGCCTTTCAGAACAAAGATTGTACACCTTATACTTCCCCTGTAACATAATGATTAAATCAGAAGACTAAAATGCACAATTAGTTCAAAATTCCTGACATTTCTTATTGTACTACCCAAAAAAAACAGATAAGCCCTCAAATGCAGGCTCTCTTTATAATTAAAGTTTAGAATCCAGACTTATCTAGCTGTCTTGAATACTTGAAACTAAACAGACAAACAATTCACTTAAGCACATTAACTTTCTTTTTGTAATAAGAAGGAAAAGGAAATGCACTGCCACACTGGTACCAGGAGGGGAAAGAATCTTGGAAATGCATGGGGAGAAAATAAAGCATGCTCATTAGACAAGATGAAATGTATAACCATATAATCTAGGGTAATGTGGGGAAGGGGGAGGGAGTGTTAAGTAAGCCCCAACCCAAATGGTCTTATAAAAAAACATGCATATTCTATAAAATTATGAAATTGTTAATATGTATAATAATCATGGGAAAGATGGTCATGTCAAAAAAAAAAAACAATTGCCAGTTTTTCTCTCTTTTTTTCCCTCACGGAAAACAGAGGGAATGCCCTCCTAAACAGAGGTGCCAAGCTCCTCTCTAAGGTCCTCAATTTCGTTCTTTGATACAACTAATAAGCTGTTAAATGATCTGTTGGGTTGAAGTGGATGGAATAAGAACCACCCCACACACACAACCAAACACACATACAAAAAATCTGAGCAGATTCATATTTACATTTCAGATTAACAATGAAGAAACTACTGACAGAGGGAAAAAAATTCAAACCGTATTAGTTTCAGTAGACTTTGGTAGTCAAATAAAACAGATTACTCATTTATACATTATACATCCCTACTGCTCTAACACCGATACTATCTTTCTAAAGTTATTCCTGTCTAATTCTCAGCGGATGAGCTATGAAGCGGCTTGCCCTATTGAACCTAGTCCTTGACAGCCAAAGTTGGCTTGTGCTACATTAATAACATGAAGACAATGCAATAAGTTGAAGGTATGGTTGTGTAGGAAAATGGACAAGGATAGCAATAAACTATAACCAACAATATGAAGTGTAACCTGGGAAGCATTTATGTTAATTTTTAAGAAACTTAATAACAAGCAAAAGTTACCTTATGGTGCATTTCAAAGAACCTGATGACTTCCTCCATGTGGTTGCGGTAGAAACCCTGCAATGGAGTATTACTTTCCCTTATTCCATGAGGACATATAAAAGGAAACAAGCTTTAAGGAAACTTTAAAATCTCACTTGTATACCTCAAAATATCCAAAAAGCCCTGAACTCAAATCACCAGCAGGAAAACCCATAGCAATTATGTTTTCAGTAATATATGTCATGTCTAAATCAAATCCTCCTTCCTGAATAAGTAGCAGAATCAGATCATTAAATCTTTCCATTTTATATTAAATCTACAAGACTTGATCAACTAAAGGATCATCACTAATATCATAATGAGGTAGAATTCCTTACTCAGGTGCCAATGACAACAACCAACCCCAAATATTTATAAAAAGGTCAATCAAAAGCAACAAAGTTGATGATTCTTGCTCTTTTAAGTAAATTTTTTTCATTCTCCAATTGTCCTTACTGTACTGTCTCTATCAAATCAAAGTACATAAAATTGATGATTATTATCATCAATCAGGCGCAGAGCACGATCTCCCTGATAGAGAAGCTACCATTCAAAAAGGTTTCCTAGGAGTAGGAGCTAAGCATCACCCAACCGACCTATATATATCAAGAGCATGTGTAGAAACACAAAATGCGAGAATTAGGTAGACATGAGTAATGTGTACTGTACAAACATACTGCAAGTGATATGAGAAAATAGATTATTCTACAGATCTAAGCTGACAGTCATTAGCATCGATGCACACTGGCACAAAGGCCAATTATGTATCCTGATTATGTTCCACTATGAGAACTGAAAAACAAGAGCATTTAAAGATGTCAGATTTTCATCTTTAGTAGAAGTAGTACCTGGTACCGTCTTTTATTCTGTGAGACCATGTGGCGAGCCTTGACTTGCACTGCCTTCACTGCATTCTTAGAGGAATCCACAATGCCTTTCGTCAAATTACCAAAAACACCAGGCTGTCCTGTTGTGGGGGACGTGCTTCCTTCAGCAATCTCATCTTGCTGTGCCGCTTTTGGAGACATACGCAATCCGAAGCCACTTGTGAAACGGGAAAAGGTATTCTTTCCTGGAGGTGATTCTTGACCAGACGAAGGCTGAGGAATTTTCAGGTTCTTAGCCCAGGAGGACAAACCAGACGCAGAAAACACGGATGCTGGCGCCTCACGCCCCGCAGCATCTTCCACAGGAGCAGCGGTAGGTGAAGAACCAGCAGCAGGAGCCGCACCAGCAACCTGACTGGGAGAATCAGTTGCAGCAGCCGGACGAACAGGGTCAGCACTGGTAACAGGAGGAGTTGCAGCTGGATCCTGGTTGTCTGAACTAGTGGGTGGCAGATCCGATGGCTTGACTTGCTGCTCTTCCATGATTGTGTAAACCGATGTCAATTACTCCGAGGGACTAAAAAAGCATGCAACATCTGCAAGACCATTACAAATGGACACAAGTCAGGAAGCTCAGTCTACAAGTAGGATACAACTTTGTGAAGCAAAAGGGTGTTGATGGATAGTACAGAACTGAAGATGAAATCTTAAAATTTTTTGCCCACGTGGCTCGAGTTTTACATTCTCAGAGCCCACCAATGAAGCACTGATTTTGGTAAAATTAACATGGTTGCTTCAGTAAACAGCGCCACAAGTCTGAGACATAATTTCTCAGAGCTATATAAAACTTATCAAAGTAAATTTCTAGTGTAGTGATATATCAGTACAAAACATGAGAAGCCAAAAATTTATGTTCCAACACAACAGCTGAGACTTTCGTCTAGTGCCTACTGCTAGACTGGGGTAATCCAGCTAATGAATACTGAATTATTCATACTAAAGTGGTACAGCCGGAAAACTGAATCTCCTTGGCAATGCCTCGAAGCATCTCGCGCTAGATTCTCTTGTGCCCAAACATCACTCACAAGCTCAGGCTAGCAGAACAACAGAGCAGAGGAGGCAGCATTAGTGCTCCTCTCGTGCCGCGGTTAGATCCCTGCACAGTAGTCCCGGTTTCCAAAACAGCCTACAAGTGACTATGTAATAAGATTGGAGATCAAAAGGAGAAGGGGATTCAGATCGGCGCTCATATTCGATCTGAAACCATTGGAGCCCCCAGCTGAGAAACCATTGGGGTGGAGCCCAAGCTGACGAAACAATTGGGTACCAATCCCATGACCGAAGAACCCAAACCCTCCCCGAATAGTGAGAGAGGACGACGACCCCTTGACCATGGCCCTCCATGGGCGTTGTTGACCTAAGCAGGGGACGACTTCGGTTCCTACCTGGAGGCGGGAGGGCGAGGGCGACGGAGGCGAAGTGCGTCGCGGGGGAGCGGCGGCGCAGGAGTTGGTGGTGGCGGCGGCAGAGGGGCAGCGTGGGAGGGACGGCGCCGACGAGATCCGCAAGGGACAAGCAACAGGGGGCAGGGCGGTGACGAGATCCGGTGCGCCAGGCGAGGAGAGGCACTCGGCACCGAACCGGGTGGACGCTGAGCGGCTAGCGACTGACGTGTGGGCCCTCGCGCCACGCCATCTGCATCCGCCGGGGCGGCCGGGCTGAGCGTCAAGATGAGCGATGCACGTGCACGACAGGAGGGTTACTAGCCCAACCGAAGGGACCGTACCGTTGCACAACCACCATTTTCCAGAGCCCGTGTCAAAAAAAAAAAAAAAAGTCAAAAAAAAGTCATATCAGAGCATCTCCAACGGTTTTCACAAATTCACGACATCTTTAAAAATTTGTGAAAAATAAGAAAATAACAGTTTGGCAAATGAGGTTGGCATTTTTACGAGCTTGGCATTCTACCCCTATCTTTTCTGCGCGCGCGTACTCGACTCCGCATCGGCGTCGCCGCGACTCCCGCGAGTTCCCGCGCGCGCAAGGAACTTTCCTCCTCTCCTTCCCGCGCCGCAAGACCGTCATCGCGATATACTTCCTGCGCGACCCCTCTACTCGCGCAATAGATCAGTCCTCGCGTGCCACCAAGCAGACGGGCCTCCGTACGTCCTCCCATGTGCAGATCCCGGCTTCTGTTTGAGGTACGTCTCCTTCCTCAATCTCCCATCAATCTACCATGCCCCCGACACATGCTGCTCCGATGGGATGACAAAATTCTGTGCTGAACTTTGCAGGTTTCAGGCGGCTGAACCTGGACTGCAGAATGCCGGTGTCCACTGCCTGATGGCGTCGTTGGCCGAATGCTGGAGCTCCTTGTCTCTCCCGTCGCCTCAGATTGGACAGATAATGCAATCATCGACTGTTATCTGCTACATGCAGGCGTGGATGAGCATGGTACTGTGCTGAATGTA
Organism: Themeda triandra; assembly: GCA_018135685.1. Lineage (NCBI taxonomy): Eukaryota > Viridiplantae > Streptophyta > Magnoliopsida > Poales > Poaceae > Themeda > Themeda triandra. The sequence goes on from JAENPR010000266.1 coordinate 39,816, forward strand.
GGTGTCGATACATGCTGTCAGGGGACGTGTGGAGTATAGTGCCGGCAGACGGAGATGAGAAGGAACGGCAGGTCGGACGGTGGCGGCGGTGTCCTTCACGCGAGAAGGAAACAGACACGCACGACAAGGCCACGAGAAGGCCCTCTCCAATACCGGTCAACAAACAATTTGGTGGGTCCTTTAATTTTTAGTTTTTGCCAAGTCAAAAATAGGGAACTCTTGGAGAAGATCTATTTTTTCACTTGGCATATATTTTAGCAAGTTGCTAAATCACAAGATTTGCCAAGTGAATTTTGGCAAACTCTTGGAGATGATAGAGGAAGTAGCTTTTTGAGCGATTTATGAGTTAGATTAGAATCGGTTATGCCGAAGAACATGAGAAACTGACGGTGAAGAGCCTATCAATGCGGTGGATCAAACCGTCAAACGTTTTTACAAAAATCAATGTCATCGTCGCAATCTCTAAGAACTAGAGCGTGGCTTCAATGCCATGAGGGCTTGGCTATATCCAATGGCCTCGGTCTTCAAACTTTCCGAGTGGAAAGTAACTGCATCAATTAGGGTGCGACGCAAAACCCTATCATTCACAAGGTCAAGAGCGGGAAGAATGGATTCACAAGCGTGGAGTTCATCCGTGAATGAAGGAAGCTTCAATTTTGATGTTCATTGTCTAGCTATGAGCTATGTTAATTTTTTCAGAAGATATGTTTGTTTTGTTTTTGCCTCCCACAATAGAGTATGTACTTCTTAGGTGATACCCTTTATGAGCGAGTATCACATAAGAAAAGAAAAAAAAAAAGGTACTCTTTTGCTCACAAAAAGAAAAGGAGAACACTGTGGGGGTGGTGCTCAAAAATAAAAAAATAAAAAACACGCTGGAGGGTGAAGACCTGCGGCAAGCACATACATATATATATACCTACAAAACAATTCAATAATTGATAATAAATCAACTAAAATATATACCTCAACTAAGCTAGCAACAGCAAACTACTGCCTAGTGCTTTTGTGTTGCAGCTTACTCTGTTATTGGAGGAAGCGAGCTCCTTTCTTCCCCGGAGAATTAGACTTCAACGGAATGAGGCTTAGTAGCCGTATATTATATGAATGCTCAGCACACATACAGATACAACATCAGCGAGATGGACAATTACACGAAACATAGGATATACAGGCAAATGAACCATTTCACAAAAGGAATAATTTCATTCCCATTGAATCAGATCATTAGCCGGAGCACAACCCGTTTGTCAGTCTTGCCAAAGCCTGACGGGAATTACAAACAGGACAGGGGCAGAGCAAGAAAAGGAGTGCTCCAAATTAATGGCACCTAAATAAAAAGCTATCTTCCTTTCCTTTCTGCTTCTATGTACCCTAAACGACCTTAAACCTAAAACTCAGCCCTAACTCTCCTTGTGTCAGCTGCTATAGGTTTCCCTAGAATGTACAAAAGCACCAAGACCAGTCATCATACTTGGACCCTCTGCCTTGTCACACGGCCGCCCCCACTGAAGTCGAGCATTCTTGGGCCCCCGGTCCAGTCGTCATCGTCAGCATCGTCAGAATCGTCACCCCGTGCACCACCACGGGCTTTTGCAACACTCGGGGCAGCCGTTCTCCTGACTCTCGACGTACTTCTTGGGGTTGGGTTCATCGTACTTCTTGGGGTTGGGCGCTTCCTAGTCTGGACTGAAGGGATGAACACAGCAAAATCCATGGAATCTTCACGGAGCGCTGTCTTGAAATCCTGAGCATCATGTCCACCAAACCACATCAGTGTCAACCGTGAACAGGGTAGGATATATCTTTCAGATAAAAAAGAGAGTACTACATGCCAGATACAGAACCATAAACTATACAGCTTTTTCAAGGAATCTTAAGTTCACTATTTAGTACCTGGTAAACAGAAGCAACATCCTGCAGGCAGCTCGGCAGACTGATGTTAGTGTTGCCAATATTAAAAGGAACATTCTGCCTGGAGAATGCTTCTCCAGGTTTCGGAGGCTCCTTTAGAGAAAATGCCTGTATTTCAAAACACAAACAGACCATGTCTCATGTAAATGCACCCATAATAGCAGCACCAATCTCCAAATAGAGAGCAAGTCATACCTGACAGCGGGCATCATCCAAACTATAAACAACTTTCAAATGTCTCTTCAGTTTCAGTAGTAGCTGGAGGGCTATTCCATCAAGGCAATCTCCCTGGCCACAGAAAAAAAAAGTTAATGAAAATTATAAGATGAAAAGGTTTCAGGGCAGCAGCCTCCCTGATGGATCAATTGAAATAATGGACCCTGCCCCACCCAGAACTTCTCTAACGCACCTGAACTTTGGCCATGTCCACATCCACCTGAACTTTGGCCATGTCCACATCCACCTGCACTGTGGCCATGTCCACATCTGAAGTACTGCAAGGATTGTTATTATTCACCCTTTCAGGGACATATCCCACGTTATCATAATATCCGCCAGGCTCTTGCATGACAATATGACTCTCTCTTGGCAATGTTGGCACGCCCGCCGTATCTTGAGGTTGACACATAGAAGTCCACCTTTTCAAATTGCCCTCGACTCCTCCAGCTCTAAGGTGAATAACTCGATTTATATCATAGATCAAGTAAAGTGGTTCATCAGAGCATGTGAAAGGCAGGGAGGCAAGAACTTCAGCACAGTATCTGCAATATGCAGACAAAATGACAGTCAATACCTCATCAAAGAATAGAGCATCAACAAGTGCATTTTTTTTACTTAAATTACTTACACAAGAAAGCTAACTGTGCTGCGACTCCGGCTATCAGACTCGAATTTCCGAACTATTGAGTGGACAAATTTATTTCTGGAATTTCGATTTGAACGGATAAGACGGTATATTCTAGATATGCCAGGTTTGACAAATGCAGTTGGATTTGATTTTATGTTTGCTGCCATCTTATGGTTGCTGACTATGGATTCAAAGAATTTAAATGACATTTGTAGTCCATCACCCAAGCGGCTTTCAAAAAATGAAGGGTACCTGCAAACAAATTTGAACTGAGTGTTTGATTCCAAATATTATGAAACAAATAGGTATGGGAAGTTGGGCCAACTTACTTTTCATTCATATTCATCAGTAGATGATGAGCCAATTTCGTGTTCCCCTCCAGGGGGTCCATTTCAAGTGCAATAAGGTGAGGAACGCAGGTGATAGGGTGAACTAAACCCTGGCGAAGTACAACTTCAACAATCTACAAGAAGAAGAATAACTTATTTCTATTGTAAAATCATAAGATAAAGTGTGAAATGAAATATAATGTCTGCTTAATTCACCTTAAGTGCACTCTGGCGAACTTGATCATGTGTATCCAAGCACCTTTCAAGAATAGAACTCCAATACAATTGGATAATACCACCACATATATTAGTATCTCCAGCACCAGCAGCAACAGGCACTTCACTTCCGCCATTTATTTCACACTGTACGGGAGGTTTTGCAGTACTCTCAGCAGTAAGTTGGCTTTCAGCATCTCTGAGATACTCAAAGAGGTTTTGTAGTCCTTGAATCTGAACAGGTGGATTAATTTGCTTAAATTTTCAAACAGAAATAACTACCAAAAGAAGATGCAATTACAAAATGACATACCTTTAATCTATAATCAACATCAGAAGATAGTGCTGTCTCTATGAGTTTCAACATATCCTTTTGTAGCATAAATTCAGGCTTCGCAATAAGTATGTATCCCAAAGTCTGAATGAACAAGAGGAAATTGGCATCTTATAGGGAACAGTTCATACAATAAAATAAAATAAATTTTGCAACCCTGTAACAACCAAAGCAACAGTTGACTTGCTATGCATTTTTTTTTTTTTTGAAAACTTACTTGCGATGCATTGTCATCTATGCTAAGTTGCTATGAGTCTCAACTCTCAAATAAATAATGTCACAAGTTCTAAACCCTAACTCAACTAATCACCATGTACAGATATCTGGAGATTGTAAATAAGCTTCAAAAATGAGCAGCCAGTCACATAGAAATATAGAATCACACCATAAACTACATTGAATACAGCTAGGCACGCATGATACCGTCACCAAGTGGATATCTTATGTCTTAATGAATTTAAAGTGGTCACACGCACCTGCAAGGCTCGAACCTTCAAGCTGAAGTCATTCCCGAGAAGATATTTTCTCTGGAGCAAGTTGATAATCTTGGGAAAATCAAGCTGATTTTCAGATGTTAGCATCAATTGATAACCATACCGAACGAGGAGTCCAAGACAAAACAGTGATCGACCCAACAGCTGAGTTCCAGAATGAATACAATCAGCTAAACATAGCAAAGCTTGTTTGAAACACAGAGAGATCGCAAGCATACAGAGCTTGGTAGAGAAAAACAGTGATTATCATCCCCAATACATATACAAGATAAATAATAAATGTACTTCTACATTTGTCCTCAATTGCACATAATAGATAAATGGAATAATTATAGGCCTCATAATAGAAAAAACTACTATTTGAAAATAAGTTTCATTTTGGCCATATATTGGCGTAAGATTGCAGCTCACTCAATGAATAAAAAAAGTGGAATAATACCTGACTATCTGAATTAGCTCCAGACAGATGCTTGTAGAAAATATTAACAAGGTTTTCCAATAATCCTGGACCTCTACCTGCTGACTTGCTCAGAGCACAAAGGCACCTGAATAAAGGCAAGAAAGAAATAAACAAGAATGTTTCAAGGCAAGTCTAGCAAGAATGCAAGATGATCAGACAAAAAGAACACATTACACATGAGCTCAATGATCAATGATAGAATTAACTGATGCTGCTAAAACTACATCTAGAACTAATTAGCACTAGATCGGACCCCCAATATAGGAATCATGATTAATAATTTAATATACGAATAAAATATTCAATAAATAACTAGTAACTATGCTTAAATATTTACAGATGCTCAACATAATGACATATAGACACGGTAGTCAACACTGCATTAGTTTTCTTTGAAACTTTCCACAATTTGTTGCTCATTTTTAGCTTAGATATAAATATGACAAGCCTATCCGGATAGTAATCAATAACTTGCCTATCCCGATAGTACTCAATAACTTATTTCAAAAGACAAAATATTGTTTTCTTAGGAACAACTCACATAAGAAATATGGAAGTTGTTAAGACTTAAGAGAGAGTAGGGAGATGAAATAACAAGTGATGCTGCAGAAACGGACATAAAAAGTATACAAAGAATTTTAAAAAAATTCAGAACGACAAATACCATCTAAATTACATCAATAGCATATGAACTCATGAAATGAATTCTCAACTCCAAATAGAACATGGGAGAAACGATGCTTATCAAACAATAATTAGGGAGGGAGGGAGGGAGGGAGGGGAGGGGGGGGGGGGGGATGCATTTACTTGATACAAGCATGTACAACTGTCAAATACGAATGGCGAACTATCATATGTTTCAGATCCTTCTCAAGTTCTTCAACAACATTTTGTGGCGGCTTCCTTATAAGTGCAAGAACAGCATCAATCACAAAAATAATACTTTCAAGCAACTGGGCAGCTGATTTACTGTCAACCTGTAGGTATAGATGATCAGGAGCAAACAAAATTGTATTGGTAGGGGAGAAATAAATGACAAACTAGATAATAATCATAGAGATTAATGAACATGCATTGAGTTCCAGATAAGATATGTAATTGTGCAGTGTGCACAGAACTAACTGAAATTATTAAAATTACTTTTGCTGTAATTTTGACTGTAGCAGCAAAGTACTATATAAACTGAACACTGCACAAAAGCTTTATTTGATCACATCAACAAGAATATAGCTACTTCACAAGAATAATCAAAACTCTAGCCCTGTTGTTTACAGTATGTGTAACAATAAACCAACCACAAAACACCAAAATTTTCAAACATGTAGACATTGTAGAGGAGCATGATAAACAGTATGATGTGGTAGGAATGTGCAGCACTGAAGCTACAGCATCAGTGAAACCCTAGGCTTTCATAAATAAAGCGGTAATAGTGTTCTTGGCCCTGTTGTGAAGACCAATTGCAATTTTGTCCTTGTTTTCAAGTCTGTGATTTTGCCACCTGCTTTGGGTGAGATTTTAATTTTTATTCATGTACTTTCAGCCTTTTAAAATTAAAGTTTACTCATTTGAAATGTATGCATATTTTGACGAGATTTGTCATCAAAATTGTTTTCATATCTTTCAAATGCTCTAAATGTCAAAACAGGGGCAAAATGACATAGTAATCAAAGAAGTAGGGGTAACTCGTATGAGCCAACTAGTCTTTTAGGCAGCGTTTGGTTCGTGGAACCAAATCGTGCAGGACATCGTGGATAACCATGTGGGGCCCATCTGTCCTGATGTTTGGTTGCTGGATTGAACAATATGCTTTCTAGATGCTGTATAACTCTATGCGCTGAAAAACAGCGAACGATGTCATCCAAGACAACACCATCACTGCTCCTGGGTATTAAACAATATTTACTTTAGGAAGTAAACAAACCGAAGCATTGAAGAATTAATGAAGCAATGTTTTTAGAACAGTGGAGAACGATGGAGTACTACTGTACTACACTTCACTCCATATGTGAGTTGAAATCAATTATATTCGTTTTGTCAAATCCAAACTTATGTAATGTTTTCTTAATATTGTTGGAAATTGTAGATGGATGATTGACTTCTTAATACGCAAAATATGTGGTACACACGTAAAAATTTTGTATGGACTCATACAACCAACCAAACATGATTTTGTACCAAATTGTATCATTTCATACAACCATCCAAACTTAAATCATGTGTCACTCCATACAAGTAACCAAACAATCAACATGCACCATTTTATCCAAAATTATTTTGTCCATAATCTATTCATACAGGACGATCTATCCCATCCATCTATGTACCCAACCATACACTAGCTTAATAGCTGAGTTGACACCGTTAAGTGGACTTAATGGAATAAGGGTAATAACAGGGGCGAAATCATAATTTAACAAAATGAGGGTAATAATTGGGATTGAAAACAAGTGTAAGAACACAAGAACCTCAATTATGATAGGAGATGACAACCTATACTTCAAATGAAGCAAAACAAGCTCACCTGAATATTAAGGTATGGTTGTAGCGTCACAACAAACTTAGAAGGATCAGTTACTGGAATGCAGAGTGTGGGATCAACAATACAAAATGCTTGCAAGGCAACAATATAAGGAAGCGCGTGGATTTCCATCTCGTTATCAGCTCCCTCCTCAACCTTCAAGAAAGAGATGTGCGAGAATTAATCTCAAATTATCAATTATACAAACTATCCACTATCATAATGGGTCAGAAAGTACCTGTAATATTCTTTCTAATAAGCGTTTGCATATCAATTCACAACGCTTCCGAATTGATGCAACCATGGATGAGTTAATCCCTGCAGCCTTGGTTGACTGAGGGAGGAAATCAAGAGTCAAGTTACGTTTTATGATGGTAATCAGGGGTTGGTGATTGGGCATCTTCCTCAACATGTCAACAATTTGCTCAGTCTTTTTAGCTATTTCCATTGGAACTGAACTTCCATCAGCAACCAAGTGCTTATGACTCCCAGTTGGTTCTTCAAACCATAGTTCATAAAATGTTTTACATACAAGATCCTACAGAAGCAATGAAGATAGTTTAACTCAATTGGTAATAAAAAACAAAATATTGCAGTCCCAACAATGTGGCATGTTCTTCTGTAATCTGTAATATCATAAAGTATGTTCAGTGTTATCTATTATGCCATCAAGGAGAAACCACAAAAATGATTGACCAGAATAATAGTGTGCCTTCAAGATTGGTGTCATAAATTACTTCATTAGCAAGGAGATTATGTATGGCTAAATAGGGCAAAAAAAAGCAGGGAGGTGCATTAATAACTTCCTCTTTCCTTTTGTGTTATCTAAATTTTCCAGATGAGGATGTTTTGTTATTTGAAAAAGCAGAAGATGCAAGAGAGTTTCCCAATTAACATGTAAATATTTTAAGTAACTACACTACCTTCACTAACGCATGAGAGCAAATACCTAAGAATCAACCAATTACAAAATAAAATTGAAACAATAGGCAATGAAAGAAAACAAAACATTTGCAATCACATATTAGTCTACTAAGATAATATATTTTTCATGACATCAGTCAATTCTTTTTCATATCTGGCTATCCGCTCACCTGTACACTGGACTCCTCATCATTAACACGAGAAATTATCTCCACAAAGGCATCAGTTGTGTCCGTGTTCGGATTCGAAGCACAAAGATCCCTTATAATTTTGATTGCACGCTTGCGAACACTGACTCCAGTGTCCTTTATTCGCTCAGCAACTTTTTCTATATACTGTGATGGGAAGATACATAGTTAACCATATCAATGCCCACAAATGTCATAAGGTAACTTAATATGTCAAATGTCTACTGACCTTCAGGCCCACATCAGGATGTGAAGCAATATGCCTCCCAACAAGTTCAAGGGCAGCTTCACGAACAGAAATAGCTGAATCACAAAACCTCCCTTCAACAGCAGATTGGACACGTTTGTCACCCAAGACCTCAGGGTCAGCTTCAACTATACTGCTGACCTACAGAGAAGTTAAGTCCTAGTTACTGATGAATGATGACTTAATGAGAAAGATGCAAAACATATAGTTTCATGGGTTACACAAATATACTTTCATAGGTTACACATATACTCACCGCACGTAAGGCTTTTGCTCTTATTACAGGTGAATTTTCTCTCAAGCTAGCCTGAAAAACATTGGGAATTAACTCTAGAACATATAGATTAAACTGAAGTACCCGGAAGGTGGAAGCAACCACATACCAAAAGAAGGGCAAGAATTTTATCAAAACCCCTACAAAATGAGTTCTTCTGACCAAGTGCCAAGCAAATTTTCTTTGCTGAATCTCTGGAAATTGCCAGACCATTGCCAGAATCTCGCAGAATCTCCTTGGATTTTAATCTAGCGAGATAGTAGATGATCTTCTCCTGAGATTGTTGGTCCTCTTTGTTCCAGATGCACATATAGAACCTGCACACAAATTGGTTATAAATCTCCAAAGATACTTGCACAACAAAACATCCCATGCAACATACCATCGAGTAAACAGGTTCCCATCATCTTGTGGAGCAGCTTCTTGGAGATAACTCAGTAGTATTTGTCGAACAATATCCACTGCTGGCACCTCAGCTGGTTTAGCAGATTTTTTACTAGCAGAGGCTGCAGTTTTTTTGCCATTTTCTTTAATTTGTGACTGGCAGTATGACTGTATCACATTGAGCTGTTGTTTGCAAAAACACAAGGGGCAGACACTATCACGCTGTAAGTTATCCTGACTACCAGCCCCCATACAATCTGAATGGAAACATCTTCCACATTCATTACAGGCTATGTTTATACCTCTTCCACCAAGACAAACACAACACTTGTTTTTCAAGATTTTTGAGCCATCACTATCTGCATCAGTGAGATCTTGCAATATCCAAAGCCTCTCCTCACTACAGATGACAGAATCACGCTTCAATCTTGAAGCAATACCACCAAGAAGATCAATAGCAAAGCACCGAACATTAGTGTCCTTAGATTTCAATCCAGCATTCTGAAGCAGCAATACACAGAGAACCTGTACATACGAGACAAAACACTTAACGAAGTTGTGGAATGTGATAACCAGTAATATTAAGCGAATGATTGCTTAGGTGGCCCAGCGTGGCCTGAAGGTGGATCATAACCACGCCGAGCATAACCAGCCTGTGGGCAACTGGGCATGCAAGCAGGCTTGTTTGGTTGGCTTGCTTCACTCGGGCCAGGGTGGATTAGATAGTTGATTGATTGATTGCATGTGAGCCAGGTTTAGCTACCTATTACCTACCTACACTTGCAGGCTGCACCGCGCCAACCAGGCCCACAGGAAACAGATCTCAATCTCGTTTCCACAGAGCCATGCCTCGTGCACTCTCCCCCACCCAACCATCCACCAAGGCCTCACCCAGCCAACCAAACATCCCAATCTTACATCACCGTAGCCAGACTGGGCTGGATTCACCCAACCAATCACGCCCTAAGTTTCAAGAATTAGTAATACTAATGCCGGCTCATGCCTATATTTAAGGTCACAGATATAGCAACAGCACTGCTGAGTAAAGTTACCTCAAGAATAGAAGCAGCAGCTGGATACTCTGGCAAGTTTAGTATCGTTAGGAAATCCTGAACAAGATTATCTATTATTCCTTTGGTTTCCGACATATCTTGAGATTTAGCAGCAGTAAAACGTTGAAGGACATCAGTCCAAAAACGGCAACAAGCCTCTGTTGCCACTTCATGGCATTTCATTGGATAACAATCAGCATCACCGGAGGCATCAACGATAGTGGTCCAATCAACTGTTCCTTTTAAGCTATCAGGAACAATTGCACTAAACTGAACCAGGTGAACCAACAGTGCTGTTATCATCTGGATTTGCTTTTGGTCTTCATCTGCTAGATGGTAGGTTCTAACAGCATTTTTGGAAAACTGCAACTTGCGAAGAAGCTGAAGTGTTTCATCAACCAAGTAACTCCTGTGCTGTGTGTATGATGAAAACACCTGTGCAAGGATTTGAATGTGAGCAAATTCTTTAAAATCTGAATGTGCAGAAAAAAAAGATTGAGCAAATAGGAAGAAAATTACCGTACAAATCACCCCAATTGCTTTCAATTGTAATAGCTCCATATTATCCACCAAGAATGTAGTAAAGCATGTTTTCGCTAACTGCAGAATGCAACTATCTGACAAGCGCACTGTTGTGAGCAGTTCCTTAAGAAAGCCCAATATCAAGCATAGTTTCTGCACAGCAGAATAAATAGAAGCAGAAACTCTGACACAATAAAAGAAAATAGAACTCTATTAGTGCCTGGTACCGGTAGTGTCCCATTGCAAACCAGAAACAAGAAAATATATTTTAAGCGCATTGATCATGTACCTGTTTGAAGATTTTCTCATGCTCAAATTAGTAGCAGTACGTCTCCTTTTGCTAACTTGTCCATTTGCCAAATCATCATCATCATCTCCTAGTTGACCAAAAGAGAAAAAATGTGTGATGTAAAAGTTGATTCCAAAAGGCAAGTTTAGTCATCAATAGTGATCTCATAGCTACTCCCTCCATACTGAAATAGAAGGGTAAGTTTGTCCTAAGTCAAACTATCCTGAGTTTGACCAAGTTTATAGAGAAGAGTTCTGGCATCTACCACATCAAAGAGGTAAACTATGAAACTGCATTTAACAAGATTACAAAAGGCACTAGGCGCTCTCTAGGTGCTGACCTTAGAGCCTAGGCAAGACTAGGCGTTAGCATATACACATTTATGTGATTAAAACAGAAAAGGAAATAAGAGATAAGTGGACTTTATGGAAGAGCAAGGCCCGTTATGCACTGACAAAGCAGGACAAAAGAAGCCCAATGGCAGTATTTTCAGCCCAAGTCCAACACATTTGTATATATAGTGTGTAACCCTAACAGCCAATGCTTCCCTCCCATCCTCAGCCGCCTAGCCAAGCAAGGAAGAGCGCCTTTGTGAACACTGGCATTTAATAGTATTTCTAATGATGCTAATTTGATGTCGTAAATATTATTTTTCTTTTCGATAAACTTTTTCATACTTGGGACGACTCAAAATCTCTTTTATCTCAACACAGAGGGAGTAGCACTAAATTATTACAGAAAGGTTGGTTGGGCTCAAGCATAATAAAAGCTTGTCATTCATGAAATGCTACAGTGCAAAAAGGCATATAAAACATAGAAAACAGAGAATTGCATGTAACCAACTTAGAAAGGAATGTCGCTCCACAATCATGAAAAGCCAAAGACAGAAATATCAGTTTAGCAATGCATGGCTTGTGTACAATTCACAAAGAGCCTGCAATGTGGTGCAAGGGTGGAGAGGCTTAACATGGAGCTTAGGGACTCTCATCCTAGTTTGCGATTTTTGTACCTGATCTGCAGTGTCCATGTTTCAACTGTTTGTTTGTGGTCAAGTGGTTATGATCTACTCATGTACTTACGTTTTTTTTTTACTCAAATAATGCAATGATATGAAGCTCTCCTACATATTCAAAAGGGAAAAAATAGCATCATGTACTTTGATAGTACCATTGTTTGCAACATTTTCAGCTGGTTTGTAGAGAGCTCGGAAGGTTGGGTTACTTGCTGCCATACAATCTGTGATCTGATGCCTTGAGAAATCAATAATTCGCTCAATAAGCTGTTTTTCAGGGTGGGCAAAAAAGGAAAGAGTCAGCAACCATAACAATACCATTTCACAACAAGCCAAGAAAGGAATTCAGTGTCAGCATACTTCTTCTCGATACAGTTGCTTTGGCATATCATGGTGGGTCATAATTGCCAACGCAGCATGACTGGACTCCAAAGCAGAGAAAACCAGAGGTTCAGCATCAACGGCATCAGACTGAAGGTATCCAAGCACTTGTTAGTTGCTATAGGTTAGCATGCAAGAAATTTACAAAATGATATCTGAAGCAGAATAAGATGAAATTAAATGCAAATTTGAAAAATGGAAACTGCTATGATAAAGTAACTCACATTTTCCTTCACATCTATCGATAAACCTTGAGAACATCGAATCTGACGGTCAATCACATCTAATAACCTAGTAAACGTATCCATAGGAACCTCATGCAATATCCTTTTGGATCGAACAGATGTAATTTCATTCACAAGAACCTTAACATCACTAAGTGGGATTGACAACCAGTCACCACCATCTCCATCGTCGTTAATTTCGGCTTTTCCACAGAAATCCTCCACCACCTCACAGAAGTTAGCGATAACTTCTAAAAAGCATAATTATAACCAGAGTCAGTAGAATTTTTTTTTTTTAAAAAAAAGGAAAGCTAATGAGCAGGATATACAAATCAATAGAAACAAACCTTGACTATTAGGAATGCTGGGGGCAGAACTTGAAACAGAATTGTTAATTTCTTTCTTCCTTACTTTTGGCTTCTTTGAAGCAACTGAATCCGGGGTCAGATCATTCTACAACAGAAAGCCTCTTAGCACAAGGAAAGGAACTGACATCAATAAGAAACTGGTGGTATCTAACTCACATGAAAATGCTCTCTATGTGAGTCAATTTCATCCTGATGAAATGCAGATTCATTCTGTGCTTTGCTCGTATTAGGTGCAAGATGCTCAAAGTGTTTCTCACTTTCTTGATTTTGATATCCTGGGCCACCAAATGGACCTGAAAAACTTGACCAATGTAATAAAAAATTACATATGGCAAAATTAAAAAAAAAAGTCTTACAAAATCAAAAGCGTTTCCATAGAAATGCTTTGCTATAATCAGACAGAAGCTGTTTTGACTCGCATTATTTAAACAAAAAAAATATTACCCCATCGATAATGTTATTAGACCATAGAACTAGCACACAGATACTCAACTAGCAAGCACACTACCACAATGGTTTAGGGTTTGATAGCATGGCATGATAACAAATAAGGATAGAGAGCAGCAATAACAAGTCTGCACAATATTGCCAACATACAACATGCCAAATGAGCAAATTTCAATACCTTCTAGTCTGATAAAAAAAATTGAATTAAGTATTTAAGTTGGAAACATATGATACATCCTACAAAATTGGAAATCTGAATATTAAGAAGGTTATGAACCTGTTGTTTCCACAAAAAAAAGGCCACAACATAAAGCAAGTAGAGAACATCACACACGTTTAATACTGCATACACATAATGGTTGCACCCACAAAGCACAAGGCTACAACAGATCTGTTCCAAACTTCCTATTGCACTAACTAGAGCTTGATGTGTTCCTATAAACAGCACATATATTATGCAGTACAGCAAAGGGGTTGTATATAAAGCAAATAAACAGTACTAGATGATCGTTGGTGCAGTGCAATTTGCATTGGTGGATGCAGTAAGAGAAGGAACAACCCGTTCTAAGATAGGATGTATAGATTACGGCTTCTAACTTCACTAATGGTTAGATTGGCCCTACATGTCTATTGTAGCTTGGTCTCTTATGTGCAGTTTGCTGCTTACTGATGATCCGGTAGATGATGATACATTAGCAAGGCATACCAAATTTCCAATAGCTGAACCGATATTTCAGGAATCAGGACAGGGACTTGTGGGATAAAAAGGAAACTTTAGACAGTCCAGTCCCCATCAAACAGTCATACATAGCATGGAGCTCTTACAGAGAAAATTAGCATCCAATTAGGCAGCGAAAGGACTACAAACATTCAAGCATCCCAGATTTGAGAAACAAGCATGCTGAGATAGATCAGAGAAGCTCGGTAGTTGTATGACGAGGCGCAAGGTTTGTTTAAAAATTGAAGCAAAAAAACAAGCTTCGTTGTTGGAAAGCCATTGTGATATAAATAATAACTAGGGCAAAACTTACTTTTCGCTTATTCTAACTTAGCCTTAATGACAGTGCACACAAGCCATCGAGCAAGGTGCTGGCAAAGGTTTTAAATGCTTCAGAACAGTGAAACATGGTAGAGAAAAAAAAAAGTAACACGAACATTAGGCTATGGCACGAGTCTACCATGGACACCCCCCCCCCCCCCAATACACACACACAAGCTTACCCCTCTCTCTTAGCACCCACCCACCTACACCACACACAAAAAACTCAGGTAGTCCAACACTTCCAGCAGCCCATGTAACGTCTGAGTGGGAGTGGCACAGCCAACCCAGGTCCACCCCTGACTGTTAGCAAATGGACTTATAGCTGACAAAAATAACAAAAAAATGTTTGATCAAACAAGGGGGGGCCAAATTTGTCAATACCATTAAATAAATATCCTTCAGTTCACGGAAAAAAAATCCCCTGTTAGCAGTAAGGAATAACGAATAAGTGATCATTGGGTGCATTTTTTGCTGTGTGGTTTCTAGTGGTACATCACTAATGCTACATACAGGTTACATGCACATGGAACGAACAAAAAATAAGTTTTAAGCGCTAAAAGTTACCTATTGATGCACCTAATAACAGAAAATGAACTATTGGGCATTTGATTAGTACCGTTTGGTAAAATGTAAACGACAGCCTCATTATGAGATTGAATTAATCCAGGACATGAGAGAATATAGGTGGCTGAGTGCCAGCTGCGGCTGTGAGTTGACTGTAGCACTGTGCACTAATAAAACTAAGCTGGAATTTGCAACTTGATTTGCAATATTACTATATTAGAACTATCAATATTATCTGAACCAACCAAATAAGACACCGTCCAAGTTGGAATCGACACGTGTCAAATCCAGGTAACATTTCCTGAACTAATGATGGACACACATTTATGGCCTAGGAAACGCCGACGAGGTATGTTTTACTATGAACTGCACAAACACTCACTACTCTGCTGTACAACATATCTAACGATCGTCATAACCTCTCCCAGTCCGTGAAACTAGAAACGCCTCAGTGCTACTACACAAACGCCCGCAACGCAAACGGCAGAATAGCAACCAGACAATCGTGTAAGCACCACCTTACTCGACAATCCTAAATGATTGGACGGATTGGCACGCGTTCAAAAGCCAACTACTTGGGGGGGCACTTAATCCATGCGTTACGTGGCGCATAGGTCATCTCCGTGCACTAGAACATCAAAAGCTGAGGAACATTCGTAAAACTGCCCTCCCCGCCCCCGCCATAAACACAAAGATACACAGCGCAACGACATAGTTCGACAGGTGATAGCAATTTCGTGGTACCAGACTACACACCATAAGCCAATGAAACGTTTCAAACAGCAGCAAGCCAGACACACACACACATCAAACCATCGAGGAGGCAGTGCTAAGCAGCAGCAGGACACAGCAACTTAAGAAACGTTCAGTCCATCAGTCCATGGCAGGCCATTTTGATGTACTGTTAGCAAGGCTAGTACATACATACAGCAGCAGTGAAGCTGGGAACTAGGCAGACTACAATGTTGACTCTCCAATAAGCAGACAGCAGCTAGCTAGCTAGTAGCACAGTACACCTAGTAGCTAGGTTGGTTGGGGGCTGGTACTAACACTAACCCAAGGGAGGCTCAAATTTGCAGAGCGTTTACCTTGCTCGGAGGAGGGCTGGGCGCGCGCCTTGACCTTGAAGGCGTCGGGGTTGTGCTTGAGCACCTCTCTCCAGAGCCAGGAGCAGCGGCTGGGGTCCACGTCGACGTTGTCCTCCGGGGTGAAGCCCCTGCGGGTGGAAGGAGGGTGGAGGCAGTTAGCAAGCAACTTCCATCTCAGCCGGCGGGGGAACGAATGAGGAGGCGCCGAAGCGAACCGAAGGAGAGGGAGAGGCGGTTGCTCACAGGTGGGAGATGTCGGTCTCGGCGAGTACGCGGGCGATGTTGGCGGCCTGCATGATCATGTCGGGGCGGTCGGGCGCCGCGAGCGGCTCCTCGTCGCGGAGCGCGCCGAAGCCGAGCTCCCGCGGGAGCGTGGGCAGCGGCAGCGACGGCAGGACCTCCGAGTGCACCGTGTTGGGCAGCCGGCACGCCCGCTCCAGCCCCGCCCGGCGCGGCCCGCCCCCGCTCCCGCCGGCGCCGGGGTCGTCCATGGCGCGGGCGGCGGAACCAAACCCTAGATTCGCGGGGGAGGGGCTCCAATTCGCCGCACCGGAATTCGCTCGTTGGGGGTGGGGAGGGGGAAGTGGAGGAGCGGAGGACGAGTGCTTTGATTTGGCTCGATTTGGTTTTGATTTGGTTTCAGTTTCGGGGATGGATGAATGGGGACGGCAGAGGAGGAGGAGTAGTACAGTAGGATTTTATTATTTATTTACTATCTGCTGCTGCTGCTACAGTAGTAAAGAACGGCCGGACCCGGAGGCGGGTGTGAAAACTAAGAGAAGAGGAGACGAGGACAGCGGAGGATCCTTGCGAGGGAAGGAGGAGGAGGAGCTCGCCGGCAACCGCTAGTGGACCCCCGAGTTTGGCTGAGCTGTGGATCGACCAAATTTTAAAAAGGCTTTTCTGCGTGCCTCGAAATGTTGGGTACCGTGCGTGCGATGATTTGGGCTGGGCCTGGTCGGTTTGGGCTGGGTCTGGAAATGGTGCGTGAAATCGTTTTTTTTTCCCCCGAGGGATGCAATGGGTTAATTTGGAGAAGCCGTCTATCTGGTTTGCAGAGGGATGCAATGCGCCAATTCTACTATTGCCAGAAACATATATTTATACCGTTCAACAAATCTCAAATTTAACATATCATACAAATATGTTCCCACATACAAATGTTGAGATCCAAACTTACTTTAGAAAAACTCATACAAAAATGACGAATTTCAGGTGCATGTGCACCAAATATTGCCCTCTAGTACACATACACTTGAAATTTGTCATTTTCGTATGGATGTTTCTAGTTTGAGTTTGCAACCGAAATTTTGCATGTGGGAACATATTTGCATGAACAATGTATGTGCTAAATTTGAGATTTTTTTTGACGACATAAATATGTGTTTTTGAATTGGTTTCCATGTTTCCACCTAAGATGTGGTTTACACCGATATATTTCCCTATTACCCAGGGCATTCGGTACTACTGAACCGCTCAGTTCCGTACCTCGGTTTCTTGGTAAATTCGGTTTTCTCAAAAAACAGGTGCCGATTGGTTTCTTTGAAAAAAGGTGCGAGAAATTCGGTTTTGGCATTTTCGGTTCGGTTCCGGTATTTACCAAAAATACCAAAGTAATGAAATAGGCATGTAATTGCAGGTCCAAAAGCCAATTTGACATGATTTCATAGATAATTATAGTGCCAAATACATATATGTATAAAAGTCCACAAGATTATAATAGTAGAGTACCATAAATAAATATGTAATATAATAGTCTACAATAATATAATCCATAAAATAGCAGCACTCATATTCAACATATTTTTGGTAAATTTGGTAAACGGAGGTAAAGAACGAAATATACCTCGGTAAATCCGATTACTAGGAATTAGAAACTGAACATGGTATCAAAAATTTCAGTTTCGATTTTTTCAATTTGATTCTCAGTATTTTCAGTTCGGTATTAGGTATTTCGTGCCCATGGTGAGGTACACGTGGTGAGATCAAGGCAATCTCCAAGTTCATAATGAGGCTTCGAGTGAGTGGTGTTTGTCGACTGATGTCGGCTCATCTGATAGCAGAGCATCCTCTTATCTCAAAGAGAGGGTGTGGAAAGAAGTGCAGGGGTGGATTGACTCATCTCACCCCTAGGCTACACGACACCGTGGAATGGTTAGGCATATCATGTGCCGTGGGCTGGCACCGTGGAATGATGGTAAGCATGTCATGCGACGTGCACTTAGCCCATCTCGGCTTTCTCGCAAGCCGTAGATATGCATCTACATGGCTTCTGACTCAAGATATATAGAATTTGGCCAAACTTCCACCTTTATCTGAATTGAGGTACATCTATTTCAGAATTAGGGCTTCTATTTTCATAGTAACATACTAAAGATGACCATCTAGTGCTTTTGTCGATGCACATTTCCCATTACTTCAATCTAGAAAAGTCGAACTATGTGTCTATGTTTGACTTACATTGTTCACTGTTGCTATTATAGCTATAACAGAGGAGGCAGTAGCGCTGGAACTTGGGTTCCAACCATTGAGTTCTTAAAGTTGTACCATGAGTCATTCCCCGACACACTAGTAGATGGTGTCAAGCATCTTTGAACTGATTTTTTTTAGCCAAATGCAGAGGGATCTGGTGAAGCTAGTAGTAGTAAACAAGAAGAGTGGATATGATATGGCAAAAGATTTGAAGCCTTAGAATGTGTCGATTTCCATCAAAATAGATTGAATCGAGCTAAGAGATGTACCTTGTAATATCATCAACACCCAATAGAGTTCAAGGGGTACGAGGCGGCTAGACTAACCATTTATACTATTTTATGCATCCTTTACCATGCTTCATTACTTACTCGTTTTGGGAGACTATGAATGACCTTGAAGATCTCAATGTTATTAGAAAATAATCTGCAGAATATAGTGGGCATGGTAGCAGCTATCGCATCTTCTCCCCTTGTGGAAGTGCACTCAATCTATCACGTGCGAGCCAATTCTCGCAAACCGTTGCTACAACTGTAGTGAAGACGAAAACCCAGAGGTGTGCCTTTCCTTGCTGATGGGTCATAAACTAACTTTCAACAAACCTGTTTAGCCAAATGTAGAGGGATAACTTTCAACTTGTACAGAGACATTGTTAGGCTAAGTAGAGAAGATATAACATAGCACAATATCTGAGGCTTGAAAATATCATGTTTAAAATTGGCACGAGTAGAATCAAGCTAAAAATAGTATGTGGTGATCTCATCACAAATTTAACGAACTTTGAAGGTTACAGAGCTGTTAGGAAACTTTTTTCATACTATTCTCAAGACTCTGCACCATGACAGTAAGTTTCTATCAGAGGACAACATGCACTTTTAGAATTTGTTGGTCGAAGTCTTGATGATGAAAAGATTATCAATCACACTTCACCCTTTGGTTGATCTAGAAGAGTTGGACTCTTTGAAGGTCTCAGTGCTGATGAGAAACGATTTGCGAAAGTTAGTGCAAGCACGAGAACTCAAGCTATGGGAAAACCTATGATATTCATCAATTTTATGTAGAGCTTGTCGTACACCACTCAAGATCTTGATGTGTTCCCTACAGATTCTATGGATGCCAATTTTAAAGGGATGTGCAAGATTCTGAAAGATTTTTAAATACAAGAGCAAAACTTTCGAGCAAGAGAATCTGTGGGGGACAAAGAATGACCCAAGATGGGCGTGAGAGTCGCTAATCGGAAACTAGCTAGCTAACATTGAGCGAAGGACAATAAGATGGGCAGAGGACAAATGGATTATTTGCTATCAAAATTTATGAAATATTGTTAGATTTCCAAGGATCCAAATAGGGACTTAGAGAAATGGTTAGCTAGTGAAGCTATTCGAATGAGTTAGCGAAAGGGGACAAGGGATTAGAGTTTTGGAGTGAGTGGGGGGAACCACCTTTGCCTTTGACGCTCTATTTATTGAAAAGTGAGAGGAAACAATCTTCTTACCTACCACCTTTAAAGTTGATTCCATTCCTTCTACTCCTCCTATTCATTAATTTTGGCAAAAGTCGCCCGACCCGCCTCCTGTACTTCTGCTCCTAGTGAAAAGGCAAGAAAACAAAAAAGCACTCCCACCAAGTTGTCATTTAAAACGTTTTACAATCCCAAAATTCTATTTGAAGTTCTATGGAACAATTCATCCTCCTATCTCCAAATTATGATACAATCACTATAATAATATCTTCGGTATGCAAACTTGCATGACAACATGATTCTAGTGTATAGTTTATAGAAATTTTAGGTTAACAACAAGGTAGTGCATATTGTTCATGAACGGATACATCTCTCACATAGTTGTACAACTAACTGAGAGATTTGTCTATTGGTGAATATATAGTCCCACACTTCATAAAAAACATGATATTATCACAATCTGTTTCTCATAATAGACATCTCTTGTAGGCCTATAAAGGTGTGTTATTACTTAGGTCTATGAACTTTGATATGCATTTCTAAATATCTATCCTGCCAAATGGTGGACCATAGATCCATGTAGCACACGTAGGAGTTTCTAGTTGGGCGAGTGGGTGGAAGCGGTACGCATCCTATTAGCATGGGGCGAGGGGTGCGTGACCGGTGAGCATTGGCGGCGAGCACAAACGCTCAGTCTCGGTCACTAGTGACGCACGAGCACAACCATCTGCTACCAGTATTCGATGAGCCAATTATGCAATCATGGCGGTGTCTGCGTATAAGAAGCTCCTCAAACTGCATCCTGCATGGGTGCCACGATGGGGATCTTCCCCCCGATAAGTAGCACGTCGCCACGACACACGAGGTGCCATGGTTATTGCTACAACAGCTCTTGCGTGTCGTACGAATGACGCGGTGTTGGCCTATATATGGCCGGGAAAAATGTCAGTGCACGGATGAGTAGCAATGAAAGAAGGGAGTTGTTGTGTCTGTTGGGCTACTAGGGTCGGCGTGAGAAAAGAGTCGTGAGAAAAGAGTGGATCAGAGGGGGTCAAATGTAAATATCACGTCAACTTGAAATGTCTATCCTAATAATACACCAACTAAAACAACGCTAAAGCCACCCCACAAAACCTCCCCCGCTGAGATGACTCTTCATGTGTCCCAAATTTGTACCCACAAAAACCACTCCATATAAAATGAACCATCCATATTTTTTCTTCAGCCTTCTCTCTCCTTCCTCACTCAAATCCAACGATCAGGATCGTATGTATGGTCCTCCTCATCCCCTCCCTCCTCCCGCCCATGCATCATGCACGGGGACGCCAAAATTAACGCGACTAATCAATCAACGCGCCTAATCTTTCCACCGTGAGAGGCACTTGCCTTTTTGGACTCACGTCTCTTTCCTTCCTTCCATGCGATGGTGAGTAAGGATGAAAACGGAAATGAAAATTCCCGACCGAATCGCATCGTTTTCTACATTTAATCCGACCATTTTCACTTTTTTCGGAAAAATGCGAAAACGGTACGAAATTCGGACAGACAATTCGAAAATGGAGCGGAATTCGAAATGGGCTTATTTCGACCGATTTCTACTTTTCTACATTATATTCGGTATATAACCGTATTCGAAATTCGGTAGAAATTCGGTAGAGCCACAAAAATATATTTTCTAGTCCCATATCTTTTTATTTATAGATCCAAATATAGCAAATAATATATGCATTTTGATCAGCGTGACGAGAGCTTCGCAATGGTTCAGTCTATTTCATTTTTTGAGATACTTTTATTTCATAAAATATTATGTTTCCTAAAAAAACAAGTTTGAAAACCAAAACTCGTGGAACTTGTTAGATAAATAATATATTTGCTATGATGCACCATGGATTTGGTCGTTTTGGATTACTTTGGCGGTCAAATTATATGCAATAAGGAGCGCCAACAACAACCCTAGACACCACCACTCCCGTATCCACCACCACTCCCGTATCGCCTTCCCTCCACTCTCGTATTGCGGTGCCGCACGGTCGTGAGTCAGCGACTCCGTCCTCCACTCCGTATTGCGGAGCCACGAGAAAGGAAATGACATGGAAAATAATCCTGACATCATGGATGATATCGATGAACTGTAGATGTTCATGTCCTATTAATTCCTTGTTCTAGACTTGTATTTGTATGTCGGCAACTACGTCATGCGCCCTTTATTCTATTATGTGCACTTGAACTAAATTATGCACGTGTTAGTTTGGTTATGCACATCTTTAAAGTGGGTTGGTATTTCGTACTGAATTTTCGTACACGGACCGTTTCCGACATAATTCCGCTCGAATTGGTTCGTTTCGAAATACCGTAAGTTCGTTTTCGTTTTTGTTTTCGACTATACCGTTTTCGTTTTCGTGTTCGTATTTAAATATAAATGTAGAAAACAATAAAGGAGTTTTTTTGACCGTTTTCGACCGTTTTCATCCTTAATGGTGAGTGCTCGGCTGCAGGAACTTGCCAGCCCATCCGGGAGACGGCGAAGTCGCGAGCCGAGGCTGGACCGCTGGATCACTCCACGTGACGTCGAGTGCTCGGCTGCGGGAACTCGCCAGCCCATCCGGGAGATTCAGCTCTAACTGAGAACCAATAATGGCTTCTGTGTGAGCCTTTGAGGAAGGTGAACCTGACATTTTATATTCTGTTACTTACTATACTGCACACTACTATCCCAGTACATCTTTTCCCTTGCTCAAGAGTCAAGTCATAGTTGTAAGATTGAATGAAGATGCTCATAAAATAGATGCTAGAGCTATGTTTAATTTTATTTCACAGTTGAAAGAATATGTGAAACTTGTATTTTAATGGTTTCACTTATTTTGTAGCAGACTAACCATTTCTAATTACAAAGAGCTAAATGTCTTGTACGAGAAGTAAAAAAAAAGTTTGTTCTTTGACTATAAGGTTCTCATGAAGAATCATATCTGAAATAATATAAAAACAGATGTTTTATCAAAACAAATTTAGCTCATTTTCTTTGGCTTCTTTCACTCTTACATGTAGGCCTTGAGATACATGCATTCCCATTTAATCAATTTACTGGTCAGAGCCTGGCAGCAAACATATCCAGGAGACCAAGTTCAGAACTGAGTTTCCTAATTTTGACAAGGTAAACAATTTGACCCATGAGCTTTTTTTTGCAGCAACTAACATATTACAAATTCAGTGTCTTTTAATCATGCATCTAAATATCTTTTCTAGATGACACCGTAGCGCTAGCACGGACAATATACTAGTTAAGTTTAGGGTCCTAGAAATAAAATTTTAAAGTTTATGAATCCAAGTGACACAACTTTACAAGTTTAATGGCTGTTGGTGCATTTAATTCAAAAACGAATGTGATAGAATGAGATGCATGCTAAGTTTTGGGTTTTATCTGTATCTCTTAGTTTTAAAAAGAGTAAATTGCATATGAGGTACAAGAACTATACTTGTGGGTGCAAATTAACCCAACCACTTGTAATGTGCTCTATTGAGTACGAGAACTTGTTATCTTGGTGCATATACGGTCCAAAAAACAATTTCTCATGTGTTTGATAGTTTAGGCTACGGTTAGACTCGTATAGTTCGTGCAACTCGCAGCTCGACATGCATGGGTCGTGCCGTTGTCACGTATACAACCCGTAGCTCAATGTACATGACTTGTGCGGCAGCTCGAACATGCACAACTCATGCAATGAGGACGAGCCCGTTGATGTCGTATGCTGCTTGCTTTCCCTCAGGGTCTCAGCATCGCAAGCAACTGCAGGTTTGCTTTCTTAGCAAAGATTTCCACGAACCTTTGTAACCTTGGGAGATATTTGGCACCTGCAGACTCAGCTGACGCTATCGGTCGATTACGCATTCATCCAGCAAATGCAAGTCAAGTCATCTAGATGCAAAGAGAACGAATGTGAACTAACCGTATTTTGGAGGACTTGCACCGCTGCGTTTGATCCACCACATCATGATGTTCTCCGAACTTAGGTATCCCACGTGTTGTGCTCATGCCTCAGCCAACTATAGATACGAAAACCATGATGTGTTCCCAAATGATCGCGATATATGCATTGCTGCACAAGCCGTGTACGTCGAAGCTGCGAGGTGCTATATGCATGAGTCGTGTACATCAAGCTGCTAGCTGCACGAGTCGTATGTATACATAACAGATACGAGTCCAACCGTGGCCTAAACTATCAAGCACGCAAGAGATCAGTTTTTTGGACCGTATATGCACTAAGATAACAAGTTCTCGTACTCAATAGAGCACATTACAAGTTGTTGGGTTAATTTACACCCACGAGTATAGTTCTTGTACCACAGATGTAATTTACTCTTTTAAAAAAGACTCCCACTTGTTGAGGTATACATTGACCTCCCTTCTTCGGCTCTCCATTCCTTGCACTGCCGACAAGTACTAATGAGTGGATGGTTGCTCTAGGAATTTTGAGATTCATTCCTTGCCGCTCGTAGTTGCAAGAACATCTCCAACCGTTCTGCATTTTTGCTTTTACATTTACTGTCATTTGTCAACTATGAAAACAAAATACAAAAGAAAAAAAACTTCAACCGTTTTGCATTTTTGACTTGGCAATTACCCAAATGTGGCAAGCGCGGGTGGAGGGAGGAGGCGCGAGTCACGCGGGGAGTTACGGAAGAGGTGCGAGTCGCGATTTGCCAAGCGCAAGGGGCTTGGCATATATGCCAAGTCTTCCCCTCTATTTGCCAAGTTAATGAAATTGCAAAGTCTAAATGCAAAATAATTGGATAGGATTTTTTAAGATTTTTTTGTAAATTAGTGAATGCAAAACGATTGGAGCTACTTTAGCTCTACGAAAGAAATGTCTCAATTCCTGATGATTGATGAGTATATATATGAGACATTGGTTCACCAGACCCTTGGATTTTGGGAGCTGCTGCCGATCGAACGTTCAACCATAGAACGGTCGTTCGGCGAGCAGGGCCCGGCCCATCTCCTTCCCCGCAAACGTGCACACACACCCCGCCCACCCCGCGCGCGCGGCACACCAACGCCACCCCCACGACACGAGCACACACCCCGACCCCCGCCGCCGCGACACCCTCGCGAACCCCCGCTCCTCCCGTACAGGTTCGCCGCCGCTGCTGCCCCGCCATCGTGCCTTTGAAAAAAACACACAAAAATGAAACAAAAAATTAGAAAAAATGAAACATGAGATGAATGTCAATTGAAACAAACAAATTCTGCGAATTGAAACACGCGGCGACACAAATCAGAGAACAAAAAAAACAGAAAATGAAACAAAAGAATGAAAACGACTGAAACAACATGAAAAATAATATAGAAACAATGAGAAAACACATCCGAAAACAAAAAAAGAACCGAGGAAGAAAAAGAAAACAAAAGAAGATCGAATCTGGTGAAACAAAAAGATTGAACTAGATGAAACATATACTGAAAATGAAATGAAACAAAAAAAGAAGAAGGAAAAAATAGGAACATATGTTGCGGAAAAGCGAGAAACAAAAAGATCAAAGTTGTTGAAACAAATGGAGTGAAGAAAAAGAAACAAAAAGAAAGACGGATTGAAACAAAACTAGATTTAAAAGAAAACCACAGAAAAAAAAATTGTTGCAAATGAAAAAGAAACATACCACTACCCGCTAAAGAAACATCGCTGGAACCCTAGGGAAACATCGGAAACAGAGAGAAAAACGAGGAGGGAAATGGGGACGAGGGTGAATGAGTAAGCCTACCTCGGCCGTATTACCGCCAGATCTGACGAGTCTACGACTGACCCCGTCGGATCCAAGCCGGCACGGCCATGGCCGGATCCCTCCTCCTGACCGTCGCCGCCTCTACACTTCGCCGGAACCCTAGGCCGCCGAGATCCATGGCTACCGCCGTCGGATCCCGCGGATCCGCGACCGCCGCCGCCGGATCCCGCGAGCCCGCGGCCGCCGCCGCCATGGGTAGGAGGCGAGGGCGCGGGATGAGCTCGCTGCATGCCATGGGGAGGAGGAGGGAGGAGGGGAGAGGAGCGCGGGAAGAGCACGACAGGCCGAGAGGCCACGAGGCCTCGCCGCCGTCGTGCGCGAGGATGGAGCACGGGTAGCAGGTGCCGCCGACGGAGGAGAGAGAGAGCAGCAGCGGAGCGAAATGAGCGAGAGTGGCGCGGGGGAAGGGGCAGGTCGTCCAGCTGCGGCGGAATGGCCGAGGTGCCGCGCGAAATTCCCGCCCTACCCCTGCGCCTGTCCAGTATGTAGGTGGCGCGGCACGTGGGCGCATCACATGCGTGGTGGGCGCGGCCCAATGGGCTGAAGCTTCTTGTTCGATGGATCGAACGTATAGTAAGTAGCATTACCGTTGGATTTTCGTCATAATTAACCCCAGACTGATTCTGATTGACAAGCTAAGGGTGCACTTTTCAACGAAGTCAACCACGCTACCAAGGGCCCATGGCCCAAAAGGCCCGTTCTGAGAGCTGAGAACCTACTTGTTTTGGACGTAGTTCGTGGCCGCCGCCGGGCTCCTGAATCCTGATCAGCGATCACATTCACATTCACATCCAGCAGCGGAGGGAGGGAGAGATCATCGGACATCGGAGAGATGACGAACCAGCTACGGAGGCGGTTCGTGAACCTGGTGGCGGAGAACTGCACGAGCGGCGTGTGCTCGCTGCACCGCCTGGACGTGTCGGATCGTCTCTTCTACCCATCGACGGCGGAGGCAGAAGCGGCCAAACCAACGATCTACAGGCTACCGCTTCCCGCGCCGACCCACAGCTTCCGGCCAGCGGTGGCCGGTAACGACGACCATCACATATTCGCTCTAGCGAACCCCCGGCGCAGCGAGGGCAGGATCTTCTGGAGAAGCCAGGAGGGGCACACCGTCGTCCACGACGTCGACTCGCACACCACCTGGTCGATGCCCGGCGGCCTCCGCTACATGGGTAGGAGCCCCCTCGTCATCTCTGTCCCCGTCCCCGACCCTGACGCCGACGGCGCACCGGGAGACCAAGAGGACCTCTTCGTCATGTCCTCCAAGTGCAGTTACATTGGCTTCCAGGCGCTCAGATTCGACCACTCCACAAGAAGCCAAAACCTTCCATCGATGCCTTGCCGTCATGGGAATGGGAACGTCTTCCACCGCCGCCGCTGTCCGAGGGCTCCCAAATCTACAGCCACGCGGTGCTCGACGGCGGCCGCATCATCTGCGTGTCGGAGTCCCCCTCCGAATTCGGGGGCACCTACCTGTTCGACACGGTGAGGCGCCAGTGGATGCGGCAGGCCACCAGCGACTGGCAGATGCCCTTCTTCGGTACGCCTCAGTACGTCCCCGACCTCAAGCTCTGGCTGGGCGTCCATTGGTCCGGCGATGAGCAGGACGACAGTGACAGGCACCACCTGTGCGCATCGCCGGACCTCGGTGCTGCCGTCGATGCCGCCGCCAGGGGTGATCGATGCAGCAGGCCGTCGGTGCCAGTGACGCATCATTGGAAGGAAGGCCTGGAGACGCCCGTGGGGTGGGAGACGGCGGAGGCCCAGCTCCTCGACCTTGGCGACGGCAGGTTTTGCGTTGCCAAGATCATCGATGAGGTGGTGATCGAGTACGACACTGTGTACCAGGTGTATGGTGCAGGCAATAGTGCAGCTCTGCTCACTGGTGTGGAGATGGTTCGTGGCGCAGGCGATAGTTGCAGCTCCAGTTCCTCTTCCTCTTCTTCATCGTCAGAAGATGGGTTCAGGATGGTGGTGCACAAGTCACTGCGATACATCTTCCGTCGAGAAAGTATCGATTGGGTGCTTTAGTATCGTAGTTGTTGACTTGTTGGTTGGTCCTTTAGTATTAGAAATGAATGAATGAATGAAGGACATGTTTTATGAGTAAGTCGTAGTTTCCTCCTTCCTGTACGTGTGCCAGTACTAGCTCGATGTAGACATCTATCCGTCAGTACCTTATTGTTATCTTGTGTGAAAGAGTGAGTCATCTCTAATAATAAAACTCTTGTAAGGTCAGTAATTCTTGCTTCTTTTTATTTTTTCTGAGTGATGTCTCATGTGGTGTTATTTCTGCCTATGTTTACTACTCTGCTTGCTCTGGGTTTTTAGATAAAAGGCCAGAGGCTCTGCTTTTTATTGAAAGCAGCATCGGTCTGCTGGGGATACCAGCTTACATGTAAAGTTCAGGACATTAAGATGAGCTGACGCTCTTTACAGCAAGCTCACATCTTAAAACACTCCAGGATATGAAACGCAAAAGTTTTCTCCCAAACAAGTTTTAACTACTAAAGGCAAAAGTTCTAACCCTCCCTACACTGCCAGTCTTGGGCGCTTCACTCCAAGCATTGCGCCAGCTTGTCCATCATCTTCGTGAGCCATTTTTGTTCCTTGTCCCGCAGCAGGATACTTTGCTCTGGGTTTTTAGAGCAGCTATCGAAGCATATGCATACCAAGATGGATTTGGTATGCTGAGTGACATTTTCATTCACTGCGGGGCACTAGTCATTTTTTTTCTTTTTTGGGTTATAGTTAAAAACCCATTTATTTAGATTGATTTATATAAAAAATGCTAAGCATGCTTTTCCGCCACCATGACAAGACAGGAAGCTATTGTAATACATACTCTAATTGATCGATTATTACACTAGGCCCTCTTTGTTTTGATTTATATCGTAGGATTTATATTATGGATTTTCTACACCAGCTAAATCAAAAAGTTCTAGTATACAAGCACATATGACTTTTTCAGACTTACAAGGCACATACAAGTAGAAACTACTGCAATGCGTGGAGACATGAGTGATGCTTCCATCAAAGGACGTAAGGACCATCGGACCAGATGGCCCATGTAAGGTAGTCGTTGACGCTGCCTTCTTTCACCGTCGCCATTTCCAGCATGACCGTGACGAATTCTATGAACGTATATCTTGTTAATTACGTCAGCGATAGTAATGGTGCTGCCAAAATAAGAGAAAGATTTTCTTCTGGTTAGTATTGCATGACAGGCTTAGTATCATATCACTGCTCAGGAGGAGGACGGTATATCTCCTAGAACTTTCCTAGGCCTTCCTTGTTTTGATCCCATCTTCTCATCTTTTTGGTGAGCCAGCCATTGTGTGTGTGTCCCAACTGTTCCTTCGCCTCGTAATGGGCTTTAATGCAATGATGCTCGTATGAGAATAGTCTTCAGGTCATGAGCCTGATGAATCGACCGATTCCTCTACCCTGCTTCTTCCCCTGATCTTTCTTCCCCTCTTCCCACCAGGTTCGTTTCCCCTTGCTTGCATGGTCACGATAGAACCATCGTTAAGTTTGCGGCTAGGCGTAGAGGTTGGAATTTTATTTCAATTCCAACTTCCTTTACACTGTCAGCGAAACTTGCCCAAGAAGAGCTATTGCAACAGATCGTTCTTAAAAAGAAGGAATTCTCCGATATGCACCTACCTGATTATATACATGCATTCTTTGCCACTTCCAAGTTGATGAAGATCTTGCTCATCTCCTGTTTCACTTCCCTTTTGCCCCTGCCTGTTAGATGGCAATTTCTCTGTTACCCCCCAAATTCCTCTGATCCTTTCCAGATTGCTGAGGTTTTGAAAGTTCAAATTCAGCATCCTTTTTTCATAGAAATCATTGTCACCATGGCTCGGTCTATATGGATGATGAGGAATGATGTTATATTCAGGCACATTCACCACTCTATTCAATGCCGGAAGGAGGTCTTCAGGAAAGAGTTTGCTCTAGTTAATACCCCAAACCGTTGATGATTTATCTTCTTGCTTGTGTTTGTTGGAGTTTGTGGCTGATCCGCAATGATTACATTTTTAATAATACAGTGGTAACAGGAGTTAACACGGTGATACACTGGAAGATTGTTTGTATGCAGAAATGGAGCATTCTACTTCGGGACAAGGAAAAAGGATGGGTACTGAAGACAACAGAGGCGCTGTCAAGTTTCTTGGGGCCAAACGACCCAAGTTAACTGCATGAAAAGGGAGGATTGCGAACTGGAAGGCAACCAAGACAAACAAGGCTGTTCTGAAACTGGTGGCGGAGAACTGCACGAGCAGCGTGTGCTCGCTGCACCGCCTGGACGTCTCGGATCGTCTCTTCTACCCGTTGACGGCGGAAGCAGAAGCGGCCAAGCCAACGATCTACAGGCTACCGCTTCCCGCGCCGACCCACAGCTTCCGACCGGCGGTGGCCGGTAACGACCTCGACCACCACATCTTCGCCCTGGCGAACCCCCGGCGCAGCGAGGGCAGGATCTTGTGGAGAAGCCAGGAGGGGCACACCGTTATCCACGACGTTGACACTCGCACAGCACCTGGTCGATGCCTGGCGGCCTCCGCTACATGGATAGGAGCCCCCTCGTCATCTCCGTCCCCGTCCCCGACCCCGACGCCGACGGCGCTCCGGGAGAACAAGAGGACCTCTTCGTCATGTCCTCCAACTGGGGCTACCTCGGCTTCCAGGTGCTCAGATTCGACCACTCCAAGAAGCCAAAACCTTCCATCGATGCCTTGCCGTCATGGGAATGGGAACGTCTTCCACCGCCGCCGCTGTCCGAGGGCTCCGAAATCTACAGCCACACGGTGCTCGACGGCGGCCGCATCATCTGCGTGTCGGTGTCCCCCTCCGAATTCGGTGGCACCTACCTGTTCGACACAGTGAGGCGAGTGTGGATGCAGCAGGCCACCAGCGACTGGCAGATGCCCTTCGTCGGTGCGCCCCAGTACATCCCCGACCTCAAGCTCTGGCTGGGCGTCCACTGGTCCGGCGATGAGAGGACGACGACAGCGACAGGCACCACCTGTGCGCGTCGTCGGACCTCGGTGGCGCCGTCGATGCCGCCATGAGGGGTGCAGACAGACCGTCGGTGACAGTGGCACATCACTGGAAGGAAGGCCTGGAGACGCCCGTGGGGTGGGAGACGGCCGAGGCCCAGCTCCTCGACCTTGGCGATGGCAGGTTTTGTGTTGCCAAGATCATCGATGAAGTGGTGACGGAGTACGACACTGTGGACCAGGTGTATGGTGCAAGCAGGAGTGCAGGTCTGCTTACAGGTGTGGAGATGGTTCGTGGCGGAGTACAGGCGATGGTTGCAGCTCCGATCCCTCTTCCTCTTCTTCATCATCTTCAGAAGAAGGGTTCAGGATGGTGGTGCACAAGTCACTGCGTTACTTCTTCTGTCGAGAAAGTGTCGATCGACTGGGTGCTATAAATCAAATTAAATCATCGTTGCTTCTCATATATATACTAGGTGAATTCCCCATGCGTTGCTACGGAAATTTGTTAATAATAAATCACCAACATGGTAAGGTATTATGTGTGGCAATTCATAGTATATATAGTGGAGATACGATGAAAGCTTTAGATTGGACTGAACAATACTCTGCATGGAAAAAGCTTTAGACACCTGTTACATCTGGATCGGAACCAAACTCTTGCTTGGTGGTCGTTTATAGTGAAACGGCAATGATCAAACCGTATTTGCTCTAGATCACCAGAAGCATTACCTACTGGTGAGCGGGTCGATGTGTGCAAGGCCCAAGGTTGCCTGGTCGGCCGGTCCAGTGTCCAGACGGTACGGCGCCGATGTGGGCGTCGAAGTGGATGAAGATGGGCGCCGCCGATAGGGTGGGAGTGGCAAGGGAGCCAAGAGTCTGACGGAAGGGGCATGGTGCGCGGTGGCAGACGACCCGCTTGGGGCTTGGTACTCGATGATGAAGGCATGTACTAACTGAGAGGTAAGAATATGGGATGGGTGTTTGTATGTGAACCGGCGTGCATGTTCCTGGCTATATAAAGATGTGGAGGCGCATGTCGAATCCGAGCGGACAGAGCGAAACCAATCACCAAGGGACATACATGGCTCTTCAATTGGTATATACCACTACTAGACTGGAAACGGGTAAGGAACGAAGAGTCACCTGAATACGAATGGCCGGCTTGGATGTACAACATGACTTAATGACACTTGGATCAACTAACTGATTTAGTGGGACCTACTTGGTGACGTGGCACAAGGAGGGACAAAAAAATTAGGTTAGTGGGGTTAATCTATATAGGAGATATCGTAGTTGTTGGTTGGTCCTTTAGTATTAGATTATTATTATTAGAAATGAATGAAGGACATGTTTTATGAGTAAGTCGTAGTTTCCTCCTTCCTGTACATGTGCCAGTACTAGCTTGCGATGTAGACATCTATCTGTATCATCGTCAGTACCTTATTGTTATCTAGTATGAATGTGAGTGACTCATCTCTAACAATAAAACTCTTGTAGGTCAGTATTCCTTCCTTCTTTTTACTTTTCCGAGTGATGTGTCATGTGGTGTTATTTCTTCCTCTGGGTTTACCACTACTTTGTGCTCCAGTATTGTGATGACACAATCATTAGCATTAAGCATGATGTGGAAAAGGCTAGGAACCTTAAGATGTTGCTTTATTGATACTAGGAGAATACCCGCGCTTCTGCGGGATTCCAGTTAATTTTTAAAAATAAACTATTTATATTTATAGTTATAAAAATGAAATAATCTTAAAATACATTCTGATGAATGGTTCGATGATATGTCAATGTGAACAACTATATGTGTGTTAGTGGATGAAGTGGTAGTTGTCATAATTACATGTGCTAGTTGGATATAATTATAAGTTTAGTGGATTGCGGTTCGATGACATGTCGATGTGAACAACTAAATATGTGTTAGTGGATGAAGTGGTAGTTGTCATAATTACATGTGCTAGTTGGATATAATTACAAGTTTAGTGGACTGCTTAGTGGATTGTTTATGTGGATAGCTTGCATGTTAAGATAATTCTATAGTGGGGTTTGTTTATATAAGAGGTATAGATGAGATGATTGCTGGACTTAGGATTAACTTCAACATAAGTGAAGTGATAGTGATGAATGATATGGACAATGTTGTTGAAACCTATGCTGAACTCTTTAACTATATATTAGATAGGACATTTCACCATCAAATACCTGGGTCCCTGTAAGCCCAAGTAGATTACATGTGGCTGACTGGGTGCCACTATATTAGAAAAAAATGCCAAGAAACGTGATGTGTGGAAAGGGTCATGCATGTCTATTGCTGGGAGATCCACACTAATTACAGCAAGTCTAAACAATGCCCCTACATATCACATGTCAATATACAAACTGCCTGAAATCACCATTAAGAGCATCTCCAACAACTCCCAATAATTCACTTGGTATATCTTGTGTTATAGCAACTTCGTATTTTATTTCCCAAGTGAAAAAAGAGGTATCTCCGACAACTTGGTATTCCAATTTGGTAAAACTAGAGGATGACAGATGTGACCAGCATGTCATTGCCTACTTCTTCCCCACCGCGCAGCTCCTCCACGCGAATTAAGAACAGATCACGACGTTGACCAGCGGGGTGGAAATTTTGACTTGCGATTTCTCGACAACGGCTGCACCAAATCGGATGAGGTTTGATCCTACGCGATCATAACAAAAAAGCGAAACTTTTGAGTATTTCCTATCAAAATATTGAGCACTCTACGGGCACCCAGAAGTCGCCGACCTCAACCGGAGCACGGCGGCACGAACGCACTTCGGTCCCTGGGTGCGCTCGACCACGAGTCGCTTCGATCCCTGGACACGAACGCATCTGCAGTCGCGACGGACGAGTGGAGCAGCAGACCGCTGTGGCGCATGCCGAGCAGCGGGCGATACGCACCTTCTATGCGTGCGGATAGATACGCGCGCGGAGGGTAGTTTTTTTCAAGTTGGGAAAATACCAAGTGGATTTAGGGAGTTGTTAGAGAGGTGTTTTTGAGTTTTTACCAAAAAACATAGAATAACAAGTAGATTTAGTGAGTTGTTGGAGATGCTCTAAGGAAATGGATAAAGTAAGAACTTTCCTATGGTAAGGAGGACATACTAAAAGGAAGTATCATTTGGTGAAATGGACAAAAGCCTGTAAAAGCAATGAGAAAGGTGGTTTGGGGATCAAGGATATTAGGAAAATGAACCTTAGCTTGTTATGCAAATGGGGGTAGAAGTTGGAGAAGGAAAAAGGCTTATGGCAAGAAATAGTTGAGTTCAAGTATGTGAAAAAGGACTCAGTCTCTTCTGTGAAACACAAACAGAGTGATTCTCCTATTTGGGCTGATCTCATCAAAATCAAATATGGGAGGAAAGTAGAAATTAAAAATGGTGAGAATACAAAAAGTGTGGATAGACAGATGGTTGTATGAGGAACCTTTGTCATCCTTATACCCTAATTCAAACTGATTAAGGGGACTGTGTGAGAGTCTACAGAGCATATGTGTTTTCTAATCTGTGTATTTTGTAATCCCAACTAGAGTGATAAACGAGGTGGGGGTGCAATGCTTCATTGGGAAGGGTATAACTCATCCATCTAGAGTGCAATTGAGGTAAATGAGAACTTGATGGAACTTGTTTAATAAGATTAATTTCAAATAGATATGGTCCCACCTCAAAATCACGTAGGCAAGGCATCCAAATCATCAAGACATTCTATCACTATTTATATCGGGAGCTACATCGTCGTCATGGGCTTGTTATTCATCCTTAGGCCCTGGCCCAAGTACGAACATGCCCCAAGGAGATGAAGAACACATCAAGGAAGACCTTGGATGTCCTCCTCCTTGGCCAGCTCCTTAGGAGGCTAACAAGGGCGTCCAAGACAAGCCTGTGGTCTAGTTTAACTCGAGTTCAAGTCTGCATTGTCCTTTAAGACCTATCTGCAATGAAACAGATGCATCTAGACTCCATTTCTAAAGATCCACATATGGGTTGGGGTGAGGGGTGTTAGCCGAGCAGCTGGGTCGTGTGTGGGGAACGGACAAAAAAGAAAAATAACCGTTCGTGGATGGGAGTGTGTAATCGATGGCAAAAGCGGGCAATTTATCCACAACTCCATGTCTATGTCTGTTTTGTACAGTTCTTAAGTAGGGAAATTGAGGCGCTCTGAAAGAATGTACTATAGCTCCTAATCTCCATGGAGTTGGCTCCAATATATTCTGAAGTTGGAGTGTTTAGCTAGTAGCTTCACTCAACTCTCTAGTCTGAAGTTCGGTTCTGGGACCATGTAAAACAACCCTTATGGGCAGCTTTGTTACAATCTCACTCCACTTGTTTTTTTAAAAAAATGCCCTTTGAACGGCAGTGCTCCTGCCTTTATTTTTTTAAGTAGAAATCATGAAAATATGCATTGACAAACAACCATAACCACAGCCGACCGCCGCCATAGCGCGGGAGCAGCAGCAGCAGCAGCTGACAGCACGAGGCTTGGTGGCGGCGACGCTCATCGGGTCCATGTACACCATCGTCGTGATGAAGTGTAACCTCACGACGGGGTTCGTGCCCACCATATGAACGTGTCCGCCGCGCTGCCCGTGTTCCTGGCGCTCCGCGGCTGCACGGGCGCGCTGGCCCGCCTCGGCGTCGCTGGCGCCAAGCTCTTCATCACGCGCCAGGAGAACACGGTCTTTCAGACCTGCGCCGTCGCGTGCTACTGGCAGGCGCGCTCTGTTCGTTACGTGCCAGACACCTGATAGCTCAGCCCCAGGACCCAGCTCGCGTTTGTCGTGGGTCTGCCGTGCCATGGGACGCGGCTGGCACACGTTCATTGGATGCACGGCGCGTCATCGCGCCTGCTTGTCCATGGCGCACTTGGTGACATGTCGTGACTCGTGGAATTGCTGCGTGCGATGGTGCCTGCTGTGCAGGCTTCGGTCGTTCAAAGAGCTGGGCCGGGACGTGTACTATGAGGCGGCCGGGGTGGACACGCCGGGAAATGTGCCGGCCGCGGCAGGGATCGACGAACGACGACCTGTGGCGCGACGAGGTCTTCAACGGAGACTCCATTCCGGAATGAGCGCCGTCGTGGTGGTCGCCATCCCGATGATCGATGTTCCGGCAGGTGTGGAGGTCGCCATCCCGATGATGTTCCGACAGGTCTGGTGGTCGCCGCGTACGCGCTGCCCCGTGCTGGGCTTCTCCAACTTCTATGGCGCCAGGCTCACGGACACTTCAGCTACGGCCAGCTCGCGCTCTTCGTCCTCGTGGCGTAGGCCAGGCGCGACGACGGCGTCGTGGCCTGGCCGGCATCGTCGGCTGCGGGCTGGTGAAGCAGCTGGTGCTCCAAATCATCTCCGCCGACCTCATGCACGACTTCAAGACGGCGCACCTGACCCTGACGTCGCCACGCAGGCCGTCAGTGCCTCCATCGGCTGCGTTCAGCTCCGTTCGCGCTCATCTACCACAACATGGCACTCCTGGGAGCGCAGGGGTTCTCGCCTGCCGCTGTGCTCGCCTGCCGCAGGGGTCCTGGAAAGCTTCCTCGCGCTCGCCGTGCTCGCCAACGTGACGAAGGCCTGCCGCCGCGCTACGGGAGGGGAGGTACGTGCCCCTGCCATGCCGACGGCGATGGCAGTGCCGCTCTTCGTCGGCGCCAGCTTTGTATGGCAACGGATGGGCGGCATGAGACCACGTTGCTGGTACCGGCTGTACCGAGAAGGAACAACGGGAGGGCACCCGGCGGCGATCCGAAGGACCAGGCAGATGCAGGCAGAGTACTCGAGGACTCGAGGTTCCAGAGCACGTAGGCCATGGACGGCCGCTCCTGCCCGTAGTCGGCTAGGCACCCTACGCCGTCTTCGCGAACTTGTGCAGCGTGTTCGCGTTTCACCTCCCCGTGGATCCACGGGTCGACCATCGTGTCCAACTGCTCGCGCCTCTGCCACCCGACAGCCCACACTGCGAGACTGGTGTTGTCGCGCTCCAGGGCCTGGTCGATCACCGGCCGTCGCGCCGACGTGCGAGGAGGAGGCGCGGGCGGCGAGGTCGTGGCCGCAATCTTCGCGTCGCCCACTCGCGCCGACGCCGCGACCATCGTGATCGCGCTCACATGTGAAGAGGAGGCGCGGGCGGCGAGGTCGTGGCCCGGCGTCCTTGCCTAAGTCACCTTTGGAGCCGATGCTGGACTTGGTACCGTCGACGGACGCGGCCTCCGCGGTGGGCGCAGCACCCCATGGTCCCCATGGCTGCGGGAAAGGGTGTGGGGTGGTGGGCCGCCGTCGGGCGTTCTGGGATCCTCTCCACCGTGGCGCTCCCTCCGGCAGCCTGTGCGGGACTTTTATCCCTGATGCTATTCGACCCGAGCCCGGTCTTCATCCGTATCTCGTCAGCGAGAAATTGGCTATTATAGGACTCTAATCGTAGTGGCTTCTTCCTAATAGGATTCCAATCGTTTCATCCTCCCAAATAGGACTCCAATCATTTTCCATCCTCCCAAATAGGATTTAGCTCCATTTAACCATGTTTTAACTTCTAAATACATGTATTTTGCCATAACATGACCTTTTTGCCCCTGGGCTTTTAAAATGTTTTGTTGGGGCTGTTAGCCGCTGGATGGCATGGCCTGGCCGGACGCTGCCTGCCCTGTTGCCTGGCCGCAGGCTGCCTGCCCTGGCCGGCCGCTGGCTGCAATGCCGCGAATATGTTTGTGTGCCCCGATACCTGTGTACCCCTTGTAAGTTGTCGTTGGATTCGTCTTAAGATTCGTGCTATCAGATTCTGTTTCCTCAACAAATGTTGTTGTTAGCTTAATGCACATGGCTACAGTATTTGTACAGGAGCACAGGTACAAGCGCGGACCCCATCTTCCCATCTTTTCCATGTGCATGACATTTGCATCTTGCCTTGTTGTGCTACACGGTGCATCAGGAGAGGGAGTAAAGCCATGGGGCCCACTTGCTACTTGCAAAGATGGAGAACTAGTTTGCATGATTTTGCTACTCTAAATATTCAAGTCACCATAATTGTTAAACCGTATATCCAATTTAAAATCCGATCGAACAACAGTGTTTCTTAGAATTAACTCTACAAATCAAGACCAATATTGGATATGTTTTCATGTAAAATAAAATATAGCATCTAGGCCCCACATAAATGCTCAAGCAGAAAATAGCTAATTTTAGTAACAAAAGCGATGCCTGAGTTGTTTTATGGTTACTGAGATTATGGTTTAAAGCGCCCCCCGAACTATCAGAAGAGTTGGTTCATTTTAGTAATAAAAACGATGACTGAGTTGTATTATGTTGACTGAGATTAGGGTTCAAGGCATTCCCTGAGTAGCAGAAGCGTTGGCTGATTTTAGAAATAAAAGCGATGACGAATTGTATTATGCCGATCGAGATTAGGGTTCGTGGCGTTCCTCGAGTAGCGGAAGCGTTGGCTGATTTTAGAAATAAAAGTGATGACCGAGTTGTATGATGCCGGCGAGATTAGGGTTCAAGGCGTTCCCGAGTAGCGAAGCGTTGGGCGATTTTAGAAATAAAAGCGATGATGTTACTCATTATCAAAAGCGGACCACGTGTCGGTTTTTTAAATTTATCTAAATATATCCATGCGAGATCTTGCTCGAAGAATTTATTGAAACGAATTTAATGGTGCGATCGGAATTTAATTTAGAGTTTTAGCTTGTGATTTATAACATTTTTTATTAGATGAAATAGTGGGGTCCACCTCGCATGTGCTCTCCTCTCCACTTCCCTCCCCCCCTCTCTCTGAGTCACATGTGCAACAGTGCTTTCACTGTAGATGGCAGTAAGTTCATTCTAACAAGGAT
Source organism: Themeda triandra (assembly GCA_018135685.1). NCBI lineage: Eukaryota > Viridiplantae > Streptophyta > Magnoliopsida > Poales > Poaceae > Themeda > Themeda triandra. The sequence continues at coordinate 78,507 of JAENPR010000266.1, forward strand.
CTTAGACCGTCTGCACCGGTGACCGTAAAGTCACACGGTAAAGCCAGATAAGACTCCATAGCGTTCCACATCAGATTAAATCCACTGCAGCGGAGACCTGTAAAAGTACCTGGAAGGACCGTGGGACGCCGAGTTTGGCGTCGTGGCGGAGGTGCGCTACCGGCCAGTGGCCCCACCACGCGCAGCAGCAGCCACACAGAATGCATGCACGTGCATGCTGGGGAGATTCCAGGGCCGGGCCCCACCATTTCAAACAACAAAAAATGTTTTAAATCACAAACGAAAACTCCAAATTAAATTACGATTGCACCATTAAATTCGTTTCAATTAATCCTTCAAAACTAGATCTCACATGGATATATTTAGATAAAGTAACAAGTGGGTCCGATTTTGGTAGGTGAAATGGAGTATGAGATATAGAGATTCATGAGTGCGGAAGAAACGTATATGGAGTAGAGAATCTTGATGACCAGGACGTATGGAGTAAGAAAATAAAGGTTGATGAGTGCGGATAGTCTTATCAGCAGCTCTAATGAGGGGGTACATGTACCGGGGCACACAAAATTCGCGTTGCTGCAATGCAGCTTTGTCCCGGCCTGCCTTCATCTGCTAGAGATCTCAATGTGCAGAAGGTAGCAAGAGCCCAAGATGGCCTGATGTAGTAAACTTCTTCCCCATTGGCTCATACGGAGTATGTGTGAATTGTTGAGAAACTAGACCATATAAGTTTAACTTCATTTTTATATATAAGTCTATATGCAGAACTTCTACCAAATCGCGACTTGGATGTTTTTGAATCTGTGTTTATATAACTTTAACTGAAGAAAGTTTCAGCTTTATCCTGCTTTTTTTTGTCTCTGATTAACCTTAATTTAAAGTTAAAGTTGATTACTCCCCACGTGCTTGTTACATAACTTTTCATGCCAAATTACAAAGCCAGTGAACTGTCTCCCACACTGGTCCGTTTATTTTAAAAAAAATGTATAATCACCTCCTTTTTATCAATTGATGTTGCTAGATGCCATGGCGCGGCTCCCCTCCAACCATGGCGTGGCGGCGGTGGTGTGGGTGAGGCGTGCAGCGGCGGCGGGGTGGAGTGAGATGTACGATACGCGTGTGGCGGCGGCGGTCTCATAGCAGAAACGTACCTCGCGATGAATATGTTTCTCGATCAAGTATCGTCCCTAATAGCAGTATCGTACGTCGATCAAGTATCGTCGCTAGCAGTAACGTAAGAGTACAAGGGTACTTTGGGCATTATTACAAAATACATGTATTTGGAATATAAGAAAATAGGTCAGATGTATTAGAATCCTATTATAGCTTATGGAAAATGATTGAACTCCTATTTGGGAGGATGAAACGATTGGAGTCCTATTAGGGAGAAGCCACCACAATTGGAGTTCTATAATAGCCAATTTCTCAGCAGCCCGGTTAGATTTTCTAATCTCTTTCCCTTTGGTAATTCAAACTTTGAATTTCAAAAGAGATGTGCAGGAACCGAAACAAATAGTGCTGCTTAGCTTAATTTGTCGTTCTATCTAATACGTAGTCGTAAATAGCACTTCGTTATCTTTCGTGCTGGCTTGTGGGTCAGTTACGTTGTGGGACCAAGTTGGTATTCGCCAGTGGTAGCTACTTGATTCACTAATTAGTTGATACGTATAAGTTGGAGTATAAATTTCCTTCTCAAACAAGCTTTTCACCTTTTCCATGGATTGAATTCGTCAACTCTAGATAGCTAGATAAGTAATCCCTTTGTACTAAATTGTAAGCCATTTCAAGTTTGAATAAATTTATAGGATAAGTAATAATATTTAGGATGTCAAATCATTGGATTCTTCATCGCTTATAACTTTATAGTATATCTATTTAGTGTTACAAATCTTTGTATTTTATCAATAATTTTATTTAAACTTGAGATGTTTTAACTCTCTAAGATTCTTAGAATAACTTTACAATTTGGAATGGAGGGAGTAGTAGGTTGCTCATGTTGCTTGTAATCGAAGGCTGTTAATGTACTGTTACTTTGGCGAGTTCACCATTGAAAAGTTTTTTTTTTATTTTCAGTTTATTTTGGGGCATCCAAGCAAGTAGAAAAGCTGTGATGAGTGGTCACAAACACTTAGTGTGACTTATAACTAGCTATTGAGTACTTAAAACTTGATGCTTATTGATATTTGCTTGATGCTTATCAATGTAGGCTTTGGGCTACAACTCAAGTGATGTCTCTTTTGCAGTCTCCATTTTCGTGGAGTCTTCTGTTGCTTAGGACTCTAGTTCTCGGGTTTAGATCTGGTGTATTTTCATAGTCGCGATGGTGCTTCCTGAAGAGTACGTCGCCAGATGCGAGTTTTTTAGGTTAAGATCTCAATTTTTTTTTCTAGAACACGCCTTAACGTGTATTGCAGTTAAGATGTCAATTATAAAAGAGGTTTTAATTTGATGAGAGCCAACCCCTTTCTCGGAAAAAAGTGATGTGTTCATCAGCGGAGCTGTGGCGAAGGGTAGGGACATATAATTGAAGCAAGCTTTTGTCTCAATGGTAGTAATAACCTCTTTAATTTTGACTTCATTGGTGTCACGCACTTTGGCATAGCTTAAAATTATGACAACTGATATTGTCAATAAAGATCACTCCTACATTCTAAAAGCTCCATTGTTGATATCAGGACATATTTATTTTTTTATATACATATATTTCCTTTGTAGGACTTCCAAGAACTTAGGATCAGCTGTAAGGAGCAATATTTAAATGTGTCACTTAGCTTAATTTTGAGGTAATTGCTTTGAAGCATTCATGATCTGTAATTTCTGTTGTATATGGAAAATTTCTCTTTGAAATATCTTTGAATTACGTCCACATTGTCTACAAGATGCTTCTTAAATATTTCCCTGCAGGTTTCAAAAGGACAACAAATTGGGAAATTTGAAAATAAGAATTAAGGAAGTCAATAATGTAGGCAAATAGTATTGTTGCATGATTGACTCAATTAGTTTGTATGTTAAATTTTCGTGGATCCCACCACCTCAGCGCCGTCCGATCCTCCCTCTCGCCCCCAAACGGCGTTGCCCCCAGCTCGTGCCCTAATTTAATGGAATTCCCTACCCAATTCCAAATCGCCCCCTTTACTTTCCACTCCACTCCACCACCACACTCGCTTCCCCACCCAGCCGGCGCTTCCTCGCGGCGATGGCGCCTCTTCCCTTCGTTTCCGCGGCGAGCTCGCTGGCCGGTGTGCTCGGCGCGCACGCCACCGCTGGCCCCCGCTCCGATGGCCCGCAGCGCGGGATCTGGGCGTTTCTCGGCCCACCGCCGCAGGTCGGGATCCGCGGGCTCCTCTCCGAGCTCCAGCCCTACATCGCCACCACCAGCGGGTTCGTCGTCGATGCCGCCGCGGCGAAGCGGGTCACCACCTCGAGCGCCGCTGGGCTCGTCGGGGAGCTGCTGGATTCGCGTGCCGCCCTCCTCAATGCGTCAGCGGGTCCCCTCGGCGCCGCCCCGATTGTCACCACGTCGAGCGCCGCTGGGCTCGTCGGGGCGCCACCCTCCTCCACGCGTCAGCGGGTCCCCTCGATGCCGCCGCGGTTGTCACCACGTCTTGCTGGCCACTTTTTTGAACGGTAACAACGTTTGTACTTAGGATGACATTGTTTGTTAACATCGACCTTAGCCCTTAACTTTGCACGATAGTTACGGTGATATTCCCGAATTTTAGCACGCCTTTTTTATTCCTCCTGATACCCCTACAAGTAGGCCATATTCTGAGCCATGACATACTGTCTCCACTAGCAAAGTTTGCATCCGATTTGCTATCTTTGTCTTCTGTAGACAAATTATTGTGGCCCATATGATTTGATTAAGGATGCTTGTCCTTTTAGCTCCATTATTTAAACCTATGATGTTCCAGCATAGTACGTTACAATTCTTTATCTACATTGATTAATATATGTGTGGAGATGTCTTATATCCTTACAACATTTTTACTATTTTCCAGCCTAATGGTGCAAGCATGTTTAGACGACTCAACAACACTATCAAGAGAGAGGCAGCAAGGACCCGATGGGAGTTGTGTGCGATGAGGAAGGTGATGAGGAAGGTGAAGGTTGGGGACTTGTTCCTAACCATAGAGAGCATGGAGAAAGGTTAGAGAAAGAAGAAAGAGAGTAAATGGAACTCATCTCCTCCTAAGGCCTTGTTTGGATGGGGCAAAAGGTTAGAAAGTTAGAATTCTAACTCCTGTAGCACTTTCGTTTGTATTTGGCAAATATTGTCCAATCGTGGACCAACTAGGCTCAAAAGATTCGTCTCGTGATGTACAACTAAACTGTGTAATTAGTTATTTTTTTTACCTACATTTAATGCTTCATGCATAGGTCTAAAAATTGATGTGATGGAGAGAGAGTGAAAAAACTTGGAACTTGGAATTTGGGGGGGGTAAACCAAACAAGGCCTAATTGTTCCTAGGGCTCAATTTATAGGAAGGAAGATTGTTGTTTAAATTCATTTCCCCAGAACCCCGCCGCCGCCGCAGACTGTGACATGCAGAGTTGCAGACTTGTCACGTTACCTCCCAGATCAAGCACTGTAGGTGCTGCATTTTTTTTTTTTAAAAAAAAGCGGTTCAAAGGAAAAGCAAGATTAGCGAAGCTGGTGCAAGCCAGTCAAAGGAAAACCAAGATTAGCGAAGCTGGTGCAAGCCAGTGAAATGTTTTGAGAAAACTAAGATACCAATCCAATATCATACCATGTCAGTTATATGTGGCTTGTCACAAACCTACTCCGCATGCTTCACATATTTTTTTTTTCTTTCATTAAGCAGAAAGAGCTGCTTCACATAAATGTACGTATTATTATCTTAGCTAAACTTGATCATTCGCCCTCACCAAGGGGCTGCTATCTTAATTTCCTGGCATGCCAGTTTATTATGAGTCAGAGAGTCAAAGCATTTCAAGTTTGACCAAAGTTATTGAAAAAATACAAAGATTTGTAACATTAAATAGATATACTATAAAGTTATAAGTGATGTAGAATCCAACGATACATAGTTGACATCCTAAATATTAGAGTAAATTGCACTCATCATACATGAACTATCTAAGTGCGTGCATGTTAATTCAACATCTTATAGTTTGTTTACTTTAATACAACAATTATAAAGGTGGGTGTACGTTGGTACAATATTTTCTAGTATGTTTAATTTGATACGAAAACTTAGCTTATTCATGCATATGCGGTTCATGAATTAGATAAACCTGTCTATGTACATTGTGGATCACTGTCCTTGTAAGTATACACCCTAGCAATGGAATACTATCTTAAGTGATATCCACCAAATCCATTTGGTTGAGGGTCAGGATTAGGTTATTTGGATATCCACCAAATCCATTTGGTTGAGGGTTAGGATCAGGTTATTTGGAGATTTGGAGAAAAAAGAAGTTTAGTGTCAAATATGTATATAATGCTCTGACTAAAATTCCAGCCAAGATAAAAATCTTTCTATGATTAGTTGCAAATAATGTTGTTTTAAGAAAAGACAACATGATCAAAAGGAAAAGGGATGGGGACCCTACCTGTTATTTCTAATCACAAAATGAAAGTGTGAATCATTTGCTTTTTACCTGCTCTACAGCTAAATGTGTGTGGGGGCACTTCTGCTACCTGTTTAGGAGCCAATGAGATACCCTGCTCTTTTGAGCAGTGCTGGCCATGGTGTAGAAAATGGGTGAAGAATGCCTCCAAGTTCTATGCTAGTGGTATTGCAGCTATTTGCTAGGCAATATGGAAGATAAGAAACAACATATATTTTGAGAAAAACAGATGAGAAATCCTTTAGCCATTATCAGGCATGCTTGTGCGTTGATGAAATATAGGGCAGGGTTAATGAAAGTCGAAGACAAGGAGACGGTGATTCGAGGCATCGAAGGCATGTACAAGGTGCAGATAAGGCTCCTCACTAACCAGAATGGACCTGTCCCTCTGAGGATTCTACCGGCAGGACCTGAATACGGGGATAATGGTGCTTCTACTCCTGAAGTGCAGGCAGTGGCGAAGCTACGTGCAAGGGTCGGCCGACACCAATGACTTTGTCGTAACCTCTCATAACCAATAGTTTTTCACCATATTGGACCCCGCTACAAAACGATTTACCGCAACGAACCCCAAAAGTCCTCCATAGCGGGCACTTTTTTTGCCCGCTGCGGATGGATTTACCGCAGCGGGCACTTTTTTATTTACCGTAGCGGGCCTCTTCGTCCACTGAGGTAAATCGATTTACCGCAACGGGCATCTTAAGGTGCCCGCTGCGGTAAATAGAGCATTTACCGCAGCGGCCAACTTAAGATGCCCGCTGTAGTAAATCGATTTACTGCAGTGGGCACACTATAAGGCCCGCCACGGAAAAGGCCACGGCCCAATGAGCCCAGGCGAGGCCCAATCTGCCGGTCACGTATATATACGGGCAACTTAGGGTTTCTAGTAAACCCTCACACTCTCTCATCGCGCCGCAGCGCCTCTCTCCTTGGTCGAGCGCCGCTCATTCTTCACCACTCTCCCTCTTTCTCTCTTTCTCACCCGCACATGAGCACGGAGCAGCATGCATCCACTCCTTTTCTCTCCACCGCATGCTTCCTCTCCTCCACCGCATGCGTCCTCTCCTTCCCCTCCTCAGCGGGTACGGTTCTGCAACCCGGTTGCATGACGCGCAGTGGCACCCCTCCTTCCCCTCCTCGGCGGATCTGGCAAGGACCGCGGCAAGGACGGCCTCCACAGCTATGGATCTGGGCAGGACGGCCTTGTTGGCATTTCTTAGCGCGATTACCAAAATAGACTTAGAGCCCAATTCTGATAATAGCGCCAGAAACGCTAAATGGCTTTACTCGGCATAATTACTAGAAACTGGTTCTAGCAACTACGCGAGTGTTGCCAGAGATAGATCACATCCTAGTAGATAAATATCCGCAAGCGCACGGATCTATCGTCACAGCATTTCACCCGGAAGTATTCAGGGTATCGTTATTTATATTTTCCCAAAGGAAGGCATGGAGTAGTTAAGTAATCTAGCATGGGTATGAATACGATATCTAGCATGAGGAGAAACCGACCAATGTGCTATACAGGGGTAAGCATACGGTATTTTGGATAGTGGACACACACTTTAGAGCAACCTCAAAGGAATAAAGATAAAATAAAGAATAAAGAATAATCTACGTGGAGCAGGCAGGTCCTATATGGTCAATGCTAGAATAGCTAATTCCACATGTTATACAAGTCAAGACTCGACTATAGACTAGGAATATGGGGAGACCGCGGCAACCGGCTCCGCGCGGTCGATGGCGGCATTTACGAACTCCTACTCAACATGCGAACGTGGGGGATTACAAAGGACGGACCGGGGCTGTCACCACCTGCCGCCTACCACCTCAACCGTGGCATGCCGACATATCCGAAGGTTTCCTCGCACCCGGACACCACGTCCGCATACTAAGGAGCTACCTACGTCCCCCAGGACTCCCATCCTACGGATGGACGAGCTAGAACATAGGCAAGCCCAAAGGCACATCAAACCGCTATTCCTCTCCTACAATCTAATCTAAACAAGTAAAACATATGAACGATGAAGAATAATGTAGAACATGATGAACAACTCTCACAAGAACTATGGCCTAGTTCTTGATCATAGAATATATCGTGTACTAGACTATACTCTAGTTCATATGCATGACTATATAAATGTAATGAGAACTCGACTAAGGAAGAACGCTCCATAGATTTATACCAAGAGTGTAGCTTTTCTTCCTGGAGACAAACTCTCCAAGTAGCTTTGCCTAGCTCCAAAGGACTAATGCTAAGACTAATGAACAAGTGAGAAGTGTAGAGATGGCTCCAAATGGTGTGTGTCTAGGTGGGGGGCCTCTCCTCTTCATTTATAGGGCACTTGGAGGCGGTTCGGGGGGCATGGAGGTAAAATAACCGGTGAAACCGTCATGCCCCTGGATGGAAGGAGGCCACCGCTTTGGCCGGGCCCCTGGTCGGTCGGGGCGCGGCCGCGCCTGTGCGCGGCGCCTCCCCCGACCGCCTTTGGCGTGCGGGCCAGGGCCATCCTCTGGGCCGCGCTTTTGCTGGTGATTTGGCCCACTTCGACCCTGAGATGGGCTGCCTTGTTTTCCTTACCATTTTACGCCTTCCAGAAAGCGCCTTTTTATTCCGACAATTCCTGTACTTGGTCTATATTCCGCAAAACAATATTTTCTCCAGGCAAGGTGGAACTAGGTCAATAGTAAAGATATATGTGACATAAAATATTTATTTCCCCCATAATGACCTATAGTTGGCGGGAATAAATCTGAGTTAAAGACCGCCAACAGGCCGGTGCTTTTCATTCGTCCCAAGATCAACTTTCAGTACGGAGGTTTTGTAAGTTTTTATAAATAAACCAAGTTTCTCAAATGACCCACTCGATCGCTCAAAAATGTATAGTAACCTCACCAAAGGTATTTTCAGATTGCCTTCTTCCTACCACTAAAGCTGAGAGTGGAGTTTTGGGTAGGTATGTAAGTGAGCATACTTGTATCACATGTGTTGTAAGGTCAAGGATTGAACCTTACGGAGATTAAGCTATACACCTTGATTGAGATGTGCAAGTGTGTGGATGGAATGAAAGATGATTCCTAATTTTTGTGGTATTTTTGGGTCTCCATGCATCATGACATGCTCTCTTTTATTGATGAACGAGATGAAGAAATGATGGGCTATCAAAGAATAACTAAATTTATTCTCTCATTTTTTTTTGAACGGGGATCTTAAGACTTTTCCCGTTTGCCTATAAGAGCGATAAAATCTTCTAACTATAAATACATCTCTTCTCTCTTTTTTTCGACTAAGAATATAGCCCAAAACTTTATTGATGGAAAGGATGAGGTGGAGAGAGATGTCATGATGAACAATGCATGGGGAATTTTGCAAACTACATGAGAGGGGTGCGCGATCCTCAGGGTAAGGGTCGGCATTTTTATTTGGCGGAAAAAATAGTGCGCAACTCTCAGTGTAAGAGTCGGCGATGGTGAAGGGTGCATGTTGTGTGTGACTCTCAGTGTAAGAGTTGGCTTTTATTTGGTGGGTGCAAGTGGATCTCAATCATGGGTGTAGAGTCATAATCTCACGTCGGTAACAATCCGACCGAACTCAATGTACGAACAAGTAGCGTATGAAGGTTCTTATTCTACAAAATAGATCATATGGCTCTGGTGGGTATTCCGCGATCACTGAGAAACTATTGTTTTTGAAATTTTTGAAACAAAGACTCCGGACATCAGGTTTTCTCAAAGGGACGTTTCATTGCTGTGGTCTAAGTCACTATATCATATCGCGCAATAACTTAGGTGAGAGTAATTGTATGCAACCCACTAAATCAAGTTTCTAGAGCATGATAATGTAAAGCCGATAAACCCAAATATTAGAGAAAACTCTATTTTAGACAAGTACAAACGAGACATAAAAGAGCAAAAAGTCATTTCAACAAGGGTGGAACTAAACATTTCATAGCACATATATGGAATGGAATTATAAAAATATTTTTTTTTGTTCATGCAAGAAACTTGAATTTAAACATGCTAAAAATAAAAATAAAAATAAAATTACGAGAATTTAAATATGCAATGCAGGTACCTTAATGGGGTCCTCCCCAAGCTTATCCTGAAGCTCATGGCCCAGGGTTGTATCCCTGGGACCTCCAGTAGGCCCTCAGCTGGATGCGGAGGCTCTCAGCAAGAGCGTCGAGCCTCTGCCCGTGCTGCTGATGCCACTGGGTTGTTGATTGCATGAAGCCGCCCAGGGTGTTCCGGATGTTGTTCGTCTGGATCTGCAGCTGTCCAATGCGGGCGTTGACTGAGGCCAACGTCGGCTCCTGCTCTGGTGGTGGTGAGTCGACAGTGTACTGCCTCTGTCGCTCCCACTCGTTGGCCCCTACCTCGGGCCATGTCCCCTCAGCGGTCTGTGCCGGCTGGGGGTACTGCTCCCACCCCGAGTAGCCTGCGTAGCCCTGGTAGGCCTCCCATCCACCATAACCATATTGCTGGGGAGGTTGTACAGGGGCATCTGGCTGAGCAGGGGAGTCAGGCTGTGCATAAGCCTCAGCTCCTCCTCTAGTGGCTCTCGGGATCTGTTCTTCCCTGCGTGCTTCTTCTGTAGTCTTCAAATCAAAGGTGAGCACATCACAGTTATATAAATAGAGATCCGGGTTAGGTAACCGGATCTTATTTACATAACCGGCAAAGAAGAAACATATATGATCTTTCCCATCGGCCTTCAAAGTGTGTCCTTGGGTTAGGGCACGCAAATCAAAAATCGGCCGATCAAGGGGAATGTACTCAACATCATTACCATCTAGTGCTCCTACGGCATTGGCAATGCGAGTAACAAGAGAGGTGCAATCGATAGCATAAGACTTCTTAATCATATCTAGCCAGTGGAGGCACATCTCCCATACAGGAGCGACCTTGAACTTGTGAACTATGGCATAGAGAAGCTTAAGTTCTACAGAATGCACCCATCTAGTCCTGCCAGCAGGAAACAAAGTCATGGAAATCCAGCGATGCATGAGTCTAAGAGTAGGGTGTTGGATCTGAGTGTTCAGGGGTTTGAAAGGTCCAACTTCTACCCTGCCCGAAATCTTCTCCCAAAAAAGAATTGCGATCAAAACCAGGGATAGATGCATCTAGCTTAAGTGCACACTTATAGTGAAAGCCTAGATGATGAGCGAGCTCCCCACAAGTAAGAGAATAATCCGTGCCAAATAAACAGAAGAAAATACGCTCATCATCATAATCAAGTGTGCAAAGAAACTGGATGGTCAAGAGACGCGAACCTTGCTCATCGATGGGCTCGAAGTTTTCCCAACCAACCGCCTTCCAAATGGTTTCGAAGTCGGTGTCCATACCTATTTTCTCGATGAGGTTGGCGTCGTAGATCATCGTGTGGTTGAAGAGCCGATCCTTGAGGCGATGGTACCTCTGCAGCTCCTACTCTCCCTCCAGGTCGAGGTACGGGGCGTCAACCGCGTAGATCCCCTCGGGCTCGGGGTTTGCGGGCGCCGCCTCCTCGGCCGCTTCTGGTTCGTAGGGGGCACCTTGGTAAGAGCTCGAGGCCTCACCGTACCCCCACGAACTGTAGTCGCTCATGGCAGACTACGCCGATGGCTAGCTCTTGGGTGCGAAAGAACTGGTGGAGGTTGATTTTCCACACCCGAGACTAGCTCCAACTCTTGCTCTCTTGCTCAAAAATTGCTTGTGGAAGCTTGTTGTGTGGGAAGTGGGAGTGAAAGAGAGTGAGAGATTGAGAATGGGAGGTGGTTTGAGCACCCCACCACCCTCCTTTTATAGCCGGAATAACCAAAGCGGCAAGGGGGAGGGGCAACGGCTAAGAGCCGTTGGCCGCCGGCCGGCCCCACCTCGCAGGCCCGGCGCGGCCGCGCTCGGGCACGCGCGCCGCGGGGCCCGTGACGCCCCCGCCTTGGCCATTGGGCGCCAACGGCTAGCCCTTGGCGCTAGCCGTTGGTGATCCCGCCCGCCGTTTGAAAAATATTTTTTTCTAAAATAAAATCTTCTCTCTTTTTTTCGAGAAGAAGTTTTATTTTATTCTCTTTTTTTTCATCTACTCTCTCTCTTTTTTTTCTCTCTCTTTTTTTTCGAGTAGCAAGAAAGTACTTACCGACCGCTTTTGTCGGTGCTCTTATTTCCCTCCCCCCAAGCTTGCTTGGCTTAACAGGGTGACCAAACCCTGTCGTGACCATGTTTCTCGACTCGGGTGGGACCTCGGGTTGCCCCGGATCCCGCTTGTGTCGGCGTTTGTCGGGATCGGCTCGCGGCAATCCGGGGCGAGCCGGGTCTCTATCATCTTATTGAAGCTCAGCTGGTTCTTAACCGCTGATGATAGGCCCTCCATCTTGTTATTCATATTCTCCAAGATCTTGTCATTTTGGATCATCTTTTTGGTGAGATTTTCGTTGATCTTGGCTTGGCCGTAAACCAGGTCCTTCAATGAAGGTTGATTCGAATTAAACCCGGAGGCGTAATTCGAATTACCTTGGAATGGAGGATGGGACTGGTTATTCCAGCCATTCCCTCCTCCTTGCCGCCGGCGAAACCCATTGTTGAGGTAGGCGGCCTCTTCGTGGTCTCGGGCGATCATTCCCGAATGTCCGGCTTTCACCCACTACGACCTCGCACGTCATGCGAGCGTCCATGGCGTTGACGGCCCCGGATGCATCAGTGATGGCACCACCGTCAATCTTCTTCAGGAGTAGGTCTATTTTTGCGGCAAGCATATCCACCTCCTTCACGGTATGCATGCCTTTTTGTCCCTTGGTGGGAGCGCGGTCCTCCCCCAAGCTTGGTTTTCTACCATTTTGTTGATCAGTGCCGTGGCACCGTCAGCGATCAATGATAGGAAGGCGCCGCCGGCTGCGGCGTCCGTGTGCCCCTTCGACATGGGTGTTAACCCATTGTAGAAGTTCTCCGAGCACGGCCAACTTTCCATCCCATGGTGAGGGCATTCTGGATGTACTCCTGGAGCCTCTCCCATGCCTCGGGGATAGGTTCCGGCGAAGTCGCTGGAAGTTGGCGATTCTTCCCCGCAGGGCATTGGGTTTGCCCATGGGGAAGAATTTAGCGAGGAACGCGGTGGAGCACTTGCTCCATGTGTCAACAGCCGGCCTTGTCCTTGTAGAACCAGTCTTCGCCTTTCCCACTAGGGAGAAAGGGAAGAGCCCGAGCCGATTGCATCGGGTGCGACATCCTTGATGACGATGGTGTCGCATATCTCCAAGAAACGCCGAAGATGGGCGTTGGCGTCCTCACTTGGCATCCATGAGAATGAACTTGCCTCGCACCATGGTAATGAGCCCGATCCCGAGCTCGAAGTTCTTGTCTCCCGAGGTTGACGGCGGGCCCGGTGGGCACGTTGGCAACATTGGGGATGGAGAACTCGCGCAGGACTTGGCCATGGAGTGCGGCGTAGTAGGTGCGATGGTGACCGGTTTATCGTCGGCGGAGTAGCGAAGAGGAAAGGGCACGAGTCCTCTTCCTCCTTAGGAGTGCCTCCGGATTTGAGTTGAAATTTTCCGGCGGGGAGAAACCGGTCATGCACTATCCCGTTTTCATCCACATCAGGAGAAAACATAAAAGTTAGCTTTGTATAGGCATTGTCGTTTCTTATTTTATATATCATATGCATATCCATGCTGCTAGATCCTTAACTTCCATGCCTTCCCCGGCAACGGCGCGAAATGCTTGTTGGCATTTCTTAGCGCAATTACCAAAATAGACTTAGAGCCCAATTCGATAACGCGGCGCTGAGAAACGCTAAATGGCTTTACTCGGCATAATTACTAGAAACCGGTTCTAGCAACTACGCGAGTGTTGCCGAGATAAATCACATCCTAGTAGATAAATATCCGCAAGCGCACGGATCTATCATCGCAAAGCATTTCACCCGAAGTATTCGTGGTATCGTTATTTATATTTTCCCAAAGGAAGGCATGGGGTAGTTAAGTAATCTAGCATGGGTATGAATACGATATCTAGCATGAGGAGAAACCGACCAATGTGCTATACAGGGGTAAGCATACGGTATTTTGGATAGTGGACACACACTTTAGAGCAACCTCAAAGGAATAAAGATAAAATAAAGAATAAAGAATAATCTACACGGAGCAGGCAGGTCCTATATGGTCAATGCTAGAACAGCTAATTCCACATGTTATACAAGTCAAGACTCGACTATAGACTAGGAATATGGGGAGACCGCGGCAACCGGTGCACTTGATCGATGGCGGCATTTACGAACTCCTACTCAACATGCGAACGTGGGGATTACAAAGGACGGGACAGGGCTGTCACCACCAGCCGCCTACCACCTCAACCGTGGCATGCCGACATATCCGAAGGTTCCCTCGCACCCGGACACCACGTCCGCATACTAAGGAGCTACCTACGTCCCCCAGGACTCCCACCCTACGGATGGACGAGCTAGAACATAGGCAAGCCCGAAGGCACATCGAACCGCTATTCCTCTCCTACAATCTAATCTAAACAAGTAAAACATATAAACGATGAAGAACAATGTAGAACACGATGAACAACTCTCACAAGAACTATGGCCTAGTTCTTGATCATAGAATATATCGTGTACTAGACTATACTCTAGTTCATATGCATGACTATATAAATGTAATGAGAACTCGACTAAGGAAGAACGCTCCATAGATTTATACCAAGAGAGTAGCTTTTCTTCCTGGAGACAAGCTCTCCAAGTAGCTTTGCCTAGCTCCAAAGGACTAATGCTAAGACTAATGAACAAGTGAGAAGTGTAGAGATGGCTCCAAATGGTATGTGTCTAGGTGGGGGCCTCTCCTCTTCATTTATAGGGCACTGGAGGCGGTTCAGGGGCATGGAGGTAAAATAACCAGTGAAACCGTCATGCCCTGGATGGAAGGAGGCCACCGCCTTTGGCCGGGCCCACAGGTCGATCAGGGGGGCGCGGCCGCGCCCCAGGCGCGCCCGCGCCTGGGTGGCGCCTCCCCCTGACCACCTTTGGCGTGCGGGCCAGCCGTCCTCTAGGCCGCGCTTTTGCTGGTGATTTGGCCCACTTCGACCCTGAGGTGGGCTGCCTTGTTTTCCTTACCATTTTATGCCTTCCGGAAAGCGCCTTTTTATTCCGACAATTCCTGTACTTGGTCTATATTCTGCAAAACAATATTTTCTCCAGGCATAGGTGGAACTAGGTCAATAGTAAAGATATATGTGACATAAAACATTTATTTCCCCCATAATGACCTATAGTTGGCGGGAATAAATCTGAGTTAAAGACCGCCAACAGGCCTCCACCGCCATGGACCCGGCGAGGACGGCCTCCATGGCCGTGGATTTGTGGAGGACGGCCTCCACAACCACGGATGCAGCGAGGACGGCCTCCATGGTCGTGGATCTGGGGAGGACGGTGTCACAGACCCGACCAATTTACATAAGCACAAGTATGAATATCAACGCCAAGGCATCGAAGAACACACTAGAGCCCATGTAAATCCGGCAGTCAATCCGAAATCACGAAGGATTTCAAACTTTTCTAACGACACACCAGGAATCACGGTTCAGCAATTACAATCCACCTGATCATACATTTCGCACATAGCATATTTACAACACATGTTTTAAATTAACACTTACTACAAATCGGAGTTACAAAAGTGGCGGAAATAAAACTCTTTTTGAAACCCACACACACTTATTTCTTTAACATAGAGTGCCAGCCTAAGTCGATATCCAACAAAAGCAATAGATGAGATATAAGAGTTGATCTTGCCCATCGATCTAACATCCTCCCATAGTGGGATACTTGTCCATCTTGCTGCCACACAACACGTCAAATGATCTGCAACAAGTGGGAATAAAACCCTGAGTACGTGGGGTACTCAGCTAGACTTACCCGTCTTAAACCAGAAAATAAGGACTCTTATAAGCATATGCAAGGCCATATGGTGGTTTGGCTGACCCTTTCATGCATAAACGACTTGAGCTTACTTATCTTCATTAGGTGAACTACACTAAGCTTATCAACTTAAGTAATTCCTGCATTAGCTAGGTTTGCACCTTCACTACAACATCATCAAGTAGAAGGCCATATGGTGGTTTGGCTGACCCTTTCTTGCATAAACGACTTGAGCTTACTTATCTTCATTAGGTGAACTACACTAAGCTTATCAACTTAAGTAATTCCTGCATTAGCTAGGTTTGCACCTTCACTACAACATCATCAAGTAGAAGTATAAAAGCAATCATCCTTTCACATGGTTGATCATAAATAATATCCATAATCCGTCCAGGCATCATAACCCCGCAACCAATTTTCCCCTTTTTGCCCTGTATTGCATGTATTCCAATCAAGTTATCCACTATCCAGGGACGATGGCGATTATAATCGATTCCTACTCAGCTGAGGGTTTATTTCTCACACACCCCATGCAAGCTTTGCAAGAGCTGCTTTAGGCATCGTTAACAAGTTCGGAATTGGGGATCAACAGGAACCGTGCGAGCCCAGGCCTCTCGATGGCTACATCTAGTCGGGGCCCAACATCAGTCTTAATGCCACGACCTGTCGCACCCCAACACCAACCCCACGGTTCGACCTGAAACCCCAACCCAAATAAGCTACTAGACTTCGGGGTTCCCATATCAACCACCTAAGTGTGAGAAGCTGTTCAATCTTGACGGAAGGCCGGAACAATACAGTGTTCTGCTTATTTTCCGTTTGGGTATGTGCCAGATTTCCCATTTTGATCCAACCATATCATGTGAAATCCCTATCCTCGCGGATGATTAATCAACCACCCGACTTCTACCGCTTAGTTACTCCAGGCTAAGCAATAACGTCCTATACTTAATCAGAATAGGTGTACAGGGTGGTCAAGGTAGGTAATGCAACAAGGGTGTCAATCAACGCCTATCACGTAATGCAGCATAAACAGTAAAAGACGCAAGAGTTTTGGCAAACCGTAGGAGAAATGCTCCGGGGCTTGCCTTTCGTTGTCGAGCGTAGTAGAGGTTCCAAATGCTCGATCACTTGACGTCCGATTCCCGATCATCTCCTGTGTGGGAACTTCCTTCGCGACTTGTCCTTCGGGATCCTTGTCCTTCTCGACGAATCCCTAATCGCGATCCTGGAATGATGCATTGTATGAATATATGATCGTCGACATATGCACAATCACATATGGTTGATGATGACGAATACTCATGTAGCAATGATTCTAATACTTAACAACCAATCATACACACATAATTCACCATAAGCACTTACATTAAGCTTAGCATACCACAACACACCATCAAGCATTACTACTAGTCACAAACCTACAAAAAGCAGTCCACTAATAAATTCATAATTAAATATCTATAAGTCCTATGGACATGATTGAATACAATCTGGAAATCTTATGAAATTCTCCATCAAACATCTGAAGACATCACAAGCTGATTTCCAGGTTAACTACACCTAAAACATACAATACCAGGACTAGTTCTGATAATTCCAGCAACCAAACAGCCCTGACAACAAAATTGTAATAGCCACAACTCCTAAACTATTCATCCAATGGCTATGAAACTTTACCAGTATATGTATAAGCTAATGAACTTACTATCATATTTAGACAACTCCCCCAGAAAACCAACCTTTAATTAGGTTGACCATATCATTAGGGAAGTAACCCCTATTTAACCAATCGATGGCTTGAACTGAAACACCAAGATTGGTTGCTCCTAAAATCCTATAAAAATTACATAAGGTATAACATGTCAAATGACACATATCATCCAAATTTCACCCCATTTGGATGATCACACCGGCCTACACAAAAACCACAAGTGCCAGGACAGATGGCATATGGAAAATACTTTGTTCTATCAAGTCAATCAAACCATGCATTTCATTGTGTAAGGGGCTGCACATTGGTATACAATGATCCCACAAAAATTATCAAACCCATATCACATCTATATAATTCATTTATGAATTATTTCCCCTATAGCCTCTATTGCACACTTGTACTATAACTCCTACATTTCACACAGCAAGCATACCCAATACTCCTACCACATATAGAGCATGACAATACAAGATCACCAAGACAATAACCATATTTTACTGAGCTCTACACAATTACTTACGATTTTTCCTAATATAATCAATATTCCAATAATTAATTAATACTAGACAGAAAATCATCTCAAACATGATAAATCATATTTTCTACAGATAAAGCATCTCATAAGAAAAATATAGGAACTTGAATCACCCGACTTGGACAATCCTAGCTCCCTCTATGGATTTTAGAAGATTAAACATGAATTCTGGAAATCTATTTCTGAAATCCGAATAAGACAAAACATTAGCAGTTAGGACCCTGTAGTTTCCTAGAAATTTACCAAGCCCGCAACTGTAAACTGATGTGTCTGGTCGCTTTGCAGATCGAACCCTACCCTTCGTCTAATTCTTGCACGAGGTCCTCGCGGTGGGGAAAAACAGAGGAGGCTTCAGGGGCTCGCCGACCTGGCCATGGCAGCGGCTCGCCGGCGGCGCTGGTGGCCGGCGAGGATCACCGAGGCCCTCTCGCACCTGCGGGTGTCCCCCAACTTGGCCGCGACGGCCTGAGGCCCGCTGGCAATGTGACGCGGTCCGGCCGGCGGCGGCGTCTCCACTGCGGTGGCGCTGCGGCCCACGATTGGACCCGTCGAGGAGCGCGCTGCACGCAGTGGTTGACGGTGAAGACGGCGGCATCATCGGATGGCGGCGAGGAGGTGCGGAGAAAGAGATGCACGGCGGCGGCGAACTGCCGTCCGACTACGCACTCGGTGCGGCCTCCACGGTGGCCGGTTCGCGAGGCTAGATGGCCAGCAAGGCGCTGCGCGCGAGCGCGAGCGCGAGCTCGGCAACGGGCTTGGGCGACGGCGAACGCGGCTGCTCACGGACGAAGAACAGCGGCGGCGATGCTTTGGGCGGTGGTGGCGCGGTATCGGTGTCCGGGCGGAGAAAGCTCGCGAGAGGGAGAAGGAGATGGTGAAGTGGACAAGTCATGGGCGGACCCACGACCCGGCAAGCCTGGGCGCGTGCCCGGGCTCCTTGTGAGCGACAGACAGTAGAGTAGCGTACGTATATACACAGCAAAAGTCAAATACGCAAGGAAAAAGCAGCACAGTGAGAGAGATGTGAATCAGCCATTAGGCTTTAGCCACGTGTGGCATCCTTTGCGTAAATTTCTACTTTCACATAGTGGTTTCCTTGCCCAGGCTCCGGATAATCTCTAGGTCCGCCACTGGACAAGTGTGGTGGCGGAGTGAGCGAGGTGGACTAGGCGCTGTCCTCCTCCTCGAGGTGGTCGTGGCCGACCAAACGACGCGGCGTCGACACGGAGGCGGGGAGGGCGCGCGGCCTCCATGCCCGGCGCCACGCACTCGGACGCGTGTCGCCGTGGCCACATTTCATGGAACACCTGGCGATCGCGGCTGGGCCGAGTTGGGCTGGAGATTTGGGCCGGATATGGGCCGATTTTGGATATGGGTCAGAAAGCAAAGTTACTCATCTAATGATGCTCGATATTTTTCATTAAGACAACTTCGTCACTTGGCCAACAGATTAGGAGATAATGACACGCCAACATGGCAATGTCAAACTGCTAATTAGACTTGACTTGGGACCCACAATCCACTAAATTGGACGACCAAATTAACTCAAATTGATCCCAATTTTTGGCATGACATGTCCAACTATGCTATAATTATTTTCTCTAATTGGACCAACCTACGTTACCTAATGGAATTAGGTGAACGCGGCATGCCAATCGACGACTATCAGAAACCTAGGGACTTAGAATATTTCCAAGTCTGGAAACAGCCCCCTGTTTCTGCCTAAATCCCTCTGTTTGAGCATCTTTCAACCATTTTCATAAAAAGTTGTAGTTGAACGAATTGCTCCTTATAAAATTCTACATAAGATCTATTAAAAGACTAAAAGCTAGTTTTGAACTTTTAAAACACTTTTGAATAAAACCAACAAATCGCTTTATAAGTCAATTTCAATAAACTCATAACTAGAGGCTTGGTTAGCCAAATTGGCCAATATAAACCTACCTTCATTTGTTGCCCTAAGTAGGTCTACATTGTTTTAGTGATCAAACATCAAACACTTGTATTACTTTATCATGTTCCATGCATTTCAAGCACAAATCAAACAATTCAAGCATCACACATGAAATGACATGCCATGTTTAGCTAATGCCATGCATGATGATGCTCATGCTCATGAAATGCATGTGTCTTAGCAAGGCCGAAAATCCCAGATGTGACAGACGGCCTCCACGACCACGAATCCGGCAACAACAATCTCCACGGCCACGGATCCACCGAGGTGGAGGTAGGTACACCATTCTCATGCACTCTTCATCTCCTTCCCACACTTCCTCTCTCTTTCCTACTCGTCCTTCTCTGTTTCCGGCCAGATGCATGGCGGGGCATGACGGCGACGGTGGAGAGGCGCTCGATCCGTGGCGGCGGCGGCGGGTTCGATACGTGGTGAACCCGACCACCATGGAGAGGAGGTCGGCCACCACGGCGGCAGATCTAGAGGAGGGGGCGAACATCCAGCTGGCGGCGGCGGTGGCTGCCCAGCTTCCTCCCGGCAGATCTAGGGTTTCAGATGGGAATCGGGCTCGTCGGTGGGCTCAAGATTGGGCTCACGGGTGGGCTTCTGAGTTTTTTTTTTTGTAACGATTGGAATTCGATTAACTGCAGCGGGCTGCTTTGCCCGCTGCGGGAAGGCCACCATTTTCTGTGGCGTTTGCACCGTGGCGGACGTCGTTGTCCGCTGTGCAAAATCAAAAATGCCCGCTGCGGTTGCTTGTTGTGTACTAGTGCCTGTAGAAATTATGCTCGACCCCAGCGAATTGTTAGCCCAGTAGTCCGGCCCATCTTCTGTTTCCTAGGACCTAGAACGTGATTACATTAGGTGAATGTTAATTGCTAGACACCTGAGCATCTCCAAGGGTTAGGCAATTAGCCTTGGCATTTACCAATTTGGCAAAAACTCTCAAAAACTCCCCTCCAATGGTTTTGCATTTAACTTTGGCATTTTCCTTAACTTGGCAAATGGAGCTCAAAGGTTGGCATATATGCCAAGGCTGGTTGGCTTGGCAAATCGGCCTCCGCTTTTCTCGCGCCCCCCACCTCCGCGATTTTTCTCTCCGAAACTCCCTTCCCGCGAGGAGTCTACACGCACGATCCCGCCGCCGGTATTTTCCCGCGAGACGTAAACGCGCGAGGAGCCCTTCGACGCGACGCGACGGCCTTTTCCCTCGACGCGACGGCCTTCAATTCCCGCGACAAGTCCACGCGACGCGACGCCGTGGTTCACCATCGTCGTAGTCTCACGTCCAGTACGCCGTCGAGCACGGGATTGTCCTCGTGAAGTCCAGGTACTATACTTTGATCCGATCTCATACCAGTTCGTAGCATTGTATCTAGGGTTTATAGCATATGTGGCTAGGGGATGGATGGGATTGGGGAGTGGTTTGCCGGCTAGGGGGGTGGACATGGCGGGCTTGGCGGTTCCTAGGGTAGATGATAACATCCCCGGTCCCTGTTGAATAGATCACCGATGACAAAGTATACACGTGGTTCGATCTAAAAAAATTTGTGAAGTACATTCATTGTTTGATACATTGAATTTTCTCCTGTTTTGTAGATTCGTTCAAATGGATGAAATTGAATACTATGCAGGCATATTGCAAGCTGATTCTGATCGTATTCCTGGATTAAATGATTTGACCTTTCCACTGACTCCACAGAGCCAGGCAAATAGTAATGCTATGACTCATGAATCTCAAGAAGATCTTTCTCAAGTGCAGCCAACCGATGTAGGTGGTGCCCGTAGTGCTCAGAAGGTTCTTTCACATAGGTCTAAAAAATTTGATCAAGAGGAAGACAAAATAATATGTGTAGCTTGGTGTAAAGTAAGCAAAGATCCTATTCATGGGGCTAATCAAAGGCAAGCAACATTTTAGGGTCGAGTTCGTGCATACTTTGATGAACATAAAAAAACTGAAATTGCAAGGACAGAGAATTCAATTATGCATAGGTGGATGACTATTCAGAAGGAAGTGAACAAGTTCTGTTCGGCTTATGACAAGATTCTTCGTAGGAATGCTAGTGGAAAAACTTTCTGGAAGCAACTGAGACCCTTCTTACCTGCCGCATCCATTTTCTGCACAAAGTAATGGTCATGTGCTTCAACGGCATCCATGATGCGGCGGAAAAGAGGAATGCTCATTCTGAACCTGAAGAGAACAATGAAAAGTTCAACACCTCGACAAAGATAAACAAATACTATGAAGTAATCTAATGAGAAAGAATAGGTACCTCCTACGGAATAAATCTGGACCATAGGTTGGATTAGGCGCCAAATAGTCTTGATACATCCTCCGGTGGCCGCCTTCTCTATCGCGAAAAATAACAGCATGGCCAGGGACCGAACCACCATGCCTTCGTTTATTACGAGAAAAAGTGCGCACAATACAAGCAGCTGCGAATATGTCATAGTGCTCGTCGTCCGAAGAATCGTCATCTAGTTGCTGTCGACGACGTAATCTGGAAGCCCTCAACTGATAATAATTGCGCAGCTCAGAACATCGAACAAAGCACACAACGAGCACACTGAAATTAAATATATTCGTTTGTTCAAAGGTCGAACCTTGGAGATGCGCTGTGAAATACGGCTTGATCCGTTCTCTGGTACCCTGGATCCCATCTTTGCCTTCCTGTGCAACGACGAACGACGGCACGAGGAGCTGGAGGACCAGATCACGCGATGGCCTGGACAAGACGGCGGCGAGATGGCGATGCTGTGGACTGGCCAGGCCTAGAAGCGATCCAGATGCATGCCGAGCCAGTGGACTCCAAGCGACGCTGTATATATAGAAAAGAAATACATCAAAATAAATCAGCTTAACCCGAGAACATTGCCTTGGCAGCCTGTCCATCTAGATCCTCTGCTCACCTGAACAATGGAGGGAGGTGCTTTACGGCTGCCGGCGCAGTGGTGGAGCTCGCCGCTCAGCACGGATCCACGCGAGGAGCGACAGGGAAGGAGGGACTACAGAGGAAGGGACCAGGACATCGAGCGGAATAGGAAATGAAATACGAACGCCGGCGACCGGACGTGGACTCGCGAAGTGCGGCCAGGAGACGGCGCTAGGCGCGCGAAGTGCGAACACACGGAGCGAAGGACCGCGATTTTTCCCGCGGAAAACAAAAAAATCGCGCCAAACAAAACATTTCGGGGGCAAAAATAAAATGGTGGGCCCAAAATTCCAACAAATGCCAAGTGGATTTGCCTAACCCTTGGAGATCACAATTTTTTTGCCTTGCCATTTTCATTTGGGGAGCTACAAATTGCCTCAAATGCCAAACTATAAATGCCTAACCCTTGGAGATGCTGCCTACTGTCTCGCTTCTCCGTTATAGGCTGGACTGCGTAGTCCCCGATTCATCTTTGGATCTTCGTTGTTCTTACATTTGGCAAGCCCAGCGGCCACTCGTTCGTTCTCCATCTTGGGTTTGTTCGAAAGATTCTTTTTTAAAAAATTACCCCCAACAAGTGAGAACGATGCATTCGTACTACTCCCTCCGGTCCAATTAATAAGGTGAACATGCAAAACAAGATTCAAACTTTATAATCTGACTAATAATTTAGTGAATAATTTTAAATATTATAGTACAAACTTTGATATGATTAGATTGTATTGTTATGACCTATAAGTTACTCATATGATCCGTAGCGGAGCCAAAAGCTTATAGAAACATGGGCAATCTTCATTATGAAAAAAGATTTTTTTTTGATACCATGAAAAAAGAATTTAGCTATAAATAATAGTACTCTAATTTCATATAAATAATAGTACTCTAATTTCATATGAAACTGGTGGATTGGAATGAATTCATCCAGAATGTATCGCTTTATGTTTAGCTATGAGATGTATGCCCTAAGTCCACCCTGGTGGTGTGGCACCATTTGTGTTGATCCGGCCAAACTTTGTAGGCATTTTCTTTTTTGCTTCTGAATATTCTATAAACTCTTTTGTATTTCCGTTATGAAGTAATGGAAACGGGGATCACTTATTCGAAAAAAATATGCCGGCTATCGAAGCATATAGTTAGCACATGAACAATACATGTCTTGCTACTATATGTTTCATTTGTCCATATACATAAAACGGATATAAAAGGTTGTACTAGCTAGTATATAGCACTTTTGATGAAAAAAAAACAGTAGTTTCAAGATCTTCTCAAAGGTTTTGAACAATAGGCTTATTAAAATGGCTGATAGACTAATAGCTTCTAACCAAACAGCCTTCATTAAAGGGAGGTTTATTCTAGAGAGTGTGGTGACAGCTCATGAGATTATTCATGAGATCCATAAGCAAAAACAAGAGGGGGTCGTGCTAAAGTTAGATTATGAGAAAGCTTACGACAGAGTAAGCTGGTCTTTCCTTGAGAAGATGCTGGAATCTAGGGGCTTTAGCCTAAAATGGAGGAACTGGTTGAAACAAGTGGTGAGAGGGGGGGGGGGGGGGGCTCCATTGCTATGAGGGTGAATGATGAGAATACTAGCTATTTTAAGGCTGGTAAGGGCTTAAGGCAGGGGGGACCCACTCTCTCCTCTTCTTTTCAATCTGGTAGCTGTTGTTTTTTCTTGGATGTTGATGAAAGCAGCTAACCAGGGACAAATCTCTGGACTCTTACCTCAAGTGGTGGAAGGAGGGATCATTAGCTTCCAGTATGCTGATGATACTCTACTCTTCTTGGAAAATGACTTGGAAAAAGCTTGCAATCTTAAATGGCTACTAGTGTGCTTTGAGCAGATGTCGGGAATGAAGATTAATTATGATAAGAGTGACCTCTTAACTTTAGGAATGGAAGAAGATCAAGCTAATGAGTTTGCTAAATTGTTTTGTTGTAAGAAGTGTGACCTTCCTATTAAGTACCTTGGAGTACCCCTACACTACAGGAAATTAGCTAGAGATGATTTACAACCTGTGGTGAATAAGATTCTTAAAAGGATAGCAGGCTGGAGGGGGAGACTTTTATCTTATGCCGGCAGACTAGTCCTGTTAAAAGCTTGCTTGGCAAGTATCCCTATCTATCTTCTTTCTGTGATTAAATTCCCTAAATGGGCCATTAGGCTGATGAACACACACATGGGGCATTTCCTGTGGGATAATTTTGAGAATAGTCATAGATATCATCTTGGAAACTGGCAATTGGTTGCCTAGAAAAAAGATATGGGGGTCTTGGAATCCCAGATTTTAGAAGTCTCAATATGGCACTCCTAGCATCATGGATATTTAGATACCAGCTGCATAAGGAAGCTATTTGGGTCAAGATTGTGAATTATAAGTATAAAACTTGTGCTCCTAACCTATTCTCTTGTCCTGAAATTGGCTCTTCCCCTTTTTGGAAAGGGGTGCTTTGGGTTGCTCAGGCTGCCCATTTAGGGGTCAGATGGGTTTTAGGGAATGGGAAAAAAGTCAGATTCCGGGAGGATCAATGGATTGGCAACACTAGTCTAGCCATTATCTACTGGCCTTTGTATGTGATTAATGAACAACATGGAAAAACTGTAGAGCAGATTTGGGATGGACAAGAGCTAAAATTGTCCTTTAGGAGAAATGTTACTGAGGAACAAATGCAATTGTGGCTGGAATTGTGTAGCCTGGTGGTGGTGGTAAACCTCACTGATGAGGAGGACCAGATCTTGTGGTCATATTCCTCAAAAAGGTGAATATTTTGTCCAGAGCCTTTATGCAGTGATAAATTGTAGAGGGGTTTTCTCCACTTATGTTCAGGCAGTTTGGAAATTAAAAATACCCCCTAGGGTCCATTTCTTTTTGTGGCTGGTCTCACACAATAAAATTCTCACTAGAGATAACTTGAAGAAGAGAAGGGAAGTGGCTGACACTACCTGTTTGTTTTGCTCAAGAAGAATCAGTCAAACACTTACTATTTGAATGTTGTGTTGCAACAAACATATGGAACATTGTCTCTAACATGCTTGGTGTTTGTATCGGTGCTGATTATGAATCAGTGGCAAGCCTTTGGATTGCCAACAAGAAACATTTGATTACTAATGTGATTTCTTCAGCTGTACTATGGACCTTATGGAAATGTCGAAATGATTTATGTTTTCAGGGCCTAGTGTGGAGTGGAGTGGAGATGGTGCTGTCAAGGCTGGCGTGAATGCTCAGAGGTTGGATACTGCTACACGAAGGAGCAGCTGGGGAGCGGCTGGAGGAACTGGTCATCTACCTGGAGGGGCTGTCCAGGCGGCCACCGCGGATCGAATGGACCTTAACGGCGGTGTCATCACAGTGGGTTCCATTGGCTGTTCTTTCTTTGACAAATGCCAGAAGTGATCCTTTTGTCATACCTCACAATGTACCACAAATTATAGTCTGGGGTTGCACAAAATAGGCCCTTTTGTCATACCTCAGAAGCATATGTCATTTTTTCAAAACTCAGAGCTCCTGCCTTTTAAGTAAAAAAGCATGATACACAGACAGTAATTTTTCCTTCAGGATTTGGAAATTTAAAATAAACATTTCCATGGGAACAAACATCAAGATGCCACTATTCTTATCCTTTATTGACTTGTAGTAAGAAGAATTAGCAAAAATGTTTTCATCTTGAATTGTCAAACATTCATGCTGATACAGATTCAGATGCTTATTTCCTGAGCATAAACTGATGCTTATTTCAAGTTTGTTCACTCGTTCCTGAAGAAAGCTCGGTTTCTCAGGCAGACTATGACAGGAAATGAGAATCTCCTTAACCATTAGGCTGAATTTGCAGCCATAATTCTTGCACGAAAATTTCTAAACATTTGACCACAATGACATATATATGAACTTTGGAGCTTGCGGCACAGATAAAAAAGAACTCTAAAAATTCTTTGTTGCCACTCTTCTTTAGTAAACAAAAAGGCATTCTGAGCGGCATCACATGTATTTCATAATAGGTGGATAGAAAAATCACCACATTTGTCACTGTAATCTAATGAGATACCTGTACCTGGCCTCCCTACATTGCAGACTACCACTTAACTCTGAGGGAATGCTATTGACAGTATCATAAACATAAAACATAGTTAATTTGAGACAATTTGAACAAGCGGCAATAGAACAAGTACCATTGCTGGAATGTATTTGTGGTGAATCAGGGCTGAAATAGATTCCCAAACACTGCCTTGAACATAGAGAAAAAAAAGAAGGAGAAAATATATTCACACACCTCAAAGCCGGTGAGGAAACGTCGTGGGTGCGTTGGTCCCATCTGGTGGAGGCCAAGGAACCAAGGTATGTCGATGTGGCGGAAACCAAAAACAGCGTTGGTGCGCCCGGTGATGGGCAGCGGCCACAACGGTATCGTCAGGCGGCGGCTCGTCCAGGTTGACGAAGAGTGGTTCGGCGGCAGCGCGTACGGCCTATCCGACGGCGGTGTCGCGGCTGGTGATGGCAACTCGACGCCGAGGCATGGAGGTGCGGTGTCATGGTGGGGTGTTGCCGGGTTGGGGACGTTGGGCAGGGGACCTGGCGCCAGCCGCCGGGGCGGGGTCCATGGCAAGAGAGCCGTCGTCGATCCGCCGGGGCTGGGGTTGCTTGGAGCTCGCCGGCAGCCAGGGTTGCAAGTTCGTCGGTCGATCCGCCGGGCACGAAGCCGCCGTTGATCTCCGGTGGCGCCTCCACTCGTTCCTCCCGCACGCGCGACAGATCGCAAAGTAGTAAGTACACGCCACGGTGAGAGCGACCGCGGTCTTGTTTGCCTTCTGGGCGCGAGCGATGGGGGAAGGTGCCGTGATCACCGTGGCTGCAGCTTTGTTTCCTTCTGGACGATCGCACGATTAGGCAGACAGAGCTTTGTTTCCTTCTGGGCAATCACACGATTAGGCAGACGGCCGAGCTTAAAGCTAATGACGCATGAAACGGTAGTCTTACTTTCTTTCTTTTTATATGTGAGAGATATCTTTTCTAGATGGCACCGTAGCGCTAGCAGGGCAATATACTAGTTAAGTTTAGGGTCCTAGAAATAAAATTTTAAAGTTTATGAATCCAAGTGACACAACTTTACAAGTTTAGTGGCTGTTGGTGCATTTAATTCAAAAACAAATGTGATAGAATGAGATGCATGCTAATTTTTGGGTTTTATTTGGACCTCTTAGTTTTAAAAAAGACTCCCACTTGTTGAGGTATACGTTGACCTCCCTTCTTCGGCTCTCCATTCCTTGCACTGCCAAAATGATGCTGGATGATAATTTGACATGTATGAGGCTAGAAAAGCCTGGAAAACGGTTGACAAGTGCTAATGAGTGCATGGTTGCTCTAGGAGTTTTGAGATTCATTCCTTGCCGCCCGTAGTTGTAAGAACATCTCCAACCGTTGAGATTCATTCCTTTTCCATTTGCTGTCATTTGTCAACTCTGAAAACAAAATATAAAAGAAAAAAGGTCATCTCCATCCGTTTTGCATTTTTGACTAGGCAATTACCCAAATATGGCAGGCGCGGGTGGGGGGAGGAGGGCGCGTCACGCGGGGAGTTACGGAGGAGGTGCGAGTCGCGATTTGCCAAGAGCGAGGGGCTTGACATATATGCCAATTCTTCCCCTCTATTTGCCAAGTTAATGAAATTGCAAAGTTAAAATGCAAAACAATTGTTTTAGAAAAGGGAATATATTAATATCCCAGCTTCTGCATCGACTAATGCATATAGCTGAAATGCAAAACAATTGGATAGGACTTTTTAAGATTTTTTTTTGCAAATTAGTGAATGCAAAATAGTTGGAGATGCTCTAAGTTAGCTACTTTGGCTCTACGAAAGAAATGTCTCAATTGCTGATGATTGATGAGTATATATATATATATGAGACATTGGGTTCACCAGACCCTTGGATTTTCGTCATAATTAACCCCGGACTGATTCTGATTGACAAGCTAAGGGTGCACTTTTCAACGAAGTCAACCACGCTACCATGGGCCCATGGCCCAAAAGGCCCGTTCTGAGAGCTGAGAACCTGCTTGTTTTGGACGTAGTTCGTGGCCGCCGCCGGGCTCTTGAATCCTGATCAGTGATCACATTCATTCACATCCAGCAGCGGAGGGAGGGAGAGATCATCGGACATCAGAGAGATGACGAACCAGCTACGGCGGCGGTTCGTGAACCTGGTGGCGGAGAACTGCACGAGCGGCGTGTGCTCGCTGCACCGCCTGGACGTGTCGGAGCGTCTCTTCTACCCATCGACGGCGGAGGCAGAAGCGGCCAAACCAACGATCTATAGGCTACCGCTTCCCGCGCCGACCCACAGCTTCCGGCCGGCGGTGGCCGGTAACGACGACCACCACATCTTCGCTCTAGCGAACCCCCGGCGCAGCGAGGGCAGGATCTTCTAGAGAAGCCAGGAGGGGCACACCATCGTCCAAGACGTCGACTCGCACACCACCTGGTCGATGCCCGGCGGCCTCCGTTACATGGGTAGGAGCCCCCTTGTCATCTCCGTCCCCGTCCCCGACCCCGACGCCGACGGCGCTCCGGGGGACCAAGAGGACCTCTTCGTCATGTCCTCCAAATGCAGTTACCTCGGCTTCCAGGCGCTCAGATTCGACCACTCCAAGAAGCCAAAACCTTCCATCGATGCCTTGCCGTCATGGGAATGGGAACGTCTCCCACCGCCGCCGCTGTCCGAGGGCTCCCAAATCTACAGCCACGCGGTGCTCGACGGCGGCCGCATCATCTGCGTGTCGGAGTCCCCCTCCGAATTCGGTGGCACCTACCTGTTCGACACGGTGAGGCGAGTGTGGATGCGGCAGGCCACCAGCGACTGGCAGATGCCCTTCTTCGGTGCGCCCCAGTACGTCCCCGACCTCAAGCTCTGGCTGGGCGTCCATTGGTCCGGCGATGAGCAGGACGACAGCGACAGGCACCACCTGTGCGCGTCGCCGGACCTCGGTGCTGCCGTCGATGCCGCCGCCAGGGGTGATCGATGCAGCAGGCCGTCGGTGACAGTGACGCATCATTGGAAGGAAGGCCTGGAGACGCCCGTGGGGTGGGAGACGGCGGAGGCCCAGCTCCTCGACCTTGGCGACGGCAGGTTTTGCGTTGCCAAGATCATCGATGAGGTGGTGATCGAGTACGACACTGTGTACCAGGTGTATGGTGCAGGCAATAGTGCAGCTCTGCTCACTGGTGTGGAGATGGTTCGTGGCGCAGGCGATAGTTGCACCTCCAGTTCCTCTTCCTCTTCATCGTCAGAAGATGGGTTCAGGATGGTGGTGCACAAGTCACTGCGATACATCTTCCGTCGAGAAAGTATCGATTGGGTGCTTTAGTATCGTAGTTGTTGACTTGTTGGTTGGTCCTTTAGTATTAGAAACGAATGAATGAATGAAGGACATGTTTTATGAGTAAGTCGTAGTTTCCTCCTTCCTGTACGTGTGCCAGTACTAGCTCGATGTAGACATCTATCCGTCAGTACCTTATTGTTATCTTGTGTGAACGAGTGAGTCGTCTCTAATAATAAAACTCTTGTAGGTCAGTAATTCTTGCTTCTTTTTATTTTTCTGAGTGATGTCTCATGTGGTGTTATTTCTGCCTATGTTTACTACTCTGCCTGCTCTGGGTTTTTAGAGCGGCTATCGAAGCATATGCATACCAAGATGGATTTGGTATGCTGAGTGACATTTTCATACACTGCCGGGCACTGGTCATTTTTTTTCTTTTTTGGGTTATAGTTAAAAACCCATTTATTTAGATTGGTTCATATAAATTCATAACCAGCCTAGCCTAGCATCCTCTCTGCAAATCCTTTGGCTATCATCTCCGTATAGACATTGTCCATTACTCTTCATAATTATTACGGATACCAAAAGGATGTAAAAAATGCTAAGCATGCTTTTCCGCCACCATGACAAGACACGAAGCTATTGTAATACATACTCTAGTTGATCGATTATTACACTAGGCCCTCTTTGTTTTGATTTATATCGCAGGATTTATATTATGGATTTTCTATGCCAGCTAAATCAAAAAGTTCTACTATACAAGCACATATGACTTTTTCAGACTTACAAGGCACATACAAGTAGAAACTACTGCAATGCGTGGAGACATGAGTGATGCTTCCATCGAGGGCGTAAGGCTATCGGGCCAGATGGCCCACGTAAGGTAGACACGATAGAAACATCAAGGGTCCTTGTTCTGGCACTTCGATAGACCGAAGATGCCACACCGCCTTGCTGCCGCGATGTGCAAATCTAAAACGTCAGGAATGCCCTCAGTGCTACTCCATAGGTGGGAACAGGGTAGTCGTTGACGCTGCCTTCTTTCACCGTCGCCATTTCCAGCATGCCCGTGAGGAATTCTATGAACGTATATCTTATTAATTACGTCAGCGATAGTAATGGTGCTGCCAAAATAGGAGAAAGATTTTATTCTCGTTAGTATTGCTTGACAGGCTTAGTACCAGATCTGCTCAGGAGGAGGGCGGTATATCTCCTAGAACTTTCCTAGGCCTTTCTTGTTTTGATCCCATCTTCTCATCTTTTTGGTGAGCAACCATTGTGTGTGTGTCCCAACTGTTCCTTCGTCTGCATCGGGTTGAGTCCGATGGGCCGCCGCCCGGGTTCGACTCCTGAGGGACTCGAATTTCCGGATTCGCACCAAAAAAATTCCCTCGCTGGCCCCGTGTGCCAAAGCACTGGTATTTAAGTAGACAGCCCAGTCTCACGGGTGATGGCTCCCAGTGTCAGGGCGGGGCCAGGGTTCGGGGATTTTCTCGGCCTGTGTGAGAAGGCTTCCTTCTATTACAAAGCCGTGGGGGCGGTCTTACCCCCAACGGGTCGAGTTTTTTTTTTATGCTTTCCTAGGCCTACATTGTTTTGATCCCAACTTCTCATCTTTTTGGTGAGCCAACCATTGTGTGTGTGTCCCAACTGTTCCTTCGCCTCGTAATGGGCTTTAATGCAATGATGCTAGTATGAGAATAGTCTTCAGATCATGAGCCTGATGAATCGACCGATTCCTCTACCCTGCTTCTTCCCCTGATCTTTCTTCCCCTCTTCCCACCGGGTTCGCTTCCCCTTGCTTGCATGGTCAATCAGATCGTTTAATCTCAATTCGTTCTCTCAAAAAGCTCTTCCGTTTTCATGTTTTGAGTATCAATCAAATCGCACAAGGGGAGACCCGAGGATGATCCGGCGGTTCGTAAATCTCGTGGTCGAGAACTACAAGACCGGCGTATACTCGCTGCACCGCCTCGACATCTACAAGCATCTCTTCCACCAGTCAAGAGCCGACGCACGCGTGGTGCCGCTCCTAGCAGGAGCACAGGGCAACACTTCTGCCGGCGGCGATGAGCAGCCGATGCTGGACAGGTTGAAAGATCTGCCATCTGCCATTGCCACGTGGAGCAGCGCCAATGTGGATTACTTTTCACGTTTGGGCTCCTCGGGCGACGACGATAGGATCCTCTGCATGAACAAGGCTGGCGCCGCTGTCCTCTATGACCCCCATTCGGATTCCAATTTCATTATGCCAGGCCTGGACAAGTTCAAGGGACCCGTGCCTGTGTCAGTCTTTTTTGCCCCGGCCAGTGGCAAGGAAGGAGAGTTGTACATCATGCACGGTGGTCCTGACAGACTAGAATTGAACTCCGACTATCACTTCAGCGTCCTCAGACATGGCAACTGGTACAGTTTCCCTTGCAGCGCTGTTGAGCATTGGTATTGGAAGTCTCTTCCATTGCCACCCTTTGTGGATGATCCTCAGTACAAACCAGCCGACATAAGCGGTTACACTGTGGTGGACGGTGGTAGCACAATCTGCTTGTCTTCAGTGGCAGAGGGCGGTGGAACTTATTACTTCAACACAGCGAGTTGCGAATGGAAGCGTGCTGGTGACTGGGTGCTGCCGTTCACTGGCAAAGCCGAGTACATATCTCATCTTAATCTCTGGCTGGGCTTCTCCCTCCACAGCCCTGGTTACCTCTGTGCAGCGTCTGATCTCTCTGACAGGCGCATGGATCACAAACCAATGTCACTGATTGTCTGCCCTGATCACATGACCAAGGAGTGGATGACAGTAAATGCTAAGCTCATCAGCCTGGGGTCAGGCAAGTTTGCCGTTGCTAAGGTCTTCAAAGCTGTAAGCAACACAGAGGAACCAACAGTTGAGCACGAGGTTGTTGTCCTGAGTGATGTGGAGCTTGAGTTCAGAGGCAAGGATAATAATGACCTAGGAGGGCTCAAGTTGTTGCAGCACAAGTCCATTTGTTACACTTGTGCCAACGGTAATGCCATACACCGTGTGCTATAAATGATCAGTATTGCTGGCTCTAGTATGTTAATGGTATGACGCTGGGATTTGCTATGGTGGTAGTACGGGGATGAGGACGGAGCGTGAGCGCAAGAGCGAGTTCGTCGGGTCGGCGCTGTGTGATCACGAGATCGCGAGCAACAACTGGAGATGGAGAGCAGTAGACGGGGACGCCAGGCGCCCAAGGGTGACTTACATCACAATCCTAGGCTGATTGTATTCCTTCTCCAATTCTTAATTTACTATTATATTGCCCGTGCTAATGCTACGGTAATATCTATCAATGCAAATCAAACAATCAACAAATATTTTTTTAGTAGTCAAGCTTAGATGCTTGGTTCATATTAACCAAATATTTTTTATCATATGTATATATTAACTCGCAAACACAATTCCATTCAAATTGATGATACTCCTTTTGATAGTGTCATACACGTACACTTCATGTATTCACTCAAGTAAATACTCTTATGCCTGCCTCAAAAAAATCATTTGGCATTGAAAAGAACATTTTTTTTCATAATAATTGAATAGATGGTTATACCATTGACTTCATAGCATAATCATGAATTTGTAAAGTAAGCAACATCTCTAAAGAAACAAAAAACCCAACTACCTTGCATTGTTAACATTCCAAAAAATTTGGGCATGAAATCGGGATACTATAAGCTTGAATTATCAACACCACTTTAAAAAAGCATCAACATCATGTTGACTGAACCAAGCATCCAAGAACTCTTCATTGAACAATAGGGAATTGCATGGAACACCTTGCGTGCATCTGCAAACTGACAGAGAGATCGAGTTACAGACAGAGCGGTTCGCTTGAGAAGTGGCATGAATTTATTTAATTGGATTACATATCTGATGTGAATGCCAAGTAGAAAATCAGAGCTTTAAACATCTGAAAATAATTTGAATATATATCTTGATGGGGAAATAAAATGTTCCAAATAAAGCTATTGACAAGATCCATTATTCAAAGAGAGGAAGTTTCAATACTGTTAATTCAAGCAGTAGGCATTGACTTTTGGATTGACCTCAGCTAGCTGTTGGCAAACAACATTTACTATTTTTTTTTACAGAAACATTTACTATTTTAAGATAAATAAAGATGGGACACTTGCCAACCAAGGTCAGTGCTCATTAGGTTGCAACTTGCAAACTTATTTTTGCAGGAAGGCATTGGATTTTTACTATCGAGCTTCAGCAACAGGTTGATTTGGAGAAGTCGTGGACCGATCCACTTTGCAAAGGGATGCAGCAATGTTACTCGTGGTGAAATCAAGTCAATCCTCCAAGTTCATAATCAGGCCTTTGAGGTGTTCATGCTGACACGGTGTACGTGCATGAGTCATCATGGCAGTGCATCGTGTTTGTGCCCAGTCACCCGTTGCGTGTGGGGGATATAACCCTTTGGATGTCTTTTTGGCATCTCGTCTAGCTAACCTTCTTGTGTACATAATATTCTTTCGTCTTAATTGAACAACAAAGCTCCTACCCTTGTTTTTTCTTAAGAAATCATGGAAATTTGCATTGACAAACAACTATAATCATTACCCAGCGTTAATTGAACAGCAGCAGCAGCAATGCGCGCGAGCAGCTGACGGCACGGGGCTTGGTGTCTGCAACGCCCATCGCGTCCATGTACACTGTCGTCGTCATGAAGTTGAACCTCGCGACGTGGGTTTGTGCGTGCCCACGACGAACGTGTCGGCCGCGTTGCTCGTGTTCCAGGCGATGAACGCTGCTCATCATGTTCCTGCTTCTGGCGCTCCGCGGCTGGACGACGGGCGCGCCTCGGCGTCGCCGGCGCCAGGCCGTTGGCCGGAAGAAGAACACCGTCTTCAAGACCTGCGCTGTCGCGTGCTACTCGATCGCTGGCGCTCTGCGTTACGTTCCTGACAGCTCAGCCCAACTCGCTTGCGTCGTGGTCTGCCGTGCCATGGGGCGCGGCTGGCACGCGCTTATTGGATCCGCGTCGCGTCGTCGCGCCTGCTTGTCCGTGACGCGGGCGCGTCGTCATCTCACTTGGTGACGTGCGGCGTGCGGCGGTGCCTGCATGCTGTGCAGGGTTCGGGTCGTTCTAGCTGGGCCTGAACAAGAGGACGTGCTACGAGGCGGCCGAGGTGGACAAGCCGGGAAATGTGCCGGGGGCGTCAAGGAGCCAGGGCGAGATGCAGTGGCTGACGAGGACAACACGGCAGCGATCGACGACCTGCGGCGCGACGAGGTCTTCAACCGAGACTCTATCCCGAATGAGCGCCGTCGCGGTGGTCGCCATCCGGATGATCGATGTTCCGGAAGGTGCGGAGGTCGCCATCCCGATGGTATTCCGGCAGGTGCGTCGTACTATACGTGGTCGCCGCGTACGCGCTGGCGCCCGTGCTGGGCTTCTCCAACTCCTACGGCGCCGGGCTTACGGATGCTTCAGCTACGTCCAGCTCGCGCTCTGCGTCCTCGGGCGGCGTAGGGCGGGCGCGACGACGACGGCGTCGTCGTGGCCGGCCTCGTCGGCTGCGGGCTGGTGAAGCAGCTGGTGCGCATCTCCGCCGACGCACGACTTCAAGACGGCGCACCTGACCCTGACGTCGCCGCGGTCCATGTGCTCGCCGCGCAGGCCGCCGGCGCCGCAATCGGCTGCGTCTTCACGCCGTTCACGTTCCTCCTCTTCTACAGGGCGTTCGACGTCCGCAATCCCAGTTCCCAGCGGGTAATGGAAAGCGCCGTTCGCGCTCATCTACCGCTGCATGGCACTCCTGGGAGCGCAGGCGTTCTCGTCTGCCACTGTCCGCGGGCTTCCTCGCGCTCGTCGTGCTCGCCAACGTAACGAAGGACGTCCTGCCGCCGCGCTACGGGAGGTACGTGCCCCTGCCGACGGCGATGGCAGTGCCGTTCTTCGTCGGCGCCAGCTTTGTCTGGCAACGGATGGACGGCATGAGACCACGTTGCTGGTGCCGGCAGCGCCGAGAAGGAACGACGGGGGCGGCGATCAGATGCAGGCAGCACTCGAGGTTCCAGAGCACGTCGGCCATGGACAGCCGCTCCTGCCCGTAGGCGATCGGCTAGGCACCCTCCGCCATCTTCGCGTTCACCTCCCCGAGGATCCACGGGTCGGCCATCCGGTCCAACTGCTCCAGGGCCTGGTCGATTACCGGCCGTCGCGCCGACGTGCGAGGAGGAGGCGCGGGCGGCGAGGTTGTGGCCGTGGCGTTCGCGTCGCACTCGCGCCGACGCCGTGACCATCGTGATCGCGCCGACGTGCGAGGAGGAGGCGCAGGCGGCGAGGTCGTGGCCGCCACGTTCGCGTCGCACTCGCGCCGACCTCCGCGGTGGGCGCAGCACCGGCGGTCTACTCCATGGCTGCGGGAGAGGGTGTGGGTGGTGGGCCGCCGTCGGCCGCTCTGGGATCCTCTCCACCGTGGCGCTCCCTCTGGCAGCCTCTACGGGGCTTTTCTCCCTCTGATGCCGTTCGACCCGAGCTGCTGTCATAGCTGAGCGTGCTGAGCCCGTTGCTCGCCGCCGCCGGCAGCCGTGCCGCAGCAGCTGGGCTGGGCCAGGCACTGTTCGCGCCGAACCCGGTTAAATTTTCAGTCTCTTCTCCAACCCGGTTAAATTTTCAGTCTCTTCTCCAACCCGGTTAAATTTTCAGTCTCTTCCCCTTCCTTGGTAATTCAAGGAGATGAGCAGGTACCGAAACAAAATAGTGCTGGTTCGTTTAATTTATTTCTTTTGTTTTTCTAATAGTAAATAGCATTTTGTTACCGGCTTTTCTTTCGTCTTAAAGTTTCGTCATTCGTGCTGGCTTGTGGGTCAGTTGTGAGAGCAAGTTGGCATTCGCCAGAGTACAATTTTTTTCCTTCTCAAACAGGCTTTTCACCTTTTCCATGGATTGACTATAGATAATAGGCTGCTAGTGTATCCTTGCGACTTTGGTGAGTTCACTAGTGAAGAGTACTTTTTTTTATTTTCATTTTATTTTGGGACATTTAAGAAAGTAGAAAAGTTGTGATATGAGTGGCCGGAAACACCTGTGTGAGTTCTAAGCTAGCTATTGAGTACTTAAAGCTCCATGCTTATTAATATTTGCTTAATGCTTATCGATGTAGGCATTGGGCTATACAGCTCAAGTGATGTGTTCATCAGGTGAGTTGTGGCTAAGGACAGTAAACTTTTTATCCTAATGGCAGTAATAACCTCTTTAAATTTTACTTTGTATGGTGTTTCGCACTTTGGCATAGCTTAAAACTATGACATCTGATATTCTCAGTAAGGTTCACTCCTGAATTCTAAAAGCTATGTTGTTCATATTTATTTTTTATATGAATATTTCCTTTATAGGACTTCCAAGAACTTAGGATCAGCCATAAGGAGCAATATTAAAATGTGTCATTTAGGGGGGCAGGTTGGTTGAGTACCAAAATTTGCCATGCCAATAATTTGACAAGTAGTTGGTTGGCTATCAAAACTTGTCAACTTCTCACATGTGGCTTACCAAATCTTTGCCTAACTTTTGGCTTGACAAGTTCTTGTCATGACAAATTTTGGTAGTCAACTAATCAGGCCCTTAGCTTTAAGAATTTTGAGGTAATTGCCTTGAAGCATTCATGATTTGTAATTTCGTAAATCTCTCTTTGAAATATCTTTGAATATGGTTCACATTGACTACAAGATGCTTCTTAAATATTTCCTTGCAGGTCTTAAAGGGCTAATTCTCCGCAACAAATTGGGAAACTTGAAAATAAGAATCAAGGAGGTTAATAATACTATAGGCAATTAGTATTGTTGCTTGAGTGACCCAATTAGCGACAAAATAGTACTTTTGTATGTTCTAGTTTTCAAAAGCTAGACGATGAGTACCCTTTGCATGAGTATTTTTCGAAATACATTTATATACAACTGTGTCAAACATAGACTACACGGAGAGAAACACCATCGTTTAGTTGTTTTTATGTACATCAAGAATGGAGTTGTAGCGTTAACACTCGCACTGCATTAGTGTCGAATAAAATATGATTATTTTGGAAGGATAAAAATGATAATTTCGGTAAAAACTCGTAAAAAAGAGGATAGGAACATGTTATGGCTATACAACTTCTCCAAAAAAAAAAAACCATTTCTCCATTACTAAAAGAAAACACTTGTTTGGGCCGCTAGAGAGAAGATGGCTTAAAGAAACTTTAATTTCAGAACGTCTCAAATAGAAAGTATAAATGTATTTCGGTTCCAAAACGTATTGAAATAGAGATGATGATAGTCGCTAAAGGATTAATTAATTAATAAAAAAGCATCTAAGAGCATCTCCAAGGGTTATGCATTTGAGAAATTTGCCCAAAAAAACTCCAAAAGAGGGCTCCAACGGTTTTGCATTTGGAGTTTACATTTTGCATAACTTGGCATTTGGAGGTCTAGACTTTGCAAATACCGCCTCCCTCCCACTCCCCCCGGCACGCGTGCCTCCACCCGCGCGCGAAGTAGCCCGAGTCGTGGATGGTGCAACGAACTGTGGACGGCGCGAGGACCCTTGGACGACGCGAGGGTCATCGGCGCGAGGATCGTCGGCGTGAGGATCTGTGGACGTACGGCGCGAGGACCTCGACAGCGCGCGAGGACCTGTGGACGGTGCGATGAACTGGACGGCGCGAGGATCTTGAGGACCCAGATGACGTGATAGGAATAACCTGGATGCCACGAAGAATTTACCGGCGAAGAAAATCATGCGCCAAACAAAAAACCTGCCGGGAGAAAAGGTGTGGGCCAAAATTCCCTCAAATGCCAAGTAAAAATGTAAAACCGTTGGAGATCACGCCTTTTTAGCCTTGCCATTTGCGTTTGGGACTTTGCAAACTCTATCAAATACAAAACTAAAAATGCATAACTCTTGGAGATGCTCTAAGTGACTATACTCGCGTCGTGGATGGGACGGGACGGGACGGGAATTGACCATCCGCATCCTAAACCCTAAACCCAATTTCTCCCCCACTCCCCCCCCCCCCAAATTTCTCCCCACTTCTCCCGCCTCGCCACGCGCTCTCAGCACTCATCCCTCTCCTCCGGCGCGATGGAACCCCTTCCTATCGCCGCCGCCGCCGCGAGCCGGCTGGCCGGGCTTCTCGGCGCGCCCGCCCCCGCTGCTCCCGGCTCTGATCCCCCAAAGTAGCTCGGGATCTGGGCTTTCCTCGTCCCCGCCGGCCCACCGCAGGTTGACATCGGCGCTCTCCTCTCCGCGCTGGCGCCCTACGTCGCCACGACGAGCACGTTCGTGGTGAACGCCGCCACGGCGAACCGCGCTTCTCTCGTCGAGGACCTGGTGGCATCGCGCGCCCTCCTCCTCGACGCCGTCAGCTTCGATACCGCCGCCACCGCCACCTCGACCGCTCGTTCGTCGGGCCGCGCATCTTCCCCATCCTCCACGGCGTCGGCTCGTCGGCTGCTCTCGATGCCGCCGCGGCAACCACTTCGAGCCACTCTTCGCTGGTCGGGCTGCGCATCATCCCCCTCCTCGACGTCGTTGGTCTCTATACAGCCACCACCGCGGCCGGCACCTCGACCGCTTCGTTCGTTGGGCTGCACCTCCTCCCTCTCCTCGACGCCGTTGGCTCGTCGGCAGGTGGTCTCGAAGCCGCCGCGGCAGCAACATCGAGCAGGCCGCGCCTCGCCCTCCTCCTCGACGCTGGGGATGTGCTGGTGGCATCGCGCCTTGCCCTCCTCCGCGACGCCGCGAGCTGCGCACCGACGGTGGCAGGGATCGGGCCACCGCATCGTCTACTCATGAGCACCGGCGTCTCCTCCATCTACTCCACGGCGTCCCTCTTTCCCGCCGCCTCCCTCCTCACGCGCTCCTACTCCCCCGGCAACCTCACTCGCAACTACTCTACTGGCAAGGTACTTTCCCAACTCTGATGGCAGTCTGAATACTTGTGCTATTATTATCTGTGTCCATGTTACTGCAATACTATTAAGTATCATGCTGTTAGTGCAATACTATTATGCATCGTTTAGTTGATCAATTTGCATGTTGGCGATGATCTTTTCCATTATCTGGAATGGTGGGAGCTTGTTTTGTGTTCCTCTTGTCTTGAGCATCTAATTCGCTTGCTTGGTGACAGGAGTTTAAATGTTAATGCAATACCATGAAGTATGATGTGCATTCTTTAGTTGACCAAGTTCCCTGTGTTGTTGGTTATCTGAATGTTGCAAACATGTGTCGTTCTGTGTCTTGTTTCGAACATTTAACTCGTGTGCTGTTGATCTTTTTTGCTTATCTGTACATTGGAGACACATCTTTTTTGGTTATCTGTATATGAGTTCTGTCTCGAGCATCTGATGTCCACACCAAATGAACCAATCCTTCCAAATATTGGCGGTTTATTTGCTTGTTTAGAAGCAGAGCTCTAGAACCTAGACAAAAGTAGAGTTCTAGAGCTTGGACTATATATCTGATTGGCTGTTGTATGGTCTGTCAGTCTGTGGCATTGAAATTTGTAGTGGGGTGTCTGTCTACTTCTCTAGACAAGGTAAAGGACCTATGTATGTTCATGTTGGTACAATCCCATTTAAGTATGCCATATGCATGATTTGGTTCATCAAGTTGTCTGTGGTAGTGATCTTCTTGGTTAGCTGGATTGCTGGAAACATATTTTAAGGTTCTGTGTTAATCTACGTTTACTATTTTTTAGCCTGCTGCCAGGAAGCTAAACAAGAGAGGGATGGTGAGGGTGCGACAGGAGGTGGGTGTGGACAGTCTTGACTTCTTACTTAGAGATCTGGGCTATTTTACGAGAGGACTTTAGAGCGCTCTTGAAAATTTGGGAGCAATTTCAATTCTAATTCATGCCATGCTTGTCAATTTCATCTTCTCTTTAGTTACATCTATGCTTAAGAAATTGTTTTGGCCATGATACATGATACATTGAGTATTCTAAAACTTGTAGTCAAATGATTTTTGTTTTGGATAGGTGAGGAGACAACTCAACGAGTCCAGACAACTCAACTGGAGGCAGGCGACGAGGGTGAGGCGGGAGACCGGTGTGCTGAAGATCCTCGACATCATACACCAGGAGATGGGATATATCACCAGAGGTCGATTTGGTAGATGTTTTGTGCTGTGTACCATGTTCACCATTATGTCTAAGGGTGTTAGGGAGTTTGGACAGCTTTTAGTTGGTTTGAGGTCTCTGAGGGACAAGGGAGTGGTTGAGGATGAGTTGGTCAGTATCATGACCGAGGAGTTTGGATGGTTGTTTGAGTAGGATTGGAAGGTTTAGTGGGTTGGATTGAGTAGGTTGGTACTATGGGCCAGGAATTTGCACAAGAACATGAAGCACTCTAAACTTACTCTTGCTATACTATATATGAAAGATGAGATATCTGCCATTATGTTACTCCGTATGGGTTTATTTCTATATGAGATTGCTTTATGGTATGCTAGTTTACTCGACTCTTGAACTTGCCACTCATCCCTATGGAACAGATACATGCAGCCATGCAGGATAAGGCTAGATAATAATCTTATTTTGTTGTTGTGACATATTTATAGTGTTGGTGGGAGGAGGAAATCTTCCTTCCTCCCCCTTTTAAATGATGAATTTACACACAAGTCCTCTAGCCTTTTATAGCCCATTGGGCCTTTTTACAAACAGGGGGTGGGGCATGGCTACCCATCCCCCCAACAGTAGCCCCTTAGCTACTAGTTTATGGGGGTACAATAGAGCCTAGTCGCTACATAAATTGTAAAAAGGCCTAAAACAAAAACATCTTAGTCAATCTTAGGCTTCGACGAGCATCCTGGGTGCGAGACGTGCTTCGACGTTGAAGGTTAGAGGTTGTTGCGATGGTCTTCACCTTGATTGGAGCGGCCTTCCGTTGCCTAGGTAGTTGCGGTGGCGGAGGTAGCCGGTCCTAGTCGCCAAACGTAGATGGATGCGGAAGCTGCTGTCGAAGGTCGACGATGACGTATTTGACGTTGCGGAGGTCGATGATTTGAGTTTTGGCCTAGCTCGGCCATTACGAGGGTCTTTGTGTTACTGGAAGCAGGTCTCCGTGGTCGATGTGGTCGTAGCATCAGTAGTAGTCGTGATCGTCGGACGTAGGCAGACGCCAGAGTTGCTAGTCTTGCTTGCTCTAGCTCATGAGCTGTGAACAAGACATATCATCTGGTTGGATTGGAATCCAACCCCCTAGCCCCTCTTGGTCAAAGGTTATGAGCAGGAGCCGACTTTTTATAAGGGCGGAGGTTTGCACAGCAATGCCCCATCTTTTCCTTGAGCGAGGCTTGCAAATATTAAGCGGAGGTTTGCACACCGACGCCCCACTTTTCCTTGAGCAAGGCTTGCAAATCTTAAGCGGAGGTTTGCACACCGACACCCCACTTTTTCCTTAAGCGAGGCTTGCGAATCTTATGCGAAGGTTTGCACAGCGGCGCCCCACTTTTTCCTTAAGCGAGGCTCGCGGTTCTTATGCGGAGGTTTGCACCAGGGCGACCCTTGACCTGCGTCAGTTGTCGACCCGGGGCAATCCTTGTATTTAGATTCGGCTGTTGATGAGGGCGGACGTTGGGCTCCGCCCATTTCAGCGTATAAGGACTCAGCGGAGGTAACACGATAAGTGGTCTGTATTGATGAGCGTACGACAAGCTCGATGGAGAGCCCCTTGGCAAAGTGTTTGTGCTGGCGAGCCCCTAGCCGAGGTGTTGGCGAGGGTGTGTTTGATGTGGTCAATGATGAGCCCCTTGGCGAAGTGTTTGTGTTGGTGGGTTTGATGGCGAGCCCCTTGCTGAAATGTTTGCATTGGCCAGGTTGATGATAAGCTCCTTGCCGAAGTTTTTGTGCAAACGGGGTCGATGGCGACCCCTTGCCAGAGGTCGATTGGCAAGCCCCTTGCCGAAGTTTTTGTGCAAACGGGGTCGATGGCAAGCCCCTTGCCAAAGTGCTTGTATTGGCGAGGTCGATTGGAAAGCCCCTTGCCGAAGTTTTTGTTCAAACAGGGTCGATGGCGAGCCCCTTGCCAAAGTAGTGGCGAGGGTACGGTTGGTGTCATCAGGGTCAATTGGCGAAGGTTCCTTAATGGAATTTCACTCATATGATAAGCTCATTGAAACTTCCACCAGTAGTGTTAGACCTGTTTTGCAAGGGTTACACGCACAAGAATCCTTGCAAAATGGAGTTGTTTACATACGACAATGGACGAACTGCTTGTGATGAATTTCAACCTCCGTGCCTCTCTTTTGTTGGGGATAAAGGTGGAGTTTGCATAATTGTAAATTAAATTGGAAAACCTCCGCGCCTCGCCTTGCAGTGGAGTTTGCATACTGTAAAGTAAACTGGAGAACCTCCATGCCTCGCCTTGAGGTGGAGTTTGCATAACTGTAGAGTAAACTGGAGAACCTCCGCGCCTCGCCTTGAGGTGGAGTTTGCATAACTGTAGAATAAATTGGAGAACCTCCACGCCTCGTCTTGAGGTGGAGTTTGCATAACTGTAAAGTAAACTGGAGAACCTCCGCGCCTCATCTTGAGGTGGAGTTTGCATAACTGTAGAGTAAACTGGAGAACCTCAGCGCCTCGCTTTGAGGTGGAGTTTGCATAACTGTAGAATAAACTGGAGAACCTCCGCGCCTCGTCTTGAGGTGGAGTTTGCATAACTGTAGAGTAAACTTGAGAACCTCCGCGCCTCGCCTTGAGGTGGAGTTTGCATAACTGTAGAATAAACTGGAGAACCTCCGCGCCTCGCCTTGAGGTGGAGTTTGCATATCTGTCGAGTAAACTTGAGAACCTCCGCGCCTCGCCTTGAGGTGGAGTTTGCATAACTGTAGAATAAACTAGAGAACCTCCGCGCCTCGCTTTGAGGTGGAGTTTGCATATCTGTAGAATAAACTGGAGAACCTCCACGCCTCGCCTTGATGTGGAGTTTGCATATCTGTATCCACCCCAGGGCCCGACTGGCGGGGGCCTACTATGGAATATTTGCTTTTGTGCCCAGTCCCAGGCCCGACTAGCGGG
Organism: Themeda triandra; assembly: GCA_018135685.1. NCBI lineage: Eukaryota > Viridiplantae > Streptophyta > Magnoliopsida > Poales > Poaceae > Themeda > Themeda triandra. The sequence continues at coordinate 122,465 of JAENPR010000266.1, forward strand.
GGCCTGCTATGGAACTTTCTTTTGTATCAATGGTGCTCATGACTGCGGTGGTATGATGAATGATTATGCTTAATGCATTTATGGTAAGTGCTTTAACATGGAGAAGTGCGAAGGTTAAGTGCACGAGTTGTCAAGTTGCGAGTTGCAATAGGTCAAGAAAAACTCAACTCATTTCATGATTTCATATTCGTTTTTATGGCTAAAAATTATGAGCATATGAAAAATATCAGAAATACTTGCGATGTGATTTTTCTCCTGCAAAAGATGGTTAGTCCTTTGTATGACAAAAAATCGTTACCTCGAGAGAGGGATAGAGACCTGCAATATAGAGGCACATTGGCTTATGTAGCAGAGGCATCTTTCGATATGAACTCTTTGACTGATAGGGCATATTAAGTCGAAGTTAATGTCTCAAAAAATATGAAGTCAAGTTGGTCGATTTTGTGCAATAAAGATTTATTGCCTCGATTGGCGCGTAGAGACCTGCAAGTGAGACTATGTCTACCTGCTCGGGCTGGCGGCCGCCGATCCGCTCCGTCCCTACTGCCCGCCGCCGCAAAGTCGAGGACCCGAAGGTTTGGACGCAGAGAAGATGGCGACGGGATAGGCACGAAGAGCTCCCCTGTGTTTCTATTTTTTTTCTTTCCGTGTGGGTGTTAGTGATTAGGGGGTGAAGAAGAGGGTAAGAGCCTAGTTGTTGGGCAGGGGTGAGATTCAGGCTTCCCACTCTTTTAGAAGATTTCAATTATAGTATAGATTTCTATTTTTTTTTCTTTCCGTGTGGGTGTTAGTGATTAGGGGGTGAAGAAGAGGGTAAGAGCCTGGTTGTTGGGCAGGGGTGAGATTCAGGCTTCCCACTCTTTTAGAAGATTTCAATTATAGTATAGATATACTGTGTTGGAAATGTTGCGAGGGTTGAGTGGATCACGGGAGTAGCTTCGAGCAAGTTTTTTCTTTCTTTTCTTTTCTCTTTTTTTTTGCACAAATTTAATGGTATACTTAGCTCTGTCCTTGCATGACGAGGGTTGTTCTGACGAGTCACGATGAGAGCGTGGCTTTGCTTGAGCGTGACGAGGGTTGCGCCGTCTGGCCACGACGAGCGTTGCTGGTTTGCTCCGTCCGCTGGTGGGTGTACGTGGCCCGGCCTTGGCGATGGTCGTCGTGCCTGGCTACGGCGGAGGTCATCGTGCGTAGCCATCACGACCAGCCACGGCGAGGGTGGCGTGCCTGGCTGCGGCGAGGATTGGCGTGCCCTGTTGTGGCGGAGGTCGGCGTGCTTAGCCACGGCGAGGGTCGGTGCCTGGCCGTGGCGGAGGTCGGCGTGTTCGGCCATGGCGGAGCCGTCGAGCCGGTTGCGGCGAGGGTTGCAGCACATGGCCATGACGGAGGTCGACGGCCATGACGGAGGCCAACATATATGTACTAGTATACCCGTGCTAACGCTACGGCTTTATCTTGGAGATACATATGAAAACAACAAAGGGAATGTTTGTGAGATAGATAATATGTTTTCTTAAAAAAATAAACAATGAGATTGATTAAGATTCATGCAAAAGGTGATCCATAATGAATTATCATGTTGAGTCCATAGCAAATATGCTTTGCAAATAACATCACATGTATTATATCGTTTGAAGCCTGAGTATATTCCCATTTTGTACTAATTATTACACTTCATTGACATTTTCTCAGACTACAAAGAATAAAAACCAAATAATTGTTAGAAAACGCTAACACAATTGTTTTTGTCCGGTGTTGGTCCACACGTGACAGCATGCAAATTTCGAAATTTTCTATCTATTTTACAGTGCTCTGTTTAAAAAAAAAACAGATCAATCACAAGTGCTTACTCAATGTACTTCTCATGTACTATAATAAAAACATGTCTCAGGAAGGGACATACTCCTTCAGTTGATCCATGCAACCTTGGTCATTTCATTGACATCCCTTTTCATACACTTTTTTCCTCTACAAATTAGGAAATAAATGAGAATTCATTAGTGATGCAGAATTTAGGAGGACAAAAGAGTTTTATGCTACTCACCTTTGTGACAATGGTTGACTCTCATTTTATTTCTTAATTTTTATATCAGATGTCTGAGATTAAACAACAAGATTATGTTTTAAACAAAGTATACATCTTGACAAGTACTTGTGCCGAAATCGCCATCCAACATGCAGACAGGGACTTGCTTTTACTAAACAAAACATGCAAGATGACATTGATCTTGGCCATGGTGGGGGTAATGGTCTAAACTTGTAAACAAATGAGGTATCCATGACTTAGTGAACTCCCTCTCACTTCAAATTAAAAACATTAAAAAAGAAGCACCCATCTCACTTCAGACATAGACGCCTTGTCAGTCTGTACCCAAACGATAAAAAACATCAGAACAAAAACAAAAACTTTCAGGTCTAGCACAAACAATTAAATAACCTTTCAATTCATGGCGAGCGGCTTGAGAATCAGAGAGCTTTGTCTCTTTCAACTGACCTTGGTGGAGTTGCGGGTATCAGCCTCTGCAATCCCATTAACTTACAAGGTGATCATTCTCGATCCACAGAAGGTGTTCAAGGTTAGGACCTGTGCTTTCTTTGCTGGCTTGCCTTGGTCACAGAATGTTATATGAGATGGCTAAACATTCAAATATCCTAGTGAGTAATTCAGTACACGTGGTGTGCACTGCAATGGATGTAAGGAGCCAATGCTCAAAGCAAAGGGAGGCAGCAGAAAACCAGGGGCCTCTCAATTCATACGGATCTTAAATTAGAAATAACCATTGGTCTCCTCTGTTCCAAGACATGGGTCTCCTCCGTTCCAAGACACGGCTCTCCCCTGAGCACCCAATCCAGATCTCGCGCGCCGCCCCTCCCTCCCGTCTCCGGCGATCTCGCCACGATGGTCAGGGAGGGGAGGCCAGTCTCCTCATCTGTACGTAGTAAGTAGTTTGAGTAGCCTCTGTGCTTGAGTGCCTCTATGGCGGTCGCCTGCCTTCTTGTCATCCTCGTCGCCGGAGTTGCAACTCCCGAGGGAGTCTTCCTCGCCGCCGATGTTGCCGGCCACAAGGTCAGTGCTAATAAAATAAATCCCCTCCTCCCCCTAGCAGATCTCCTCTCCTTCATCCTCCTGCTACATCACCGCCCTGCCATTGAGATATGCTCCACCCCGCACCACCTCCATCGCCACCGCCCGCCTTCTTCAAGCAACAGCCTCTGGTCCTCGTGCTTTCTTCAGCCAGGCACCTCATCCTCCGAAGCATGGTTCGACTACGCCGCCACCACCTGGGATCCGGGTTCGAGCTTCATCTTCAACCTCCGACGACGGCCCCAACCTTATCCTTCGGTCGCTGGTGCAAGCCGATTTTGCCGGCTCAACCGTCCCTACAACAACCGACGCTGTGCGCGATCCGTACACATGGGTGTACGCGTCTCCAACGCCTCTGCGACCCTCCGCTGGCGGCCATGTCTTCCCAAACTCCGGCGTCAACGCTGCCTACCCATCCAGATGAAGATGAAGGACCTAGTTGTAATCAGGTCTTCTTTTGAGGACCTTTATGTAATTTGGCTGTTGTTTAAGTGTTCTTATAAAAAAATTAGAAATGACCAATAAATGTGTCCACGAAGGCCTGTTAATTGTTGCTTGCTGCTCTTGCACCCAAAATTCTCTCATGCCTTGCTTCAAAAGTTAGCAAAGCAAAATCTTGATGATTAGATTTATAAGATGCACTGCTAGCGCTAGCAATACCCCTGGAAGATGAGGTAACAGAAACCTGTTACGATTTTCGAATTAAAATCAGAACACAAATTAAACCTTGGAGTCTGAGAACAGGTTAGGATTTTCGAACGTTTTCACGCTCGTGTTCCATAAGGTGGCTTTGGATACCATGCATCTTTTGCTCAATACAAAATTTTATTTCACAAGAAAAAAATAGTATTTGCTTCAAAATAACAGCAGGATTAAAAAACAATAGCACAATAAGTTAAATTCCAGTCATGCATTTTTCAGAACAAGCAATCAAATTTGTGAATAATCAAACTGAAGAGCATAACTTAAGATTCAGCAATTTGCATGGAAATAAATGGGACACAGATATCACCATGTCCATCATGATGAGCTCGAATATGCTGCCGGACTGATCCCCAAATTGACATCTCAGGCTTGATGTCCCAGTCCTGTAGTCTCACATGTCTCTACCGGAATTGGAATTCATCAGTTGGATGCAAGCCCAAATCTAAATCCCGTTCTAATCGAGGCCTTGTACAACAAAATGGAGATACTCACAATTGAATTCGATGTTTGCCTCATGCCAATCGAGCTTCCTGCAGCACTCCCACATCTCCACCAATGCAGGGACATCCGTTGCAGCAAGACGAACAGTTCTAGGGTTACATAATCCAAAATCTGAAGTGGGATTGGTACTCACCGCGGGGCTACCGGCAGGGGATGGAGACGTCGGTGTCACGCACTCTTCGGAGAAGGCCTCGATGGGGAGGGATGGGCCTCTGTGGGATTACGTGCTCACGGAGATAGGAGGAAGACGGAGAGTCAGAGGCGGCGGCCCCGTTAGCCGTGGCCTCCGGACGCCCATATGGGGCACGCCCTGCCGTGGCCTCGCGTTGCCCAGCTTCGCGTCCCGTCCGCCGCGGCCTCTCAACGCCCAGATGCGGTGCGCCCCGCAGCACGCAGCCTCGCGACAACCGGTGGCGGCGCTGGGTGTCATGCCCCGCAACATCCTTGTAGCAACCAGCGGTGGCCCTGCGCGACGTGGCTGACGGGATCGGCCGGTCTGGTTGATCGCCGCTACCAACACGTCGCCATCGACGTCAATTTAATCCAAAAGGAAATATGCATCCTGGGTTAATTGATGATTTGAAGGACCGATCCATAATGACGCACGCAAATGTGTATTGTCACGTATGTACCTAGACACAGGGCTCGATCGCCGCCACCAACACGCTCGCACGTGAGGCCGGCGTCGAGGCGTAGGACGGAGCAGCAGGAAAACACGACGAGTGGGCATCAGGGCGCGGGGGCGGGGATCTATGTCTACCTGCTCGGGCTGGCGGCCGCCGATCCGCTCCGTCCCTACTGCCCGCCGCCGCAAAGTCGCGGACCCGAAGGTTTGGACGCAGAGAAGATGGCGACGGGATAGGCACGAAGAGCTCCCCTGTGTTTCTATTTTTTTTCTTTCCGTGTGGGTGTTAGTGATTAGGGGTGAAGAAGAGGGTAAGAGCCTAGTTGTTGGGCAGGGGGTGAGATTCAGGCTTCCCACTTTTAGAAGATTTCAATTATAGTATAGATTTCTATTTTTTTTCTTTCCGTGTGGGTGTTAGTGATTAGGGGGTGAAGAAGAGGGTAAGAGCCTGGTTGTTGGGCAGGGGTGAGATTCAAAAAGCTTCCCACTTTTTAGAAGATTTCAATTATAGTATAGATATACCTTGTGTTGGAAATGTTGCGAGGGTTGAGTGGATCACGGGAGTAGCTTCGAGCAAGTTTTTTCTTTCTTTTCTTTTCTCTTTTTTTTTGCACAAATTTAATGGTATACTTAGCTCTGTCCTTGCATGACGAGGGTTGTTCTGACGAGTCACGATGAGAGCGTGGCTTTGCTTGAGCGTGACGAGGGTTGCGCCGTCTGGCCACGACGAGCGTTGCTGGTTTGCTCCGTCCGCTGGTGGGTGTACGTGGCCCGGCCTTGGCGATGGTCGTCGTGCCTGGCTACGGCGGAGGTCATCGTGCGTAGCCATCACGACCAGCCACGGCGCGGGTGGCGTGCCTGGCTGCGGCGAGGATTGGCGTGCCCTGTTGTGGCGGAGGTCGGCGTGCTCAACCACGGCGAGGGTCGGTGCCTGGCCGTGGCGGAGGTCGGCGTGTTCGGCCATGGCGGAGCCGTCGAGCCGGTTGCGACGAGGGTTGCAGCACATGGCCATGACGGAGGTCGACGCCGGCGAGCCTGTCGTGGCAGAGGTTGGCCCTGGCGGAGGTTGTGGTCGTCGGGATGCGCAGCCATGCATGGCGGAGGTCAGCCATGGCTGAGGTGGTGGTAGTCTTGGTGGAGATCATCGTCGTCGTGCCCGCCAGCGGCGAGCTCCGCTGTGCCCGGCTGGCTATGGCGGAGGTCGTTGTCGTCGTGGCGGAGGTCGTCGTCGCCGTGCCCGCCAGCAGCGAGCTCCGCTGTGCCCGGCTGGCTACGGCGGAGGTCGTCGTCGTCGTGGCGGAGTCGTCGTCGTCGTGCCCGCCAGCGGCGAGCTCCGCTGTGCCCGGCTGGCTACGGCGGAGGTCGTCGTCGTCGTGCCATGTCGGAGGTTGTTGTGCGCGATCGTATATGAACATGCGTGATGCGGTAGCATGCCGAAGTCGAGGTTCGCTCGATCCTGCTGCCCTGCTGACATATCCGGTCGTGGCGAAGGTAGCCGTGGCCGGCCGCGGTGCCACAGCGAGGATTGCTGTGGCCGGCCGTGACGGGGGTCGCCGTTGTCAGGTGGCGGCGTCGGTTCTGGCCAGGACGAGGGTTGCTCTCCGTCTCGACTTTTCTCTGCATCAAAAGCTCGTCAGTGTACACCTACCATTACCTACAGCCTCGGCAAGAGGGTCCGCCCGTGATATTGGCATGCACGAACGGTTAATAGAGTGAAAAAGGAAGCGCTTGAACTTTTCTCTGCATCAAAAACCTCATCAGTGCATATATTTTTCTCTGTACCAAAAACGTATGTATGTTATTTAGCAAAAGCGAGGGTGAGTTAGCTTATAGTTGACTGGTTCTCCGGACGTAGAGCAAAAATTTGAAGCTTATAATTTTCCATTGGAATGCTGTTGAGGTGCATGAATGTCGAGCCTGACGAGGGTAGCTTCTGATCACTATATGATGAGTCGGAGGTGGTTTTGTCGGTGGTGCAGCAGCGAGGGTCGTCGTGCCCGGCCGCGGCGAGGGTTGCTGCGAGGATTGCTCTATTCTGACGACGACGAAGGTTGCAGCACGCTGACGACCGCGAAGGTACGGCGAGGTCGCTCGGCGTCGACAACGACGAAGGTACGATGAAGGTTTCTCGATGTCGACGACGACGAAGGTTGCTCGGTGAAGAAGGTTTTTCGCCGTTGACGACGATGAAGGTACGACGAAGGTTGCTCGGTGACGAAGGTTGTTCGGCGTCGACGACGACGAAGGTACGACGAAGGTTGTTCGGCGTCGACGACGACGAAGGTACGACGAAGGTTGCCCGGCGTCGACAACGATGAAGGTTGCTTAGTGACGGAGGTTGCTCTGCTGAGCGGCGACGAAGGTTGCTCGATGACGAAGGTTGCTGTTGGCGGTCCTTAACTCGATTCTAACCCCGCCAACTTTAGCCTAGGCAACACTAAGTTTCACCTAGAATAGGGCTCATTTCCACAGTGTGGCGCAGAATTCTTGTTTTGCAGGTCAACACTGAAATACACCTAAAATGAGCCAAAAACTGGAGAAAAACTATGATGTGAGAAGGTGGCCCACTTACCGGATAATTCGGGTCTCAAACATAGTCCAAAATGCCAAGCATGGACCCAAGAAATGGAAGCCCAAAACCTAGTCCAACTCGATCATGGGCTGCAGGAGTGGGGTGTAGTAATTTGGCCATAACTCCCTCATCCGGACTCCGATTGACACAATTCGCCGGGATACGGAAAGCTTATCGACGAGGCCCACGTGCCCGTAAAAGATGGGCCCCATCGGAGCCAAACCCGCGCGGCCGCGCCCAGCGCGGGCGCGCTGCGCGGTGCCCGATCAGGGCCCAAATTTGACCGGTGGCCCATGACAATAGCCCAATGCGCAATGGCGGTGGTGCTTCGTGAATGGAAGGTGCGAAACCGCCCTATGAGGTCGGTTTTGAACCTACCATGTGAGGATGGCACTTTTCCAAAGAGCCCCCTCCTCTCCACCTATAAAAGGAGGCTCCCTCCTCCTCATTCAACACACCATTCCAAGGATCAAGAGCTACTACACCTAGAGAATAAAGAGCCACACTCCATGGGCTTAGGCCCTAGCTAGCTAGTAGAGCTTGGTAGTGGAGAGATGTGAGGGAAGAGCGGGGAAGAGCCGGACTTGTCGGTCTCTCCCCCAACCTTGTACCTCAACGAACACCTGTGCTACACTTCGTCGGGTTTTCCCGCTACGTGAGTGTTCGTGTTTTCTTTGGTAATAAGTCTTTCGGTATTTATTCTTCATTTATACTTGTTTGCGGGTTCGTCGACCGTCCTCATGGCGGTTGCTCTAGTAGAGGACTCCTGATAGAGACGGATGTTCCTGTACGACGCTAGAGTAGTAGCTAATAGCATAGACGTGGTGTCTAGGCTGGCGGCTACCTTCGTTTGCCTCGTAGTCCACGGTTGAGGTGGTAGGCGGCAGGTGGTGACAGCCCTGTCCGTCCCTTGTAATCCCCCACGTCCGGCTACGGCGTAGAGCTACAGGCCGGCATCACTTGGCAGACCAGTGCGATCCGGTGCCCAAAGTGAGCAAGTGTAGGTGTACTTTATCTACTTTTAGACCCAAAAGCCATAGAATCCTTCTCCCCCTCCTACCAACTCTACCCTTGGGTTGTCCTTGGACGTATTAGCTAGGAGAAATACCTCCGTTCCCTGTGGAAAATATGATACCCTGAATACTTCCGGGTGAAAGCTACAACGGTACTTTCCATACGCTTGCGGATTCTTCTGCACACGTTAAGAAGTGCCAACAAGTTTTCTAGTGTCGTTGCTGGGGATAGACTTTTTATCTATCTTTGGTGATTGCGCTAAGAAACGTCAACAGTTGCTCTGCTGAGCTGTGATGAAGGTACGACGAAGGTTGCTCGGCGTCGACGACGACGGAGGTTGCTCTGCTGAGCTGTGACGAAGGTACGACGAAAGTTGCTCGGCATAGATGACGACGAAGGTTGCTCGATGACAAAGGTTGCTCTGCTGAGCGGCGACGAAGGTACGACGAAAGTTGCTCGGCGTCGACGAAGGTACGATGAAGGTTGCTCTGCTGAGCAGCGACGAAGGTTGCTCAATGACGAAGGTTGCTCTGCTGAGCGGCGATGAAGGTACGACGAAAGTTGCTCGGCGTCGACGAAGGTACGACGATTTGAAGGTTGTTTCCGCTCAAGAAGCAACGAAGGTTGCTCGATGACGAAGGTTTCTCTGCTGAGCGGCGATGAAGGTACGACGAAAGTTGCTCGGCGTCAACAAAGGTACGACGAAGGTTGCTTGATGACGAAGGTTGCTCTGCTGAGCGGCGACGAAGGTACGACGAAAGTTGCTCGGCGTCGACGAAGGTACGACGAAGGTTGCTCTGCTGAGCAGCGATGAAGGTTGACCTGACTCGCTCACCACGAGGGTCTGTCGAGAGTAGTTGAGGAAGAGAAACGTTGTGCTTTTTTATCGAACCCCACGGTCGGCGCCAACTGTTGGGATATAGAACCTTCACTGTACCTTCACCGGCTGTGGCGAAGGTACCTTCTCCACGCATGGTGAAGGTACCTTCTCCGGGGTCAAGTTATGCTTAGGTCTAGTCCCAGACAGAGGACAAACAAGTAATGCCAAATGAATGAGGAGTCAGCCCCCCCTTCCCCCTTGGCCTTGGGGTTCTATTTATAGTGTTGGTGGGAGGAGGAAATCTTCCTTCCTCCCCCTTTTAAATGATGAATTTATACACAAATCCTCTAGCCTATTATAGCCCATTGGGCCTTTTTACAAATAGGGGGTGGGACATGGCTACCCATCCCCCAACAAGGATCTCGGAAAATGTCACGTCGTCGACATTTTGATGATGACTTAGTGTTGTCCTCCTGCCCGTCCAGCCAAACGTCAAGATAGGAGGTTGAATATGAAAATAATGCCGAGGATAGTGAGCATATATTCACCGGCTAACTGTTACTTTCCTGCATGCCGTTTTATTATGAGAGAGAGAAAATAGGTTGGTCAATACTCTTCCACAAAACAAGGACTAAGTATAATCAAGTTGTCGTCTTCAATATCTGTCCCCAAGCTAATTACAGGCTACATAATGTTCATGCAACGTAGCGAAGGAAAACTATCATGCACCAACTTCACGGTTTAAGTAGTCGACAAACATCCTCGCCCTTCCAGCTTGATGAAAGTTCGCCGCAGGCTTTGGAGCTCAGGCAGGCCAACAGATCTCTGAAGGTTGATGTGACAATCAGTTAAGAATCCCAAGTGCATCAGAGCAACCAAGCAACTATGTTGAAAGCTCTGGTTTGGTTTTGGTAATTAATGACACTCAACGTAACTAATGCTTTGCTCTAAGTGTGGTTAGACACACAGCAACGTGACGGTGGATGATGGAGCATGGTGATCATGGTGATGAACATGGTGGACATGTGAAGTGATCGAGCTCCGACGGAGGCCCATGGAGATCAAGGCGAAGGTATACTTGATAGGGCTTTCAGGTTTAGTGATCGAGACACTTAGCGAGTGTGATCACATTTAGGATCGATAACCGACTATCAAGAGGGGTTTCCTCGGTTTCATTCGCGGTCCTAAGTGCCTCTAGTTGCGACTTTGCATGATGCATGAGAGACTAACTAGAGGGCTAACTCTTGCCGACGTGGTCGTGCTTGTTCTACTAACTCCGGTGCTTGAGACGAGGTCTACACTTGGTGGAGTTGGTACTCAAGGCAAGAGGTTGGACTTGGAGCGAAGATGGCGCGACAATTCAACGAAGGATCGCTTCTGCGCAGGCGTCGGACGCGGCCGAGTGCCGGCGTCGGACTCTGGGGACACGTCGGACGCGAACCAGTGGCTCCTTTGGTGAGCTGGGACGCCAGGCTGCGGGCGTCGGACGCCATTGGCCGTGCGTCCGTCGGGCTCCAAGCCTTGCTCACCTCGGCCAAGTCCACTACGTCTGACGCGGCTGACGGTGGAGCGACGGACGCTGGCTGATGGGTGTACGGCGTCCGGCGGCTGCCTGCGTGGCGTGTGGCTGGCTCCGCGGTCCACGGCGTCGGACGCGCTCGTCGCCGTGCGACGGACGCCGGGCGGCCCGCAGGACGCGGTCCAGTGGCTCTTCGGCACGCGCGACTCGGCGGACGCGTCTGCGGAGGGGCGCCGGACGCACGTTGACGAAGGACGACGGACGCTGACGTGGCTCATCTTCAAACGGCAACGGTCGGCTGAGCAGCGCGCGGAGCGACCGTCGGACGCGTCCGGCGGTCGGCATCGGACGCGTCCAACGCCGTTGTTCTGGCCAGCCCGAGGGGCAACAGCTCTATTTCAACCTTGGGTCTATAAATAGAGGGTTGGCCGGTTGGGGGTCTCTCTCTTGCCCATTCTAACACTCTTGAGCATACTTTGAGCTAGAGACACTCCTCCCCACTCATCTCTTTGGTTCCCTTGCCATTCTTGAGAGAGATTTGAGTGAGAATAAGTGATTTGCATTGAGAGTTGCATCTAGAGGCACTTGTTCATCGAGTGAGCTGCGGATTCTTGTTACTCTTCGGTGATTCCCGTCACCGTAGACGGTTTGGAGCAGCGGGTGGTGGTTGAGCTCGACTTGGTGATTGTTCGAGGCCACACCGGGTTCTTGTGAGGGTTCTTGATCCTTCCCGCGGGAGTTCGTGAAAGGATACTCTAGTGGATTGCTTGTGGCTTGTGGATCCTTGTCTTGTGTGGAGATTGCGGCTCCCCATTGGGGTCTTTGGCACCGAGCCAATTGAGCGGGCAACTCACCAAGCAAGTGCATCGCCACAACGAGGACTAGCTTGCTGGGAAGCAAGTGAACCTCGATAAAAAATCATTGTGTTGATTTGTGATTGCCGAGGCTTCGACCTCCTTGTGCTTGTGATTGAGCTTCCTAGGTGATTGGCAACTACACCGGTGATTGGCCATCTTCTACTCTTCGCGGCGGTATAAACTTCCTTCACCTCTTTACTTTCCGCAAAATAGAATTGCTTGTTGTGGTCGGTCGGGAACCACTCTTTGAGTAGTCTAAATCCCGTGGGTAGAACTACTTGTTGTGGTCGGTCGGGAACCACTCATTGTGTAGAGTAAATCCCGTGGGTACAATTGCTTGGTTGGTTTCGGTGAACCGACATTGTGTAGCTTGATCACCGTTGTTGTGTGTGCAATTAATTTGAGTAGCCTTGCTTGGTAGGACGGCTTGCATAGAGTAGTCGAAGCATTTGCTTTGCACATTTGCCGCCTTGCTATCTAATTGGGTTGTCTAGTTTTCTTGCTAGAAATTTTATTAGCCTATTCACCCCCCCCCCCTAGCCATTGTGACCTTTCATATGTGCATGTAGAGAAGGCAGAAGAAGCAAATCCTTCAAGTTTTATAATTTACTAGTGGATGGGCACGTGCGCCACGCACGTGCCTATGTAAAGTTCATTCATAAAGGAGACAAACATTGAAAAATTGAAATATTCGAGAAACAATAGTGTACATTTGAGAGAATTAGTGTAATAGGTGACAAGAATTTAGATATAGGAAACAAGAGTTGGTTGCTTGACTCATGTAATGGATGATAAGAATTTAGATAGAGAAATAAGGTGTGTGTTTACAACAAGAGTTGGCTGTTAAACACCAGCACCCTCCTTGAAATTAAGATCACAAGTCCTAAAGAATTCATAACCACTAACAACCATTCCAGTGACCACCTGCCACCAATAACTTGAATCAACTATACAAATAGATGTTTTTTATGTTTATGAGCTAAGTAGATATTTAACTTTCCACTGTAGTGTGCCTTTTTTATGGCTGACTTCGATAGTTCAAGGCCTTCTTTGTTTTCCTGCATACATTGGTTGACATGAAAATTATATTGTGAGATAAACTGATGGAAATGATTAATTTTGTAATTACACTACAGTAAACATACAAACAAAACAGAGTGTTCATATAGTGAGAGAGTCCTACTAAAGTAAAATTTAGTCTACTGCCACTTTGTTTGGATAAAACCAATGTTGCCACATTTTGAATTATGGACTGATCATCTTAAATATGACAGGTATCTTGAAAAATATATACATGTAAAAATTATTATGCACATGCATATGACAGCTGCAGAGAAAAAATATGGACAATTGGATATTACCTAAATGTTAGCTGCTCGAGAGAGAAGGGTTCTTTGTGGCGTAAGAGGTGAACTTTGCACCAATTGGGCAGAAGGATGAAGGCATCGCCACTCCTCTCCGGCAGTGCGTACTCCCCCTGGCCTCGACCTTTGCACACACCAGCATTGTGTCCCAGGGAGGACGTGGTTGTGAGAAAATTCAGGCTACTGCACTACTGACCCAAAATTGAGTGTTTGAGTAAGACACCAATGAATAGAAGGATTTTGTTTTTTGAGTAAAATAGAAGGAAAAAATTAGGAAGTGAAGAGTTCCTAACCACCAAATTAAACATACCTAAGTAGTTTGATAATCTATTGGGAAAGTGTATATCCATCACCAAGGGCCATGAACACTTTTGAAATCCATGGACATAGTATTTATCATCATAATAACCATAATCTCTGAGATTGTAGTCTTCTCCACCATTGTCATAATCATGCATCATCATCTCTATAGCTGCAGCCTCTAATGTTACCCTATAAACAACTATATAGTCTTAGTTAGAAATATCAAGAAAGTTGACACTAAAAAAAAGAACTAACATGAACTCATTTTTATTTAGTTCTATTATTAGTTTTGAAAAGAAATAATGTATCCCGAAATTTGAAAAGAAATAGCAGGATACACGTCTTTTTATGGTATTTGTGTTATGCTCCCCAATGAAATGATTGTTATCTAGTCGATCTGTACCTTGAGAGATGTGTGCAGCTAGAAGCTGGATGTGATCTATTCGAATTAGTTTCACTAATTAAATCAGCCATAAGATGATTCCCAAGGTAGTGATAAACTTTGCAAGTAGGACAACATACATTTTCATAACTGATGCAGATGTTGAAACAAAGCTAGATAGCAGCAGCAATAGTATAGAAAAACATTCAGTAATTATCAATCTGTTCTAAGACATTCTCAAGCAGCCATTGAAATAAAAGGTTGCACCCCTACTAAGCACACACATGAAACAAAATGAACTCACATAGATAATCAGACTTTATCATCTATAATAAAAAAATAATATTTAGATGGCAGGCCAAATGAATATTCAAAAATTTATAGATACAAAAAAAATGCATCTAAATAATTTGTCAGTGATCTGCAAGTATTAAAAATTAAACAACATAACCTAAGATTAGAATCTTCTATCCATCAGATTAGCCAATTACGCATCTATCTTGAATTCTTGATACAGAACTACTATACGCAGAGAGAGGGCGGGCGTGGAGAGATAAAGAGATATATGAAGAAGATGGATTACTCGAGTTGATTTACTAAGAACGCACGAAGCCATGGCCTTACCTTGGGTTCGTAGGACTACTGGACAGAGATGAGCCGTGGCCATGACACCATTGTATTTATGCGTGTCGGGCATCCTTGATTGGCGCATCGGCGAGCCCGTTGGCGATGGGGATCTGGTCGACGGAGGGGTGGCCGGCGAAGATGGCCTCGGCGATGGAGCCGATTGTGTCACAAGGCCACCTCCACCCGGCCGGGCTGGTTCATCGCGTACCGCGTCTTCTCGTTCGCTGCCGTCGTGCTCTTCGCACGCCTCGTCGCCGCGTCTGCCACGGCTGCGGAGTGCGGACAGCGGCATCAGCCCTACGTGCGGGCGTGGGTTCCCTGCTGATCGTGCCTCCACCCAGGCTCGCTACTTGTCCTCACTTGCCGCGCCTTCATGCTCGCCGCCGCCGTCGCGCTCTCGAAGGGGACAGAGGGCAGTTGTAGTTCGAAGAGTATAACAGCGTAGATTGGAAGGGGATCGAATCGAGTGCGATTAGTTGTGTTCCTTTCGCGAGAAGGAGGTAACCGTCCCCAGCGGTGGTGACGACCATAGCGCTTATGGCCGGATGGGTACATGCGGGCGGGTACGTTATTCTTGGGTGAAAAAAAGACCGCGCGAAGGAGGCGTATAGACGGCAGGAACGCGTGCGCGAGGAAGAGTTTCATATGTTCCTGTCATACTTCTCTCCTGGGCCCACGTGTCAATGTAACATGGGTAGAGAGTTCTTTTGGTAACACAAGATTTCAATTCCTACGCTCTTTTATAGTATAGATTACATCTAAAGTTGTAGAACTAATTATAGATTAACCATGTGGAGAACACATAACAAACTTACATATCAAAAATCAAAAAATAACCAATATCCATTCACTGAGATTGCATTTGTGTAAAACTGTAAATTCACATGATTAATCTATAGTTGGGGCAAGTTAGGCCCAATTGAGATCTTGCGGTGTGTTTGGTTGGGCTTTTGGTTGTGGTTTTTGCCTCCAAAAGGCCAAAAGCTCAACCAAAGTGCCTAAAAGCTGAAACTGCTTTCAATCTTCACGAAAAGCCAACTTTTACCGTAGTACAATCTCAAAAACTCCTCCTACCCTACTTTCAGTGGCTTTTGGGGAAAAAAAGTTACCCACTTGCCACTAGTTACACACGTACCGATTCGCTTCTATTCCCTTTTTCTCCCAGACGTCCTCGCATCCACGCGCAACAACCCCCCTCCCCAGATAGCCAAAGAAAGTGGCAAAGAAAGTGGATTCCAAAACAAGAGATGTAAAAGTTCTCCAGCCTACAATAGCCACTCAGGTAGTAAGTATAAATTGTTGTTGGAAAATTAATGTTAATACAAATTACAAGATTATTGCAGCTGCCATATGAAAAATGGAATAATACAAGAAAGAAAAAACTGGCAGTTGCTCAATAATATAGAATGCTTTCCAAATCGACTTGTGTTTGTTCAAGAAGGCAGTTATAACTTATAATTGTCTTCCTGAATCTTTGGTGGCTATTCTATGGTTTTAATGATGCCTTGATATTTCAGGTGCGAACAACAGAGGCTAATTCCCTCTATGAGATGGACAAAGCAACACAGGTAAAGCCAGTTGGTTTATTTTAGCTGTCTTTAAATGTGTGATTCTATAAATCCAGCTTTGGTAACGAGCTGTACTTTGCAGGAAGTGGTCAATGCAATTGTTGAAGCACAATCATGCGGTCTTGGGCTTGCTGTGAATAAGATCTCTATTGGACCTAACTTGCCAACTATATCCTTTTTTACTTGTGACAAAAGTATTCTTGTAGTTTCTTTTTATCATGTGAATTTACAGTGAGTCAATGTAGTTATGTAAGTTGTCTTTTGAATTTTGATCTATAACCTTTTTTTTTTTAGTTCCAGGGCAAAACACCCCGGCCTTTTGATTAATATCAAAAGACCAAACAATGTTTACAGCGCGTTTTTAAGTTCCCAGATTTTGTCCGCCTGGACTAGAAAAGGCTGCTCACCAGCAAACCTCAAAGCAGATTACAAAAAGTCTGACTGCCAAAACAACCTAGATAAGCCACTGACTGAAAAACTGCTAAAGGAAAGTCCAAACGAAGACTAATAGCGAAAACCGAAGCCAGAGCTCTAGTTCAGAGAGCGCTCCAGAGCCCTCCACCACGGGATCCCAGCACGAAAGCCTGAGAATTTGTCCACCTCTTCTGTTGTTGAACCGCCTTCTTCTACAGCTTCTCCTTTTCGCAGCTTCAAAGCATGGAGTGACTTGCTTCCGGCAACCAGAATATAGTCCTTGGAATTTCTCTGATTCTTGTGATACAGTTCATCATCTGATCCCTCTCTTCCATCGGGCATAGAATCACCCAATTGAGCAAAGTCCCAGCAATCCTGCAGAGTAGCATTTCCATGCTCCTCCAAGACATATTCTGAAAGCAAATATCATTTCTTAGCTTCCAAATGGACCACATAACTGCAGCAGTAACCATATTAGTAACACAATGCTTTTTGATCTATAACTTTGTTATCCATTCTTCTCCATATGGTTAATCTATAATTAGTTTCACAACTTTAGATGTATGAATTATAAATTTGAAGGATTTGCCTCTTCTGCCTTCTCTACATGCACATATACTTGGTTGCTCTAATTGCCACATCAACCTTCAGAGATCTGTTGGCCTGCCTGAGCTCCGAAGCCTGCGACGAACTTTCATCAAGCTCCCGCCTGCCACGAACTTTCATCAAGCTTCCGCTGGCAGGACAGTACAGCCCTGAGTGGGCCACCGCCACCGACAGATGCTGATAGATAGTTTTCGTCGCTGTGTTGCATGAACGTTATGTAGCGTGCAATTAACTTGAGGACAAATATAATTTCATAAAACAATCAATAAACATGAGTGCCAAACTATAGCACAATTAACTTCCGGATGCTTTTGCAGGCTAAACCTTTGCTGGAACAATCAATAAACATCATCCTCAAGGTATAGGACAGCATAAACATGAGTGCCAAACTATAGGACAAATTGTGGTTCTTGACCAGCTAAGGAAGGGATCGACAAACATCATCCTCAAGGTATCTCATGCGCAAACTGTAAGTCCCTACTCCCTAATCAAACAACAACCAACTGAAGCTCTCTCCGAGGAAGTCCTCCCTGACTTCTCCGTTCTCTCTGATCCACCTCATAGTCTCCCCCTCTGAAACCCCCCTCAGCACTGCAGAAACCTGACTAAAGCGTAACCTGCACTCACGAACGCCCTCTGACATAACGGTGAGCACAGTGAACAGCCCAAGATACCTAGCGAACGGACCCCTGGTGAAGTACCCCAGATCCCTGAGCAAGTAGTCCAGGCTATCCACCGCACGCCCCTCCCGTGGGATCCTCATCACCTGCCGCTGGATCTTTGATGACTCTCTCTTGATGCAGTTGTTGAGTGCCCTGAACGCCCTTGCACCAGAAGGCTGAAAAGTAGCAAGACATACACAGTTAACTTAAGTCTGTGATCCATGTTTTTTAGCCATGCCTGATCAACCAAGGATACAGTCCACTTGAAGAATAAAAATTCAATTGCATGTAAAAGAAAACGTGAAGCGATGAAAGATGGGCTAAAAACCGAGAATATGAGCCTAATTATCGTGCACGGTTACGGGGGCTGATGGTAATCAAAAAAAGCACTCTGATCCTAGCATGCTGATTGCGAAACAACCAGGTTCAATTTATAATTATGTTACTAAATATATTATTATATATATGTGTTGTAAATGTGTAATAAATAAATTGCAATGTGAAACAGAACAAGAACATATTGGTGTGCAGGGTGTGCAGTCCAATAATAAAGAGGCCGAAAGACGGATTAAAATCGGGAATATCAATGTAGTTATCGTGCAAAGTTAAGGGCAAAGGCCAATGCTAACGAAGATCATCATCCTAATACAAACTTGATGATAGCAGACAACGCAGGTTTGATTACTAATTTGAAATATGTTGCAGTACTTCTATACATCGTATATATATATATGGACAACTGTTCTAGACTCTCCTAGATCGAACAGTGGCGGACCCAGGATTTTGCAAAGACTAGGGCCAAATTAAAAAGGCCAAAAACTACACCATGATCTGCACGTGTTGCACAGTGGAGTTTTTTTCACATAATAGATGTAGTAGAAGAATCGCAGAATCCAGTTATTTTCATAGAAGAATTACAGGATTAAATTATTTCTTAAATGGGATCAGGACGTTCTTGAGGGCATGGGAGAACTCGATGAAGCCCTTGAAGTATTAGCGATGATGTGGTCCTACAGTCTGCACATAGATGAATCCCACGCTGCGCCCATGTCGACGGTGATATGTATACAAGATCAGGCAGCAGGGCTTGTGGCCAAGGCGCAGGGACGGGGGCTCACCGCCGGTGACAGGCGCCGGTGGCGTCCTACTTGCCCCACTATGGTTGCAATGAGGCACCGGCGGCGGCAGGCGGGCACCAGTTACGAGCGGCGGCGGAGTGAGCGTGCACGGTGCACCAAGCCAAAGGGGCGAGACAAAAAGAGGCGTCGGTTCCTAATCTGCCTAGGCTGGTTGGAAGCGCTGAACTCTGATAAATTAGAAGCTGTACGTTGACTGAACTCTCATAAACCGATTACTAGACAAAAAATTACTGATGAACTGTACCTAGACTACTTGCACCACGACTAGGGTCCGCCAATGGATCGAAGCATGTGTGAACTGTATGCTTACCTGAGCGGTGGCTGTGGAGAACGAGCGGCTGATGAGGGGGTGGAGGGCCGTGCATCCGCGGTGAGACCAGGCACCGCTGACGGGACCAAGAGACGACGCCCTGATGCCTGCCGAGGGAGCGTTGAGGCGGACGAGGGCGTTGTTGCGGAGGGCGAGGCGCGGCGCCGGACGCACGTCGTTGAGGCGCAGCCCGAGGGGTGCACCGCGGGTAGAGGTAGCGGCCGCGGCGCCATCGAGGAGACCCGCGCGGAGGAGGACGGCGCGCGGTGCCGGGTACATGTCGTTGAGGTGGAGGGGTAGGCTCAGCCCGACGAGTGCACCGCGGGTAGAGGTCGCCGCCGCGGCGCCATCGAGGGGGCCCGCCGACGCGTCGACGGCGTGGAGGAGGACGGCGCGCGGCTCCCCGACGAGCCAGGCTCGGCTCGAGGCGGTCACAACCGCGGCGGCATCGAGGACGGCGTCATGGAGGGGACCCGCCGACGCGTCGACGGGGAGGAGGAGGGCGGCGGCGGTATCGAGGCCGACGGCGTCGAGGAGGGGGGCGCGCGACGCCACCAGGTCCCCGACGAGAGAAGCGCGGTTCGGCGCGGCTGCGTCCACCACGAACATGCTCGTCGTGGCGACGTAGGGCGCCAGCGCGGAGAGGAGAGCGCCGATCCCCCCGACCTGCGGCGGGCCGGCGGGGACGAGGAAAGCCCAGATCCCGAGCTGCTTCCGGGGATCAGAGCCGGGAGCAGCGGGGGCGGGCGCGCCGAGAAGCCCGGCCAGCCGGCTCGCGGCGGCGGCGGCGGCGATGGGAAGGGGCTCCATCGCGCCGGAGGAGACGGAGAGGGGGAGTGGTGAGAGCGCGTGTGCTGAGACTGGGAGAGGTGGGGAGAAATTGGGGGAAATTGGGTTTAGGGTTTAGGATGCGGATGGTCCGTCCCTCGCCCACCGTGCGGACGTCCCGTCCCGTCCACGACGCGTCACTTAGACAATTTTTTTATTAGTTGTTGAAAAATCGTTTAGAGCAAGGTTAATGGTTTAGCTTGCTGCCGGCGAGATACATGTGCCATGTCACATTTAGTAAGACATACAGTCTGCTCATACAGTAGCTTGGATGAGAGCCGGCTGTATCAAATCCAAGAGCAATTAATGTTTTAATGTTGTTGCCTTGCACATGAGAAGGATAGTGGCCACTTCCAGCTAGCACTGGACTGCAAGCAGCTTTTTATCTCGTAACCTGTGATTTAGCCGGCGAGTAGCTAAACGTCGGCTTGGCAATCTCTCTCCTATGCTGGCAATTTTTCTGCTGATGTGGAGGTCTTCTCGCCGGCTAAAACTCCTTATTATACCTGCTCTTAGCGACTATCATTATCTCTATTATTTCAATACATTTTGGAACCGAAATATATTTATACTTTCTAATTGAGACGCTCTGAAATTAAAGTTTCTTTAAGCCATCTTCTCTCTAGCTGCCCAAACAAGTGTTTTCTTTTAGTAATGGAGAAACGGTTTTTTGGAGAAGTTGTATACTCATGCAAAGGTACTCATCATCTAGCTTTTGAAAACTAGAACATACAAAAGTACTATTTTGTCGCTAATTGGGTCACTCAAGCAACAATACTAATTGCCTACAGTATTATTAACCTCCTTGATTCTTATTTTCAAGTTTCCCAATTTGTTGTGGAGAATTAGCCCTTCAAAGCCTGCAAGGAAATATTTAAGAAGCATCATGCAGTCAATGTGAACCATATTCAAAGATATTTCAAAGAGAGATTTACGAAATTACAAATCATGAATGCTTCAAGGCAATTACCTCAAAATTCTTAAAGCTAAGGGCCTGATTAGTTGACTACCAAAATTTGTCATGACAAGAACTTGGCAAGCCAAAAGTTAGGCAAAGATTTGGTAAGCCACATGTGAGAAGTTGACAAGTTTTGATAGCCAACCAAATACTTGTCAAATTATTGGCAATGGCAAATTTTGGTAGTCAACCAATCTGCCCCCTAAATGACACATTTTAATATTGCTCCTTAAGGCTGATCCCAAGTTCTTGGAAGTCCTATAAAGGAAATATTCATATAAAAAATAAATATGAACAACATAGCTCTTTTATAATTCAGGAGTGAACCTTACTGAGAATATCAGATGTCATAGTTTTAAGCTACGCCAAAGTGTGAAACACCATACAAAGTAAAATTTAAAGAGGTTATTACTACCATTAGGATAAAAGCTTACTGTCCTTAGCCACAACTCACCTGATGAACACTTCACTTGAGCTGCAGCCGAATGCCTACATCAATAAGCATTAAGCAAATATTAATAAGCATGGAGCTTTAAGTACTCAGCTTAGAACTCACACAAGTGTTTCTGACCACAGACCACTCATATCACAACTTTTCTACTTGCTTAGATGCCCCAAAATAAAATGAAAATAAAAAAGTACTCTTCACTAGTGAACTGACCAAAGTCGTAACGGTACATTAGCAGCCTTCAACTTCAACTACAAGTAACATGAGCATCCTCTACTACTTATCTATAGTTAATCAATGGAAAAGGTGAAAAGCTTGTTTGAGAAGGAAAAAAATCTATACTCTGGCGAATGCCAACTTGCTCTCACAACTGACCCACAAGCCAGCTCGAATGATGAAACTTTAAGACGAAAAAAAAAAGCCCATAACAAAATGCTATTTACTATTAGAAAAACAAAAGAAATGAATTAAACGAACCAGCACTATTTTTTTTTGGTTCCTGCTCATCTTGAATTACAAACAAGGGAAGAGACTAGAAAATTTAACCCGGCTGCGGCGGCACGGCTCAGCTCGCTCAGCTATGACAGGCAGCTCGGGTCGAATGGCATCAGGGATAAAAGTCCCGTAGAGGCTGCCGGAGGGAGCGCCACGGTGGAGAGGATCCCAGAGCGGCCGACGGCGGCCCACCCACACCCTCTCCCGCAGCCATGGAGTAGACCGCCGGTGCTGCGCCCACCGCGGAGGCCGCGTCCGTCGCCGGTACCTAGTCCAGCATCGGCTCCATCCATGGTAACTCAAGGACGCCGGGCCACGACCTCGCCGCCCGCGCCTCCTCCTCGCACGTGGGCGCGATCACGATGGTCGCGGCGTCGGCGCGAGTGCGACGCGAACCCGGCGGCCACGTCCTCGCCGCCCACGCCACCTCCTCGCACGTGGGCGCGATATATCACGATGGTCGCGGCGTCGGCGCGAGCGCGACGCGAACGCCAGGCCACAATCTCGCCGCCCGCGCCTCCTCCTCGCACGTCGGCGCGACGCCCGGTGATCGACCAGGCCCTGGAGCGCGACAACATCAACCTCGCCGAGTGGGCCGTCGGGTGGCAGAGGCGCGAGCACTTCCTTGGGGAGGTGAACGCGAACTCGCTGCGCAAGTTCCTTGTCGGCACCGCCGGCACCAGCAACGTGGTCTCATGCTGCCCATCCGTTGCCAGACAAAGCTGGCGCCGACGAAGAACGGCACTGCCATCGCCGTCGGCAGGGGCACGTACCTCCCCTCCCGTAGCGCGGCGGCAGGACGTCGTCCTTCGTCACGTTGGCGAGCACGGCGAGCGCGAGGAAGCCCGCGGACAGTGGCAGGTGAGAACCCCTTCGCTCCCAGGAGTGCCATGTTGCGGTAGACGAGCGCGAACGGCGCTTTCCATTACCTGCTGGGATTGCGGACGTCGAACGCCCCTGTAGACGTGAACAGCATGACGACGCTGACGATGGCGGCGCCGACGGCCTGCGCGGCGAGCATGGACCGCGGCGACGTCAGGGTCAGGTGCGCCGTCTTGCGTCGGCGGAGATGCGCACCAGCTGCTTCACCATCCCGCAGCCGACGAGGCCGGCCACGACGACGCTGTCGTCGTCGCGCCCGGCCTACGCCGCCCGAGGACGCAGAGCGCGAGCTGGCCGTAGCTGAAGCATCCGTGAGCCCGGCGCCGTAGGAGTTGGAGAAGCCCAGCACGCGCGCCAAGGCGTACGCGGCGACTACGTAGTACCACGCACCTGCCGGAATATCATCGGGATGGCGACCTCCGCACCTGCCGGAACATCGATCATCCGGATGGCGACCACCGCGACGGCGCTCATTCGGGATGGAGTCTCGGTTGAAGACCTCGTCGCGCCGCATGTCGTCGACCGTTGCCGTGTTCTCCTCGTGCTCGTCGGCCACTGCATCTCGCCCTGGCTCCTTGACGCCCCAGGCACATTTCCCGGCGTGTCCACCCCGGCCGCCTCGTAGCACGTCCTCTTGTTCAGGCACCGCCGCACGCCGCACGTCACCAAGTGCGATGACGACGCGCTCGCGCCACGGGCAAGCAGGCGCGACGACGCGACGCGCATCCAATGAGCGCGTGCCAGCCGCGCCCCATGGCACGGCAGACCACGACGCAAGCGAGCTGAGCTGTCAGGTGTCTTGGCACGTAACGTAACGCAGAGCGCCAGCGATCGAGTAGCACGCGACGGCGCAGGTCTGGAAGACGGTGTTCTGCTTCCGGCCAACGGCCTGGCGCCGGCGACGCCGAGGCGGGCCAGCGCGCCCGTCGTCCAGCTGCGGAGCGCCAGGAAGCAGGAACATGAGCAGCGTTTATCGCCTGGAACACGAGCAGCGAGGCCGACAGGTTACATCGTGGGCACGCACAAACCCACGTCGTGAGGTTCAACTTCATGACGACGACGGTGTACATGGACGCGATGGCCGTTGCAGCCACCAAGCCCTTGTGCAGTCAGCGCCATGGCTGCTGCTGCTGTTCAATTAACGCTGGGTAATGGTTATAGTTGTTTGTCAATGCAAATTTCCATGATTTCTTAAGAAAAAAATAAGGGTAGGAGCTCTCTGTTGTTCAATTAAGACGAAATAATATTATGTACACATGAAAGTTAGCTAGACGAGATGCCAAAAAGACATCCGAAGGGTTATATCCACCACATGCAACGGGCGACTGAGCACAAACACGATGCACTGCCACTGCCATGATGACTCATTGTTGCCGATCGTGGAAACCAAGCTGCCAGCAGCTCCGGCTTCCCATGGCAAGCCACACACTAGTCACCCCTGACGGGGTCTAAAGCTAACAACCGCCACCGATCACCATTGCCAAGTTCAAACACCGAAAAGAAGCTCCAACTTTCAATTGCGAACCCTCGCATTGCATTGAAACCGCAATGAAAAATCAATTGTGACACCTTCAGGAAGGGAACGACGACGTCGTCAGTGCCACCGTCACACATCCAACATGTATCGGGTTTTCACCCTCAAAAGGCAGGTGACGAGATCCTAACATACGAGTATGTTAAACTTTGGGATCAAAGGTTCCTGGTCGAGAGACAATTAGACCGATTCCTCACAGATTGTCGGCGTTGAAGATCATCGCGTTCCAGGTGTGCCAAAGAATGATGCTGATGTAGTAATGACAGGTCGAGGGAAGATCAATCATTTGTTAAATGCCTTCCACGCAGAGAGTTGGTACATTCACTCCAGCGTGTGTAGGCAGCAATCAATTTGGGAGTCGGGCATATCATCATGGAGACAGAGGAGGTGTTGTGTGTACAGGCAATCAAAACACATGCTTACTTTGCCAATCTCTGGTTAAGTGTGTATGTGTATTTAAGGGTAGAGATCGTAACAAAGCTTCCTATAAGTTAGACGTGCTAGAGTTCTATTGCACCGAAGGGGAGGAGCCGTTTACGAGCTCCGCTCCTAGCAACTCTGTGTAAACATAGCTAACGATTTGTTAGCTGATGAGTAATAATATTTACAACCATTTTAAAAAACAGTTGGCCTAGTAAAGTCGTATCCATACTTCCCCTATTCTAAATTACAAAACATTTTGGGTTTACTTTTCTAAATATATCGTTTTTACTACGCATTTAGACATAGTATATGCCTAAGTACATAGAAAAAACATTTATATCATCCAAAAAAGCCAAAACGTATTATAATCTAGGATGGTGCGAGTTTATTTTTTAAAAAAAATTTAAATGCTAAAAATAGTAAAAGGTTCAAATTCGGATATACAGGTCGCGTGACAGGCTGGCAGCTGTCCGAATCCGTCCAGAGTCCTCACAGATGCAATACAACACGGCAAAATTACTCAAAAAAGAAAAAGAAAAAAAGAAAAGCCGAACGGGGCCTGCAATCGAACCCGCTCCCAAGTGAAACCACCCGCCGCCGCCGCCGCAGCCGCCACCGCCAGTCCGCCACCGACGTCATCGGCGCCGCGAGGTCAGTCTCCACGCTCCCCTATCGTCTCCGATCCCCCTCCCTCCCCCTCTTCTTCTACCGGTCCGGCACGGAAACCCTAGGTAGGCGGCGTCTGCTCTTGTTCTGTACATTCGCGAGCCGCCAAATCCAGGTACTATCCCTCTTCCGGGTGGAGCGCATCCAGCTCGCTGCGCGGTCTTTGTGCCCCGCCTCGGGTTGGGCACACTAGGGAAATGGTAACCAAATAAGTAACTAATTGTTCTTTTTTTTAAAAAAAAAACTTTAATACGGTCCTGTTAATCACTCATACAATCCTGTTAACCACTCACACACTCCTGCTAATCACTCATACCGCTGATGATACATATGTTTTTACTGGAATTTGCACTCAACCACTCATCAGTATCATGTTCCTCAGCAATAGCAATTGGGAAATACAGTAGTAAACAAATAAGTAACCAATCCAGTCCTGTTAACTTGTAATCTACCAAACCTAACTTATTTTAGATATATATAAAATGTTCTGATCAGTTGAAGTGTATATTGGTGCTGCACTAACTTTTTCTTGGTTGCTAATTTATTAGCAGCATAGCACTTTGATCAATGGCGGCAATTCTGCGTTCTTCAGTGATTCAGACAGCTCGCCGTGCCTTCTCAGGGGGAGAGACCCTTCGTGCTCTTCAAACTGGTCGTGGTCGCAAGGTGATAATATCATAATTAACATGGATTCCTTCTTCTCCTTGCACTGTATACCCATTCATTATATACTCACCCCCATTTGCACATATGTGTAATTTTAACTGTGCTCTCCTTTCCCAATATAAGCCATCACCCTGTGCTTACTGCTCATGAAATAACTCATGGTCAAAACAGCTAACATTGGGATTAGGGGATGAAGCCAGGACTGTGATAGACTGGCAGCTGCAACTGCTTGGGCCAATGCAAACAGCAGGCAACCTCTTGGTCCCTTAAGAAGCTGTGGTAAACCTCATCCAGCTATGGTGAACAGTCATAATTCCATCTTATAATCTTATTCAACATAGCATAGCATTTAATGAAAGGGCTAGCAAAAATCTGGTCATTCTTCTGGAGTTATTTGGGGCACTCTTCTATTGCAAATTAATATTAATGCATTAGTTCTTGCCAGCGTCTGCCTTCACTTGGTCAAACAGTCTAGTGACATGGTGACTATGAGATTGTGAGGGGCTGAAAGTGCGACTCAGCATTGTGAATTTCAAGAGTGTAGTGGTATGTCAGTGCAGTTCCCAAGTCCAATTAGATTGTAGTTCTGCCTAAATTACTGTCTTCCTTAGCTGCTAGTGAGGACATGCTGCAGCACAGCCATTATTATTATTTTTACTTTGCCACCACTGCCAGGCGCTTCCTCAGTGCTGGCAGGTTCCTTTGTGTTATGGAGATGCTAAATTATGCATAGCATGTGCTATAACAGGACTGCTACATATTACATTCATTTTCCATTGGACCTTTTCTCATATTCATAGCAGTAATTCTCTTCCTAACCAAACTGATTTTGGATATATTTCTGTCCTAAATTTATATGAAACCTAAATATTTGATTCTATAAATTTCTGGCCTCACCATCGCAGCACCTTAGTACATGGATGGCAGTAATAGGATCGCTTGAGTGAGCTGGCTTTTAGTTAAGTCGTAATCTCTGTTCAAGTTCAATATTATTCCAGCAGGTTCATCCTGCTGCAATCCTGATCAGTGTCTCTGAATCAGCATCTTGAATTCACAAGCCCATATGATTCATGTGAAAACCTTCAACCTTGCACTCAAATCTGCATCAGAAGACCAAGTTCAGTTGTGTACTGTATCTCCTAATGCCCTAATGTTTACTAGGTTCATCTTGCTGAGAACCTGGTGAATAGTTATTTCTTAGTTATATATTCAAAACGTACATAACAGGAAACAACATTGCTAATGTTTCATCTTCAATCCATGAGAACCATAATATGCTCCTGCCTCGTTGTCCATTACCATAACAATCCCAGACAGAAGAATAGCTGCTTATCTCATGCCTGGTCTGCATGAGAGTATCTATGTACTTTTAAATGTCAGGTGGATTTTGTTCTACTCATGTTTTAATGCTAGTTGCTAAGGAATCACACATTATAATATGATGAGTAACTTTGTTCCCCACCCCTAAGCTCTGATTGTGTTTGAGGACATTGCATATCTACGTATAAAGGCAAATGCTATTGATCTGCAGGTTGACCCTTTGTTCAAGAAAATTGATGATGTTGCTAAAAAGGAATTGGTGGTTGGGTACACTGAGAGGTAAGGGATTGCACTGGCCCTCCCTTGAACAGTAAAAAAGAAGAGAACTACTTGTGCGGTTGTAATAACTTTTTGGCTTGTAATTTTCTTCTTCCAATTTCTGCAGGCTAGTTCAGGAGCTGAAGTCGAGTACCCCGTCTCTGCTGGGCAATGCATTGCAATGCCTGCTTTCAATATCCGTTGTTGGTGTATGTGTGTTGGGGTACCAGGTTGGCTTTAACAACTCACTAGCTGAAAATTGCCAAGCATCCAGCGGAAAGCAAGCATGAGGTTTTCACCAAACAACAGAGGATGTGCACCGGTTTCTTCCATTGGTGCCTGGATGAATTTATGTAGTGTCATGTTGCCGAATGCTTATTAAGCATACTTATTATACTAGAGTGTTTATGCTGCCAGCCCTTAGCACTGTCTAGTCTAGCACTGGGAATGCGGCGTTGGTCACATGATGTCTGACCAGCTGCAGACCTGTGGTGTGATGAACACAGACAGCTCTTTCTGTTGCATTCCTGTTGTGGGTATGTGGCTGTGGGGTGGCGCATGTTTCTCAGGTCAACAGTGTATTGTATGGTAATTGCATGAACCATTCAGTTGAATGTACCTTTCTGCCTGCGGTGACTGATAATTAAGATCTGTTTTATGTATGCAAAGAGGTTTCCTGTGTCGCCGTCGGTTTTGTGTCCTGCCGCTCACCAGGTTACGTAGGCAGGAAAAAAAGTTGTAAACAGATGGAGTAGGCAGGGCGTCGGTGCTGTCTTGGTGGCGCACGGCACGACGACGCTCGGCGGGTCGTGGACGCGGCCTTGAGAGCAGCGGGCGGCTTTGTGCAGGGCGACCCATGGTTGAGCGGGCTGTGGACAAGCAGAGCGTGGCCATGCTCGTCTGTGGGCGCGGGGTCAGGAGACCGGCATGCGGTGGCATGCGGTGCTCGCCGTGTTGGCGCCGGCGGACGGCAGTGTGTGTGAACGGTGGCGGCAAGGAGGGTAAGGTAGCGGCAGCGGCTGCGGCTGCCGACGTGGTGCTCGGCACTGCCGTAACGCTGGCGGCGAATTACGGCTCCGGCCACAAGGAACGGGCGTGCTCCCGTGTGTGCGTGCGCAGGCACGGCGGAGGTGAGGCCGCAATTGCCCCCAATCTCGTTCACCACATGCCTTTTTTGTTTTGTTTCTTCATATTTTTTTTTTGGTAAAAATGTCTTTTTGGTTTCTGCATATTTAAGTTATTTTTTAATTTCAAAATTCATGAGAGGATAGTTAGCACCACAATTTATATTTCAAAATATAGCACATTATTCTAACACATTATGACATATATATACAATAATAAATTGACACTAGGAATACGAGATTGTATTAAATATGATAATAACATAAATAAATTTGTAATACATTTTTTAAAATTATGGTGTCCACCATCACCGCACAAATTTTGAAACTAAAATTCCATTTGTACGTAGAGAGATAAAAAAGAAACAGTAAATTTGCATCGAGACTAAAGAACTTTTTTTTTTTTTTGAGCAGAATCGAGACTAAAGAACTAGTACTACTAAAGAACTAGATGCGTGAGAGAAGGCCGGGCCGGGCCGGGCCGGGCCCGTGAATGATCTTTGGCCATCGTCCGCGGGATCCCATCGTCCTCTCTCGACGCTCCCCCTCCCAAATCCCAACGCCGCCTCCGCCTCCGCCTCCGCGTCAAACCCTAGCTCCCTGCCGAATTTGATCGGACCTCGCCATGGATTCCTCCGACGACGAGACCACCGGTGACGCTGCCGAGACCAGGAAGAAGACTCCCAAGGCGGCGGCGGCCAAGGGGAAGGCGGCTGCCGGCCCCAAGGCGTCGGCCAAGGAGAGCAGCCTCCCCAAACCCCAAGCAGAGTGAGCTCCCTCACCGATCCCCTTCCTCATTCAGGATTTCGGTTCTTTGGGTCGGTTTATCTGATGCATTCTGTACCTTTTCTGCTGAATTCTTCGTGGACAACAGGAACATTGCCGGGTTTGACAATGTGAGTTGTTCTTCTCTGAGGACTTTTATCCAATTTCGACGCAACAGCTAGATGTTGCGCGTTTCCGAAATTAATGCAGAGATGCCATGTTTTCTTGTCTTGAGAGCAACTACGGTAGAAATCCAGCCGATTCTGTGCTTGATTGAGTCACTACATATGCCATTATTTCTGCTTCTGCGCAATCCAACTGATTCTGTGCGTCAACTGCAGAAAATATCTATAGCTAAACCATTGTCCCAGTAACTCCCACCGATCTGCTATCTGTCTCTCTCCCTGTTAGCAGCTGCTGATCACGCTGTTCTGAATCATGTGCTTTCTTATTCAGTTTGGCATCCACTTTCAATTTCAGATCAGCAACACCAGTTATTGTTCAGTGACAGCAACAACACAGTTCTAATCCATTAGTTAAGCTAATTATGGCAAGGTAATTTGAAAATCACTTTGCTTTAAACAATTCCTACATGTGTGTGTTGAAAATTGGTGACCTTATAGCAACTCATTTTATTTTACTTGGTTGGACTGCTATGTTTGGTGCCAGCGGCATGCAGTTGTCATAGGTTCTGAACCTTGTGATTTGCATAAATGACAATAATATGCACAAAAAAGTGCTTGTGACATTGCTGATAAGTTTTAATAGTTTAATTCTTGTTTGGATGTTGACTCCTTTGATTGATCATTAGAGCATGTAGATGTGTGTGTCTGGCATCAACTTTTTTTCGTTTCACAGCAGGTCATCAATGGCTACACCATAGTAGTAGTATAGCAGCTAAGTGACCCTCTATTTTCAGAAGTATCAGCTTGATGCAATAGTGAATTGACTGTTAAATCAATCTTTAGCTGTTGCACAACCATGGCCACTCCATCGTGGACCACTACTGTAACTTCTCTAGTCCTATAAAAAAGACAAAACAGGAATCGTCCTTGCTCCTTTCAGTGTGCTTCCACCATGCCCAGACAGGTGGTACCCACGTACTGCCTCTCTCTCTCTCTGGCCTCTTGGCTCAGTGCTCCTGTAAAACTATGTATGAAACCATGATGTGACTATATTGGCTGATCTTTCCCTGTTTTGTTTAAACAATTGGATATGAAAAGGAAAAACTAAAGAGGGCTGACCTTACACCTCTTTAGTTTGGGTTATTGTTTAATTATTTGATCGAGTATAATCTGTTAGTTTTGTTATAATTAAATAGGTTGTGAATCCAATTGGTCATCAGCTTGTCTAAATGCGTAGTGTACACACATCATCAGTTTTGTTGTAAAACTTTAAATAAACTGATGAAACATATATGTGTTAGGCAGATGGTTGGTGTTCCATTCAGCTAGGCCCTTTGGGCTTATTGTGTTTTGAAGTAAGCACTTTTAGCTCAGTTGCATAGAAAATCACACAACATGATAATGAAAATTCAGCTGTTGCTAACAAGAACAGTACAACACTCCAGCACAAAGGAAAAGTGGTTAAGCAAGAACCTCACAACACTCCATGTCTCCATCACCAGATAGTGCTGTACAACTACAATTCGGATTGACAAAATTGCTCATTTCAACATTCCATTTCTTTTGCTTCAAAAATTATTTGTTCACACTATTTGGGAAAATACATGCCTAACCTTGTGCTATTTCTTGTGCCAACAGTTTTCTTGCAGCACCAAAACTTGTATTTTGTGATTGAAGAATTATTTGTGGGTCCCAAATGTAGCTGCATAAAACACCGTAGCAAGCGGAAGAAGGACCTTGCCCGTGCCATGGTCAGTATCTTTGGCCTTTATGATTCAGGAAGGTGAGCTTGTTAGTTTTTTGGTGAGACATCCCATTTTACTTCTTATTTACTAAATAATGATCAAACAGTTCAGCCTGTCTAGCAAAATGTATTCTAGGAGGACTAATACAGGTCTGCAACTGCTTCCTTTGTGTAGTTTTGACAAAATGGATGGCTGATCAATTTTATTGTATGGAGCAGTTAGATTTTGTAGTCTAAACAACCTGTGGTAATATAGTGCTTAACCTTTAGCCATGCTGGTGTACTGTTAGTTACGGAAAATTTGCTGAAAAGGCTGGATAGTTAAATCAAACAGATAAACGTAGCCACACTTGCTAGTCGCCTGAGAAAAAATGCAATTGGAAAAGTGTCAGTATAGACTATAGAAACTTATGCATACCATGTTATCTCTACAATATTTCTAATGTTTAGTGGATTCCTGCCGCAACAGATCGATTGATGGACCTTGTTTACAACAGGTTGCAATTTATGGATTTTTTTGAAGAACCAGAAATCTTGTGTGAACAATTTATGGTCTTTCTTTTTGTACTCTTATTGTGTTGAATTGTTGAAAATATTTAAGCTCCACATAGAAACGCACCGGCATCTGCTAGTAACCGTGAATGCGCAGTGTGTTTACAAAATATCAAAATCCTAACCTCTAAAAAATCTGATATGTGGCCTCTTTATGGTTTAGTACGGTAATCAATTGCTATAACCTCAAAACTCATTAGCTGAACTGTGTTCTATACATCTATTTTGATTACCATTTCATTTCATTAAAGGTATGTCTGAGTCTTTCAGTCAACTGTGTTTGGTGATTTTCTAGGTCATGCTTGTGCAGCCATGGACAAATTGGTTAGTGATGACGACACAGGCAAGCTAGAAGAGCTCGTTGTTGTTGTTCCTGTACAGGGTGTGGGTGCTGGACTTAGGTTGTGACTACCTAACTTCTGCAACACTAATAACCTACTGGATTGGACCTAGGCAGAGTAATTTGCTGATTTTCTGGGCTGACGTGGTTTTAGAACACTGTTCATTCCTGAAGAACTTTTAGTTTTGAGAGCTGTTTGATTGAATATAAGGGTTGAGTGGCTCTGATAAAAATGGGGGGCAAATTCTGAGGCAGAAGTGCATTAGTAAACATGGCTACAACAATTATGTTGGTTCATTTTTCTATCAAATCCTTTTTATTATTTGGTTTATGCCAGATTGAGGTAACACTAGATATTGAGAAATAGCTTATTCTTTAGATGTGATGAGTATGTTTTAGAATATTGTACTTTCACGAGAATGTGTACATATATAATATAATATAAGTACTTATTCTTTTTACTCTTTTAGCTAAAGTCTTGTCCTGCTGCTAATGAAAGAACAGGGAATCAGCTGGTAGCAATAGAAAAGTACCAGCACTAACTTTAATGCAAAGCCTAAACTTCTTGTGTGAGATACAAATGCAAAGCAAGGCCGAATAATATGTAATCCCACACATGTTTGCTTTTATCATTACCACATTTAACGGTTATGCTTCTTGTGACTGACTCTCGATTCTGGTTTCGCTTGTAAACGGTGTGGGGAAAGGAAGCACTGGTGGGGCGATAGCAGATGCAGAATGCTGCTTGGCACAGACTATCTATTTGAATGAATTAATTACCGCAACACTTGTTTGGCATGAGTTTTCTAATAGATGCGTTATGGTCCTTCCATGTTCAATCCTACAGTGCTTATGATTTCCATTGAGACCCTAAGTTTCATGTGAAGTATTTTCCCCCCAAAAATTATATCCACCATAATTAATATGTATATCATGTGCTTAGTTCTATGTTTTATTTTGTTATAAAATTTTGTGTCGGGCTAATACCTAGCTGATTTAAATATAATTGGATGGACAATACTTTTTCCTTAAAATTGGTGTACTACCTTTTTCTTCTATGGTTTTGTCCATGTACTAGAGCAGCATGTAATACAATATTGCGGTAGAAGTATGTGCCAATCATTCTCATTGCATCATTTTACCTTTTTGAATGGACTGATTACTTTACTTGTTACTTTGATATGATTTTAAGTAATTAACTATGTTATGATTTGTTGCAGGGCTGAAGAGATGCAGGAGAAGCTGCAGATGGCTCAATCATCTGAGGCCAAATACTAAGCATGGTGACTTCACACAACAAGAGGAGCAATCATTTGCAAGCCTCTACATCATTTAATTAGATCAAATATGTGTTATACATGCTGTTTTTATGGCTTGTTTGGAGTTGTAACTAAATCACTTCAATATTTATTGTGTAATTTAAGTCTAAGATTTGATTTAGAAGTTGCTTCTGCTAGGGCCCAAAAGATGTTTGGGTGAGCCATAAACCACCCTTTAGATCCCCAGGTTCCCAGTTGTTAGTATATGGTGTGCCCCAGCCGCATTCCTATTCCTCTGTATCCATTTGATTCCTAAAGCTATAGGGAATTCTGCAAAGATGTCAAATCAGGTTATGATGGGCTCCTGAAAAACAAAATGCATTGGTTATTGTGAGAAGGCAATAAAATGATTGCACGAATGTAAAAAAAACATAAAATGATTGCTCTGTTTCAATTTTTTTATTCGTTTACTAAGAGAAGACACTTGTTTGGACAGCCAGAGAAAAGATGACTCAAAGAAAAACTTAAAACATGCGAAAATGGTAGAGTCATATATGTATATTTTTTATTATATAAATGTCCTTGTGTTTTTACTTTTCATGTGCTTATACGAGTTAGAACCATACACATCCAGTGGTAGTACTAAGTTCAATTTGGTTTCAAATAGAAGTTTATATTTTGGTTCCAAAATGTACTGAAATAGATGATGGTCGTAGCTAAACAAATTTCCAATAGTAAATCGTCCAAGTGACCCTACAACAAACAATGCGTTCTGCTGACGCATTTGCTACAACGGTATTTTTTTTTTATATATAACAAGGGGCGTTTCAAATGGCCACATTTGCTAGAACAATTTTGTTTTTTGTTTTTGTTTTTGTTTTGAAAAAAACGGAGGGGTCTTTGAAATGCGCAAGTTTAAAAGGTTCAAATTCGGTCGCATGACAGGCTGACAGCTGTCCCATTCCATTATATCTAGACTAGACTCCAGCAGTCGACCCGGGGGTAAGTCATCACCCCTTGCTTACTGCTCTTGAAATAATAGACTGTAATTCTGCAAAAAAGTGAAATAACTAGAGTGTAGTAGTATGTTGCTGTGGTTCCCAAGTCCAATTAGATTGTAAATACAAATCGCTGTCTTCCTTAGCTGCTGCACAGCCATGGTTAGTGTCAGGCAGTGGTGTAGTTGAGGCGCAAGGAAGGTTTGCTGCTCTTCTCGGCCTTTCTGCATGATGTAGCTGCAGATGTGGCGGAAGGATGATTGAGTGATGTCCACGAGGGTTTGGTGGAGTCCAAAACAGCGTCTGTGGAGCATGTGAGTTGGTACGGGTAGGCGTTGTAGGGAGCAAGGTGAGGTCCTGGGCACCTCACTAGTGGGGGTCCATTCTGAACCATGAGAAGGGAGGTTAGGAGGTCTGTGATTGTTATTGAGGTCCAGCGTCGATGGTGGCTTGCACGAGATCAGAGACCTTGTGTCTCTGGGGGAGGGGCACTAAAGTGGCTGCAGGGGGGCTGCAGAAAGATGGAAGGCGTGTTGATTGGGGGACCTTGGCCTGCGTCGTGGAAGGGGCACTGATTGTGCATGGATGGGAAAGGGGCATGGTGTGATTCCAGGCGGCCTCCATAGCTTGCTTTCTAGTTTCTAAATTACTACAACATGTAAAACAAATGCTTTACAATTTCTGTTCAGCTATAATATGCAGCCAAAGAAATTCAGTATCCGTTCTTACTTCTTATTATTGTTTTATGATTCTTGCAGCCAAAGAACACAGATGGTTCAAAGGCCTGGCTCACTGGTGCATTTATCATCCTTGCTTTTCTCGAAGGCTTCGAGGGGGAGGATGATCCCCAGAGGCGCAGAAGTTACAAATAGGAACCCTGCGTGAGGCTCTGAGTTCAGTAGTGTTTATTGTTTGAGTTAGTTGCACTCTAGTACTTTTGAACAGAACCTTTGAGTAATGACAATTGGTTGTTTGGTTCAGTAACTCATTGTACATCACCATAGCGGTCTCGAATGAGGAACCAAAGAGTAATGACAATTAATTCTCCACAGCACCATATGTCTGCCAATGTCTCCCGTTCAGACTGTAGCTTCAGTGAACGCCAAATATGCTTTGCCAACTTGCATTCAAAAAAAGAGGTGACCACCGTCTGCGCTCATCTGCCCACAGACCGGGCATGCATCGTGTATCAATCTGCATCCAATGCCGGAGAAAGTTGCATTTCAGAGGATGGCTGTTGTGGATGAGGCGCAGGCGCCAAAGGAAGTGCTTGATTTTGCTGCGACTTTTTAGTTTCCACAGATCTTTACATAAGCCTTTCTCACCATTAGTGCTTTCACCTTGTGCGTCTGCCATGCGCCCATGCTTCGAGTTCTGAGCATATCATCTCAGACAACCTTAGGCTGTCTCCAACAGCAGGGCACCCATTCATTGATATCCCTCGTGCATAGTGAAAGGATAAGCCATCCAAAACTGCCGCTCTCCAACAGACCACCCAATCAGCGTCACCGCTACCTCCGCCTCCACCCCTCCGCGCGTCTCCACCACTGCGGACCTGGCGGTGACGACTTCCCTAGCTCGCGCGCAGCGGCGGCCACCAGGATCCGGCGGCTCCCAGAGCACGCGCCCGGCGGCGGCCACCAGGATCTGGCGGCTCCCAGAGCACGCGCGCGGCGGCGGCGGCTCCCCGAGCTCGCACCCAACGGCTGATCCTCTGAGCTCGCCGTCGACAGCGGGCGATGCGCTTGCCGGAGGTGCTCGCCGGAGCGGAGCGCCGGCTGGTCCTCTCTCCTCGGTCCTCGCCGCGCCGCCCCTCCTCTCGCACGAGCCGCCGGCGGGCGTCTCTGCGCGAGCCGGCGAGAGCTCGAGGCGCTCCCTGTCTTACCAGGGCCGACACGACGGCGCACGACGAGGCCGGGGACGGAGGCCACCCGCACGACGCAGCTCGCCGGGGCCGGAGGTGGTGGAGACGTCGACGAACGCTGAGGCCCCGGCGGCCGGCGGCGTGCGCCCTCCTCGGCGGCTCGCGTCTGCCCCGATGGCGGCGCCCCGGCGCTCCTCCAACCCCACGGCGAGCTCGTCCTCCAGCCCCACCGCGCGGCGGCGCCCGGAGGCGAGGACGACGAGGCCACGGGCACGCATGGCCTGCTCCTGCATGCTCCGTGCCCCACCAGCGATTTGCCTCGAGGAGAGAGAGAAGACCGATATTTGGGTTTCCTCTCTCCTCCGAGCTAAAATAGCTCCTGTCTTTGAGTGATCGGTTGGAGGCATTCTTTTCACCCTGCACCACCGATTTTGGTTATGGGTTCCCGAATCGGTGGCTTGTTGGAGATAGCCTTATAAGCACTGGGGGTGTTTGGTTTAGCTTTTGGCTTCTGCTTTTGCTCCCAAAAGCTCAAAAACCAACCAAAGGGCTTCACCTAGACCATCAACTTCTACAAAAGTCACCTTTCACGTAGCTCATTTTCTACAGCAGAGGGAGGGTTGCTTTCATCGGCCGTGGGGGAAAAATTACTCGCACTGCCATGGGTATATGAAGAAAAACGGTTCGTTCTTTTCCCTTCTCCTACCTTCCGCACGACTGCGACGGTCCGGCCCCTTTGTCTGCAAGTGGTGATCCTGGGTTTGCCCCCCCCCGCGTTCGGCACCGTCGGTCGCGCGGTCCTACCCGGTTCGGCGAGACGCGACGGCGCCTGGCAAGGCCCCTCCCCTACATGGCCAGCGAGCTCGCTATCCTGTGCGGCAGCGCCCGACGAGGCCCCTCTCTGCAAGATTGACGAGGCACGAGTCCGGATGCGCTGGTGGGCGAGTCGTGGTGACACTCGACGTGGCCCCTCCCACACGCGGTCAGCAAGCTCGCTCGATCCCCTGCGTGGCGGTGCCCGGCGAGCCCCCTCCCGCGACCCATCCCTCTACGTGCCGCGAGCTCCATCTGCCAGCTCCATCCTGGTACGAACCTGAAGAAGATAAGGGAAGAAGCTACGAGCATGGTCCACCATTAGCGAGAGCAGCATTTCAGAAGCCACAATTGATGAACCAAAGGGGCTTTTGACTTTCTCACATCTACTTTTACAAAGCTACTTTTTAGGAAGTCATAGCTCACAACTGATTTTTCAAAAGCTACAGCCCAACCAAACATGACCTAAAATCTCACTGGTATTTCTTTAAAAATACGAAGATCTTAGAAATACGAAGATCTTCTCACCAGATCAGAAAACCCCCAAACCCCAGCCCCACTCATATAGCAAATATGCATAGCCTGGGGATCGAACTCAGGCCCAAGGTGCCTCGGGAGGAGCGCTCGACCAGCTGATAGCGTCGTTTGTCATACACATTTCAAAATCAACTCTATCCACTCTTCTGCGAAGCCCATCTCCCCCATCATTTATTTGGCGTAGAAAACAACACTCAACTCTATCATACACCTTGCTCACGTCCCCACATTACCTTCTCTTTTATTTAATCGAAAGAAAGTGGGTTAGCTCATAAGCTATGAGAATATTATCTGAAATCAATCTTCCTTGCACAAAGGCACTCCGATTTGGGGTTAGAAATTTATAATATCATGCAACACTTGTCTTACGCACTGTTCATCTGGCTTACAAACCGGTAGGTTTCAATTGATTTAATAGTATTCTAAGAGAGAAAATAAGCTGAAACAAGCCAGTTGATTGACAAAGGAATTTGGACATCACTAAGGTGACATTACATAAGCTAATAAGCTAATAGGTCTTAGATCAGTCAACTTTTGAGGCCTCTCCACCTTTAGAATCGGAGAAACAATGGTGTGTCATTCCATCCTTCAGGCATTTGGCCACCACTCAGTACATCAAGCACTTCATTCCTTTGTACGCAGCTCCCCCATAACATCCCAATATTTTTTACATATGGCCTCGATGCTTTCAGATCACACAACATCCCAATTTTCTTTTTAAAAAAGAAGGAAGACACTAACAAAGTTCTTGTGAATAATAGAGACATGGTGCATGTTCTTAAGCTACACGATCTTCTTCGAAGTAAATTTCAGATCTACCGTGCCAACACCATGAACAGGAAAAAAAACCAGCCATAGTTAAATCAGAAAAATACAATAAGGTTTTTGAACTGTTAAGTTATTATTAAGCAATTTGCATATTAAATTTGGGCTACCTCGTTCCATGTTTTTTTAGCTCCGCTCTATGTTTTTTAGCGGAACAGTTTCAGCTTCACGCACTCTGTTCGAGGAAAAAGGATAAAGTTGCCAGAGCACTTAAAAGGATGCTCTGCAAACTAGGAGTTATTGGGAGCTTCTTCACAATTTTGTGCAGCAATTCTAAAATACTCCCATGAAATGATTTTCTAACCTAGGAGACCTTAAAAAATACAACC
This sequence comes from Themeda triandra, assembly GCA_018135685.1. Classification (NCBI taxonomy): domain Eukaryota; kingdom Viridiplantae; phylum Streptophyta; class Magnoliopsida; order Poales; family Poaceae; genus Themeda; species Themeda triandra. Next base: position 161,291 of record JAENPR010000266.1, read on the forward strand.
CCAATTGTTTCTAAAATCTAGATATAGCACAATTTTTGTATAAGAAATCCCAAAATATTTCTAAATCACACAAACCTTTACCTCTTGTACATTTTTATTAGGAACCTTATCCTACTTTATTTTTATTTTCCACCTCTTTCCACCTCATATTGGCAACATGATACTTGTGTGGGGGCTTTTTCCCCCAAGTGTCAAAAGATTGTGTGGTGACTTTGAGGGTTGTTGGATTTTTTTTCCAATCTTGCCAAAAAAAAAAGATTCGGAGAATGAGATGCTCACTGTCTATACTAGTTGGGAACATATGCTATGAAAGTAGCTTCATGTACAAACTATGCAAACTCTAATCAAGATCACGAATCTAATCCGATGGCTAGAGTGCGGAGGGTTATTTCATCTCATCCTAAAGGTGGGGTCATTTTAGCACTTAAACCCTCCACACTCTATCCATCGGATTAATTTTGTGTGGTCTTGATTAGAGTTTGCATAATTTCACACGAGTCTGGTTTTCATAGCATACATTTTCATAATAGTTAGCTAACTAATATACTTCATCATCACAAGAGATATTGCTTTTTTTTTTTTTGAGATACTAGTACTTATACAGAGACCTAAACGGGGTTTGAAAGGAGTGAAATGTCCATAACGCCCTTCTCTTTTTTTTGTTTTCCGTTTCTTTTCTTTGTTATTGCCCTCCTTTTTATATTCCTCTTTTTGTCCACGCGGACGGGATCTCCTCCACGCACGGCATCCTCGCCGAGCCGGCCGGAGGCTCCTCCCTACGGCCTCCTCGCCTTCTCAACCGGCCTCGCCGGCCGGAGGCTCTCTCTCACGTCCCCGGAGCAGCAGCTGGTGCCGGCCTCCAACGTCCCCAGTTGACGGCAAGGAAGAAGGGCATCAAGTCCAATCCGCCCGGTGCCCGCGCGCGCATCGCCAAGAACCGGGTGAAGCTGGTATTTGCCAAACGCCCCCTATGTCTCCTTGATTCATTACAGAGATCAGACTCAGAATCGATCTGAGTTTAGACGTACAGATTTTTTTTCGTGGTTGAGTCTGTTTTATTATGATTAAGTCCTAATGTATGCTCACTCCTCACCTTAGATCTCGATTTTGCTAATCATAAATTCATAATCCTTGTTTTATTCCTGGGTCCGTTCTGCACATAAGGATCCTCCATTATTATATATACAATACATATATTAAATCCACTCTGTTTTCATCTTATAATCAACTGTCCCAATTGAGTTGATTGTGATACAAACACACTCGTGACGACTAAGGGAAAAAAACACCGATGATCAATTTTGTAGCAGAATCCTGACCTTCTATTTCTTATAATGGGAGAATTATGCTGCGTCCAAGGTATAGTTAGATTGCTAGAGCTGTAAGGTCACAGCAGCAACATTTGTCTGTTGGCCAATGATTAAAGCAACAAAAATTGCTAATATGACAGAGACAGCTATTAGATCAATGTTGTAGCAGAATCCTGACCTTCTATTCTTATAATGGGAGAATTGTACTGCATCCAAGGTATAGTTAGATTGCTAGAGCTGTAGGTCACAGCAGGAACATTTATCTGATGGCCAATGATTAAGGCAACAGAAATTGCTAATATGACAGTGACAGCTGTTAAACTTAATTAGCAGAGACCTGTGGAATATCAGTCTTTTATTTACAGCTTCATTTAATCAATATTAGTAAATTTGAATTCATGTTTTCAGCAGTTGAAGATGACAAACCAGTTATTGTTTCAAAAATACATCATTAGGAAGAAGAAAGAAAGGGGCTAGAGCCCTACCACACACCCCACACAACCGCAGTTAGTGTTTCTTCTGTCTTCTCATCTCAGCCTATAAAAGTTTACACTGAATTTTGTTTTCTTTGTTCAAATTTTGCCTGTAACCATTACTTGATGATTGACAAGTGCTTAGTACCCGTTCTTAGGGCATGTTTGGTTCCACAAGACTAAAACTAAAGTGGACTAAAATGTTTTAGCCCATTTTAGTTCATCTTGAGTGACTAGAGTGCATGCATACAACTAAAGTGTTTTAGTCCCATTTTAGTTCTTGTGCTTCATGATTGTTGCATTATGTATGATAGAAGAATGACCTTGAGTCTAAAAACAGCTAGAAATGTGCGCGGCATTTATGCTTATGGCCAGTATGGGACAGGTCGGAAGGAGTAGCAGCAGGTAGATATCCATTCTTAGGTCACCAAAGAGCCAATGCTTAGATACGCAAACAAGTATTGTCGAAGATAGCCATAGTTCCTTAAATGAAGGACTATTGGCAATTGTGAGCAGTGAAAATTTTTTAACACAGGACACTGCTTATAACCGTATGTTTTTGACCAAAATTTACACAGTAAGAGCATCAGGTAACAAAAGTTGTATCCACAACTGTACGCAAAAGCAGCCTTCCACATTGCTGTACACTAAAATATCCTTCTCTTTGGTTTCCTTACTGTTAGCTGTGTTGCGCTACCATAGAGAAGAAAACTAAGTTAGCATATATTGAATGTTATGGTAGTGAGGTAGTTTACTGAGCTGAGCTCAAATGGTACCTAGTGCTGCAAGATGGGCAGGTTGTATGGCTTCAGAAATCTCCTGCATAGAAGGCTTACAAGTTACAAACTTACAACTGCAATTTTTTGCAACAAACTGGGCAACCTGATTCAGTACATCAAAACACAAACATTGAAGTAGACACCAATTTGAGAACTTGATGCACTTTTTTAAGAAGAGATAAACTCAGCTTTTAAGAAAGCAGTGCAATACAGAGTCAGGCTGGGGATACCAGCTATAACCATCGAACAGATAGTATATACAGCCATCATATCTCAACTATATCAGATAATTCTAAGAACAGTAGGCTTGAAACTTTTCGGCCACGCCATTATGTCATCCTTCAGTTGATTAAAGCGTAGTCCATCCTCCTTCCAGAGAATTCTCTACCTCTGCATCAGGGATATAGCAGAATATACAACGTCAGAGAGAGCTTTAGGAAACCTTGTCTCCATCACCAATGCGAAACCTGAAAAGATGAAAATAAGGAGGCTTGGTGGCACGGGCCCCTTGCCCTGCAGCCACATCCAGCTGAACTCCTCTAAGGATTTTGGTGTGGAACTAAGCTTGAAGATATCTCTAATCATACTCCACACAAAAATAGCGATGTGACATTTGAATAAAATATTGTTCACCATTTCTGGAGTTATACACTTCTTAAAAGCAAGCTATCAAATGCAATGAGGTGATTTTTTTAATAAAGAAAAAGGCATGGCCTAGAGCAAAAATTGAAGCATGAGATCTGTCAACATAGCAGTGGAATAAAATTTAGTATATATGCTAATGAACCGAAGACCAATATTTTGCATCAGAAATATGGAAAGCATATGGTCGAGCATGTGGTGGGCGTCGTCCATTGCGCTGACCACTGCATTTGGCTGGGGCATTATCTAGTGCGTCTATGGCATGGGAGGGAGCACACGTACGAGGAAGATGTGTAGCGCTGGCGCTGCTTGCCTTCTTCTCGTGGCAGTGATGCTCACTTTCTTCCCCCAAGGCAACGAAGAGGTGGCGTGAGGATGCAGCTGCTGCTCCCTTTTGGGCAGCCAAGTAGGGAGCAGAGCCGTGGCGGCTGAATGCCGAGCAGTAGATCAAGGTAACCCGCCGGGTGGCTTGCAGCTGGGGAACGGGGACGGGAGGCGGAGCTGCCTGAGCCATGGAGTGGCGTCGGGAGAGCCGGGCAGTGTGAGGTGGAGTGGAGGCATGGAGTGGCGGAGCCAAGTCGCTGGCCCCCCATGTTGCCGAGCAGGGGGTGCCAGGAGTGCCACTGCCGCTGGAGCGCTGGGGTCGTCGCGGCCACTGGGCCCCCACCCTCGCCGGCCGTAGGGATTGATGGAGACGGGATGAACAGCAAGCGAGGGAAGGGAGGAGGGAACTGGAGAAAAAGATGCTTTATCTCCTTCCAGGGCTTCCCGAGGCTTCGTGATGGCAGTGGAACCGCGCGTTAGGTACCCGCCAGGTTCATGTGCCTGATGTTGTTGGTTTGAAATCTGATGGTTGATACAAAAGCCGGCAGACATGGCCCAATGGTAGGCCTTCTTTTGGTGCGTAAATCGTCTTTAGAAGATTGGGTCAAAATTCCTGTTTATATAGTTTAGCTATCTACGTCAATCTTGTCATTTACATGGACTTGTTTTCTAGAACTCCCTCCAAGACATCTATGGATTCCTTGAAGCTGAGTATTTCTCTTGTCTAGCTTTAGAAATCTTTGGACTTGGAGCTCTGGGTACATATTAGTTGTTTGTTTGAACTTTTTTTTTTTTTCTGTTCTAGATAAAATAGTCTCAAGATTCTTTATTTCAGCGCTCAATATATGAGGTAAAGTTCGGAGATAGAGCTAGAGCTATGCTAAAATGGTCATATATTACGCGTGCCATTATATTGATTACTTGCTGCAAATATGCAATAGTCTTCTATATCTCACTAGAAAAATATAGATACTAATGCTATTAATTATGGACTAGTGATGATGGATTGCACTTTGATTGCAGCCTACTTAGGTCGCAACGTAGAATGGCAGCTCTTATTCAAGGTTTGCTTCGTGTACGAATCAGTGCATCAACCACTGGTAGGCATCAGTATGTACACAATGTATCAAGCAAGGTAGACTATTTTCCTTGGGCCATTTGTTGCATTATTATAATATTTTATATTTTTGCAAGCTCAACTTGATATAGAGAGGACAACTAAAAGAAATGTCTGTTTATCTTAAAATGACATGAAAAGGTTGTGAAGAGTGACATAGATACAGAGAGGATGTTGCAAGATTGTCGCCTAACAGTAGCAAAGGCTTTGGCATCCAAAGTTGAGAGGATGACTATTGCGCATGATGCAAAGATTGATCCGTTTCATTGGTGCGTCCCATTGGCATATCCAATTTTCCAAATTATGATTTCATTACCAAATCTTGAATTCAAATTTTTGTTCCATTCAGGCTTTATGGTAGCTTGTGCCTTCCTAAGAAGGAATTCAAGCCTTCGAGTTTTTGGCGTCTCAACATGCTCTTTGTATATTTATTTGCTTTCACAACTGGAATGGAAGTTGGTGAAACAGATGCAAAGAGGCTTCAAGGGAAATCCCGAGAAATTTCTTGTCTGACGATGTCTGAAGCGAATGGAGAAAATTTAAGTCATGTAGATGGGGAAAAATGAGTGATCGTTTCTTTATATTACAAGGATGGTTGATGGGGTTTGTCGTTTTGAAAGCTTCGTTGGTGATTGAGAAAAAAAATGTATAAGGAGTTTGTTGTAAGTTCAGTTTGGATGGAACATAACGCTTCCTACAATGTTGAGTTTGTTTATTGTATCTTTGGAACGCCAAACATAACGCTTCCTACAATGTTGAGTTTGTTTATTCTATCTTTGGAACGCCGGAATTTCACAGGAATTGTGACAGAATTGTGTAGGAATTTCATAGTAATTAGTTCATTTTTCACAGGAAAACACAGGATATGGGAAAAAAAAATTCCCTCAATCCAAAGGGCCCTTTAAAAAGTATGGCAGGAGCACGGCTTTGGAGAAAGCGTTCAGGTACCTTCGGACCTTGTTACATGAGAAACTAAACGACGCACAGCTTGCTAAAGCACCAGAACTACTGGGCAACATCAAGGAGAACCTATGCTAAAGCACCAGAACTACTGGGCAACATCAAGGAGAACTAGGGTCATTCTTAGAAAATAGGGACATCCAAACAAGCCATCCAAACAAGCCAGGCAGCTTTCTATCCTTTGCCCTTGCTCGACGAGGCGATGCAGTGACCGGAGAGGGAATAGGGACATTTCCTCCGGTTGACCTTTTCCCTTGAAAAATTCGTTGGTAACAACAGGAGTGCCGATTCTGATCCAGCAGAGACGCAAGCCACCAATTGACTGAACATTGTTGTCTTCAGGCACGTGAATGTTCTCTCCGGCACAACTCCTAAGGAGCGACCAGACCTGACCTCCCTTCTTGCAAAAGGGCACTGAAGACAAAGCACACAGTCCTCCCAGTTGCTCATTAGTGAGGCGCCCTATGGAACACAGGATTGCAAACACATAGAAATAGGTATAAAACATAGGAGCTGCTTGTCCTCTAGCTCTTCATCCTCTGTGATACCTGTGATTTGACTGTTGATCTGCCTCGTTCCTACACAAAGTCTTAGAAATAGAAACAATGAAGTAGGTGTGGATTATTTTTTCCTGTTACTTTTCATAGAAATGAGCTGTGAAGGAATGTTTCCTTTACATTTTCTTTTTGTCAATCCTATGTGTCAAAGGGTGCTACAATGTTGAATCATATAGGAAAGTGAACCCTCCAATTCTTGTGAACCGAAGGAGGCCTAGGTCTTGTTTCGATATATATGTATCTACCACAATCCACATGTGTTAGAATGGATTGAGGTGGAACTTAAACTAAGTTCATCCCAATTCCCTTCAACATATAAGATTGAGATAAATACATGTGCATTTAAACAAGGTTTAGTGGTCAGCACTTAAGCTGCAGAAAGAGCGAGAGAAAGATGTTGCTCACGTGAGTAACTTGCAATAGGGATTCTACCGAGCCATGGTCCATGGATATCAATAATCTCAGATCCATTTTTCTCAACTGGTTCTCATAGATGCAATCGTTTTCCAAAGAGAAAAAAGGCCAGAGTTTGGGATGCACACGAAACATGCCTTTGCTAAACTAGAAAACCTTATCAAATCAATGAAATAACTAGGACATTCGGCAGGGCTTCGCTTATCAGATGAAATTATCACAGACGTAACACTAACAGGCAGCAAACAGCCAGTTTATACAACTCCATCACAACCTGATCAATTGAACGTTTTGGTTTACAATCACAAGTATGCAACCACATTCTATATCTATTTGAACCCCCTGGTTACAAATTCAAAAGTGGTTGTAAAGGGGTGGGATTGCAGCGATTTGAAAGACAGAAACTGGTCACACCTTATACACCATACACTGCATGAATTATGTAGAAATGTGAGGTGTGGTAATTTAACATTCTCTAAATAACAGGTCTTGCCTTCCATAGTTTCATTCCAAAACAACCAAAAAGTTGGTTACCATTCCTGGGGCAGCCATTACCCTAACCTTGGTATAAATTTGCTTGAGCACAACACTTCCAGACCCCATCTACATAAGGAAAAAATGTAGATCATTCATGATGGACAACTGCTGACAAATGTCACTTCTTGCCCTGCTGTATCTTTTCCTCTTTCACCATATGCTTCCTTGTTGGTGCAGAAGTCCACTCAGCCCCGAATGAGAAACCGGCAACAACAGCTAAAAGAAGTACCCATGTCCGCGCTGCCTTTTGAGACATTACATGCTGACGAGACAAGTTAATGCTACAAATGGAAGCAAAACAGAGTAAGAAAAGAGCACGGATGAAGGCAGTTATGATGTCATGAGAAAATACTTTAAAGAAAGACACTAAATTTCCTGATGTACATACGCATTAACAGTTTCGTGCTCAATTCCCTCCAGGGATGAAACGCCAGTTGTCTTCACTTTCCCAAGAACTGTATCAAGCTATAAATAAAGAGAGAAGTGTCAACTCCACAAACACACTACCCTCTGGTTCGGGGATAGGAGCAGTTCTGATAAAGGATGACCACCCGCTAGCTTATTTGAACAAGGCTTTGGACCAAAAACTAAAGGCCTCAGTACTTATGAAAAAGAATACATGCCTTCTTAATAACTGTTCAACAAGACCATATTTGCAGTTTGGGGATTTATACCGATCAGCGCAGTTTGGCACAACTGATAGAGCTGCGTTTGCATACTCATCGGCATATGCTAGATCACAGAAAGCTGCAATTATTTTTCAAACTAGTATATCCAGATTAAAGAACCTAACATAAGGTAACTAGATTATCTGTGAGGTACAAAATTTGGTTTATGACAAGCCAGTTGCCTTAAGCTTAACCCACCCCATATGTAAACATACACTTTGTATTCCAAATTCCTGATAAACTTTGGCATCCACAGGGAAAATTGGTTGAACCTTGCGCAACCTTAAACATAGACTAATATAGCACATACATACACAACTGGTCGATTGATAGTTGGTTTGACACAAGGATGCTTTTAGTTAATTGGAGCCGCGAGGGCAGGGATGCATGCACCTACCATGGCTGCTCCAGGAACGGCCTCTGATGAGGCTCCGCGTCCGACGGCCTCCTTGGGTGGCGTCGACCTGCACCTCCGTGGCATGATTGGGATGGTTGCTCCAACAGCTGTCTATCGTAGCAGGAGCGGATCAGGACTAGGGATTACACCACAATTTTAGGCATATAATTGTAATCAGATCCCCGTAGCTTAGGTTAGGGTTTGGGGAGGAAGGCAAGGGGTGGGTACCTCGATCTCGCCGCTTGCGAAGGAAGGAGCCGTCCAAGACCTGCGCAGCTGGAGTACGGCGGCGGAGGCCCGTCGTCGCCCGCCCGAGAGCGCCGATGTTTGGTTGGGTTCAAAGGGAGAAGAGAAGAAGCTGATTGTTTTGTTTGGTTGGGTCGGTGCGTGTTTAGATAGCAGGTTGTGTGGGTTTTGGGTTGGACCGAGAAGAGAATATGTTTTCAGATGAATCCATTTCTTCACCATCTCGCAGGATGCACAAGCAACTGGCCATGCACGCGCTGACCGGCAGGGCCTAGCACGGGGCGTTAGCGCTGTGTGGGGCCCATGGCCGCCGAGGCTTCCAAATATATAGATATAATTAAAAAAAAAAGTTTTCCTCAATTTATCTAGTCCAAATGCGTTTTGCAGTATAGAAAGGAATCATGCTGATGCATGAGTAGTTGGTTTAGTTTTTTCTCTGGTTACTTAAAATGAAAAATAGTGAGATGAAATGCTAGAACCAGACTTTGAACCGGTAATGATAATCTTTTCGACTGTTACGAGCAAGAACTAAAACTTGGAGGTTTTGTAATACATTTTGTAAATTTTTCCCAACAGAACAATGTTGGAGACCTGTGTTTCATTTCAATGAAAGAAAGAAATAATACAATAGGAGAGCAACTCCACCCTATAGCAACTCCTCCCAAATACACTCATCTACCCTCCCAACCAGAAACATCTAATTTCCCAAAGACCAGTCCAGCAACCTGAGGAGTTCGTGCAGGGCAGAGATCCCCATCATACACAAGTGTTTGTCATTGACCAAAATGATTGCAGCAAAACCTGGACATTAGACATACCAAGTTATTATTCCAATGCCTCAAAATTTCCCAAGCGACTAGGCTGATCAGATAACTAAATTGCACCATTCCTTGGGAACCCTTCTGATGGTGCTACACCACTAGCCAGGGGACCATTTGTATATGTAGAGATTAGTAGGGTAACAGGGGTCATATGTTCAGCTTTAGGAAGATCACAACCTACATGTCCACAGCAATATCCAATCATTGCCGTCAGCCACAATGTCCTGGCAGGTCACAGCAGGCGATGAAGAGCGTCGCTCGAACACTATACGGTTCCTGATCTTCCAAATGCTCCAAGACACAAGAAGGATCGAGGAGCTGAAACCCCCCAGTATGACTTATAGTTCAATGGAATCCATGTAGAAGATAATTTAGTCAATTCAAACTCAAATCACATGAATGTTTAACAAAGCATAACTCCTAGCATCAGATAGATAACTCGCAGGGATATTACCCTTGACCTCAACAAGTGACCAAAACTCTGTTTCTGTATTGAAAATCACTGCAGAAAAAATGGAATGGTCAATTATTATCTGGCTGAGGAATACATACATAGTCTGTAAATGCTTTGGAAAACATGCAAACCTGGTAAACTATCAGAATGAAACTCAGTTTTACCCATGACAACAATGACATTATTTTCACATGGAACCTGTGTGTCGCCACATGTAAAAATGTTTCTTCTAGTATTTTAAGAGTGCATATACGAGAATTTATTATCAATTACAATTCTTGTCTTTGGATAATAGATGTCTAGCTAGTTTTGCAACTTAGTTACTCGCACCCTCCATCCTAAAAAGAGTGCTCATTCTAGCTATGAATCTAAGACAATGTGTTGCCCAGATTCATAGCTAAAATGACAGTCTTTTTGGGAGGAGAGTGTATGTTACCTTTTCAGACATTCAGTGCAAGTAGGTTAAAGAGTGTCTATCATACAATTTTCAGCAAAGCGTAAAATAATTGACTTTGACTATTCATGCAAGGAAATGCAGATAATGCAAAATGCACACCAAAAAAACTTGAGAGCAAGTAGCAATCTAACTGAAAAAGGTAAGAAAGTAATTTTCCTTCTAGAAAGAATGGCCAAATCAGTAACTTACGCTTTGGAAACCACACAAACACAGTGATGTACAAGACCTATACCAGATAATGACCTTTGCAGGATGGCAACTTCGTACTACCCGCTTGGGGACTTTAGGAGGAACATAATCCCATTACCTACATTTATCTTCAAAAGTTTGACCAGCTTCTCTAAATTTAATATCTAATTAATGGAAAAGGTAAAGTCATAAACTTATTTAATAATGACATGATGCCACTCAGCCCAATCTACTTCCAAACATAACACGAATAAAAAATCCCACTACCTTTGCGTCATCTAATAAGTGATGACCAGAATCGCCACCAAACACTACCATCTTTCTAATTTCATGGCTCCTTCATGCTGTTTAATACCTACACTCTTTTTGAAGATAAATTAACTTTAGTATTTTTCAATGGGTTACATAGAGACAAGGGATAGGTTCGATTTCTTCAGTGGACAGAGCACAATCCAATTTTCTGAGGTATTAAAAGCATAACTGTCAAAATCAAAAGTATTAGATGAGCAGCGGTGGGAAAGATCATATATGTGGCCTCTAACTGATGTCGTAACTACATCATGCCCCTGAAAAGAAAAAAAATTCCAAGAGCTAAACGTCCAGTTGTGCCCAAAATACAAGTCAGTACTAGATACAACTGCAGCAGTCACAAAGGCTCACATTGGGAAATTTTTTTTTTTTTGAGCAAAAAGGCTCACATTGCAGGGTTTATCAGGGATTGGGCATGCTAAGGTGTTTTGCAGGGTCAACAGGAGACACAGAGCTGTTCAGAGGACTACTTTTGTCCCCTTTGAACCTGGAAAATAAAAACAATTTCAAAGGATAAAAGGGTAGTGAAGTAATCAAACAAAATGTGGAAATAGTACCGATTGACATAGAAATGTAACAAAAAAATTTGAGTTTGCAGTGCTAACAGATCAAGATGAGTTGTAGATATAATACAAGGTTAACCACATGTTAACTCGGGTTCACAAAGCTGCATTACTTCATCAACTTACAAAGATAAAATTTATCTCGTCAATGTTTGCTCCTATTCGTCTAATGCAGGTCCCATTCATTGAGATGCACATAAAGTGCTGAACTACTCCTTTGCCCCTAGTCGCAGTTTGATTTGTGCTCACTAAATATTTATTTTCAATTTCGTACGTAAATTTCTTCAGGAAAATGGTCATCCTGCATCTATCCATAACTAGGAAAATCTGAGTAGATTCAACCAACTGAACATGCCCTGTAGACAATGTTTATTATTTGAACTGGATTTCAGAGGATGGCGTCATGCCAACACTCTCACAGTGCAACTGGTCAGCACAACACGCCAAAGAAGCGGTTGGCTGAGCCAGCCCGGGTTCGAGTCATGGCACCATCTTCTTAAGATGAAAATCAGGGGGCATCTCTCCCCCTGGTCGAGTCTTTAGAGGATAGAGTCACTTCCCGGTACAGCTGAACACTTAACACTTCCTACTACGGTGGGTACATAGATGTAACAAAGAACAGGGGAGGGCCTGGTTCAAGTCAAGGGTATTCAATTGAATACCCATTATTTTTACCAAACAACTAGTTGAACACTTTTAAGTTATGATCAAGTCTATGAATCTAGAATACAATGCTTAATTCTGTGTACTATTATCTATTTATTATACAATTGCAACTATGTGATGCTATAATCAATTACACATGCACAAAGTAGTTGTTAGGCTATAAGAAAATCATTTTTTTTTACCTTTGAATTCTTAAATACCCATCCTCTAAATCTTGGGCCCACCGGAAGAACACTTGCAGCTCAGGAACATAAACCTTTGAAATATTTGACAAACAAGCTCCTGCATCAAAGACAGATGAGCCAGCAACCGCATAGAGGCACACTTGTCTCCCGCAATAACCACATTTGTGCGGATGGTGAGCGCTGAGAAGGAACACATTGCTGCCTCATTTTCGCAGTCAAACAACTTTCAGTCTGAGTGCATAACAACTGTGGAGATGGAGAAGATGGTGAAGGAAATGAAATGTGAAGGAGGTGTTGCAAGGGGGAGGGAAAGTGTTCTGCCCCTGCGGAAGGGAACCAGAAGAGAGGATGTGGTAGCTACACCTTGTTCAGAGAAACAGCAACAAGGTGGTTTGCCTACTTCTGGTGCAGCAAATAAATATTAGCTGTGACAGAAACTGAATTTTTTCCTTGCTGACTGTCGGGAAACTTTTAACTGTTGGCAGATGATGAGTTCATCTGGAGAGAAAGAATTTACTTGATTAGTCTTGGACCAGCTCATGAATTTGATCTGAGGTCGAGATCCTATCCATCAGTCTAAGCCATCCATCCTGTGATCAGAGAGTTCATGATGAACTATGATGTTCCCTTCTTGCACTCCAGCTGACGAGATTTGGTGCAATACCTTTATGATCTTGAGCATGTATCCACCTCAAATGTCACAGCTATTCTGTTTTTCCATCACAGTGGAGGCATCAAGTAGCATCAAAACTAGGAAGTGTCAGCAGCATCACAAGGCAGGTACTCCAGTTAGAAACCATGCCTCACGACCATGTTCCAGTAGAGACCGCAAGCACCAGAGCCTAGGAGCTCTGCCAAACCTACTAAGGTCCTGCAGCACAATTTTGTCAAACAATGTCCATCACTGCAATCTTCACCCTTGCTTCCATGAGCATTCCCTGCCAACTTTGTTCGTCTTCCTAATTGCCGCCCACCCCTGTAGCTGGAAGATCATGCGAACATTAACCTCTCAGCATAGGACAACAATCTAAATTTACTGATTAATTTCATAGACAGAAAACACACTAGTCAGCACTTCCAATTCTTTGTGCAAAATGCTACTGAGAGTTGTGGATATCAGTCTCTTTAGAATGCATAATTAACAAACAGAAGAACATATGAGTATCACAAACAAGTGGGGTGGGGGCACCAAAATATCAGGCCACCTAGGATAAGCAGTATTCCAAATGGTTACCAATGGTTCCCTTTGACTTCTTGTTGAAGGCCAACTCTTACAAATTCCAAAACCTTGTAAATCAAAATTTTGGATAGGCCCAAAATTTATTTTCACCTATATGCTAGCATTTTTCAATTGTAGTGTACACTTATGTTTGTACTGAAATGAAGCAATCAATATTTAAAAAATGTGCACTAGCAGACAGCAGGCATAATTATGCAAGTGTATGGACAGCCATAACGACACATAATAATGGCTGGCAAAGACATTTTCTGTACTCCTAACTCAATTTAATCGAAAAAATGAAATGTACATAAAATAAAATAAAAAAGATATACTCAGAATTTTTTTTATGTAGTCCAAATGTATGAGCAATGAGCACAAGCATGTGTCAGGAAACTTTTATCTAAATATCTTCAAATCAGAAAAAAAATGTTTGGAACAAATCTGTAGAGGGAAGGGCCACAAAAAATGATGGAATTATGTTTTCTGAATCTTTCCACAATTTGTCCCTCTCATTGTGGCATCCAAATGAAATAGTAACTGCTAGGACTGACAGGAAAATTACAAATACACAAACAATCATAAAACTTTGGTGGCAAATGATAGATTGCAATTGTAACTGGAAAGAAATCAAAGAATTAAGCACCATAAAGCCTACCATATATCATCTGATAAACTCTCTTTCTTAGTGAGCAATCTGAACAGTAAGGCATCTGAACTCAGGGTACACCTAAATTACATCATGGAGAATCAGCTTGGTCTGAGATCCATAAAGGAATCCAGTTGGAAATGCGCAGTTTTAAGTCACTGCTACAGCCCATATGTTGGCACATCACAAGTCACATGAGGCCGAGATCCAAATCTTAGAAAGCGGCAATCACATTGTAAGCATGATTGTACAATCAAGATCTCTAGCTAGCAATGACTTTCCAATAGATGATAAATAGCTGTGGCAGTCTATACAAACAAATTAATATTTATTGGATGTAACAAACACATGGTGATTTTGCATAACTATTTACTTATTGGGCTTTTATGAGTCCTCTCCTTAAAATAATGATGCACAATTCTCCAGCACGTTTGAGAAAAAGACATCTTGTGTGTAACATACTGGAGAAAAAAAAAGAGAGAAACGTTCAAACGTGGGCCAAGTGAGCAGAGACACTGAGGTACTAAACCAAGAAGCTTCCCCAGATCATGTCAGGATAGAGAAATCATAAGTTGAGGTGATGGAACTAGATAAGACATGGGTCAGCTGGGTTGGTATAGAAGTGTCACCATTACTATAAACAACTGCAACAATGAGAAATGAATCTAAACAATCCATGGCTCAGTTCAATTGTGATGGAGCTGCAGTACAAACAACCATCACAATCAACCTCTTTCAATTCATATGAGGAAAAAAATGAGAAAGTACAACTTGCAACAGCTATTTCTGTTAAAACACTCCCAAGGATTGTTTGAAGCCAGCACTCTCAGCAATCAGCACACACTAGTATGACCACATGACCCCAAGCCGCGAAACATATGACGGCAATAGTCCTAGCCGCACATACACATTAAACTCTTGCAGATAGGGTGAAAGAGAGAGATAAATAAGTTGGAAACCAAGTTTACAATCACTCCTGCTTATTCATACTTCTCCAAATTTGTGATGTCCACTGAAATATGAAGATATCATACTAGATCCTACAAGGCTACAACTAGGCCTTGACCACACAAACATGATTTTCCTTCTGCTGCTCAACAAATCTGCAAATGCCAAGATGGAAAATAAAACGGATGATCATTAGCCTGTGTAACATAAGCGAAAACCCAAGAAAAATGAAACACGAGCATATTTCAAAGTTCAGTAGTCAATTTATCTTTCCTCAACTTAATTGATGTTATTAAAAAATGGAAAGACTGAACCCTCGATTTTCATCAGACAGTAAGAAAAAGCTGGAACATCTGTAACAACGAATACAAGCAACCACCTATTTTTGATCCAACAGTTTATGATAAGGTGAATTTTTCCAATGAAAGGTAATCTTGAGGTTTCTTTGATACACTTGTCACTTTCTCAGGGCCTGTAAATATATCTGTGTATCATCAAACCTCCCCTCACTGTTTCACTAAAAAAAGTAAAGCACAGTGTAATAAAAAATACAGTGATCTTTATGGACAGAAGTGAGAATGAAAATTGAGAAGTGATCTTTATGGACAGAACAGAACTCAGGTTGCAGAAGCACAGAAGTGAGAATGAAAATTGACAAAGGGGCTTCACAGCATGACTATGCCTGGACAATGATGCAACACCATACATAATAATTTCCTTTTAGTCAGAGGGGACCAACAAAACTATCAAAACAACTTGCGCCACTTATGGGCGTACTGCATAATATATCACGAAGTGTGCCATCCATTTAATAGTAACTTGTATGCACTTCATCACACCCAACAGTACGAGGGCAATTACACAAAGAAGAGGGATGTGTGTGGCCTATGTCACTGCATACCTGCGCTACGCGGAGTGGCTCGCGGCGGCGACAGCTGATTTTTCATCGTGGTGGTGCTTTTGGTGCTCACAATGACGCTGATTACATTTGCGAGCTTGCAAGTGTCCCACCACCATAGACCCTAGGAAGGTGGCCAGTACGGTGGAACGCCACCTGAGCTTATCCCTGCAGTCTCCCTTGGGCACTCCGCAGAAGGTCAGCATCCTGGAAACAAAAGGAAACAGCAGCGCAGAGATCAGTAAGTATTGTATTAAAACTAGGAAAGCGAGAGGGCATGGCACACACACCGGTTGAGAACCCCCTGGTCGTTTGAGACGGCGGTGCTTTGGAAGTAGGCATCCACCTGCTGGAGCAGCCTGCTGTCCAAGTCCGCATCCTTCTCGGCCAGGACCTTGGACATCTCGGCCCTCTCCGCCTCGCTGAGGTTCGCAATCTGAAACGAACCCTAATCGATCAGCTAGGGAAGGAGGAGATGAGACGAGACGAGAGAAGGGACGGATTGATGACTGACCATGTCCTCGGTGATGTTGCTGGGGCGGCTCTGAAGATACCTCGGCCGAAGGAGCGCCGGCGAGCGGCGGCGGGCCAGCATCGTCGCGACGGCGAGCATGATCCAAGGAGTGGGAGTTGGGGAAAGTTGCGCTGCCGTGCCGACGATCAAAGGCAGCCTACCTGTTTGGGCCGACTACTCTTTTTTTTTTTTCAACCGATTACTCTTGACGGACCATGAAGGCCGGCCTAGACAATCTCCTATTTCTAGTGCCAATTTCTAGCGACTATTTTTAAATATAAATTATGGTGCTAACTATATGTTTGAAATTAAGAAAACTTCAATAACTATGAAGAAACAAAAAAGACAAAGTTTGTTGAGGGGTAATTAGAACAGACCGAAATACTAGGTTCATGAAAAAAAGAATTCTAGATCCTACATAATACTAGGTTCCAATTGCGTGTTGCATGCTACGGCCTGCTCCATCAGTTTACACACGCCAAGAAATATCCAGGTGAGCGGCATGACACAAAACCGACGGCAGAAAGAGGAAACTTCTTCGCATACTATATATATAAAACATATCTTAATAATTGGAACAGCGACCACAGTGTCAGTCACCGCAGGCAGAAAGGTACATTCAACTGAATGGTTCATGCAATTACCATACAATACACTGTTGACCTGATAAATAAACATGCGCCACCCCACAGCCACATACCCACAACAGGAATGCAACACTGTGTTCATCACAGCACAGGTCTGCAGCTGGTCAGACATCATGTGACCAACGCCGCATTCCCAGAGCTAGACTAGACAGGGTAAGGGCTGGCAGCATAAACACTAGTATTATATATAATAAAGTATGCTTAATATGCTTAATAAATATTCGGCAACATGACACTACATAAATTCATCCAGGCACCAATGGAAGGAATCAGTGCCCATCCTCTGTTGCTTGGCGAAAACCTTGACCGAGGTCAGTCATGCTTGCTGGAACCGCTGGATGCTTGGCAATTTTCAGTTAGTGACTTTTTTAAGCTCTGCCCCAACATGAATGCACCAATAGCGGTTATTGAAAGCATGCATTGCATGGCTTTGCCCAGCCGAGACGGGGTACTCGAATGCATCTCGTATTTTAGCCTGCAGAAGTTGGAAGAAGAAAATTACAACCCAAAAAGTTATTACAACCGCACAAGTGGTTCTCTTCTTTTTTTAGTGTCGAAGTGAGGGTCGGTGCAGTCTCTTACCTCTTAATGCAGTACTCAACCACTGATTCCTTTCTAGCAACATCATCAGTTTTCTTGAACGAAGGGTGAACCTGCAGATCAATAGCATTTATCTTTATACATAGATATGCAATGTCCTCAAACAAAATCAAAACTTAGGGGCGGGGAACAAAGTTATATTATGTGTGATTCCTAGCATTAAAACCTGAGAAGGAAAAATCCACCTTCACATTTAAAAGTACAGCCATAGATACTCTCATGCAGACCAGGCATGATCTATATGGGCAGGTAATGGACAACGAGGTAGGAGCAAATTATGGGTCTCATGAATTGAAGATGAAACATTAGCAATGTTGTTTCCTGTTATGTATGTTTCGGTTAACTAAGAAATGAAAATGACTATTCACCAGGTTCTCAGCAAGATAAACCTAGTAAACATTAGGCCATTTAGAGTATACAGATGAACCAACCAATGGTCATCGAAATATACTCCTCTTCTGATGCAGATTTGAGTGCAAGGTTTAGATAATCATATGGGCTTGCAAATTCAATAAGCCGATTCAGAAACACTGATCAGGTTCTAAAAGCCAGCTCACTCAAGCGATGCTATTTACTGCCATCCATATAGGTGCTGTCATGAGGGGCAAGAAGCTAACAGAATCAAATATGTTATTTATGTTTTGATTTCATCCATATTTAGGACAAACATATATCCAAAATCAGTTTGGTTAGGAAGAGAATTACTGCTATGAATATGAGAAAAGCTCAGACAGAAAATGAATTAAATATGTAACAGACTAACAGTCCTGCTATGCATAATTTGGCATCTCCACACCACAAGTGAACCTGCCAACACTGAGGAAGTGCCTGGCAGCGGTGGCCAAGTAAAAAAAAAAAAAATCAAGGCTGTGCTGGTGCCCTCACCAGCAGCTAAGGAAGACAGCAATTTAGGCAGAACTACGATCTAATTGGACTTGGGAAAGGAAAACACAGAGCTAACCATCTACGGTTACAGTGTCTATATGAAGCCAAAAAAGAAAAACTGCCAATCAAAAGCTAAAATCACACATGTGCAAATGGGGAGTATATAATAAATGTCACCTTGCGACCACGACCAGCATGAAGAGAAGCGCGAACAGAGAGGGCTTCCCCTGAGAAGGCGCGGCGAGCTGCTGAAGAACGCAGAATTGCCGCCATGGATCAAAGTGCTAGGCTGCTAATAAATTATCAACCAAGATAATATAAAGTTAGTGCAGCACCAATATACAGAACCTGAACTGGTTACAGAGATTTTAGGTTAACAGCGCTTATATGTATGAAACTAATTTAGGAAGATGGAGTGAGCAACTCCAACTGTGGCATGCTAATTAAATTAGCTTGTGATGATAAATAAAGGAACAAAAGAAAGGCAGGTCGTGTCACAAACTACTAGCTAGCTAGCTAGCTACAACATCATCAGAGTATGTACAATCCATCTACTTAGAGTGCCTAAAAAAATGGATGTGGCGGCAAATAGGAGCGAAGGAACATCATGCCAGGGCGAGACGATTTCACGATCTTGTTGCACACAAACGGAGGCGGGGCATAAAGACCGCGCAGCGAGCCGGATGCGCTCCACCCGGAAGAGGGATAGCGCCTGGATCTGGCGGCTCGCGAACGTACGGAACGAGCGCCGCCGACGCCGCCTACCTAGGGTTTCGATGCCGGACCAGTAGAAGACGAAGACGACGGCGAGGGAGCGGGGTGGGAGACGAGGGGGGAGGGTGGATACTGACCTCGCGGCGCCGATGACGTCGGTGGCGGTGGCGGCGGCGGCGGGTGGTGGTTTCGCTCGTTCGGTTTGTTGAGACTCGTTTTTATTGGGGAGCCCGAGCCCTGGACTGGAGGGACTCTGGACGGACTCGGACAGCCTGTCACGCCACGTAATAACATGTCCGAATTTGAACCTTTTAATATTTTGTTTTTGAAAGTAACCTTTTAATATTTTTGGCATTTCAATCAAAAACCCTATTTTTTTAAAAAAATACTATTACATTCCAAATTATAATAAATTTTAGCTTTTCTTAATCATTTTTTCCTTTTTTTGCGACGAATATACATGTTTTTGTTATGTATTTAGAGTTTTAGACATATACTATGTCTATAACAGATATATTCAAACAATTTTTTTTTTCTTTTAGTTTGGGACATGCCCTTGTCCGAATAGCTCTTCACGTGGAGGGAATTTGAAGATTGGACACTCGACCGAATAATCAACGTGCGTTGATATCCTTCCACTAAAAATCCTCAATAAGCTATCCAAAGCTATTTTGTTGTGAGAGAAAAATAATTACCATGACTGATAAATCGGGTTGATAAGATAGGATTCACAAGGTGCCCTCAATAAACATTTTGCCCCTCTCTACAAAGCGATTCTAGCAAATTAAGGGCATGTTTAATTTGATTCATTAGCTAATAATGGTTAGCTTGCTAATAGATCACAACTAATGAAATAGTTATTCGTTACTCCCTTTATTTTAAATTATAAGTTATTTTAACATCTTTTTGATTCATCCGTTTTATTATGCACCTAGACACATTATTATATCTTAATGCATGGTAAAATAGACGTACTAACAAATCAGACCGTTATAATTTGGGATGAAGTTATTAAGTATTTTAGTAATTAGCTAAACTATTAGTAACTAATTTATTTGATTTTAAATAACTAATTATTAACAGCTAACTACTGTCTTTTTATCGAGACAAGGCCAAAGAAGAAAAAAAAAACGAGGGGAGCAGAGGTGTCAAATAAATGACTTTTTTTGGAGGGTGTCAAATTGGGCTGACTGCTCGGTAGGGTGGCAGATCTTGAAAATCATAATAAAAAAAAAAGGAAAAAAAAAGAGAGCAGGTATCGATAAACGAGAGAGGATATGAAATGGATAACGACAATTTTGTACGGTTGCGATCTTGTATTCCCCTCTTGAGGGAGCCAATACTCATAGCTGAGAGAGCCGAGTCGGAATCGCATGTGAGTATGTGACCTCCTAACGTAGAAAACCTAAAAAAAAAACAAACGTAGAAAACCTATATCTACTGTAGGAGACAAAACTTGCCCTTTTTTTTTGTTCTATAGCCTCTCCTAGCTTAGTAAATGTAAAACGATTTGGCCGTTAAAGAGCTGGTTACGCACATACACGGTAGTATTATGGCAGTCCCAATGCAGACTTCATCATAGAGTCTAAACTTATTTATTACCTCGAATATTGTGAACTTAGAGTCTAAATAAGACTTGGAGTCATGTTTTTTTCTTCCCTTTCTTTAATAAATATGCTGCCACATCAGCAAAATACCATAAATAAGGTGTAATAAGTAGTTTTGGACTCTTTGATAGAGTCTTGCTTTGGGCTGCCCTTCTGAATCAGTTAATATACTGGAATATTTTTTTGCGAGTAAATAATATACTGAAATATGAACAAACGTATTAAAAAATTCAATGTTCGAATCCAAAAAAACAAACGGTCATAATAATAACGAATGAAAGGAAAATCTCCTGACAGAAACCGTTTTAAGAGTTGGTAACAGTTAGGGAAGTTTGAAATATAACAAAGTTAAAACACACAATAATTTGAACAAAAGGTACATCGACATGAATTAATACATATATATACAATGTCGTCTTTCTTCCTCGTATCCATGTGACAATATGCGTAGAAGCAAAGCTTAATTTGATGCTCAGACTTGACAAGCCCATCCGCAGCTTGATTTCCCATCTTAGCAGAATTCTCTATAGCTATAGGAATCAAATGAATACAGAGGAGAAAAAAAAAATCTAGGAATGTGGCTAACCTGCGGATCCACAGGGTGTTATAGCTCACCCAAACATCTTTTGGTCCAAGAAGAATGCAAGTAAGCTTCTTCTAAATCAAATCTTAAGACTTAAATTACACTTGATACATATTTAAGTAATAAATTTACAACTCCAAACATGTGATATTTCTCCAAACAAGCCATGAAAACAGCATACATAACACATTGATAAGGTTTTAAGTGATGTAGAGGCTGCAAATGATATGCTCCTTTTCTTCTGTGAAGTCACCATGCTTATTTGGCCTAGGATAATTGAGATTTCTGCATCTTTTCCTGCTCTCTTCAGCCCTGCAACAAGTCATAACATACTTCAGCTAATTACAATTGGATCAAATTAACAAGTAATTAGTTCATTCAAAAAGGCAAAACATACAAGGACACTGACTGGCATATATACTTCTACCGCAGTATGTATTAAATGTACATGCACAAATCCATAGAAGAAAAAAGCAGTACACCAATGAAATCTAGAACTGACAGAAAAACTGTAAGAAGTGCGTGTCACAGACAACCACGAAAAGAAGTAATTGATACCAATATACCATCAAAGATTGGTACCGTTAGGGATGATCCTTCTCTGGTTACCGACAGGGACACGTGTCAGGGAAGTTGTCACCGCTAGAGAAGACCTTTCCCTTTGGTGAGCCCCAGTGAAGCTGATATCTTTCCCATCAGATATCCAATGTCAAGGAAACCAAAATCTTTCACAATGGCCACTACTGTCAGGGAAAGCCAAACTACCCATTTTACAATTACACAATAATAAAATTCAGTTACCAAAAGGTGCTCAGATTTCTTTCTTCATGGCAATAGCAGCATCATTGTAAGAAACAGTTCAGATACTTTCAGATCAAAAACTAAAAACAATAATACAATATCATGGACGTAGTCAAAAATAATGACCACAGCACAATGAGCAGTCCAAATTCGCTGGCAAGAGAGGAATCACCTCCAGTCCTGCTGTCAAGACAAAAAAGAACCATTCATGAGTAGTATTACAGTAGTCAAAGATCAAATTATACTACTTGTCTGATATTGGTCCTATGATTTTTTTTCTCTGCATCTTCCAGGAAAATTTATTGTGCAAAAAAATAGTGAGAGACAATACATGGCATGATGGGAACAAGCAAAAATGGTGGGTTTGTCGTGTGCACGCTGGGCTAAAAACTCTAGGAGCATATACATTTATTTATTTTAGAAACATAATCTCAAAGGACTGGTTGCTAAATAAGTAAATAGTAACTAAATGCTAAAGTGGATAAAGAACATATAGTTCAACAACATACAGCTTCCCAAATCTTATCTAGCCAAATAAATTTTCAAATGCTGTTCTCAGAAAACACTTGACAGATCATTATTGTGCAGTGTAAATTCAACTAAAAATTTTTGGAATGCAGCTACAAAGATGTTAACTACAAGCTGCAGGAATAAATGCATGTAGGACAATGACGCTAATCTTAGCATACACAATCATATTTAATGTTTCATTGCAAACAACATCAATCTTGGTTCAATATCATGCTAGTCCTCCATGGTATTCAGATGTATTAAGTTTAATACTTCCATGAGTTCTGCCTGTTTCTGGGGAGCTAGAAAAGCCTTCTAGCAAGAATTCACATTACTGCCAGCCAAAGTATGGTTGCATTAACATAGCAGAATTGGTTAGAGCATATAACAAATAAGATCAGAACACGAGTGAGGAAAACTTACGGAATTGTTCACACTATTTACACTAATTACAATTTGGAAATCATCGTAGCAATGTTTAAAGGCCGCAAGACCGGAAGATGAAAACAAATTAACAAAAAAGGAAGGGCCAATTCATGAATTCAATGTGCAGATTAGCTTATCATCATGTTTTTTGAGGCCAGAACAGAGGAAGCGGTAGGGGCCTAGGAAATTTGGAGGGCCATAACAGAGGAGGCGGCAGGGGGCTAGGAGTCTTTTTTTCGGTGGGTGGGGGGCAAAATAAAGGAGGCAACAGGAAATACACACACTTACCAGGAAGATGGACAGGTGAGATAAGAACGGGCGACAGCGGCAGAGACTTGAAGCGGGCAGGGCACTCAGGCCGGCAGATGCCTGGTGGTGACAGGGACTGCGGGCTTCAACCCAAAGGAGCAGCCTAGCGGAGATGTAGAGTTACTGCCACTGCCAGCAAGAGGTCCAGGTCTGCCTGCCACCTTCTCTTTTCGTCTCTCCCTCTCTCCTTGAAGTTGCGCACACCCACAGTGGATGGCTCCAAGCGGTGGGTTTCCTGCTCGAAGAACATATATGCAGCAGTTCCCGCTCTCTTCCATTATGACACAGACGCAAGGTCGACTCACCAAAACTAACGCCCCCCACCCCCACCCCCCCCCCCCCCCCCCCCAAACACACACACACACACACACACACACACACACACACACACACACACACACACACACACACACACACGGAGACAAGAACAGATCCGTGTCTAGCGTTCGCCTGATGCCATTTGTCGCGTAAGAGACGCCTAATCGTGCTAGGGGGACGCCATATGTGTAAAGGTTGTGGTGACCCTGTGACCCTGACGCCCAGCACCTGTAGCATGCCTTGTCTCCTAGGCGATGACTAAACGATGCCTCATAAACCATGTTCATCATCCCACAAATACTGGAAATACATTGGCCCTTGGCAAGCACACAATGACCTTGTAGTTCAGTAATTATCAAAGAAACTTACCATGTTAACTTGTGGAAGTGCTTTGAGATAATGTAAGGAAAAAGATAGATCAGAGCACAACTTGCCAACTCTACATACAAAAACAGTCAACTGCAATTGCTTGACGAAGAAATGCAATGTTAGAGCCTATAATACTCCCACCAAAACTACAGTTGTAACCAGCTAGATAGAAAAGTAACAGCAACAGTAAACTAGCATGTATTAGTCCAATCTAGGACAGAAAAATCAGAAAATTCATACTTATCACCCACAAAACAAATGACGTGTCAATATTTTAACTCCTGCTGCCTGAAAAGCATAAACTTTTGATCGGTATGAAACACCTTCAGCACATTACAAGATTAGAGTTATGGAAAAGAAAATCTGGGACAAAAAAGGATGTTTATAATATGATTCCTACTGTGGACATCATGATAGATACATGTCTCATCTATGTACCACTGCTAACAGGAAGGACCAAAACCATGCATAAACTTTTATTGATTCCTACCTTCTCTGAAATAATCAAACAACATTTTTATCCAATATAACTGTTTGGCAATCTAGTAAGACGACTAATTACTGTGTGACTAAAAGAATTCACGAAAAAAGAGTACACAGACACACGCCTTAGGTAGTTCACATCATTGCACAAACGCCCACTGCCTTCAAGCGCACAAAAACATCATATAAGGGCCCGGAAATGCCAAAACTCACGGTCAGCATGCCTACTGACTCAGCTTTATTAATATAGTTGCCTACTGACTGAAATTGTTGTGATTTTCAGATGAGACTGTAACCAGTTTTGTAATACCTCCTTCTGACCACATTTTTTGCTTATATGTACACAAGGACATGCACTAACTCCTGTCGGTGTGGTACTGTGGATAAAATCCCAGTTGGTCCTGTGTGCCATGTCAGGGATGCTGCATGTTTCATGACCTTGGCTGCTATGCTGCAGGGGATTGTCTGGGTGGATGGGAGAAAAATGGGTTTGGGGGTAGTGACAAGTCATGAAAACAGCTCCAAACAGCATTATAATGTTTAAGGAAAAATGAATTGCCCTCCCATTTTCTTAAATTAATGTTTCAAAGAGACAAAGACCCAGTGCTGCACACCTGCATCCCATCCCTTTATTGTGGCCTGTTTGGACAACCTTGTTGGTCATAGTCACCAATAAGGACACATTACACATCAGGTGACTAGCTAGTTTATCACTAACAGGCAGAGAATTGCATCACATATATGTAGTGGGAAGCAGATCAATCAAATTTGCATTGTCTTCTTGCCTAAAGATAAAAGGAGAGGGAGAAAAATGTTGCTGCAGTGCATTTCTTTCAGAAAAGAAAATGCTGCCATCATGGTGATCACGCACAATATCCAAATTGGCCAAAAGTCCAACAACTCACATTGTCAAACCCAGCAATGTTCTTGTTGTGAGTCCACGAAGAATTCAGCGGGAGGTTCTGCAGCAGAAACCACCACCAGAATGCATCAGATAAAAACCGACCCAAAGAACCGAAACTGAATGAGAAAGGGGATCAGGGAAAGAGATCACTCTGCTTAAGGAGCCTGCTCTCCTCTTGGGACCGGCAGCCGCCGCCTTTGGGCGCCAGTGGTCTCGTCGTCGGACGTAGGGTTTGGGAGCGGAGGCGGCGCTGGGGATTTGGGAGGGTGGTGATCCAGGGCCCAGCCCGGTCCGGCCCAGACCAGACCCTTTTTTTTTTTTTTTTTTTTTTTTTTTTTTTTTGCGACTAGACCTTGACTCTCTCACGACCCGCACTTGTAGCCCTTGACTCTCTCACGCTTCTTTCCCTTTCGGCCATTCCCAGCGAGCGCTCCGCCGACGACGAGAGCGAGAGCGAGAGGGACAAGATGATGCCGCGCGCAGCGATCGGGAGGGCGCTCCGTGGGGCGCTCGTCTTCGTCCGCGGCCCGTGTCCCAGCACGGCGGCGGCGCAGCCGGCGGCCGAGGAGATGGCGGCGCTGACGCCGACGGGCAACCTGGTCTCCGACAAGATGCTCCGCTTCAGCACCCATCCGGCGGCCGGGGAGATGGCGGCGCTGACGCCGACGGGCAGCCTGGTCTCCGACAAGGTGCTCCGCTTCAGCACCCATCCGGCGGCCGGGGAGATGTCGGCGCTGACGCCGACGGGCAGCCTGGTCTCCGACAAGGTGCTCCGCTTCAGCACCCATCCGGCGGCGGCGTCTGCTTCGCGGCCGGCACAAGAGGTACCGACGCTCGGCTCAGGCCTTCTCTTCGCTTTCTTTTATGTCGGGGGCGACGCGCTGCGAGAAATCCAAGCTGTTGAATTGCAGCTTTGTTCGCACCTGCGATTTCTGTTGATTGTCCTGCAATTGAACAAGTACTACCTGCTTGCCTTCTGTCTTGTCTTTCTTTTGTGTCGGGGCGGGGCGGGGCGGGGCGGGGCGCTGCGAGAAATCGGAAGCTGTTGATTTTGCAGCTTGGTTTGCGCCTGCGATTTCAGTTGCTATGGCGCTGCGAGAAATCCAAAGCTCATATGATTTTGTACCTGCGATTGCAATTGGTTGGGCCGCTGTGAGAAATCGAAACCTGTTGATTTTGCAGCTTGGGTTGCACCTGCGATTTCAGTTGCTTGTCCTCCAGTTGAACAAGAAACATATATATTAAACGCAGCATGAAGCTGCTAAGATGTTTACACCATAGAGGTCTACAGATTGTAGAGCCTGGAGGAGATTACATTGTCCAGCATTATGCTGATATGCGCAAGAGAGCTGGACATCTGAATTTGATCTACTTTTTGCCTGCCTAGCTAGTATGTCAGCCATTGAGTTTAGGCTGCGTCTAATCTTGTAAAGCTTGGAAGGCCTGCTTCTTGATATGTTGGTGTATTGTTGTGTGAAGCTTTTGATGCGCCAGTCTGGAGGATTGGAGACTTCTTCCCTGTTTAAGAATTGAACAAGTTGTTCACAATCTGACAAGTAGTTGACATTATTTATGCCAAGCTTGTCACTAATGGTTGCTGCAAGGGCAAGTGCCGCCGCCTCCGCCATGATGACCGAAGAGCATTGTGTAATGCTAGCTTGGACGTAGATCACCTGAGTTGGCTGGATCTGAAAATTTAGCAGAAATATACCAAGTCCTGCTTTAGTCGGTGGATGAATAGGCAGATCAGGTTCAGTAGATGCATCTACATAGCATCTACTTCCTTGCAGAAGGGCCGGCATCCTTAATTCTTGCGTGCTGTACGGCTGAATCTGTGACAGAGCAAGTTGCATACCTGTGTCATTGTTGATGCTTGGACATTGTTCCCGTGGGCTTGTGTCCTGTTGTTGCACATTTGTGTCACTGTTTTGTTAGATGGAGTACCTGCATGTATAGAATTTGTACCTTGCAGTGATTCTATATCAGTGTGACTTGGATCATCTTGGATGTAGCCTAGCATTGCCTGAGTTGCAGCATGAACCTGCATTGGTGTCCAAGTTTTGTTTTGGAAATGCTTATCATTCCTTGCTTTCCAAATGAACCACATGGTGATCAGCATTTTTGAGAGCAAATTGTCAGTAATGTTATTTTTGATGATTGCTTGTAAAAATTTGCAGGTTGACCTCTCTATGAAGAATACCGTCGGTAGAAGGAGCTCAGGAAACTTCAAAAGGTACGTACGTGCTACTTTGGTCTACAAAATATAGTCTTTACCACGGTTTTGAATTTTTTACCACACATTATAGATAAATTCTTTTTTACCACACATCTTAGGGTTTACCAAATTCTTTTTTACAGGCCTAAGAAGACAAAGGAAGGTTCAAACGGGGCCCCCTGGCTGGTCATTGCTTTTGTTGCCCTAGCCTTTTTGGAAGGCGTCGAGGGGGGAGATGATCTCCAGGGACGTAGAAGGAACCAGTAGGATGAGGATGAGGAGGACGTAGCCACGTGGGGCTCTAAGTTGAACTACATTTACTATATCTGTCACGTTGTTTGAACCTTTGAAGTTTGAACTGAACCTTTGAATTTTTGACAATAACACGTGATATTCTGCAAATACTACATATATTTCAAGACCCAATGTATCTGATTTTGAGCTTTATTGCTTAGATAAGCGATTGCTGTTATGAAGCAGGTCCACGATATTTCTGATTTTTGAGCTTTAGTGTTTAGATATTTTAGGTGTACACCTCCTGCATAAGTATAACCGCTGTGGTACATTAGTAAGTGTGAAAATTGCACATCAGAATGCGATTAGGTATCAAGAATGCGATTAGGTATCTATGCTAAATGTTAGAATTAATTCCTCCCTTCACTGTATCTTAGATATATGTGCCACCTCAAGGCTGGCTTAGGCCCTTTGGGCTCCCTCTGTACTCCTATATA
The DNA here is from genome assembly GCA_018135685.1 of Themeda triandra. Classification (NCBI taxonomy): domain Eukaryota; kingdom Viridiplantae; phylum Streptophyta; class Magnoliopsida; order Poales; family Poaceae; genus Themeda; species Themeda triandra. Next base: position 189,689 of record JAENPR010000266.1, read on the forward strand.
TATATGTAACCCCCTTGTAATCCCTGATTATGAGCCTGTTGGCTAATCTTCTATCATGGTATCAGTCGACTAGTTGGTCCTGTGCCCGTTTCTCTCTCACCCAATCCCCTGCTTCCGCTTTCCCTAGCGTCGCGTCCGTCCCTTCGACAGCCGCGCGTGCCTCGTGTCGCGCGCCCCTCGACGGCCGCTGCGCGCGCCTCTTGACGGCCGTCGCGCCCATGGCCGCTCCTCTATCCGGCGATTCCAGCTCCGACGCCTCGGCTGCCGCCGCGGCGGCTAAGCTCCGCGATGAAGCCACCGCCGCCGTCAAGAAAGCTGGAAGACGAGGCCACCTCTCTACGTACCTCCAACGCTGAGCGCAGTCAGCAACTCCAGGAGGAGGCGGATCTTCTCAAGTCCGCCGCCACCGCCCAGGAACGCGTTCGTGCCGCCGCCGCCGCCCACGACACGGAGCGCACGTAGGCCAATGCTCTGGAGCGACAGGCCTCTGCCCTCTGGGATCGGCTCCACGTTGATTCCCTCCGCGATGACAACTCATTCGACGACGACGACACGCGCTCCATCTCCTCTAAGGCCGCGGCCATCGCTCACCTGCATATAGCCAGGTTGCCGCCGTGCAGAACATCAAGAACTTGATCCCCATCGTCCTTGATCTGCAGTCCTCCAACTACTCCAAATGGCGTGGCTACGTCCTCCTCATCCTCGGCCACTTCGCCCTAAAGGACCACATCCTCAGCGATGACACCCGCCCCCACGATGTGGCGTGGCCCCGCATGGACTGCATCGTTGTCTCATGGATCTTCAACACCATCTCCCCCGACCTCCTCGACGTCGTTCACGAGCGCGGCGACATCACTGCTCGGGCAGCATGGCTGGGCATCGAACAACAATTCTTCAACAACCGTGAGTCACGCGCCATGCTCCTTAACGCAGAGTTCCGCACCCTCTGCCAAGGCGCCCTCTCCATCGACAAATACTGTCGCAAGATGAAGAGTATGGCAGATGCGCTTGCCAATCTTGGCGAGCCCATCCTAGATCGTACTCTGGTGTTGAACGTCCTGCGTGGACTCAACAAACGTTTTCCAGTTCATGGTGCAGCTCGTCACTCGACATAGGCCCTTCCCCTCCTTCACCGATGCTCGCGCTGACCTCCGCCTGGCTGAACTCAACATGGCGCCACCTTCAGCACCGCCCTCGGCCCTCGTCACCTCATCGTCCAACAGGCCACCCGCTCCTCCACCACCCTCCGCACCCCACGCCCTCATCAGACTGCCAAGGAGCGGCACTCTGGCAACGACAACGGCCGCGGACTGCATCGCCATGGCGGACGCGGCCAAGGCGGCACATAAGGCGGCTCGCCAAGCGGCCAGCAACCCTTTGGCGGCCAGCAGTGGCCCTCCATCCTCAACCCATGGATCGGGTCCATCCATATGTGGCCCAGGTCCACCCCTGGAGGTCCTCACGGTCCACCGCCTCGCGTCGTCCTGCCTCCATCCCCGCAGCAAGCCCTAGTGGCTGGTATGCCCTTGGGATACTTCACTCCAACGCCGGTGTCACAGAACCGACCAATTTATACAAGATTAAGTACAGATGTCCCCGCTAATACGTTGACACTCGTATACTTTGTCTTATATAAACCCGGTAGTCCAACGAAATCACGAAGGATCTCAAACCAACTTGCATCAAACCAAGATCGTAGTAATTCAGCATAACCACATCATTGTTACAACCTTTTACAAATAATCTACATAGATTATATAACATCGGAGTACACTCTAGTTATTACAAACCGAGAATATAGGGTAGCGGAAGAAGCATAGTTTTAAAAGATAAAACCGTAGTTTAAGGGTTACATTGCCGTACAAGCTCATATCTTACAAAAGCAATATAAGGTAAGAGATCTACTAGAGACCATGCCCTATGGTCTAGTCTTCATCCCGGCGGGGAGAAGGCGATAGTTGCGGCAACCATTATAGAAGATGTCATACGCAACGGGAGGAATAAACCCCGAGTACTCAATTGTACTCAACAAGACTTACCCGACATGAAACAGAAATAAAGACTCCAAGGATTATGCAAAGCTTTATAGGTGGAGTTGGCTTACTCATTTTGCATAAAGAGCTTTAAGTGACAAGAGTAATCATGTTGTTATTAGCATCAAGTTAATCTTCATTAACCTGTTATCTAGGTTTGCACTGTGCTAAACAAGCAATTGAGTAGAGAAATACATAACCATAACGGGTTCATTATCCGCTATCTTGCCAAGTGTGATCAACCTTCCAAACAACTTAAAGTTTTCAAGTATGGAGATACTCCCGTCAAGCTTCTCACTATCCGGAGACGATGGCGATTCGAATCGATTACAACCCAGTGGGAAATATTCCTAACACTCTCCCGGCACACCCCGCTAAGGGTAGCCGTAGAACACCATTCGTACAACTCGGGAATCACGGATCCGAACGGCGCCTCACTTAGGGTCGCCACCATGCCATGAGGTCGGGAATTATAACACCCGCCTCGGACTTACGGACATGACTTCCCACACGGACATACCACGCCGGATATGCCAATGGATCGGGAATTATAACACTGTCGGCGGGTGAGACTTGATACTCTTCGCGATCCGGCCTAAGTTGAGCTACTAGGCTTCGCGGCGGATAACCTCGAGATCCGGCCGGCTAAGTGCTAGGCACTTGTTCAACATGACTAGGAAAGGCTCCATTCCTTGTGTGTGATTAATTTGCACGACGGTACGCTTCACTAACAAGGTTGGCCGACCATGTAGCTCATGCGCTCCGTCTTGCCTTCGATTTACATACACATGGTTATTTGCACGATAGCATATATAGCCAACCGTGAACCATCATCCTAATTTCTCGCAAGTGATTATTAATCACTCGACTTCTACCGTTTAAGCATGGCTAAGCAAATGCTACGGTATCATATCATTAGGATTTCAGGGATAATAACTGGACAAGGAATGATATAAATGCAGCAAGGGTGCCAATTCAATTCCTAGAACTTAATGCAACAATCATAAAGCATTTAGTAATTATAAAAGTTAGGAAGTTAAAATGCTCCGGGGCTTGCCTTTCACGAAGGTTGATGGTTCGTGTCGAGGACACTCAAGAACAACCTCCTCTCCGGCGTCGGGTTCGATCACCTGAACCTTCTGCTCCTGAGGATTCTCCGGCTCCTGCGGACACGTTCCCTCGAACTCCAACAGGGTCACTCCCCGCGGGCGCACCTATTGCATGCATATGCATTGAATAAGTATACCGAATACATAAGTGAGGATAGTGATGATGACATGATGCTAATGATGACCAGTTGATAAGATTACATCACTGGACACTCGTTTACCGAGTCCTCCAGCTATATTCAAATCACTATAAACAAGGTATTGTATTTTGCTTATGAAAAGCTAACACACTTACCAAATCTATACAACTGAACATATAACAACTCATCGGAGTTAAAGATCTAGCTTTTGCACCTAATACCTTACTCGAATTAAATTAAGCACATAAAATAACCTCTATTAAACATATTGGCATGGAAAACATGAGCTCAAACAATTAAGCAAAGGTGCCAAAGGTCATTAGGAGTAATGACCTAGGATCAACACTCAATCCAAAAAGTCAAACAATTCCTATAGTGATTAATCCAAATTAGAGATTAATTAAGGCATTAACCAATTAATTAATTAATCGTAAATAAGGCATAATATAAAATTACTCCAATTAAGTCCAAAATTTTATTTTAAGCTACTTACATCATAACTAAGTCACACAATAAATTTCATGATTTTTGGAATAACAAATAAATTAATAAAATTGAAAGAAGAAGCCTTTATTAATTAAATGAGCTAATTAATTAACATGCAAAACATTGCCCAAAATCAGATTTCATATTTTTCCTAGATCAAGCATCTCATGAGAAGACTACACAAAAATTTTCATAATTTTTGGAGCTATGATAAATTTTATACAAAATAGACAAATACAAGCACTATTGATTCAAAACTAAATTTGAAAATCATTTTTAAAAAGGAAAACAGGCACGCGGGCCGATTCCACTAGCTCGGCCCACTTGGCTCGCGCGGCGCGCTGCGCGCGGCCCAGCGGTGGCAGCAGCAAAGCTGGCCCGAGCGCGAGCGAGCCGGCCACGACGCGGCCCACGCGAGCGCGGAGCGGGCGCGCGCGGACGGCGGCCTCGGCGGTTTTGCAGAAAAGGCCTCGTAGTCTAGGAGAATTACGATTAAGTCCAACTTAAACTTTTATACTATTGACCGAGTCTAGCACTTTACACCGGACCCCCTGGACTTTATCAAATTCACAAAATGAAGTCCCCGATTGGCTCCCGAGCGAGCACGCTGCGGGCGCTCGGCGACGGCGGACTTGCCGACGGCGATGTTTTCCGGCGACACGACCTACCCTACCCGACTCCCGCGACGACGCGCATCCAACGGCGTAGAAAAAGCAGGCTATGGTGAGCTAATGACGGCGGCGGCGCACAGGCGACGGCGGCGCTCAGAGCTCACAGTGGCAAGCTCCGTTCCGGCGAGACCACGGCGCTAGGGCTAGCAAGGTCTTCGACGTTGCGTCTACATGGCAGGGCGACTCCAGAACACTAACGAGAAGAACAGGAGGAAGGTGGAGGTGCGCTGGCATGGCGAGCTTGAGCTCGTGGCCATGGCGGCGGTGCGGCAAGCAAGCTCACCTTGCGATGTCACGGCGCAAGGCGGGGTCGTGGAGGTAGAGTGGCTCGTGGCGGAGCTGTGGACGTGGGGAATCGGAAAATGATCAAGTGGCGAGGGCGAATTTTGGGCGACGGTGATGGCGGCCGATGGGAGCGGAGGAGAGAAAATGGAGGAGGAAGAGAAGAAGAAGCGGCCGGCTTCGGCCTTGGGCGGTGCGAGGAGGTGGCGGGACCTTCGCGTCGTCGTCCACGCGCCCGGCCGCGCGGGAAAGCCGGGAAGGCGCGGGATGGCCACGGCGACGGCGGAGCGGGGAGAGGGATGGCGGGGGTGCGCGGCCGGGAAAATTTTACCTTTTTCCATTGCTCCAAATTTCATTTTGAAACTTGAAAAAGTGTAAACACGAAAGTTGCTCAAAATAATTTAAACTACAACTTTGCTTTTTGGACCATATCAAAATTCCCAATATTTTTGAATTTAGGTTTTCAAATTTGAATTTGAATTTCAAACACCACTCAAATGCAATGCCATTAATTAACCTAATGATGATTATGCACATGTAATTAGGCCCTAACACTTGAGGTGTTACGGCCTTCCCCCTTAAGAAAATCTCGTCCGAGATTTTGAAAAACGTACCATTTGAAATAGAAAGATGGATAAGTATTTTTCAGATAGTCCTCTCGTTCCCATGTTGCATCTTTCTCATTTGTGATTACTCCAAACCACTTTGAACAGTTTCACCACTCATTGCGAGTCACCCGTTCTATAACATCCAAGACCTTCTTGGTTTTTCTTCATAAGAAAGATCGAGATTGTAATTTGATACCCCCGACTTTAACTTCTTCTTCCGAAATGCGAAGACATTTCTTCAAGCGAGAGACATGGAAGACTGGAAAGATAGTTCCCATTTCAGGAGGTAGTTGAAGTTTGTAGGCTACTTTTCCACACTTCTCAATGATTGGATAAGGTCCAATATAACGAGGCGCGAGTTTACGCTTCACACCGAAACGTTTCACACCTTTCATGGGCGACACCTTGAGATATACATGATCACCCACCTTGAACTCAATAGACTTTCTTCGCTTATCAGCATAACTCTTTTGTCGAGCTTGAGCAGCTTCCATATTTTTCTGGATTTTCCGGACTTGCTCTTCGGCATCTTTGACGAAGTCACTTCCATAATACATTCTTTCCCAGTTTCTACCCAATTCAAAGGAGTCCTACACTTCCGGCCATACAAGGCTTCGAAGGGAGGCATCTTGATACTCTCTTGATAACTATTATTATAAGAAAATTCTGCTAAAGGCAACCATTTATCCCATGGTCCTTTACGGGATATAACACAAGCTCGAAGCATGTCTTCTAGAATTTGGTTCACACGCTCGGTTGTCCCGAAGTTTGCGGGTGATAAGTTTGAGCTGTGAAGTGTTTGAGTGCCAAGATCTTGTTGGAGATGTTGCCGAAACGAGTTTTGTAAACCGGGTTCCCCTATCCGAGACAATAGTCTTGGGTACCCCGTGAAGACGAACTACTTGTTCAAGGTAAATCTCAGCATACTTATGAGGATGATAGTCAGTCCTTACAGGAATGAAGTGAGCTGACTTTGTCAGACGATCGACGATCACCCAGATAGAGTCAAAACCCTTTGGAGTGGTTGGCAAACCAACAATAAAGTCCATGCTGATTTCTTCCCACTTCCAATCTGGAATAGACAAGGGTTGCAGCAATCCAGGTTTCATGTGTATTGCTTTTACACGGCAACAATTGTCGCAACGAGCAATAAAAGCTGCAATTTCTTTCTTCATTTTGGGCCACCAGAAGTAAGGTTTTAGGTCTTGGTACATCTTACTACTTCCAGGGTGAATGGACAACTTAGAAGAATGAGCTTCGGATATAATTTGATTCCTTAGCTCTTTGTTGTTTGGCACAACAAGTCTATCCTTAAACCGAGAGAATTCCTTGATCATCAACTTTAAAATGCTTGATTTCTTGCTCCTTCATCTTTTTCTTGATGCCTAATACACTTTTATCGGTCTTTTGCAGCTCCATGATTTGGTTTCGAAGAGAGCATTCCACCGTGAGATTATGAAGAACAATAGGATGAAGAAGACGAGACATATGAAAATCTTCAACAACTAAGGAGTGGCAATGTGACTTTTCGCTCAAGGCATACGCAACCACATTTGCCTTGCCAGGATGATAATGCACTTGAAGATTATAGTCCTTGATCAACTCCAACCATCTTCTTTGACGCATGTTCGGCTCGGGTTGAGTGAAGATATATTTGAGGCTTTTATGATCGGTATAGATATTGCATACATTACCGAGTAGATAATGTCTCCATATCTTGAGCATGAACAACAGCGACTAACTCTAAGTCATGAGTGGGATAATTGACTTCGTGTTTCCGGAGCGACGCGAGGCATAGGCAATGACTCGGCCATCTTGCATAAGAACACAACCCAAACCGGTGCACGATGCATCACAAAATATGTCAAAAGGCTTCTCGATATCCGGTTGAGCTAATATAGGAGCGGAAGTCAACAAAGTCCGCAAAGTATCAAAAGCCTTCTTACACTCGGAGTCCACAGGGAATTTTTCATCCTTTTGAAGCAATCGTGTCATGGGCTTGGCAATTTTAGAGAAGTCCTTAATGAAGCGACGATAATATCCAGCTAGACCAAGAAAACTTCGAACTTCATGAACGGAAGTCGGAACTTTCCAGTCTAACACCTCTTGCACTTTTGAAGGATCAACAGAAATCCCATCTTCAGATAATACATGACCTAGGAAAGGTACCTTCTTCAACCAAAACTCACACTTGCTGAACTTAGCATAAAGCTGATGCTCACGCAAGCGAGTCAAGACAATTCTCAGATGCTCAGCATGCTCTTCTTCATTTTGAGAATAGATAAGAATGTCATCAATGAAAACCACCACGAATCTATCCAATTCGGGCATGAATACCTTATTCATAAGGTATGTAAAGTGGGCGAGGAGCATTGGTCAAGCCAAAAGACATGACAAGATATTCAAACAACCCATAGCGGGTTGAGAAAGCAGTTTTGGGAATATCTTCGGGACGAATCCTGATTTGATGATATCCCGATCTCAAGTCAATCTTGGAGAATACCTTAGCCTTTGATAGTTGATCAAACAAGATATCAATATGAGGAAGAGGGTACTTATTTTTGACAGTAACGGCATTGAGCGGGCGATAATCCACGCACATGCGCAATGTTTGGTCCTTCTTCTTCACAAAGATAACAGGACTACCCCATTCGGAAGGAACTGGAGCGAATGAAACCCTTCTTTAAAAGTTCACCTAATTGAGTTTTAAGCTCTTTCAACTCATTGGGTGGCATTCGATATGGTCTTCGAGAGATAGGAGCGTGTACCAGGGATTAATTCAATTTTGAACTCCACATCACGTTCGGAGGTAATCCGGCAAGTCATCGGGAAAGACATCCAGGAAACTCACAAACCACGGGAATATCAGCAATGGCCTTTGCTTGGCGGCATTAGCCGTATTGCGAATGGTGGTATCACGAGGGAGCTCAACTAGGAAAGCTTCGTTATTGGTAGGATCTCTCAACATTACCACACGAGTGGTAGTGTCAATAAGAACTCCATTCGGCTCATCCAATTCATACCCGAATTACATCGATTCCCAGACAGGCAACACTATAAGGTTCACAATATAGGTTCGACCCTCAACTAAAATGCTCACATCTTTTACTATCTGATCAGTAGAGACGTGAGTCCCAGTGGCACTAATGCAATAACCCCCATGAGTTACAGTAGTTATGTGCTGACTGAACTTGGATGCAAAAGTAGGACTCATAAAAGAATGTGAAGCACCCGAATCAAATAGCACAACTGCGGGTTGTTGGTTCACTAGGAACTTACCAGCGGTGACAACCTCACCGAGATGGTATCTCTTCAATGATAGTATAATGAACATTACCGGGACGAACATTCCCTTGATTCATCTTCCTAGGTGGGGACAATTATTCGCCCAATGTCCCGTGGTTGCAATTCCAACATGGCCTATTGCTTGGAGGGACATTGAAACCGCCTTGCCCGGATGTATTCTTGGGAAGAGCAATGGTATAACCCTTGCGATAACCGGTCTTGAAGCGAGGTTTCTTCGAGGAGGACGATATCGATATTAACAAGCGGGTGGACGATTCGAGTTCTAGGCATGACGGGAGCCTAGGCGAGAAGCTCCGCTTCATATGCCCTCTTGCGGCTCTTGGAAGCAAAGCATAAATATTGTCATTATTCTCTTGAGTTAGAGTATCACCGACAAACTCATTAAAAGTCGCACACTGCGAGTTACCCATAGATTTCATCAACTTAGGGCCAAGTCCCCTCTTGAAACTAGCAATCTTCTTGGCTTCGGTATCAACCATTTACGGAGCATAACGAGACAAATGGTTGAAAGCCCGATGATATTCGTAAAAGTTTTGGTGTCTTGAGTCGGTCTCATGAACTCCGTATGCTTGATAGCCATAAGACCGGGAGGAATGAAACGTGCTCGAAAACCTCACGGGCGATTCCGAGACAAGATTGGTATTAGCGAGGTAATGCCTTCCAATAGTTGGCCCACCAAATACCCGCCGAACCTTGAAGCGAGATAAGAAGCATACTCCACTTTCGAGGCCCTCGTAAGCTGAGCAAACGAAACCTTTGCTCTACGAATTCAGCCATTCATCGGCTGAAGTGGTTCTTTGGTCTCTTCAAAGGTAGGAGGTTTGGTGTCCATGAAATCCTTGAAGTTACTCGACGATTTGGTTCCGATGGGCATCACGACCACCACGATTCGCCAACATACGAACCTGTTTCACCCATGAGACGCCGACTTTCCACCATGGTATGCATAAGCGCCTCGGAGTAGGCGGAGGTGGAGGCCGAGGAAGACCATGGTGCTCACCGTGATGGTGGTTTTCAGCCATGCGAGATATGCGCAAATAGTGAGTATTGATGATGTCCAAAAAGTGTGGGTAACTTATATAATCATGCCAAACTGAATTCATTGGAGAAGAAACTCGAACAATAAATAGAGGCACAATCATAAATCTCCACAAGACATTGTCATCAATAACATCACCGGGCGCAATATCGCGATGTATACGAAAACACATTTTACCAACAACTAAAAGGTTCCCATATCGAGGAGTTTCCTTAAGACCATTTAAAGTGAGAGATGCAACTTCTTATAGGAGGACACTTTTTAGAGAAATGGCGTATTAAAAACTTTTGAGGTAAGAAGTTTTATAAGGGAGGACAAGTGCAATTATTATATGAATGTCATGATGCATGCACGATCCGTACGTCCTTACAATCCTAACTTTGATTCTGACGTTCTAGACGGTGGCATACATACATTCTCTCATATAACGTAACTAGTCGAACTAACGTGAGCGTTGTTAGTGTACCTGCAAGAAATTTTCATTTCAGCCCAACAATTCCCAATATAACACACAAGGAAAGCAGTAACACAATTTACGCACCCCCCTCCATCAATGCATATTCCCAATATACGTAGATGTAGGTGCACGATACCCGAATCATCGTCAGAAGACGGCGTCACCAAGAATGGTGGAAAACACCCTCACATGGGGCACTTTCATATAAACATGTGTGGAACATGTGAATACTTCAGTACCATATAAGCACTCCCCTAGATCGGCGTTTGTCCGATCATGCTCTCACAACTCACCTTACCTTGGCGACGATTCAAACATTAACACTAGCGACATATATGGCTAATTCATATATGAAGGTTACCACCACCATTAGACCACAGGGTAACAAGTGCGGTCAAGTTATCACTCTTCATACCTTAGCAAGGCGTCGATGCAATATTTAAATTTCCCCCAGGTTAATACTTACTAAGCCACCGTAAGTCCTTATATGGGCATAAAAGATATGAACACTCGGCAACCTTTATGTTCGAAATTAAGTTTTCGCAAAAGCTTTTGTTTTGTTACACAAATGACGTGTTTAGTCTTGAACCATGCTCCGATGCCATTTTGTCACGAACCGACCAATTTATACAAGATTAAGTACGAGATGTCCCCGCTAATACGTTGACACTCGTATACTTTGTCTTATATAAACCCGGTAGTCCAACGAAATCACGAAGGATCTCAAACCAACTTGCATCAAACCAAGATCGTAGTAATTCAGCATAACCACATCACCTGTTACAACCTTTTACAAATAATCTACATAGATTATATAACATCGGAGTACACTCTAGTTATTACAAACCAGAATATGGGGTAGCGGAAGAAGCATAGTTTTAAAAGATAAAACCGTAGTTTAAGGGTTACATTGCCGTACAAGCTCATATCTTACAAAAGCAATATAAGGTAAGAGATCTACTAGAGACCATGCCCTATGGTCTAGTCTTCATTCCGGCGGGGAGAAGGCGATAGTAAAAAGCAACCATTATAGAAGATGTCATCGCAACGGGAGGGAATAAACCCCGAGTACTCAATTGTACTCAACAAGACTTACCCGACATGAAACAGAAATAAAGACTCCAAGGATTATGCAAAGCTTTATAGGTGGAGTTGGCTTACTCATTTTGCATAAAGAGCTTTAAGTGACAAGAGTAATCATGTTGTTATTAGCATCAAGTTAATCTTCATTAACCCGTTATCTAGGTTTGCACTGTGCTAAACAAGCAATTGAGTAGAGAAATACATAACCATAACAGGTTCATTATCCGCTATCTTGCCAAGTGTGATCAACCTTCCAAACAACTTAAAGTTTTCAAGTATGGAGATACTCCCGTCAAGCTTCTCACTATCCAGGAGACGATGGCGATTCGAATCGATTACAACCCAGTGGGAAATATTCCTAACACTCTCCCTAAGCACACCCCGCTAAGGGTAGCCGTAGAACACCATTCGTACAACTCGGGAATCACGGATCCGAACAGCGCCTCACTTAGGGTCGCCACCATGCCATGAGGTCGGGAATTATAACACCCGCCTCCGGACTTACGGACATGACTTCCCACACGGACATACCACGCCGGATATGCCAATGGATCGGGAATTATAACACTGTCGGCGGGTGAGACTTGATACTCTTCGCGATCCGGCCTAAGTTGAGCTACTAGGCTTCGCGGCGGATAACCTCAGATCCAGCCAGCTAAGTGCTAGGCACTGTTCAACATGACTAGGAAAGGCTCCATTCCTTGTGTGTGATTAATTTGCACGACGGTACGCTTCACTAACAAGGTTGGCCGACCATGTAGCTCATGCGCTCCGTCTTGCCTTCGATTTACATACACATGGTTATTTGCACGATAGCATATATAGCCAACCGTGAACCATCATCCTAATTTCTCGCAAGTGATTATTAATCACTCGACTTCTACCGTTTAAGCATGGCTAAGCAAATGCTACGGTATCATATCATTAGGATTTCGGGGATAATAACCTGGACAAGGAATGATATAAATGCAGCAAGGGTGCCAATTCAATTCCTAGAACTTAATGCAACAATCATAAAGCATTTAGTAATTATAAAAGTTAGGAAGTTAAAATGCTCCGGGGCTTGCCTTTCACGAAGGTTGATGGTTCGTGTCGAGGACACTCAAGAACAACCTCCTCTCCGGCGTCGGGTTCGATCACCTGAACCTTCTGCTCCTGAGGATTCTCCGGCTCCTGCGGACACGTTCCCTCGAACTCCAACAGGGTCACTCCCGCGGGCGCACCTATTGCATGCATATGCATTGAATAAGTATACCGAATACATAAGTGAGGATAGTGATGATGACATGATGCTAATGATGACCAGTTGATAAGATTACATCACTGGACACTCGTTTACCGAGTCCTCCAGCTATATTCAAATCACTATAAACAAGGTATTGTATTTTGCTTATGAAAAGCTAACACACTTACCAAATCTATACAACTGAACATATAACAACTCATCTGGAGTTAAAGATCTAGCACCTGCACCTAATACCTTACTCGAATTAAATTAAGCACATAAAATAACCTCTATTAAACATATTGGCATGGAAAACATGAGCTCAAACAATTAAGCAAAGGTGCCAAAGGTCATTAGGAGTAATGACCTAGGATCAACACTCAATCCAAAAAGTCAAACAATTCCTATAGTGATTAATCCAAATTAGAGATTAATTAAGGCATTAACCAATTAATTAATTAATCGTAAATAAGGCATAATATAAAATTACTCCAATTAAGTCCAAAATTTTATTTTAAGCTACTTACATCATAACTAAGTCACACAATAAATTTCATGATTTTTGGAATAACAAATAAATTAATAAAATTGAAAGAAGAAGCCTTTATTAATTAAATGAGCTAATTAATTAACATGCAAAACATTGCCCAAAATCAGATTTCATATTTTTCCTAGATCAAGCATCTCATGAGAAGGCTACACAAAAATTTTCATAATTTTTGGAGCTATGATAAATTTTATACAAAATAGACAAATACAAGCACTATTGATTCAAAACTAAATTTGAAAATCATTTTTAAAAAGGAAAACAGGCACGCGGGCCGATTCCACTAGCTCGGCCCACTTGGCTCGCGGCGCGGCGCCTGCGCGCGGCCCAGCGGTGGCAGCAGCAAGCTGGCCCGAGCGCGAGCAGGCCGGCCCACGACGCGGCCCACGCGAGCGCGGAGCGGGCGCGCGCGGACGGCGGCCTCGGCGGTTTTGCAGAAAAGGCCTCGTAGTCTAGGAGAATTACGATTAAGTCCAACTTAAACTTTTATACTATTGACTGAGTCTAGCACTTTACACCGGACCCCCTGGACTTTATCAAATTCACAAAATGAAGTCCCCGATTGGCTCCCGAGCAGAGCACGCTGCAGGGCGCTCGGCCGACGGCGGACTTGCCGACGGCGATGTTTTCCGGCGACACGACCTACCCTACCCGACTCCCCGCGACGACGCGCATCCAACGGCGTAGAAAAAGCAGGCTATGGTGAGCTAATGACGGCGGCGGCGCACAGGCGACGGCGGCGCTCAGAGCTCACAGTGGCAAGCTCCGTTCCGGCGAGACCACGGCGCTAGGGCTAGCAAGGTCTTCGACGTTGCGTCTACATGGCAGGGCGACTCCAGAACACTAACGAGAAGAACAGGAGGAAGGTGGAGGTGCGCTGGCATGGCGAGCTTGAGCTCGTGGCCATGGCGGCGGTGCGGCAAGCAAGCTCACCTTGCGATGTCACGGCGCAAGGCGGGGTCGTGGAGGTAGAGTGGCTCGTGGCGGAGCTGTGGACGTGGGGAATCGGAAAATGATCAAGTGGCGAGGGCGAATTTTGGGCGACGGTGATGGCGGCCGATGGGAGCGGAGGGAGAGAAAATGGAGGAGGAAGAGAAGAAGAACTGGCCGGCTTCGGCCTTGGGCGGTGCGAGGAGGTGGCCAGGACCTTCGCGTCGTCGTCCACGCGCCCGGCCGCGCGGGAAAGCCGGGAAGGCGCGGGATGGCCACGGCGACGGCGAGGAGCAGGGAGAGGGATGGCGGGGTACTGTAGCGGCCAGGGAAAATTTTACCTTTTTCCATTGCTCCAAATTTCATTTTGAAACTTGAAAAAGTGTAAACACGAAAGTTGCTCAAAATAATTTAAACTACAACTTTGCTTTTTGGACCATATCAAAATTCCCAATATTTTTGAATTTAGGTTTTCAAATTTGAATTTGAATTTCAAACACCACTCAAATGCAATGCCATTAATTAACCTAATGATGATTATGCACATGTAATTAGGCCCTAACACTTGAGGTGTTACAGCCGGTCCTCGGGGCACACAACCAGGCGGCCCAACAAGAGCCTTCTTCTACTTGGTCACCATGGTCACAGCTTCGCCATCGTCCTCTTTTCCTTCTTCCATTGTTGTTGGCAATGGTGCCACCTCCAAGTGGCTGGCACTGGCTTCTCCACTCTTCCCGGCCCCTTTCGCCTCAACAGTGTCCTTATAGCTCCTGACATTATTAAAAATCTTCTTTCTGTTCGCAAATTCACTACTGACAATGTTGTTTCAGTTGAATTTGACCCTCTTGGTGTTTCTGTGAAGGATCTCCATTCCAAGGACACCCTCCTTCGACGTAACAACTCGGGACCTCTCTACACCTTGCAGCTGGCTACGCTCTTGTGGCTACTCCCTCCCCAACTACATGGCATCGTCGCTTCGGTCACCCTGGCAGACTCTTGCCCAGTCCTCTTCGATCATCTGCAGCAAGTCTACAAAGATGCACAAGTTTCTTGTGTATTTGAGAAACAAAAGGCCAAAATAATGTTGACCTTGATAAACTTTTTTTTTCTCACAGCATTCTCCTTTAAAACAGCGATTGGAGATGGATCAGTGTCTTCCTTGTACTCGAGGTTTTGAGCTAAAATCAGGAAGCAGCCAACGAACAATGGGGTTGGCGTATTTCCAATAGTCAGTAGCTCACAATGCTATTCTTATGACTGCCTGTTAATAGAACCGATGAAGTTTGAACAACAGTTGTTTAAAAAGGTGAGCCAGTAACACTATATTGATTCTGTCATTTTAATTCTTACTTCTTAATCATTTTTTACCTGTATAATTTCCTCATGACACTTTATATATTTCACATTTATTTATCAGAAATTTACCCTCTATTTCTCCATAACTCCTATGGTATCATTGTGAGTGTTAAATACCAACTGCCCTTCATGAATTCCTCCGGCTTCAAGTGTTGGACAATAATCCCGCAGCAACGCGCGGGGTATCATCTAGTTTCATAAAAAGGGAAACATAAATGCTGGCTCTATTTCAAATTATAAGGCTTTTTTGCTTTTCAATTCATAGTTTTCGTTATGTACTTAGATGTACGCTATGTCTAGATGTATAGTAAAATCAATATATTTAGAAAAACGAAAACGTCTTATAATTTGATGAAATGGAGGGAGTAGTTATGTAGTCTTCTTGTTTCCGGTTTGGAAAAAAAATATTTGGTAGCTTTTTTTCTCCTATTGCAGCACATGGACACTGTTGCTAGTTTGAAATTATATAAGACATTTTGACTTTATAGATATATAGCTTTCGTTATGTATTTAAATATACACTATGTGTAGAGATGTAATAAAATAATGTATTGACATCTTATATAAATTCGAATGGAGGGAGTATACGAGAAAATGCTGACACAAGTCGATGAGAAATCAATGGCTTTGAAATTCTTATTAAAGCTCATTTTCAACTATATATAGGACAAGTCATCATGCAATAGAAATACATTTACTAATAATAATGTTTGTGTAAATAAAGGTCATAGTTGATCATTAACGTAGACTTTTTAGCTTTTCTCTCTCTATATATATAGATTTTGCTATGTACTTAAATATACATATGTCTAGATACATAATAGTAAGAGTAATATATCTAGAAAAGCTCAAACTTCTTATATTTTGAAACTAAGAAAGAACTATTTAAGGATGTACACTAACTTGTTGTCTTGTCATTATGGTGTGAGTAGTGGGCTAAGGCTCTGTTTGGCAGGGCTCCTACCCGCTTCGGTTTGGACTCCTCTAGAGGAGAGCCCTGCCAAACATTTTGAGGAGGAGCCCTTTTTCTCTAAGAAGGGAAAAGAGCCTGGAATTTTTTGGAGATATTACAAATTGTGCCTCCTCCAAAAGCTGCTCCGGCTCCTGCAGGAGTGAAAGCTCCGGTTTGGTTTTGGTAATTAATGACACTCTACGTTGCTAATGCTTTGCTCTAAGTGTGGTTAGACACATAGCAACGTGACGGTGGATGATGGAGCATGGTGATCACGGTGATGAACATGAAGGATGTAAAGTGATCGAGCTCCGACGGAGGCCCATGGAGATCAAGGCGAAGGTATACTTGATAGGGCTTTCCGGTTTAGTGGTCAAGACACTTAGCGAGTGTGACCACATTTAGGATCGATAACCGACTATCAAGAGGGGTTTCCTCGGTTCATTCGCGGTCCTAAGTGCCTCTAGTTGTGACTTTGCATGATGCATGAGAGGCTAACTAGAGAGCTAACACTTGTCGACGTGATCTTGAGAAGATACGCTAACTCAGGTGCTTAAGAAGTGATCTACTCTGTGGAGTTAGCACCTTGGACAAGTGGTTTGGAGATTGGATCGACGACAGTGCGACATCGAAGATCAAACAAAGAGGTGGCGTTGATCGTGCTTTGGTTTGTAGGGTAGAGTTGGGTTTGGGTCCCTCTCTCCCTCCCGCCGAGCTTGCGAGGCGGGATTCGGCGCTTTCGGGAAAATTGGAGGCATATTTTCTATTGCGCCGGATGCAAATTGTTGGAGAAGTTGGCGTTCACGGCGGGCTGGAAAACCTTGTTTTCTGGGCGCCGGACGCGGCGGCCGGACGCGCGGCCAGGCGGGCCGGACGCGTCCGGCGTGTTTGGATCGGCGCATGTTGGCTGGCGGGACGAAGAGCGTCGACGCGGGCGGCGGACGCGTCCGGCGGTGGCCGGACGCCGACCGAAACTTTCGGCCGAGCCGTCTCTCGCGCGTGAGGGCACGCCGACGCACGCGCACGCGACGCGGTCGCCGGGCGGACGGCGAATCGCGGTGATCGTCGGCGCTTGGTGACGTGGCGACTTTAAACTCCAACGGTCGGCTGGGCGCGGCGCGCTGAAGAGCGCCGGACGCGTCCGGCGGGCAGCGGCGGACGCGTCCGGCGCGTGTTGCGGCGTCAGCCCGAGGGGCAACGGCTATTTTCGGAGGAGGCTCTATAAATAGACGTTTGGCCGGCCATGGGAGGCTCTCTTGGCCATTTTCACATACTTGTGCATCCTTTGAGCTAGAGAGACACTCCCCCACTCATCTCTTTCATTCTTGAGCATCTCTTGTGAGATTTGAGTGGCAAGACAAGTGATTTGCATTGAGAGTTGCATCTAGAGGCACTTGTTCTTCGAGTGGGCTGCGGATTCTTGTTACTCTTCGGTGATTCCCGTCACCGTAGACGGTTTGGAGCAGCGGGTGGTGGTTGAGCTCGACTTGGTGATTGTTCGAGGCCACACCGGGTTCTTGTGAGGGTTCTTGATCCTTCCCCGCGGGAGTTCACGAAAGGATACTCTAGTGGATTGCTCGTGGCTTGTGGATCCTTGTCTTGTGTGGAGATTGCAGCTCCCCATTGGGGTCTTTGGCACCGAGCCAATTGAGCGGGCAACTCACCAAGCAAGTGTATCGCCACAACGAGGAGTAGCTTGCCGGGAAGCAAGTGAACCTCGGTAAAAAATCATTGTGTTGATTCGTGATTGCCGAGGCTTCGACCTCCTTGTGCTTATGCTTGAGCTCTCTAGGTGATTGGCTTCTACACCGGTGATTGGCTATCTTCTACTCTTCACGGCGGTATAACATTCGATCATCTCTTACTTTCCGCAAGGTAGAATTGCTTGTTGTGGTCGGTCGGGAACCACTCATTGTGTAGTTTAAATCCCGTGGGTAGAATTGCTTGGTTGGTTTCGGTGAACCGACATTGTGTAGCTTGATCACCGTTGTTGTGCATGCAATTAAATTGAGTAGCCTTGCATGATAGGACGGCTTGCTTAGAGTAGTCGAAGCACTTGCTTTGCACATTTGCCGCCTTGCTATCTAATTGGGTTGTCTAGTGTTCTTGATAGAAATTTTATTAGGCTATTCACCCCCCCCTCTAGCCATTGTGACCTTTCAAGGAGGTACCTTGCCAAACACACCCTAAAGGCATCTCCAAAAATTTGCTATCCCAACTTAGAATCCATATAAATTTTGGCAAAATAAGAAAAAATAACCTCCAATAGTTTGGCAAAATAATTTGGCATCAATAACAACTTGGTATATCTTCCCTCAGCGCGCGCAAATATACGTGTGCGTATACGGCTTGGCATCCGGGGCTCTTTGTTGCGTTTTTTAAAAGGAACTGGAGGGATCATGGTCCCTGCAGGCAATTATTAATGAAAAGAGGAAACAACAGTTTAAGTTACAAGGAAAACAGCAAAATAAACAAACAAAAAAGAACATGACCTAGTTAACAACACTCAGACTCAAGATTCTCAAAAAAAACACTCAGACTCAAGAAACAAAGAAAATAATGAAAAAATCAACCTAATACAACAATCTATTGAAGACTTTGGTACCATTGATCAAACTAATGAGAGAGTCCTGTTTTCACCCTTAAGCTCACCCAATGAACTTCATTCAAGAAGAGGGATTTGCATTGTTGTAAATTCAAGTTGTTATTGAAGACAATGTCATTTCTAGCCTTCCAAATTATCCAGGCCATAAGAATGATGTCAATCATGAAGAATTGACTCTGAAGTTGATCTCTGATTGCAAAATATTGGTCATTGTGCCCTCATCAAGTATTGTGCTAAAGCCCAAAATTACCCAGCACTGCTGTGCAAAGGGGCAATGCCAGAACAGATGGTCAATGGTTTCTTCATGGGGTAAGTAGAAAAAGGCATAGTTGTAGGAGTTTAGCTGCATGTTCTTCCTCCTGAGGACATTCCTAGTATTCAGCTTATCTAGTTGTAGGAGTTTAGCTGCATGTTCTTCCTCCTGAGGACATTCCTAGTATTCAGCTTATCATTCAACAGTCTTAGCATGGCTCTTCGTTCGTTCAGCTTGTTCTTTATTTCGTTAGCGGGCTTAGCGGGCCTCTCCATTTTGTTAGCGGACTTTTTTATTTTACAAGTCAAAAAATACCAAACTAGTTTTGAGAGTACACAAATCACAAGATTTGGCAAGTAGAGTTTGACGAACTCTTGAAGATGCTATAATATAATAGCATGCTTAGGATCTTGAGACTAGTGATCGAGGGGACCATGAGCAAATTATTATAGGGTACCCTCACTCCTGCTGTCGGTCATTGTACTGGCGGTTCCAGACGTATTTCTACAGGCGCAGACCGCTACCGCCAGTGTTGATCGACAGTAGAAATAACTAGCTATACAAACCATATGCATATATATATCTCGCTCTCAGATCTTTAATTATATGCAAGCGATTCTCTCAAATCCCGATATATATATATATATATATATATATATATATATATATATATACGGCAGTCTTATTTACACCTAGGTGTAGAATAGTTATTCTACACCCAGACACATCCAACCGTCATCGGCCGAACCAAACCAGCGCGCACTGTCCGACCGCACCGAGCCGCCCGAACCGACCGCATACAGCGCACACCCGCCCCGACCGTTTCCTCTTCCCCGAATCGCGACGGCCTTCTCCTCTCAAGCGGCGGCGACCCATCTTCCACCGGCGCCGCTTCCCCTCCTTCCACGACCGCGGCACACCACGCGAGCCGACGGTGCATCCAGCGCATCCCGGCGGTGCCCCCAGCCCAGTCCCGGCGGCGCCTCGACCTCCGCCCCCAGCCCCTAGCCCAGCACCGGCGCATCCCCTTTCCCCCGCCACCCCCAACCCAGCATCGCAGCCCCGGCCATCTTCCCCAGCGATCTCGGCTGCCCCGACAACGGCTCGGCCAGGCCTGATCTGCTCGCTTGGACGGATGTAGAGGGGGCGCAGGCAGCCAAAAAGCGGCAACGGCGTCATGCTCTGTCCGTGCGGCGGCCCGGCGTCCTGATCTGCGCACGGCCAGGTCGGGATGGATGTCGGAGCTCCTGCCACGGTGCCACCGATGCAGCCTGCGCACGCTGCTGCTCTCTCAGGTGCGCCCTCCGCAGACCGACGGCAAGTCGCGCAGCAGTCCCTCCCGTAGAGGCGGGGTCGGCTCTGAAGACTACTGAACAACTACCGAACACTACTGAATGCTACCGGACACCACTGAATAACTACCCCCGTAGCAGTTTTGTTAGTCTCGTTCGATTCGAGCTCATACTCACGTCTATGGCTCCCTCTCAGAGCGAGGGCCAGCTGCGGCCTCCGGGTAGCTCCAGCAACTAGCAGCTGGCTGTCATCGAAGCTAGTGATTCTGATCTGCTACAAGTTCGGTGTATGTGTTCTAATTGCTTATCAGTCATGCACGCTACCACATCTTTCTTTTGCAGTGCTAATGCATTCTCTTGTCAATACTGAATGTACTGAATTTATTTGCCATACTAATCTGGGAAAAATATGGGAAGGATTGAGGAAACAGAGAAGTATTGTCATTGAGTTTGCATGCATACCGACTGACTGAAAAAAGGATGCAGTATGGCAAATCCAAAAAGTGTCTAATGATCACTGCTTTCTAATTTATGGGAAAAAAAAAACAAAAGCAAAAATAGCCTAACAATACTTGAAGGTACGAGAGGTGGACGGGTGGCGCGCCTTGCCCCACGGATCTCTTGTGTGTTATGCTCTAAATATCACATAAGACATCCGTTGTAGCACAAGCAGTTGATACTTACTGAATATTACTGAAATACTGGGTAAGAGTAACTGAAAGGTGCGCAAGTACTGAATGGTTGTACTAACACATAAGGGGATATACTGAATGAAAACGGAAATAGAATTATGCTTACTGAATGTTACTGAAATACTGGTACTAATACTAACTGCAAGGTGTGCAAGTACTCATAGTCCCAAAGATACTGATGACCGACTGAAACTTACGAGACATACTAATGACCAATCAGTATGGATGGCCGTGGTTAAGTATACTAAGAGATACTAAGTACCGTGAAATACTGAACAATGAAAATTGACATATAAAGAGGGATACTCCACCGTCAGTGAAGCAATTAACATCGGTGATTTCACCTAAATACTAAAAGATACCGACGAAAATGATGAAATGCTGATAAAATATTGATGAAACACTTAAGGATGCTGACAAAAAATATTGTTGATGAAAAATACTGATAAAATATTAATGAAATACTTGCTGAAGCATGCTTGCTGCATGTCTGAATGTGACGGGAGATGGAGAATGCCACTGGCATGCTACTGAAAGCCTGAACTCTGAAACACTATCAAAATACTGAAATGCATGTAGCAAGATCCTCTGTAACTGAAAACTACTGAAAGAAAAAGGAAACGTGAAGGTGAGAATCATAAAGTGTTTCTTTCCATCGGTACTTAGTTGAAGCATTGGGTGACAAAAACTGAGATTACCGAAACAAGTATACTGAGTGTCTGAATGATACGGAATACTGAGTGTCTGAATGCTATGGAAAGGTCAGAAAAAAGAAGATAACTGAAGCATGCTTAACTGGAATACAAAATTAGATACTGATTAGGAATACTGAGTGAGCATATTGAATGTTAAGACTGAAAAAAACATTGTTTATGAAATATGCACGACAAGTACTGAAAAAGACACTTACTGATAGATTACTGAGGAGCGACGCCATGGCCTTTCAGTATCAATGGCTATGCTCATGTATACTAAGAGATACTGAATACTATCAAATGTTACGAAGAAATACTGAACACTGACATACCGAGAGATACTAAAAAAATGGATAAAATATTGAAGGATACCAAGAGGTATTAAAAAAATCGATAAAATACTGAAGGATGATACTGTCATCTACTCGCACAAGAAATACTGAACATACCGAGAGGTACTAAAAAATTGGATAAAATACTAAAGGATGATACTAACATCACTGGACAACTACTGAAACAAATATGACATATACTGAAGAGTAATAATAAAGACATCAAAGGTAAAATACTGAAGATAGTGACAAAAATACTGACAACTACTAGAGTCATAGAACTGACAAAATACTTTGAGATACTAACACCTACTTGAAGATGTTAACAACTGAGATACTAACACCTACTTGAAGATATTAACAAATACTGAAGTTACAGTACCTGTTGTACCAGCTACTCTTGAAAATACTGATAATATACTTAATACTACTGAGATAGTTGGTATTACATCAGTACCTTTGTACAGTCGGTTACAACTTCAGTATCTTGTTAGTATTACATCAGTATTATAGTAGTATGTAATCAGTATTCTTCGGTGTAGCTCAGTACGCCATAGTGACAAGTCGGCTGCCGTGGTCGCCTAGGCGTGTGCCGGGGCGCGTCGCCGGATCGATGTGGGGAAGGCACCTCCATCGATTAGGGCTAGGCCTCTCCGATCGACATCCGAGATTGAGAAATGAATTGATAAAATATTGACAAAATACTAATAGCTACTGACTTAAATACTGAAGAAAAATACTGAGAAAATACAGAGAAAAACTAAATAAAATTACTAAGAAAAATACTAAAAAATACAGAGAAATAATGAATAAAAATAATGAGAAAATACTAAAGAAAAATAATGATAAAATACTGAGAAATACTATAGAAAAATACTTGAAGGTACTGACAAAATAATTACAAAATACTGACAGAACTCTTGGGATACTGGTAGAAATACTAATAAAATACTGATGAAATATTTAATATTCTGACATTCCTGACGTAATACTGATAAAAAGAACTACCGGGCTATACGAAGATACTGACGAAATACTGAAGATATTTAAGAAATATTGACAAAATACTGATGAAACTCTTGAGATACTGACGAAAAAACTTGAGATACTGACAAGTTGCATAAAAAAAACTGACAAGTACTTAAAAAGTATTTCTTGTCCCTACGGCATCGTACTTGCACGAACATTCTATAATTAGTGTGCAAGCAAAGTGATCGGCTTTATATGCACCAGTATATGCACTAACGAACACTCTATGTTGTAAAAAAAACATTCTATAATTAGTGGGCATGCACCAGCATATGGCAGTCGCAGGTGAGAGAAAAATACGGAGTAGTGTGCATGCTTCTGGCCTCGTCCACGACAACGAAACAGACAAAAAAAAAAGCACGAGCGTTGGTCCGCGGGAGTGGGCGCACGTGGGGCGGGTGCCGGGTCCACATCGAACTGCAGCGCGTGTGGGCAGCGGACTCGGGAGAGCGTGGGGGACCTCGCGCGCGCGCAGATTGGCTGGTGGGTCGGGTGCGCGGGCGCGCGTGGCTGGTTGGTTGGAGGTCCGTTGGGTTTGGTTGGTTGGGTCCAGGTGTAGAGTAAGTTATTATATATATATATATATATATATATATATATATATATACACAATGCAAGGAGAGTAATATTAACCTTCTTAGCTAGCCGGCAAAAACCTGCAGATCCGCGACCTCACACCGCGCGCGCGCGCTCTAGCTTCAGCTCGGACCCGGTGTGTGCTGCGCGCAGATCGATCGCCCGCGGGCGGCGGCGGCGGTGCGCGAGCGGTCGCGTCGTCGTCGTCGTCGGCGGCGAAGAAAAGTGCAATAACTATGGCCGTTGGGACAATCTCGCGCGAGCAGTACTGGAGCATTTAAGTCATCGGTGCAAAATTACGGGCGGCTTACAATATAAGCTGACAGTGATAATCAACTATTTACAGGCCACTCATTATAGACCCGCCGTATAAAAGTGAGGTTTGTACCGGCGGTATCCAACAAAAACCGCTAGTGAAAACGTGATTTACACTGACGGTGAAGTAAAGGAAAATGCCAGTATAAAAGCAATGTTTATACTGGCGGTTTCCAATGAAAACCGCTCGTGAAAATGATACGTATACTGGCGGTCCCGTAATGGGAAACGCCAGTATAAAAGTGAGTTATTTACGGGCGGCGTAGGCTATGATCCGCCTGTGGATTCCCATTTATACAGGCGGACTACGTCAGGGGGCCCATTTAGTTTGATACTGGCGGCCTCAATCACAAACCGCCTGTAGTTAAATTGGTGCCGCCAGTAGAAATCACCGATCGTACTAGTGCCTTATTATATATATACATGCATGTTCTTGGTGTTTTTTCTATCTCCTTGGGGCATTCTCGTACTTGGGTCATGGTCACAAGGATGAATAACAAGCTCATGATGATGAAGT
This sequence comes from Themeda triandra, assembly GCA_018135685.1. Classification (NCBI taxonomy): domain Eukaryota; kingdom Viridiplantae; phylum Streptophyta; class Magnoliopsida; order Poales; family Poaceae; genus Themeda; species Themeda triandra. The sequence continues at coordinate 214,219 of JAENPR010000266.1, forward strand.
AGCTCCCGACAGAAATAGCGATAGAATGTCTTGATGATTTGGAGGCCTTATGGACGTGATGTTGAGGTGGGACCAGATATATAGTCTTCCCAATGAAGCAATGTTAGGCCTTATCGTACGCTAGTAGGCTTGAATCCACATGCAGTCACACATAGTTCGCCGAGGGCTCACAGGCTAGCAAGCTTGAATCCAAATTATGTCCACTATGCGAATTATTGATATGGGTTTAGTCGCCCCACTACTGCCCCATAGGTTACTACGATACATTGGGCACTTGGCCCACTCCCCCCCCGAAAAGGAGGTGCTATCATGGATACTGAAGCTACTGAAGTCGGAAGCCCATCTAGGCCTCCAAGCCCACCTGCATCTTCTTGCCTGAGATGCCTTTTTTATGCTTCTTGAGGCTTTGTTCTAGCAAAGTCTCGATGGTGTCCATCTTGCCCTTGTTGATCGGTCTCTGAAAATGTTTTGCATAGAAATCAAAATCAGGTTCCTCAGAGGTATCTTCCTCACCCGCTAGGTCCCTCAACTTTTTAACCAGAAAATCTTGAGCAACTTGGAATGGGTCCTTGCCAACGTTAAGCTCTGTTTTTTTGGCTAATCTCTCACTCTTTTGCTGGACTGGGTTTTGAATATTACTTAGTTGGTCCGTACCATTACTAGTTGATCCCCTGTGGCTATGTCGGGTCAAACTCTTCTTGCATAGTAGGTTGATGTATGGGTACCGTGATTGACTCTAGAAAAGCAACAAAACATGTGCTCAGAATTGTCTTGCTGTTAGGACTGGTGTTAGCGCATCCGCATGTAAAGAGTCGTTGTTATAGCAAGTGACTATTTTTGCTTGTTGGTTGCTAGCATAAGAAATTTGTTATTTGTGTTCTATAATCAACACACATGTTCCCGGTTTTGTTTATGTTCTTGGTCTCTGCTGTCATCATACAATATACATGCTTTTACTACTGTACATATGATATCTTTTTATGTTTTTATTATTTTTCAGCCTGCTGATACAAGGATGTTTAGGCAACTAAACAACACTATGAAGAGAGAGGCGATGAGGATCCGACAGGAGGTGGGTGCAATGAGGATCTGATGGGAGGTGGTTGCGGTGGACAGTCTCAATCTCTTGCTTAGGGATGCGGGTTATGGTCCATTAGCCAAATTCTTTGGGGTGTTCACAGTGTTGACTCTCATGTCTAAGGGCGTCAGGGAGTGCAAGAAGCGCGCGCTTTGGAGAGTTTTCCGACACTTCGAGGTGGCTAAGGGAGAACGGAGAGGTCAAGGAAGCGATTTTGATAAAGAACTTCAATCGGCTATTTGATTAGGGGCTTTTAGTTTGCACATGAGACACCTTGAGTATGATCAGCTGAAATGCATGCAATGCATGCAGGCACTATTTCTTTTGTTTTCATGCTAGGGTTTGCTATGGCCCCATTTTTGTTTTCGATTTCACTCTGTGCGGTCTTGTTTTGGGTACATGATGCTTCAGACATTACTATAAATGATGATTTGCAGCAGTCACTGATTTATGCTCCATTTTCATTACTTCATATGATGATGAGTATGTCCACTCTTCGATGAAATATTGCTCTTTTCATGGTTGAGTCTGTCCATAGCACTGGAGGCTGAGGGTCAACTAATTTCCCACGTCTGCTGACAATCTCGCGAGTGGTGGTTGGTGTCCCGCACGTGTATCCCCTCGACGTTTCGCAAAGGGTTTGACTCACTTGTACTCGTCGTCTCCTGGACCATTTGGAAGGAGAGGAACCGACGGACGTTCGACGAGGTCCAATCACCGGTCAACATCGTGGCACAGAGGGCTAAGGAGGAGGCCGACGCTTGGGTGGAGGCCAGTTTCCGGGCACTGGCGCCTTTCGCCGCCGCTTAGTGCTTAGCTGAGAGTTTCTCCTTTAGAGCCACATCTAGTTTCCAGCTTAGTTACAACGACACTCGAAGCTCCGCCATCTAGCCGGCGCCATTTGTAAGTGTTCCCGTCCGTCTTGTCTAGGTACCTCGCCATGGCACGAGTCGGAATGTACTAAAAACTCCTGCTTCCCTTAATGAGACGTGCAGCGCACGATTTCGAAAAAAAAAGGTCAACTAATTGGAATGTGTAGGCCAATGATGACATAATGTTCTCTTTGTTAGCTGCCTTTAAGTGTATTTATGATGTTTGTCGAACCATTGCTTTAGCTGCTCAAGAACCTCCATTTGTCCTACCAGTTTGGCGCTCATGTGTATGCTACTGATGACATATTGTTTGTTGTTTATTTGAACTGGTAGTTGGTGATGGGCCTGGCTCCCTGTATCAAATCAAACAAAATCTCATGCTAGTCACCTGGCCCATGGGCCGAGCCACCCTTGCACCCGAAATGAAACGCGCCATTAGATACCAATCAATCCAATATCCTATATATATCATTTATATGCGGCTTGTAATCTCAAAAAAAAAAAGTTATATGCGGCTTGTCGCAAACCCACTCTGCAGCAGGTTCGCAGTACGAGCATTTACCTATTAATATTATCTTAGCTAAACTTGATCAGTCGCCCTCACCAAGGGGCGGCTAACTGTTATTTCCTGGCATGCCAGTTTATTATGAGAATAAAAAATATTAGGTCGGTCAATATAATAGTTCCAGAGAACAACGGAAGAAGTGTATAATCAAGTTGTGGTTCCTTAAAAAATTTGCCCCCAAGTTAATTACAACCTACATGATGTTCATGGAACACAGCCAAGGAAAACTATCATGCACCAACTTCACGGTTTAAGTAGTCGACAAACATTCTCTTTGCGCTATCAGCATCTGTTGGTGGTGGTGGCCCGCTCAGACTGTACTGCCCTGCCAGCTTGATGAAAGTTCGTCTCAGGCTTCGAAGCTCAGGCAGGCCAACAGATCTCTGAAGGTTGATGTGGCAATCAGTTAAGAATCCCAACTACATCAGAAGAACCAAGCATACTACGTGCATGCAGAGAAGGCAGAAGAAGCAAATCCTTCAAGTTTTACAATTTAAACATCTATAAAGTTGTGTAACTATTTATAGATTAACCATATCGAGAAGAACAGATAGCAAAGTTATATATCAAAAATTCAGAAGATAACCTACATTGAATCACTGTAAATTCACATAATAAAAAGAAACTATAAGAATACTTCTGTCATGAGTAATAAAGGATATAGTGGGCAAGTTAGGTCCAATAGAGATCTTATTCACAGCAAGCCCTAGACCACATGATTGTGCTTCAACAATTGCACTGACCACCTCCTGCAAAGTACAGCTCGTTACCAAAGCTGGATTTTTATAATTAATCACACATTTTCAAAGATAGCTACAAAATAAAACAACTGGCATTACCTGTGTTGCTTTGTCCATCTCATAGAGGGAATTAGCCTCTGTTGTTCGCATCTGAAATATCAAGACATCATTAAAGCCCTAGAATAGCCACCAAACATTCAGGAAGACAATTACAACCGCCTTCTAGAACACACATAAGTTGATTTGGAAAGCATTCTATATTCTTGAGCAGCTCTCAGTTTTTTCTTTCTTGTATTATTCCATTTTTCATACGGCAGCTGCAATAATCTTGTAATTTATTTTAACTTCAGTTTTCCTACAACAATTTATACTTACCGTCTGAGTGGCTATCGTAGGCTGGAGAACTTTTACATCTCTTGTTTTGGAATCCACTTTCTTTGTCAAATATGACACAGCCTCAGCAATAACAGGAACCGTTTCCACTATTTCATCTATGACAAACATTGGAGAAAACAGATTAGTCAGATCAAATTATTTGCCAAACCCAATGCAGGCAATATGGGGTGATGCATTGTCCTGTGCTGAACATATTCTAACTCTGCTCCACAGAAGCAGTTAATCCAAAGTCCAACGCTCTGTTAGGCAGATCAGCTTACTGTTTAAAAGAATATCTAGCACAATTGTTGATCCTTCCATTTTTGTTTCCTTACGAATGTACCTTCAGATACAACTAGTATATATTTCTCTTATTTGGGATGCAGCAACCAATCAACCATATTTTGCAACATAGTTTAGAAACATATCCAAACACCACAATTTTTTAAAACAGTATGAAGCTAATAATGATCCTCCTCAATAACAAATGGATCCGTAAAATTCTTTCTGCCTTCTTTGGCCTGTAATGGAGTCTTGTAGTTTTGAAAGCCAGAACACATATAGTTCCAATAAGCAGGGGTGGTAGCTGTTATGGTTGGCAGTGCTCGAACAAAGCTAGTGGCTGAGCTCAAGTCACAACACTCCAGAATTAGCAGTGCATGCATTTGAATAACAGCCCTTTGAATAATAGGCATGCACGGTTCAAACGGAACCGAGCGGCTCTAGTTCTTTAAGATTTGCATGTGTTAGTCAGTTAGCTATTTGTGGCACCAATTTGTATTCGCATTGGCTATATAGCCTGAACATTTGGTTAATGAAACTCAGCCTGGGATTGAGACGTATTGTCTCCCTTGGGCACCCAGCCCTTTGTCACTTCTGTCATTCTCGTGCTCAGCCACCGGCCACGGCACCTCGCCGCCACCAACGCCAACACCAGCCTCTCCACTCTCCTCCGTACTTCCTACGCAGCAAGGCCAAGCGCCGTAACAACTTGGTATCAGCTCCCTTGCCGATCATGGACAACTCACCCGCCTCCTCCAACGCCACCCATCCCACCCACAACGACCACCGTTCCATCGGCCGAGGCGTCACTGCCCCTGGTCACCACCGCTGGAACGCTGGCAAACACCACGCCACCCGCGCCACAGCCCACCTTGGCCTCCATCGCGGAGATGCTCGCCAACATCCAACTCCAGATGGCCGCCATGAACAACCACATCGCAGATCAAGGCGCCCGGCTTTCGGCGCTCGACGGCAAACCCGCTTTTCCGCAGTTCGGCCTGCCCGGCTTCGGCGGCGTTCCGATGCTCCCCGCGGCCTCCTCGCCGGTCATCACGGAGATCACATCGGGCGTCGCGGACCCCCACGCCGCAACGCCGCCTGCCCAGCCGCAGCCGGCCGCGGCTCCGCCCGCTTCACAGCCAGCGCCATCCTGCCACCCACAGGAGTGCCCATAACCCAGATCAACTTTCCACGTTCCCCATCACCCATTCCGCCATTTGGGTCGGTGTCACAGCCGATGCCCCTCCCAGCCTCATCCCACATGCTGCCGCCTCATCCATACGCCCATCCGCCACCAGAGTGGGAAACCTCCCTCGCATCGAAATACCACAAAATCACCTTTGAAACCTACGACGGCACGGAGGACCCGCTCGGATGGCTCAACAAATGCGAGCAATTCTTCCGCGGCCAACTCACGCGAGAGGCAGACAAGGTTTGGCTCGCATCGTACCATCTCAAGGGCGTGGCCCAACAGTGGTACTTGGTTCTGGAACAAGATCTCGGCCGCCCGGCATGGCCGGATTTCCGCACTTATTGCCAACAGCGCTTCGGTCCGGCTATCAGCACGAACCACCTGGCGGACCTGGCGCGACTCCCATTCGGCGGCTCCGTCGACAAGTACATGGAGGCGTTCCAAGCCCGCGCCGCCCACGCCGGCGACCTGTCCACGCTCCAGAAGGCGCGCTTGTTCACCGGTGGGCTCCCGGAGTACATCCGCGTGGACGTCGAGCTCCAGGAGCCGCAGAACCTGCAACACGCCATGCAGTTGGCACGCGCATACGAGCGGCGTAATGCGTCCACTCTACTCGCCCTGCCGGCACCACCACAGCCAGCTCGCTGCCATGCTGGCGCACTGCCAGCTCCCACCGTCGCGGCAACCGCTGCGGGGTCGACATCCTTGGCTGCCTCATCGTCATCAACCCCATCTCGACCTTTCAAATGCCTAACACCTGACGAGATGGCGGAACGCCGAAAGCAGGGGCTCTATTATAACTGCGATGAGCCATATGTCCGAGGCCACAAGTGTGCCCGCCTCTTCTTTCTCGTCCGACTACATCGTCGAGGAGCCAGACGAGGCCAATGCCAATCTGCCACCAGCAATGGCGCCATTCAACCCGGAGGCACATGCCCGAGGCAACATTGGAGCCGGTTGATGCTAGCCGCGCTTAGTTTCCCTCGTTTCAGCTCGAGGACGAGATGTTACTCGAGGGGAGGAGTGATGTTATGGTTGGCAGTGCTCGAACAAAGCTAGTGGCTGAGCTCAAGTCACAACACTCCAGAATTAGCAGTGCATGCATTTGAATAACAGCCCTTTGAATAATAGGCATGCACGGTTCAAACGGAACCGAGCGGCTCTAGTTCTTTAAGATTTGCATGTGTTAGTCAGTTAGCTATTTGTGGCACCAATTTGTATTCGCATTGGCTATATAGCCTGAACATTTGGTTAATGAAACTCAGCCTGGGATTGAGACGTATTGTCTCCCTTGGGCACCCAGCCCTTTGTCACTTCTGTCATTCTCCTGCTCAGCCACCGGCCACGGCACCTCGCCGCCGCCAACGCCAACACCAGCCTCTCCACTCTCCTCCGTACTTCCTACGCAGCAAGGCCAAGCGCCGTGTTAGAGGAGAGCATGCGGCCACACACAGGGATCAACAGAGCATGCAGCCACAAAGGGGATGTGCGGTGGAGGGGAACGGCCTATTCTTAGAGTTAGTTTGAGTGGCTGAGTTTGAGTGGTGAGGCGAATAAATATATGTAACCTGCGATGGAATGAGACAAGCAAGAGATTAGAAGGAAATCCCTTCCTCTTGCCCGGCCGTGGGCGAATGCCCCGCGGCCGGATTCCTTGCAAACACACAGCCCAACCACGTCCATAACAGTAGCCTTTCCTAAAGTAGAATTTGGATAATGCATTTGATAAGATTGGAGAGATGGAAGATGAGGTAGGTGAAAATACTGCAATATAAGATATTGGTACCCTTGTCACATTAGGAAAAGTTGGCCTTGGGACAATGGTTAAGTTTCCGTGAACGAAATTACAGGTAAGTACCCATCCTATTTTTAGATGAAGACCCCACAGAACGAATAAACAGCAAGGCCAATAACAATTAAACCAATCACTTGCAAAGGTACACCAAATGCCTCAATGGGACAGCAGGACTATGGCCGCTGGCTTGAGAGCAGCCAGATCAGGCTCAAGGGACGACTCCAAAGGGGCTCTGATCTGAAGGAGGACAAAAAGGGTACCAGTGGTAAAGGATCGCAAAGGCACTGGGTCGCTAGTAGAGAGAACCAGTCCCATCAATAGTAATTAGTTAGGGGGGCCACAACACTTTAATGACCATGAAACAATGACAAGGGAAAAAACGTCCTCATCCTAGCACATGGGGATCGCCCATGCCCATGCCTGTTCTAAGACCTCATTCTGTTCCCAATCCCTCAACTCACCAAGGATCCATTTCACACAATCCAAACGTCACCTGGTAAGTTACCCTGTGCACTTAGCCAGTCAATCAAAATGTACAGAAAGAACAAAGATAACAAGAAATCAATAATTTTATGTATTGCTAGTCAGTTTCCAACCACAGTACACATGACGGTCTACCTTATCAGTCTTGATCACAAGTAATGAATACTGACTGTAAACAGCATATATCTTAAAATAACTAAAAAAAATAAAAACAATTGGTACGGCCATACATGTTGGCTATTTGCTAGTCCAGAAGGCTATAGTGTCTTTTATCTCTACTAACATTAGTAGTAATGGTTATGTTGCAATGAAACTCACATGATGCTCTGAGCCAATTTTAGAACACATTAAAGTAGGAACAGTCAAGAAACTTAGAAACATATTATGAAGTAAACAAACAATCACATAGTTAAGACTAAAAACAGGGCAGTGAAGCGGCTATAAAATTTGAGGACATATGCAAATCTAGAAAAAGGATTTCTGAGAAATTAACAGCAGACAATGAGGATAACTCATACAAGATCATGTGAAGAAATTACAAATAATAATAACAAAAGAAGCAAGTCTGTTTACCTCTAGATGGAAACAATTCAAAAAGAGGGGAATCCCAACGATTACGCCTATCTGGCTTCTCAAATCTCCTTACAAGATCTTCAAATCTATCATCATTGAAGAAAAAGCCAATGAGAAGGCAATTGTAACTGACAGTAGACAGAGCAGTGCTTGAATAGAAAGCACAGTTATTCCAACAACCCCAAAATTCAATACAGTAACTGAACTACTAAAGATTTATAACCTATGAAATACAGGTTTGTTTAAAATAAGAAAGCCAACAACATCTGACCCCACTATTGTGAGTTCCATACAGATTAGATCTGACTTACATATTACTATCATATGCTGGTTCTCCTTTCTCCTGGCGGTTGCGGTTCCATTCCCTACAATGGTCTACTTCTGTATCACAAAAAAGCTGAAACATAAAAGAGGAGGTATAAAAGAAATCACTTTCTAATGGATGATTCACTGTTCTGTAATGTTCAAAGCAAAATAAAGTTTCCATTATTTCCTATAGATGCTCTTGGACAAAAGGATCATGCAGGACACAGTTTTTTTTTTTTTTTTTGAGCATACATGCAGGACACAGTCATGAGTTCCAATTGTCCAATTTGTTGAACTAAAAGAACTTTTGTAACTTTGTTTAGGTGAGGCTCTATCTTGTAAGTTTACTTAGGCAATCCTTTGATAATACCAAGAATAGCCTAAAAAGGTAGCTCATCATGCAAACAATATTACCATCTGATTCGTGGTGTTAATTAAATCCATACTTTCAGAACGCGTAATGTCGTCTACAACTTGTTTGTATTATGCTAGGAAAGCCATCATTCTAAGTACATAGTAAGGACACAATTAAGAGAGCAAAGTGCCTACCACACAATATCTTACACCAGATGCACGTGCAAGACACCACAACTCATACCGGTACCCCTGCGTATTATCAAGTGAAAGTCAATTAATTGTATCCAAGACAAATACACAGGTACACAATAATATCTGCAAGACCATAATGCATTTTGAGGCATCATAACTGTAAAATGATGTAAGGCAAATTGCAGAATCTATTTTCCATCACAACTAACGTGAGAGTTTATACAGAACAATATGGACGTAGCAATAACAAGAGCATCACACATTTGCAACTATGAGTGTCAAATCACTGATCCAATGAAAGTCAGCCAATAAAGATAGGACGAAGCAACACTTCAAAGGTCCAGGAAACTTTCAAAGGATGCATTCTGGAACTCTGATCAAGGAGTAAAACTAAAAGATAGACTGACAGAAAAAAAAGAGAGCATATTCTATTATTGAGTGAGATTCGAGAACCATCACTCAATGCGAGTATGAAAAAAAATAGGATGAAGAACTTGGTACTACCCTCACCTTAATATTATTCAACGAGTCGACGATAATTATGCTGTCACGTGACACAGACCTGTCAACTTCTGATCTAAGAACTCCTCTCAAGTTTTTCTCCACAACCATATCTAAGAAGGGAGCAACCCAAAAACGACAAGAAAGAAACAAGCTCATCACAGGGTCAAAAACAGAAGCCCATAACTAGCTAACTAAGACATGTAAGAATAACAAATACCTTTGTAACTATCGTTGCGCCCGAGATGGAGGGATGACTCATCAATGATACGGACAGTAACGTCAGGTGAGGAGGAGCGCAGTACCGCAGAAAGGCAAGTAGCGGCTGCTGATTTGCCGCTGCATGGCTGCCCACACATCACAACGAGTGCCATGGAAGACGTGGAAACCTTCAGTGATAAAGGGTTGGAAACCATTCAATCATCACACAGAAACTTTGCACACAGTAGATGTTCAGAATCCTACACGAGGACCTAAGGAGCAGCAGAAAAGTGATGCATTCATGATGTCAACATAAGACTGAATTCATAGAAACAAATCAACCTATGTACGGTGATGCTCAAGGTGGTAAGTGATTGATTACCCACAATCAACAAAGAAACAAAGTGCTACTGAAGAGGAATCAGGGGGGCAAACTGCTTTACAACCTCACAGGCCTCTAGTAAGGCTTTAGGCATAAAACCACTGCAATCTGTCTCAGTGATAAGTGATAACTAGAGCAGGGTATCGAACCTATGGCAGGGCCGTGCAGTCTGGGCACAAAGGCTACAATTAAGCAGATGGAGCGAGGGGAGGGAACACGCCGGCGATGAGCACTGCGCAGATCAAGCAAGTGGATCAGCAAGCCACGTCCATGCACCATGAAAATCCGCCAGTGGAGGGAGGCAGTGGCAGAGCCAGGATTTCACAGCTAGGTATTCCATGTACAGAAAATTTCTGATTTAAACACCTAAGTACAAGTTCTGGACATAGTTACATAGTGCCATTGTCTCTAATAATTAAGAAAGATTACAAAACAGCAGGGCTACTACAATAAAACTCTACTGCCCCTTTTTGAATGAAATAGAGTAATGAAAATGATGATATATCATCATTTTTCACTTGGCTGAAGAATGGATCTGACTGTGCTGACGGCTCACCTTTCTACAAGCCTACACACAACCAACCTTGAAGCCTGAGCTGAAGCTAGGACTGAGCGGGCCGGAGGGGGCCGAGGGGGAGGGTCGGACCGCCGACTAGTGCGGCTGCTACTCGCCGCTACCGGCCGCCGCTGGGCGCTGATCCAGTAGCCGCGCAAGGGCGCAGGACCGAGGGGTAGGGCCGAGGGGAGGCTGCCGTGCTGCTGCGCGCCTGCGCCGCCGCTCCCGTCCTTCCGCGGGCAAGCCGATGCGAGCGAGGGATGAGAAGAGACGAAGACTCGGGATGGGGTTTCTACTCTGCCTTACTGGGTGAATATCCCTGCCGCCGGCCTTAGAGCTCCAAAACGGAGTGAGGGGGAGTGGGAGGGATCGCGCATGGACTCACCTGGAGCGAAGCGAAGCGAGCTCGCCGGAGGGGATTCGCCGAAGGGAAGGGAGCACCGGAGCGGCGGCCGGCGGCGGTGGAGGCAGAGGCAGAGGCGAGGCGGCGCGCGAGTGGAGAACCCGGTGGGGTCGGAGCCCAACTGACGCGTGGGCCGTTATGGTGGAGTCGGGCAGGAGTCCTGGCCCAGGACGGGACCGGGCCAGGCCTGGCCAGGGAGTTATGGGTCGGCCGTTTTTGAGTGGGCTTTGATGTAAATCCCTAAGTTCCGAACCAGAAAAAAATAAACACGGATATGTCCTGTTAGGATGGCTGTATGGGCTTCTCAGCCCAACTAGCACATTACTATGTCTTTTTGTTTTGGTTTTCTAATCTCACTAATATCTTTATTTTTTTTTTTTAGCGCCAGCTGAACTGACGCAGGAACGGGCCGTGCCCGTGCTTCGGCTTCGCACTACACGTGCATTGTTTACGTTTGACTGGGTGTGGCTGTTAAGTGTAAGCTTTGGGGGTGAACACAATGATCGTCCCTGGATTGCGTGTATTTTTGTTGGTCTTAGGCTTGGCTTCCTCGATATATTTATTGGTTTTTTCTCCATAAAGATAAAACATAAAACCGAATTTTATATTATTGTAAGGCAAAGAAATTACAACGAGTTTATAGTTTTGCAATGTGATTGAGTGATTGTGAGCATGACAATGAAAGAGGAGGGGCAGAAGGGGTACACAAGCCACCGAAATCCCCCGTGGTTGACCAAATCCCAAAAACTGAAACAAATGTTGAGCCATCACATCACTGCTTGATAATTACCTTGACACGCTCTCGGTCTGTTCTTCTCTCGCCATTTATCCTTTTTTTTTTTATGGAAATGCAGCGCCACTTCTTGTAATGGCTTTCTCCATTTGCATTGCTATGTAAGGCCTGCCTAGAAGAAAATAGATTACAACACATCAAAACATGTCAAATTTCTTATTTTTTTCTAATAAATTGCAGCACATCACCACAAAACGCCAACCATGTACAACTGTTTCCGTAAGTTAGACTCTATATAAATCCAATCCAAAAATATACGAACAAAGAAGTTCAATCAGTGAACCTAATTCATTTTTATATTATTATCATTAGATTTAAATGCTCTAAAAAGCATCTATGAATCAAAATCTCTATTCCTCCTATCCTTATTATTTCTATATAATTGTTTTTGTTACATGTTTTCCTAACTTCTTTTTTTTAATCTTCCTAACTTCACTATTGATGAAGGGTGATGCTCTAAATTGATCTCGCCACCATTTTCACAGTTATTTTTTTTATTACGGATACGGAACGTAGAAACGAGTGCCGATTGGGCCCACGCTAGCGGCACTCGTCGGCCAGATATTCGCCCAAGAATCCGGCTAAAGTAGCTGCCAAGCCAAACCATACCACAACTCCTCCCCCTCCCTCTTTTGCTCGCTTCATCACCCTTCTCCTGCACGCAATGTGGAGGTCGTCGTTCCGATCCCCATTACCACCCCACTCTGTGCCGCCAACCTCAGAGGAGGAGGTGAAGAGATGAAACTCCTCCCAAAGCTTTCCAGCGTTGAGGATATGTACCTCCAACCATTGTTGTCGAATAAAAAGCCATAATCATCATTGCAAATCCTCCAACCATTGTTGTTGAAGCTTTCCAACATTGAGGATATGTACCAGAGCCAAGGACAACCATCGATCCATGTCATGTGCATGCTCTTTTCTCTATGAACTTTTTTCCCACTGGGTTTTTGGGATAGAATTTTTAGTGAGGCACACACACGAATGAGGTTGTGAGGGAGTTCCTCCTCACAACTTGAGAGAATTGTATGCTTAGGCCTTTTCCTATGTTGTAGCAACTAGGTCTTGTAGCACCCGCCAAAACCTTGTGGCTAGATGATGCTAATGGGGTGAGGACATCCATGCCTACCCCGTGCCTTGTAGAAAAATGGCCCGTGCCATAAGAGACATGAACCTCCATGTAATTTGTAATCTAGACGGGGTAGGGAAAAGATTTTTTCCTTTCACTTTCTTATAAATAGAGCCCAAGAAGTATGGGCAAAGGTGTGCTTCCCCCACTCACTCTAAAACTCCAATCTCTTGTCCCCTTTCTACATTTCTACAATTGCTTTGTACTATTTGTCTAATATTGGTACTTTCTAGCCTCAGTTATTTGTGGAACAGGAAAAGTTTGAGACGGATAACAAGGCTCTGGTTTAGAACCACGAAGATTTGTAGAACTCTTCTAAATAGGATGGATGCCTACAATGAATATAGTTACCCCTTAACTTCAAGTCAAATGTTTCTTTTCACATGAGAAAACTCCTATGCTTTCACCTGAGGAAACTATCTTTTATTCGTTGTATCTAGGTGTAAATATAATTTGTGTTTATTTGGTGACCTGCTTATAGTGGTTTTTATCCTGCAAGTAAATTCTCGTTCAAGTGCAAGGGTAGGGAGGTAGAAGCTCAACAAGCCCGGGACGAGGACAATGAGGATGAGACGACACCAGTTATGTTCAGTAGTATTGATTCTCAACTGAGGGATATGGGCCACTTTTCAATAAGAAACTATGCTAGGGTCTTTGTCATTTTCACTCTTCTTACCATTACTTCTCAGGGTGTCGGTGAGTTATCGTGCGTGTTGGACAACTTGAGGATGTCTTGGGTTCACTCAATGACAAGTGGGGTTTGCGGGGGGGGGGGAAGAGAGGGGTGGGTAGAGTCGGTGGGCATTATGGGTGAGGACTTTGGCTAGGTATTCAAGTAGAAGGGGTCGATGTGTGGATTACTTTCTTTAGTAACCAAAATTGAGTTACCACGAGCGTTTTGGCTACGCAATTTACTCAACTTTTGAGGTTACATTTATCTTTGTGGAATGGTACATGCAAAATAATTGTTGTTTTATATATTTCTTTGATTGGCATGTCCAAACATGTTTGCATTTGATTTGCCTTGGATTGTAAGGTTTTTTAAGTCTACTATACTACCCCTGAACCAAAAGAGTCAGAAATCATAGATGGGCTCTTTGGTAAATAGGTTTTGCACTCACACTTTTGCAAGTTCAATCTGATCCTGATCATAATATGTGCCTGTCTTTCAAATTCTGCTACTGCTAACCAGGGAACTTTAGTGTGCATTAATGTAAAGCTTCATTACTTGGACCAACCTGCTGTTTGGATGCTTTGTGTTAGTTAGATGATTCACATGATCACATCCAAGACGTGCCCAGAGTTCGCACTAACTACTATTCTGATTATTGACTGTTCATCACTTTCCAGTTCACTTGTTTGATTTGGATTGGTGGTTGTTTGCTCGGTTTCCAGTTACTTGAGAGCATTAAAGCTTGGATATTAGGAGTGATGGGGGCACACCTTATTAGGAGTTATGGATCGGTCGTTTTTGACTGGGCTTTGATGTAAATCCCCATTCCATTTCCAAACCAGAAAAAAATAAACAGACGACTTTTTGTCAGGATGGCTGTATGGGCTTATCAGCCCAACTAGCACATTATGTCTTTTTTTATTTTTTTAATCTCACTCACATTTTTATTTTTTTTAGCGCCAGCTGCACAGACGTAGGAACGTGCCGTGCCCGTGCTTCGGCTTCGCACACCAAACGTGCTTTGTTAACGTTTTACTGGGTGTGGCTACTAAGTGTATGCCTGTTTTGGGCTTGCTCTTAACGTTTTACTGGGTGTGGCTACTAAGTGTATGCCTGTTTTGGGCTTGCTCTTACAGTCTTAGGTGAACACAATGATTGTGCCCGGATTGCGTGTATTTCTTGGTCTTAGGATTCGCTTCCTCGATACTTTAGTGGACTTTTTTTTCTATAACGATGTTTTTTATTGATGTTGTAAGGCAAAGAAATCACAACGAGTTTAGTGTTTTGCAGCGTGGTTTAGTGATTGTGAGCAGGGGCAAAGTTAGACTTGTGCATCGTAGTGCACTACTACCTTGCCGGCAGTGACGAAGCCTAAAAACATATCATTAAGGGCTAAATACATGCTAAATATAGAGCACATGCTTGTAACGATAATCTTAGTGAGTATTTTTAGAGAGGGCTTAGGAGGGGCTTCATGCATTCACCAGCTTTAGGGGGGGGGGGGGGAGCCCGGGTAGCCCCCACGCTGGCTTCGTCACTGCTTGCCGGTTGAGTTGCGAGGATCCCTGATGCACACTTATGAGCCAAGGGAGTACACACGAAGAAACAACCTACTCATAGTAATAGGAAATTATTTTTTTAGCCTGATGCCGGTGTACCAGGCTAGTCCTATATGGCTTCGCCTCTGATTGTGAGCATGACATGACTTCAGTTGATGGAAGCCATGACGGCTGAATGTTTTGTGACTGAAGTGATGGCGTTGAGACCTGACCTAAGTCTCTGTATTTACGTACTTATTTGGCGATGGTGGGCAGAGAAATAAGATGAATGCAGGCGAGCTCATGCCTTCTACCAAGGCTATGGTGCCTTCAGTTCTAAGCACGGTATAAGATATCTTGAAGCAAGGCAAAAACATAGACCGAGGGCTGGTATGGGGGGCGAGGCAGTGCTAGAAGCCGCCGGCTGAAGGGCAACTAAAAATCAATATTGATGGGAGTTTCAAACCTGAGACAAACAAAGGAGCTTGGGGCTTTGTGGCTCGGAATCATGAAGGGTCAGTGGTTCTTCCAGGTGCAGGAAGCTTGGGGTCTGTCCATGACGCCTTGATGTCGGAGACAATGCATGGCTGGCAAGCAAGCTTTGGAAGATGCGACACATTTTGGCATGTCGTATGTGTGCTTGGAAACGGATTTGTCGGATTTGGCGGAGGCTCTGATGCTTTTTATCTCTCTGCCAATGGTGGTCTGTACAGGGAGATGAAGGAGATTGCCAAGGAAATCTTAATTTTTTTGAAGTGTGTAATATTCCTAGGAAACTCGTTTGCACATACGAGCTTTGCTACCATGGGTTTGAGTTGGGACCCGGACCAGTACCAATTCTAGACTGACCCCCTCCCAGAATTTGTATCATATTTGGGTTCTCGCGATTTGGTCGAGTTTGAGTTAATGAATTCAAGGCATAGTGCCGTTGGTGGGATCAAAAAAAAGAGGAGAGGTAGAAGGGTACAAGCCATTGAAATCTCCCATGGTTGACTAATCACGCAAACCCAAACAAATGTGGAGCCATCACATCTTGATAACGCTCTCTTATCGTTCTATCCTTGTTAGTGGGAAGTGCATTGCCATTTCTTCGTTTGCATTGTTGCATGAGATCCTAGTTTTGAAGGCATGCCTAGGAAAAGAACATATTACACAAACAATTTTTGAAACGAGACTTGATTCTTTTTTTTTGTTCAAAACATGTCAAATTTCTTATCTTTCTAATAAATTGCAGCGCATCGTTGCGAAAATGCCAACCATGTACACTTGTTTCCGTTAAGCAGGCTCCATTTTCTTTTATCTAAATCTGAAAACAAAAACTAACGAAGAAGATCAATCAGTGACCCTAATCCTTTTTTATACGTTTACTATTTAATTATAATATTTAAATATCTCTACCTAATATTTAATTGTGAAAATTTCCTACCCTATTTTTGTCCGCCAGGCTCTTTCTGTCCGCCCGCCTAATCTGCCACCCTAAGCCAACTACTTTAATCCGTTTATTAGGACTTCTATACATACTACCAGCATATAGCCAATTACTTTATTTATTTCTATCACATAGTTCGTTTAGGACTACGAGCCCACCCTGCTGTTGTGTCGCGTACCGAACCTGCACCTCATACTGGCCGACGATCATAGGCCACCGTGTCACTTGCCAGACCTGCACCTCATCCAGGTAAAATTACTTCAATATTGCTTTAGTTTTTCCTCTATTGCATTCATGGAAAATATCTCACTATTTCTTAATTATATACACTTTTAATCTACAGATATAAGGATATGGTATTATGTGTAATTTATATACATTAGAATAATCTGGCAGACAACAAAATACAAATTATATAAATAAAACTATAAAATATGGTATTACGTGCATTACAACTATCAAGCAAGATAAAAAATATGATATTGCATATATTAAAATATATTAAAATATGTCTACGACTAAAATAACTTCTTTTGTAGCCACAATAATTACTATACTAATTTATGAGATTATAGTAACTTCTTATTATATGATTTACTACAACATTATGGCAAAAATCTCCATGTGTTATAGTAACGTAACCGTCTTAAATACATATTTGTAATTATTATATTGTATTATTATAAATAGAGGTCGCTACACAAGAACTTATTATATAGCTAGCTACCGAGTATACTCTCACATGTTAGACTTGCCGATTTACTTTAGATAGACATGTAAGTATGGTTTAAAATATCAAAGTAGAATGTAAGTCCTAATTACTTCTGGCGGTCATCCATCGATATGTCTATGAAGCCACCGCCTTCTATTTAGGTTTCTTAGAGTCTAGTGCGAAGCTCCATATTCATTTCTGTAAAATTATGTTACATAATCACCAAATGACATACTCCCTCCATCTATTTATCGGGGCCACTTTAGGGCCGGACGCGATGACCAAGGAGGAGCGACACATGCAGCATTGCCCATTAATAGCCTCTTCGCCTCTTCTCAATACATCTTGACTAACTAGCAGACCATGGGTGACTGAGGTTATAATTTATCTCATTTATTTAATGTTGGATTAAACATAATTAATAAATTAAATAAAAAATGATATTTTATTACTATCGGTATTAAAATTACACAAAGTAGTAACGTGTCCCGTTAAACGCACGGGTATTTTTAGTTTATATAATGCTCTAAAAGAGCACCGGTGAATCAAAATCTTATTCTTATCCTTGTCAAAAAAAACTTATTCTTATCCACATTTTTTTTGACAGTAATATACCACATGTTTTCGTTATTAGTTATTAGAAAAAGTAACTTCACTAATGAAGGATTGCTCATGCTCTAATCTTACAAATTACAAGCTGATCCGGACTTCAATTCATTTTTTTTTTTTAAAAAAAAACCTGATCGTCACCGCGGCGCACGTTGACCACGCCACTGGTTTGTTTTTACGGATTTGCGGATAATACGGAACGGAAAAAACGAGGGCCGGACTGGGCCCACGGCACCCGGCACCCGGCGGCCGGAGATTCGCCCGAGAATCCGGCCAAAGCAGCCACCAAAGCAAAGCAACTCCTCCCCGCCGGCAGCGTCACCGACGACTTCTCCTCCCTCTCTCGCTCGCTTCATCACCCACCCTTCTCCTGCCCGCGACGGGGACGCCGCCGCTCCGATCCCCACCCCCACCCGCACCCCTCCGCGCCGCCGACCGCCGAGATGAAGCTGCTGCCGCGGGAGGCGGACAAGCTGGCGCTGCACAATGCCGGCTTCCTCGCGCAGAAGCGCCTCGCCCGGGGCCTCCGCCTCAACTACGCCGAGGCCGTCGCGCTCATCGCCGCGCAGGTCTCTCTCTCTCTCCCTGCTCCCCGGTGTGTTAGTGTTCCCGCAAAGTCAACGCGGGAGTGGAGCTGGCGCAGCACCTGATCAGTGATCAACTGATCATCAGTGCGGGCGTCTTGTTCTCTGTCTAGATCGAACACTCCGCGCCTTCTTCTCTTGGGCGGAATGGCACTGCGCTCCTGCCGTCCGTCCTGCTGCGTGCATAGTGGGGACGGATTTCTCCTGATTTTATTGGAACTGGAAGTAGCATGAGGGAGGAGAGGGGCACCAAGTACTTGTCCCAGAAAGCAACGCAGAGACATTCCCCTTTTATATCCTAATAATAATCATCATATATCAACGTAGTATCTACTAGTATGTAGCGGATGTTCAGATTCTGGGTGTTTATCAAAGGGCAGTTACCTTTCCTGGAGAAGCCATTCAGAGGGGAATGGCTCCCAGATGAAAGGGAAGATTCTGACTGCATTTAGCCCCTCCACTGCAAGGTGTTGCTGATTTTGGAAGCCTGGAGGCCACTTTCTTTTATTGCCATGTTTGGTTCGGTTGGCATGGTTGGCGCCGCTGAATTAACTCTGTCTCCCTCTCCCTGATGGCACAGATTCTCGAGCTTATTCGTGATGGAGACAAAACCGTGACAGACCTCATGGACTTGGGGAAACAGCTCTTGGGCAGGTGCGTTTGCCTTCTTGTGAATTCCTTGCTACACTTCCTGCATCATTAATGTTATCCATAATGTGTGTACCATCAGAACTTGGCATTGCTTCACTCATCTGATGATAATGGGAGACTTTATCCCCAATTGATTTCAAATTGCTTTTACTGGCTGTCAAAATTTTTGACGGTGCATCACTTCTCAATGGATAGAGTAAAAACCTACATGACTCAACAATAGCTTCACAGATACTATGTGCTTGGCTGCTTGTTTCCAATACACAGGTTCTTATATGAGATTTTTTTTGGGAGGTGGGGCGTTGGGGGAGGGGATGTAGACTGCCTGGGTTGTTTCATACATGCTCTCAGCATTGCTTTGAGATGAAATATATTTTAGACATACCTTTTTATATGTCGCAGTTCAATGCTTGCGACTTTATTTCAATGAATGTGTCATTTAGTGCGCTGATCATCTAACCTAAAGGATAAAAAAGGAACAAACCATTATGTCTTACTGAAATTCATTTATAACCTTTATACCATGCCTTTTCAGATTTTCTGACTACTGTCTTCATGTTGTTGTTCACTTGCTGTGATATAATCATATAACCCTTAAGCTTTGACAGTCTTTCTTTTCGTTTGCCTACCAGGAGACAAGTTCTTCCAGCTGTTCCATACCTTTTACATACTGTACAGGTGTTTTTTTGCTCATACTATATAATAACACATACTATTTCCATCCATTTGCATCCAGATTTCATTACTGAAGCATTACATGGGTTCACAGAGTAGTAGGCAACTATGTATGTTCTTAGAAAGATTTTTGAAAATATCTGTATCCATTTTCACCATGTGATCTAGGTTGAAGGAACATTTGTGGATGGAACAAAACTAGTTACTGTACATGACCCTATTTCCTTGGATGACGGAAATCTGGAGCTAGCACTGCATGGTTCTTTTCTCCCAGGTCATTGATTCTGATCAGCGTGACTGGTTCAGTTATGTTCATAGTTTTTCTGAATTATATGGTTACAGACTTAGTTGATTGATGTGGTTATGGAGTCTGTGGAGATCAACTTTTTTTCAGAATGTTTTTTAAGTGCAGCTCTGTCCGTGAAAGTCTTTCATGTATTGTGCTATTCAGTAAGAGTTCATTAATGGAAAAAAGTAAATAAAAAATGGACTGTACACAATATCATTTAAATGTTGCAGTGCCTTCACCAGAAAAGTTTTCCAGCGATGATGTTGAAGAATATCCTGGTGAAATACGTTACAGTTCTAGTCGCATAGTTCTAAACCTTAATCGCAGGGCTTTAACTCTGAAGGTTGTTAACAAGGCCGACAGACCCATTCAGGTGAGCTCGTTTGGACTTTTTGTTTGGACCCTGGTGCAAACCTGCAAAGACTTTGTTTCCTACTTATTCTTTTGCTGTCAAAATGAGAAATGGTATTTTTTTGGTTAAATTTCTAAAGAGGAGATAGGTAGGCTTAAACTCACTATTGAAAATTGAAATTGCATTCCTAATAGTTAAATTCAGTCTTACTCATTCAGTGCCATGTCCACTTGTGGCGAGACATGTTTTTGAACTGGCAGACATGTAATAATGTTGTTAATACTACTAAATTACAATCCTCTTGTAACCCTCATGAAAAATTCCAAATATTATTTGACTCTGCAGATTGGAAGCCATTACCATTTTATAGAGACCAATCCTTACCTGGTTTTTGATAGGAAAAGGGCCTACGGCATGAGGTTGAACATACTTGCTGGAACAGCTGTTCGTTTTGAGGTGCTTTCATTCCATCCATGCTTATAGAAAGTTTCAGTTTAAAGATGTATATTCTTGTACTTGCCCTCCTACTTGTTTTAATAAATGTACTGCACATACCACTTTAAAACCTTCCAGATTCTGATGTCTATAATTTTTTTTCTCAGCCAGGGGATGCAAAAAGTGTGACACTTGTAAGCATTGGAGGTCATAAGGTAATCAGAGGTGGAAATGGCATTGCTGATGGTCCTATTGACAGTTCACGGCTTAATGAGGTGATGCAGAAGGTTAATGCAAATAGTTTTGGACACGAAGATTATCCAGATGCAAGGTTGATCCTTCCTATTTTATTGATGACCAGTGAAAAAATAATTTCTTTTTTTTTTTTGCCTAATTTTATCTTTTAAGTTTGTATGCAGGGATGGTCTTATTGGTGATGGGCCATTTGACTGTACTGTTGATCGTGAGAAATATGCGAGCATTTATGGACCTACCACTGGTGATAAGATTAGGCTTGGTGATACCAATCTTTATGCTGAGATTGAAAAGGACTTTGCCTTTTATGGTGATGAGTGTATATTTGGCGGTGGAAAAGTTCTGCGTGATGGCATGGGACAAGCTGCAGGGTACCCAGAATCTTCCTGCCTAGATACAGTTATAACCAATGCTGTCATCATTGATTATACCGGAATATACAAGGCTGATATTGGTATAAAAGGCGGACTTATAGTTGCTATTGGAAAGGCTGGAAACCCTGATGTCATGGATGGTGTCCATAGCAACATGATTGTTGGGGTAACTAATTATTTCTTGAACATCCCGTATTAATTTGTTAAAGAGAAGAGATAAAATTTCATGAAATTGCAGGTCAATACTGAAGTTATTGCATCTGAAGGCATGATTGTAACTGCTGGTGGCATAGATTGCCATGTTCACTTCATATGTCCTCAGTTGGCAGAAGAGGCGATTGCAAGCGGTTAGGATTCTTGACTTCTACTATATATTAGGGGCAATGAAATACACTTCGTTTGATTATCATGGCAACTTCATCATTTTACAAACAAAGGGTATCAACACGCCCAGAGTTTGGGCTGCTTGTAAATACTTCATGTTTACTGTCTTATGTACAATGTGACCCAATTTAGTCAGTGATATGTATGACAGCTTTAAGTTATATCTGTTTGTGTAGGCATCACGACATTGGTGGGTGGTGGAACAGGACCAGCACATGGAACTTGTGCCACAACTTGTACTCCCGCACCATCTCAAATGAAATTAATGTTGCAGTCCACTGATCAGTTGCCAATTAACATGGGATTCACAGGCAAGGTATAAATTATTATGCTGTGAAATTAACTTCAGTGTCAATCCTAACCTTGAGGATGTTTTGGTCTCTCTGAGAGATGAGCTGCACCTTTGGAGTTTACCTGGTGCTTGAGGAGTTTCACATCTCCTGGCACCAGTGCCTACCAATGAGTGAACTCTTAGTTTTTCTTTTGGTCAAGTGTCAGGTTTCTTAATCTGCTAGTGAGAGGTTCTGTACTAGGTCTTAGTGAGTCTGGTGTGGGTTTGTATGTGGTGTTGTAAGACCACCTTTTTTTATTCTTCGTAATATAATGATACACAACTCTCCTGTGTGTTCGATAAAAAGGTATTTGATACATAATATGATATATTAAATTAGCTGTTGTTTCATACCAAGCTTGTTTCAGGGTGGGCTTTGAGTAAATAGTCTCAATGAAGTACAGTAAAAAGCGTACATGCGAAACAGCTATTGTTTGATGTTGTAAAGCTTCATAGTTGGCATTTCCTACAAATTATTTTTTATATTAAAGAGCAGTTGATTATTGTATTCGAGGCATCTTGATATAAAAAGGAAAACCAAATATGACCCAATAATGACTTGAGGTCTTGAGGATATCTGGCTACCAGTAAGTTCCTATATTGTTCCCTTCTTGTAAAAAATCATTTAAAAAACAAGAATTTACTCGCTCCATTCATAATTATAAGTGATGGTTTTGGTATGTCTGAAGTCAACCATTTCCGAATTCTGATTGGAAATTACTTTTTAGGTGCTGAGTTTGAATGTTTGAAAATGATACAAATACATGTAGATCCTAAAATTGTTTTATAATAATATAATTTGCTATGTTTGAAGAATATGTTTTAAAAACATTAGTGGCCACAGTTATGCTTTGGGAAATGTGTCAATGCCCAAAATGTCACCTATTTTTGACTGGTGGGAGTAGCTTTTTGACTAATACTTTAAACATTTAAGGGAAGTAAATTTTCTATTGTTGTTCCAAATATGATTGTTCATGTTCCCCTTTGTAAACTGAGCAGGGGAATACTTCAAAACCTGAAGGATTGGCTGAAATCATTAAAGCTGGAGCAATGGGTTTGAAGCTGCATGAAGATTGGGGAACTACCCCATCTGCGATAGATAATTGTTTATCTGTTGCAGAAGATTTTGATATTCAGGTAGATGCCTAATGTTATATAGTCTTTCTGATATACTGCAGTATATCTGTTTCAATGCTGACCTGATTTTGACAGGTCAATATCCACACAGATACCTTAAATGAATCAGGCTGTGTGGAACATACAATAGCAGCTTTTAAAGATAGAGCCATACACACATATCACAGGTATGAAATGAACAGTAGTAAAATGAAATTGTTCTGTTTTATTTGTATAGGTTGATTTGCATCTGAAACTCTCCTCAGCTTTTCAAAAGAAAATGTGGAAACTTTTTAAAAATAAAATCAAATTTTGTTGAAATTGTGACTACATCATAGCCAAGTACATGATCTGTCATATGCAGCTTACCTACTAAAGGAGGGAAAAGTGGATCAGCTGTAGAAAGGCATCTAAGGCTCCCTACATATCTTAGTTTGTTGAAAACTGTCAAAGATATGTGTCCTTGCTTACACATGATTCTGAAGACTGTTAGGCTAGAGACAGTTCTACTGCCATTATATATGGAGAGCAAATGACACCAATTTCATTGATCATGCAGTAGATCTATCTATCTTTGCATTCTCCTCTATCCCTGCAACCCAGCCTTACCAATGCTGTAGCCAACCACTACACCAGAGATCCAGAACCACAGATCTGCACTATTTAGATAGACCTCTTATTTCTGAGAACATAAATTTTCTGTCAATAATGATGTCTACTTTGTAGTCTCAATATTACGATAGGTGTAATTGATTATAGTTATACCTGTCAATTTTCTCATTATGTTCTTACTGTCCTGTGGACAGGACAGTGAAGGTGCAGGTGGTGGTCATGCTCCAGACATCATGAAAGTTTGTGGGGTAAAAAAATATGTTGCCCTCTTCAACAAATCCTACCCGGCCATTTACTTCAGACACTGTACATGAGCACCTTGATATGCTGGTATGCAATTATCCAATCCAGTACTGTATACCATGTACAATTTTGGTGGTGATATGTCTGATTATAGTGCAG
Source organism: Themeda triandra (assembly GCA_018135685.1). Taxonomy (NCBI): domain Eukaryota; kingdom Viridiplantae; phylum Streptophyta; class Magnoliopsida; order Poales; family Poaceae; genus Themeda; species Themeda triandra. Next base: position 238,412 of record JAENPR010000266.1, read on the forward strand.
ATGGTTTGCCACCACCTTGATAAAAACATCCCAGAAGATGCAGCATTTGCGGAGTCTAGAATTCGAGCTGAAACTATTGCTGTTGAGGACATATTGCATGACCTGGGAGCCATAAGTATTATATCATCTGATTCACAGGCCATGGGGCGCATTGGAGAGGTCTGTCACATGATTATCCCAAAATTTCCAACAGCTCTTGTTATTAACAAATTGCATAGCATTTTGGTAATGTTTGTGGAAAGCCTGGATCTCCTTGCCCATCAATGCTGACATATTTACCTTAGAAAGCATACTAGTTTTGCGCATGCTTTGCTAGTCCAAATTCACATATAACACAGTAAATATGATGATTGCTACGTCAACTTACATTTCTCGTCTCTTTCGAGCTGATGTTGTAATGAGACTGCTAGTTTGGCAAGTGGCCTAGTACACAAAACAGGGAAATTACCTAGCAACTTTAGTTAACCAAAAGCGAAAGGCCAATACTGAGAATAACTCGAGGAGACTTTTTTTAGTGGGCCTCTTTTTTCTACCTGTCTTTGGGATGAACTCAAGATTCATAGCTGGAAGATGTTGAAGGAATAGCTGTACATGTTAAATGGTAATTGTAATTGTGTTGCGTCCAGAGTGCATGTTTGTTTTGAACACACAAAGGTAACTTGTGACTGAATGCATCTGCGCCATGGATGGTAGTACTATTGGTGGATATATTGTGCGTTGCTTAAGCTGTAGATTGCGTGGGCAGAACAACTTGATGTACCTGCTCTCATTCTAATGATTAGGATGGTCATCATCACTGTATAACATCTGGTTGTATCCTATTAGCAAGTTACTTCTACCTTTTCTATATCTTGCTTCCAATAAACATGTTTGGGGCTTGTTCAGAGGCTTAGCCCTAACATATAAGCTTAACAGTCTGACAAAAAGTATGAACCCAGCAACTTTTTATTTCTGGAGGAAGCCATGATGAAACAATTAGAGTAACTACTTTTTTGTGATGATTACAGCTATGTTGATTCAATTGTGTTAGTTCATGTAACATTGGCTTTCTAGGTGATAACCCGGACATGGCAAACTGCAAACAAGATGAAGGTCCAAAGAGGTAGTTTACATGGGTCTGCTGATTCTAGTGCTGCCCAGGACAATGACAACCTCCGTATAAGAAGATACATAGCAAAATACACCATAAATCCAGCAATAGTAAATGGGTTTTCAGACTTTGTTGGTTCTGTTGAGGTATGTGCTTTTCTAGTTACTGAGAAAATTCTATTATTTGCTCCTTATCACTGAAGAACTAAACTTTGATGGTGCTGTCTTGTGCAATGTACCTTGAAATGATACTAGTAAAGATGAAAGATTTGTCCATTTTGGTATCCTGATGTAAGTTAAAGAAACCAATGTGTAATTGTGTCTTATTTCCCCAGTATACCAGATAGACTCATCCAGTGTAGAGCAATAATATTTTGTTTAGATAAAATTTAGAAAATGTCTGTTGTATCAGTTTTGAACAAGGAAAGAAACTGTTTATGTCCGAAAGTCATGTTCCGCATAAATGCAACTTGCTGTACCATTAATTGGCATGCTATCTAATTAGTAATATCCCTTCGGTATGTAATGAACCCCAGCGAAATGCTGGCTAAGCATTTCCGATATTGGTATCTCATTTCAAGTTCTAACTGAACCTAAATATTTTTGACAGGTTGGAAAATTAGCTGACCTTGTTCTTTGGAAACCTTCTTTCTTTGGCGCTAAACCAGAACTGGTTGTCAAGGGAGGTGCAATTGCATGGGCTAATATGGGTGATCCAAATGCTAGTATTCCAACACCTGAACCTGTATGGACTACTTTCAATGAGATACTCTGAGTATATAGAATTTGTCTACTTTTACCATGATGTTTTGATTTAGCGTAAATATAAAGAGAAGTCCATTTCACTACCCCAAACAATTCACATTTCCATTTGACCCTTTTAATTAAAATTTCTACCTGTTTTACTGCCTTGAATTTTTGTAGCTCAATCAATTCACCCCCACTGAAATGTGTATTGTTTCCTGTACAAATAGGGTTTTAAGCTCTGGTTTTCCAGGATGATGCATGGCATCATAACCTTCTGAAAAAAAAAAAAAAAACTTCTACAGTTTTTCGTGCATTTGGTATTTGAGTGGTTACAGTAGCACACAGATGCTCCCAACTGATGAAATAATCACAAAAAATTGTAATATATTTTTTAAGCATAGAGTATCATGTCAACTGCACCACACAAATTTTGAACCCAACACTTGGAGGAGAAACAAGAAGATAAATTTCATTAATGGTTAAATTGACAAATCTGAATAGTTTGGGGGAGTTGAATGAGTCTGTATTTTATTTAGGGAGGAAGGGGTTTAAGTGGACAAATTGATTAGTTGAATGTAGTGAAATAGACCTTTTGTGAATGTTAAAAGTTTGTCCTTTAGTTTGGTAGGAGCCTGAGAAGCATGGTGTAGCACCCTTATTTTAAAGTATTTGAAAATTGTGTGTATATAACATGTTTGCTCAGGTTACATCATATATCTTTTTCTCTTGATGCAGGTTGTGATGCGACCTATGTTTGGTGCATTTGGAAAGGCAGGAAGTTCCAACTCAATTGCATTTGTGAGCAAGGTAGTGTTTGGTTCTACCTCAACCTAGAAAATGGCTTTCTTAACTTTTCAAAATGATAAAATATAACATATTGCACATCAAGGTGTTAAAGAATAGTTTTTTTTTATTGAGAAATATGGCTATAGGAATCATACTGTGCATCAAGTGAAAGGAACAAAAAAGAAATGCTTCAAAATTGTTATTGACTGTTGCCAATTTTCAATGATTGACCTCAACTTTCAACCCCTAGGCTGCTAAAGAAGCTGATGTTGTAATGGAGTACAAATTAGAAAAGAGGGTGGAAGCTGTTGGCTGTGTTCGAGGTTTGACAAAGCTCGACATGAAGCTCAATGACGCTCTTCCAAAATAGAAGTCGACCCCGAGACCTACACAGTGACTGCTGATGGAGAGGTTTTGACATGCCAACCAACACCTACAGTGCCACTGTCTCGGAATTACTTCATATTCTAGGAAAAGCTACTGCATCAGCAAACTTTTTTTCTTGAGAGGCTATCCTATGCATATACATCATGAAACTAGTTCCTTGTGCCAATCACAAATATAAGTTCATAAAGGCTTATCCTGAGTCAAACTTTATTAGTTTTGACCATCAATACCAGAAATTATATAAATTAGTAACACAAGATTCATATTTTGTGAAGACATTTTTCTTTATCATTCTAATAAAATGAATGTTGTGTTGCCGGTCTAATGTCTTTTTGACTTGGAAAAACCTAGACACTTATATTTGTTAACAGTGGAAGTATTATTTATTTAAGCTCGACAGATGTAAGTACATTCTGTATGCTACCCTCTCATTGCCTGCAACTCTTTTAATAATATGGCCAATGAACAAAGTTCTTTGGCATTTGTGTCCTGTTCTATTTGCATTATTCATTTCGTTAAAATTAGGGAGAATTGGATCTATACCATTGAAAGAACCACAGTTTAGAAAAATAGCATCCAAAGATTCATCTTTAGAAAAATAGCATTGAAAGCTCCCTTCGTTAGCTTTCGGTTAACACACGCTAGCACGCAGGGACGAGGAAGTAACCCACGTACGCAACAACAGATTGACGACGCCGTGGCCCAGCTCCACACTAGGGGCCGGCGGTGCTCCACACTAGCGGCCGGCGGTGCGACTCCCCGCCAGGAGCGCTGTCAGCCTGTCTCACTGCCTCCTCCGGACAGGCCAGCAGAGGCCTCACCACCGCCGTAGGCTCAAAACAGCAGGCCTCGTCTGCAAAGCAAGCAGGCGGCTCGCATTGGTATCAAGTTTGAAGCCCAGACGAGTAAAATCGCGAGATGTTTCCTCCAGCACGAGCAATGTGTATCTTGTATTCTTGTCCTGATGCTCTCTCCCATCGCGGATTCGCGGCCGACGTCGCAGCTGCGGATGCGTCGCGGTCGGCTTAGCTCGCCGCTGTCGTCGTTGATGCAGATACGACCGCCACGGGAGCGATAGCGGTGGCAGCACTAGATGAGGATGTCGTCGCCGTAGGAGCTCAGCGTTCCGGTTGACGTCCATTTAACGGAAATGGTAGAAGCCAACACGGAAGCTATCTTTTGATGCTAAATTTCTTAAGATAAATCTTTGGATGCTATTTTTCTAAACTGTGGTTCTTTCAATGGTATAGATCCAATTCTCCCTTAAAATTATGTTCTGTACGTGCTCGCATATTTGTGCCGGAACAAACTTGGAACTGTTCTCTTTTACTAGATGGGCGTAAAGCATCATCTTCACGTTTCCTGCTCGAAATGTGACTATGCTGTTGTACTTGTTATTTGGGATCACGTTTCTTTTCCCACCTATCAACTATCAAGACTGGCCTAAGCATATAGTTCAGCTCAGCTTTCGTGTGTATATTATTCGCAGTCTCCGTTGGATGTTTGCCTCATAGCTCAACCACAAAAATATCATGATCGCAGTGAAGTGAACAAGCTTGCCCTACAGTAAAGATGAGGAGTTGTGCATCCTCTGTTTCTGGCAGTCTCCATGTGCAAACACTGAACCAACTGAAAGCATTGAAAACAAAATAATCAGAAAAGCAACACGCGGAGTCTGATCAGTTCATGTCATGCTCGTCCAAACCCTTGAGATGGACTGTTCTTATCTGAAAGAGGAATTATCAATCTTCCTTAGTTCTCATGTTCAAGCCACAAGATAATGAAGCAAGCTAAAACTGGCAGGAATAACATATGGGATTGTGGTGTTTCAAAATTCAAGTGCTCATTTTCTTGAGCAGCCTTTTAACACGAGGAAAAACCATATGCATTCAACCATTCAAGGGTTTCATTAAAGCTAAAGTTGAGAAGTAGGCATACAGTAGGATAATACAGGGTCTCATAAGAGATGCAATGCAATCCTTGCACAAAATGCAGAAGACTAATGTCACTCATGCTAAAACTGGAGTATTATTGATGGCCACTGCAAATGAGGTCCAATCGGCCGTTGGCCCTTGCAATTGGGACAGAAGAAAAATTCCCCATCGTCACCACTGCGTCCTTGTGCAAAACGACAAGAATTATAGAACAATACATAAAAATAATTATCATAGCCACTTATGCGCAAAGCGGTCCATCATTGCAACTGAAGCTTAAAGTGATGCGCACAAACACAGTTGAAAGCATCTTTATGGACACGAAAATATGACTAACCAAATATATATGATGCTTGACATAGATGCCCAAGCACTATACTTGGAAGATGAAACTTAACATCGAAGTGAAAAAGGAGTATCTGAAAAGGAGTGAACAAAAAGCAAGGGTTTCTCTTTCATCAGCACCCAATTCTAATCATCGCCACGCCCACACACTAGCTAGCTTCTTTCCAGGCGCTCTAGCTACGTCGTCGATCGTTCTCTACACAACCGTACGTACCACGCAGCACAGGGTCGTGGTGCACTCGATGGTCCATGATCGAAATTAGATCCTAGCTAGCTTTGCATGTGCACACCGTGCGCGTGATCCATCCGATCCATCTCGCCTTGTGCCCTTGTCTCTCGTCCTTATCCTGCAGAAAAAACACGACACGAGATCTAGCGGAATCCGAAAAGAAGAGCGTCAACGATTACGGCCCCAGCCCAGAGTTAGATGCCAAAGCACAGAGATGGATTATTATTAAACAAAACGTGCACCCGACCAAGGCCATGTCGAGGGTCAGATGGAGATAATTTATCTAAATATAAGAGCCGCTAGCTATAACTAGCTGGCGCGCGCGCACACAGTAATGGAATTTTGGAATGGAGGAGAGACGAATAAATAACTGATAACAGCGCCGCTAGCTCTCCTTGATCGATCGATCGATCACTCTACGTATATGCTACCAAAATAAAGAAATCGAGCACCGTACATACCGGCTCTATAGCTAAGCTAGAATAATCATCATCCCCAGCCGCGCACCGTTTCAAGCTTTTCACTAGTTATATATTATATATATATCCTTATTATCACGCCACCACGACACCGCTGCCGTCGCCCAGCCCAGCCACCACGCCGCACCCCGCTGCATGGCGCCGGCGGCGGCGCTGGTGGACGAGCTCGTGGAGCAGATCCTCCTCCGCATCCCGCCGGACGACCCCAAGAGCCTCCTCCGCGCCGCGCTCGTCTGCAAGCGCTGGGGCCGCGTCGCCTCCGACCCCGGCTTCCGGCGCCGGTTCGCTGAGTTCCACCGGACGGCCCCGATGCTCGGGTTCCTCTGCAGCGGCGAGGCCGGCCTCTCCTTCGCCCCCACCACCGCCTTCGTCTCCGCCACCTCCTTCCGCCCGTTCCCCGCCCGCCTCAACTACAGGCCGGTCGACGCGCGCCATGGCCGCGTCCTCCTCCACGACGTGAGCTGGAGTCATGAACGGAGGCTCTGGGAGGATTCCTTGGTGGTTTGGGATCCAATCACGGGGGCCGAGCGCGCGAGACTTCCCTTGCTGCCGCAGCCGCAGTCCGTGGAATGCTTGCCCTCATTTGCCTGGAATGCGGCCGTGCTCTGCGCTTCCGTGGCCGATAACGCCGCCTGTGACCACCTCGACTGTCACCGTGGACACTTCCTGGTTGTCTTTGTGTCCAGTGCCAGGCGCTGGGGCAGCTCCTCCGGGATGTGTGCCCTTGTCTACTCATCGGAGGCCGCAGCGTGGAGCCAGCCGACCTATGCTCCTCATCTCGTTGAGGATTATGTGCACTTGGTGCCAAGCGCGCTTGCAGGGGATTCACTCTTCTATCCCTTGGGTACCAAATTTCGCGTCCTCAAGTTTGATGTGGCCACACGAGAAATGTCTCTGATTGACGTGCCACAACCACAAGCACAAGCTATCTTTGGGCGCCCTATCCTCATGGTCACAGCAGATGGTGGTCTGGGACTCGCCCGTCTGGGACTCGCCCGCATTTGCCAAGATGGACGACTACAGCTATGGTCAAGGCAGATTGGTCCCGACGAGGATCTAGTATGGGCACAATGCACGGTCATTAAGCTTGAAGAATTACTTCGTGCTCAAGCTGTGATTCCTGATGGACCCCTGCGCTTATGTCGTGTGACTGGCTCTGCACATGGCCTTGATGTTATTCTTGTGAGCACAAGTGTGGGGGTTTTCACTATTCATCTTAAGTCCGTCCAGGTCACAAAGGTATCCGAACATGGTTGGTTCGGTAATTTCACTTTCCCCTTCATGAGCTTCTACACTCCAGGTGCTAGAATAAGAGACACTCAAGCATCTTACTTTAATATGGATATATATAGTGTGAGTTATTTTATGATTGACTAATATTCAGATTGAGCACTATTTCATTTAGTAACTTGAAGTTTTGGATCATGGTATTTCTGCTCAAGCAAAATGAGTTCATTAAAGCGATATATCCCAATTACCCCTAAAGTCCTCCATAACAACTTTTTTTTGGACTGGGTTCATGAAATTGGTTAGGTATGCATAGGAGCTTTCATTGTCTTCCATCAATCTTGAAAAATGGTTTAGATTGGCCATTAATGTATCCAACAGGGAAGAAACCAAAAATACATAACCCGCACAGCCTTCTGCACATCCAGATATCAACCTCCTACATATCCTTAGCACCTTGCATTCTTTGGCTGTGATCTATTGTTGGCGGGTGTAACTTAATATTTAATAGTAGACACACATGGATGATCTTATATTGATAAATATAGGTGTTTCTCTCAAGCCATGAGTCTAGGTGTCGATGGTTACTTTGAGATGTTTTCCTGCTTGTTTTATGTTATTGTTTCTGTATTTGGTTAGCCTGCAACTTGGTAACAAATGTTCACCGCGGGGAATCATTCAACTGATGATGTTTTCAAATCTATGCATCTCTGCAGCATTGGGAGCTGCTGCCTCTGCTGAGCGACCAAGAACAAGCACCTCAAATGCCTGATGAACATAAGATTCTCTACTGTGGCCTTGTCAGTTAAGGTTAAAAGGGGCCATGGTAGTGGTTATTACTAATGTATTTTTAAGGTCAGACAACTCTTTAGCATGAGTGCGGTTATTAGTCAGATGTTAGTTTGCTGGCTGTTAGGTTCTGTATTCTGTGTAAGGGATCGCATCTTATGTGTGTTCTTTTGATCATCCTGTGAAGTTTGCTTTGGCTGCTCTGTTAAGCTGGACCTTGTATCATTCTACGGCACATGTAATCCTGAACAGTAGCTTTAATGTAACCCTTGAATGGTTGAATGCATAATATGTGTTTTCGCATATATTTGAAGACACGTATGGTTAAGAAAATGAGCATTTGAAACTAAAATGCAAAAGCCCATGTATGTGAAGACATGTATGGTCAAGAAAATGAGCATTTTAGTTTGGTTCATTATCTTGTGGAGAAAAGTAGAGATGACATATTTTGCACCTTCTTGGTCATGAGGAGCTAAATACTGTCCAGGACTCGTTATTCATTCAGTAAGCACCAATCGTGAAAACTGTTTGGTTAGTCTGCAACTTGGTAACAAATGTTCACCTATGGAAATTACTCGGATGTTTTTTCTTCATAGTTATGCATATCTGCAGCATTGGGAGCAGCTTCCTCAGCCAAGCGATCAAGAACAAGCAGCTCAAATTTTTGATGAACACAAGATTTTCTAGTGCAGCCTTGTCAGTCAAGGTTAAAAGGGACAACTCTTTAGCATGAGTGCGATTAGTCATGGTTTTAGTTTGTTGGTTGTCAGGTTCTACATTTTGTGCAAGGGATCATATCTTATGACTCTGAAGTTCCCTTGGGCTTATCTGTTAAGCTGGCCTTGTATGTATTATTCTACTCCACGTGTATTACTTAACAGTATCTTTAGTTTAATCCTTTGAATGGTTGAATGCATGGGCTCGTTTGGATGACACTGGTGCCTTTTTGCCTGGCTGAGACCTTGCGTGTATTGTATCTTGCCTGTCTTCCTGTTTGGATCTAGACCTGATGAGGTTCCTGTGCAGCCAGGCAACCAAAAGTGAGCGCTTTGGTTGCATCACGTTGCCTGGACTAATGGCAGTGGTTAGTTGCTTTATGAAACATAACTGAATTAATGTCTTTTTTATTTGAAGAATCTGATTTGTCACCGTTAATCCATTATTAAATATATGTGGGACTTTTTATTAGAAGCAAAGTATATTAAGTTATTAAGTATTAGTTAATTTTGTATAGAATTTTATTTAATTAACTGAGAAGAATAATATTAATCTAAATAATTGGGTCTCGTAATAATCAAGCTATATACGTACATTTTAATCTCCCATCATAAATATTTTAATTTTTACTGCACATTTATGTTATGCATACTCTCTCATTAATAATCTCAGACACATACATGCCTCCAAGGCTGCAACCAAATAATATTTTTCAGTCTTGTCTTGCTTGACAAAAATCTTTAACTTTTCAACCAACTCCAAGGCAACTTCTTGTAGCTAACTTCTCCATGCTTCCATTCAGGCGGGCCGCTCTGCAGACGCCTGCAGGCCGCCACAACTCGCCCGCAAACTTGTTTAGCAGGCTTTGCGGGCCTCCGTTTGCCTGCAACGTGCAGGCCGCAAGCACCTGCAGGCCTAGCGGGCCGTCCAGCAGGACCCGCTCTTCACTCGCTTCGCACAAACTAGAGAGGACGCTGAACGGCTCGGAGGTGGTGCTCTGGACAGGGAGAGCAGTTCGCGTGCAACCATACACTAATCACACTAATTAATTAAAGAATATTGAATTAAACTGTACGTCTGTACTTCTAGTCAAAATATCAATAGATAACCATACACTAATCACATGAAGAATTATTCAGAGGCCACAGCACGCCAACAGGGATTCAGAAACTGACACAAACCTCGAAGTGTTTATATGCAGTAAAGAATTATTCAGAAGCGTCTAATAAGCATGACATGACAAGACTAGCAAATGTCGCTTCCCTCCAGCAACATTCACGGAAAAAAAAATGTTATATACTGCTAATGTTTCAATGCAGTAAAGAAGGATGGCTCATGTTCCATCTCATGACGACATGACCTTGATCGTCTCATGTTCCAACTAGAGGTACCATTACGGAGCCAAGCTCACAGAATAGGTCCACAATAGCAGATAGCAATGCCAAAAGATACATCATATGTTATACAAATTGATAATGACACAATCAGCACATAGTCACACCATACTTTGACCTGACAAGTATTGATACGTTCAAGGGAAGAGCCCAGCTTCAGCTTCACTTCAGTTCTGATGGAAGAGCCAAGTGCTTCCATGTCCACTGTTGACAGGGGGGAGGATGCCTTGTCGTCTGTCATTCTGTAAACACTGCAGGAGCGCGATGTACCATACCCACAGCAATCCTTGTCATCATTGCACAGGAAGCATAGAAGAAGCCACCTATACACTACTGCCCCTCATCTACTACTACTTCTGCACAAGGAACATAATTAGTAGTTGCATCAATACTGGAAAATGAAGAGCAAGAAGAGACAAAAAAAAAACGCCATTTTGTTCTCTGAATTTTCAGTACAGGCCAAATTTCGAGTCAGTACCAAATTTTGACATGTTCATGCAAAAATGATAAATTGAGCTGCTGAATGGTTAAAATCATGGATAAGGGGAACAGAAGGGTGCATATTGAAGTAGTAGATGGTTAGTCATTTCATTGCTTGAACATAAAGGATACATTGTGATAGTTCTATCAATTAGTAGCTGCATCAATAGAAAGAAAGAACAGTGAAGAGTTGGCCGTACCAGATAAGTAGTCAATCGATATGATATCCAAATAAGAAGATCCAGCTGACCGCAGCCAGTCTTGAAAACATAATAAAGCTTCAACTGTTGAGCCTGCAAGTCTGGTCCTGTGATCACTGATAACACGACCACTGATGCTGAAAGCTGACTCACATGGAACAGTAGAAGCAGTAGCAGCCAAGACATCACGGGCCATTGCAGCCAATATTGGATACTTGGAGGCATGCATTTTCCACCAATTCAAAATGTCAAACCTCTCATCATTACAGGGGAACAAATCATCACGCAAGTACCTATCATACTTGTTGTTTGCTTGGTTATTGGCACTTGTGTATGCTATCCAATCAGACCAAGATTGACTTTTGGGTGCCGGTGTCACATCATCTCCATGAGTCTCCATGAGTCCCATTTCAGCAGAGTAGGAATTGAACAAACTTCTGATAGCCTGATTCACTTTATCAAGGTGCTCGACACTTCCAAACTCTCCAAATGCTTGTTTCAAGCGAAACTCAATGAATCCATATTTGAAGCGAGGATCCGAATAACCGTACGAGTTTGTCAAGTATGAAATCATCCAAGACTTATCAAATTTCAGTTTCATTTCCACAACCATGGCTTGAATGGTTTTGTTTGGACTAAATGCCTTTTCTTTGTAAAACTTCTTTCACATTCCAGATTTGATGGAAATAGAGATTTGCTGTAGGATATGTGGTACCGGACACCACTTCAGTAGCTTTCTTGAAGACTTCTAACAGCTTGCATACGGCACTAGCCATGTTCCAGTCATCTAATGAGGGGCAGAACTTATAGTTAACATCTTTCACCACTAACTCAAAGAAAGCATCTCGAAGGGTTGAACCGATCGTAGCATGTCATATGTGGAATTCCAACGAGTTTCGACATCAATTGTTGGCCTACTTTTACATCTGATGCCTAATTCAGCAATTATATCCTCAAATAGTTCTTTTCTGGATTGAGAATCTCGAATGTACCTTACACTCTCTCTAACATTCTTGAGGACACCATCAATTGCTTCAAGGCCATCTTTAACAATTAAGTTAATTACATGCGCAGCACATCTAATATGAAACAAATCACCATCACAATGCAACTTATCCTCTTTTAACAGATTTGATTTCAAAATACCCATCATGGTATTGTTTGGACTTGCATTATCCAATGTGATGCTACATAACTTATCTTCAAGATTGTAAAACCGAATGGTCTTCAACATTGTAGAATATAGATTGAAACCATCATGTGGTGTGTTTACCACGCAAAATCTAATGATCCTTTTCTGAACTTTCCAATCATCATCAATGTGGTGACATGTGATGCACATGTATCCTATGTTCTGGTTGGAAGTCCACAGATCAGCTGTCAATGAGAATCTAAAATTGCACTCCTTAAACATTTCTCTCGCGCTCTTCGATGGTTCTTGTAAGCCTCTATGCAGTTTTCTTTTATAGTTGTCCTAGATACCGTTTCAGCAAGTGGATTTAAGCTAGCTGAGTAACTACGAAAACCATCATATTCCACAAAGGAGAAAGGCAACTCATGTAGTACAATCAGTCGAACTAGTTCACAACGAGTAGCTCTAGGATCAAATCTCCAATTAGTAAGAACAGCTGACCCAGTTACTGATGACTTTAATTTGACAACTAAATCATGCATTTTCAACCTTGGCTCACAAACTTCCAAATGTCTATGCATGTGACTAGTTCCTGAATTACGAGCAGCAGCAAATACCTCATAACAATGTTTGCACCGGCCTTGTACGAGTTTACCATCTTGATATATAGGATCCATATCCTTCCAAATAGTAGATCTCAACTTTCTTGTTTTACCTATCATTATTAAAAATAAAAGAATTAGTCCAGACATGATAGGAAACATGGTATAATTGCAGCTGAACAGAAATTGGGGTCCATAATTACCTCGGCTGCGTGCTGGTGACCTCGGTGAGCTGCCTGCCACTGCCGGTGACCTCCGCCACTGCCGGTGACCTCGGTGGGCTGCCTGCCACTGCCGGTGACCTCGGTGGGCTGCCTGACTGTGACCTCCATGGGCTGCCTGATTGTGAGCTCCATGGGCTGCCCGACCGTGACCTCCATGGGCTCCTTGATGATGACCTCCGCAAGCCATTGAGTGTCGGTGACCTTGACTGCAGAACCAAAGGAGACACAAGGAGTCTCATCATTGGAGACCTCGTAACCATAGGAGAGTTGACCTTATTTGCCATTGGAGGCTTGAATCGTTTACTCATGGAAGACTTGTGTTGACTTGCCACTGGCTCTTTGCGCTTTGTTCCAGAAGAGATTGCCAATGAGCACCCGACTTCATTTTGTTGCGACGGAACATTTATCTTGATGGGCTGCAGTACAGGAGCAAAACACATCAATATTGCATCTCATCTACTACTCCTGACAGAGCAAGCACAAGTTGACTAACCTACTGGATATCAATCAGAGCAAAGGACTATTCTGTAGGAAATATTTACTTGCACATGGCTTAGCTTACTGTAGCTTGATAGATACAACACAAGAATTGAAATAACAATCAGCACTGGAGTCCATTTTATTCATCCATTTTAACAGATTTTGTTCAATTAGACTAACACTAATGGCTACTGAACCATATAGCACTGGAGATGCTAAGTAGTACCATGGCTGAATGTTGCATCTTCTATATTAGCTGAATGGATAATAGCAGTCACTGATTTATTCAAAAATTCAGTTTGTAACAGTACACTTGGTATTTATAATTTACCTTGACAATGATATCTGATGGATTTTCCTATAACAGTACACTTGACAATGATATGTTCTACAACTTTGAACGATTTGGCCATATCACAAAGCTATGACAATCTGACCTGTAACCTAAATTGACTACTAATGCCTTGGAGAGTTTAGAATTGACCATGCAACATGTGAACCATATACCATTCGAGCAGCAGTGCTCAAGACAAAATCTCCGGTTATACCTGCTTCGTCGTCTGGCCGTCGGCGTCCACGTCCTGACGCGGAGGGTCTGCACTGCCGGCGTCTTCTACCGCAGAGAGGGTCTGCATTACCGAGCGTGCAGCAGTGGCAACAGCGACAACGGCAGCGACGGCTCCACTGGATCTGGGGGGCTTCGTTGCGGATGTGCGCGCCCCGGCAGTCTTGTTGGCGCCACTGGATTTGTTGGAGGCTTGTATATTGGCCAGTACCTAGACAACAAGAAATTGGAATGCCTAGTTGAGATGCTGAATATACACTGCAGCTTCCAGTGGCAACATTATGCTACAATCATATCAGGAACATATATGAAGTGAGCGAAATGTTATACCATCTTCGTCGTCTGGCCGTCGGCGTCCGCGTCCGGAGCAGAGGTTGTGCACTTCCGCTGCCAGCATCTGCTACTGTCGAGCGTGCAGCAGCGGTCTTCTTGGCGACTGGAGGCCCGGCGGTCGGATTCTTGCGCATCTTGGGCTTCTTGGGGACGGGGACCTCGACCTCGGCGGCCGGAGCAGGGTCCGTCGGGAGCTTCAGTTTCCCCTTCCTCTTCTTCTTGGCCGGCGCCGTGGCGGGGGCATCTGGGTTCGCCGTGGCGGGCGCATCGTGGAGCTTCGCCGGCAACGTGGAAGACGACTCCTTTATCTTGTCCGGTGCGGTGGCGGGGGCATCGGGGGGCTTCCCCGGCACCGGCAGCGGCGCCATGGCGGCTGCCTCGGCCATGGACGCGGGTGGAGTCGCAGCCATTGGGGAGCGGCGGAGTTGGGACGGAGACCTAGGGGCGAGCGGAGACGGTGCGGAGTCGTACCCGGTGGCGGCGGACGGGCGGAGACGGAGTTGCAACACGCGAAGCGGATTATTGCGGGATTCTGCAGGTGTCCTGCTTCGGCCCGCGTCGCTAGCAGACTTCCTGCTTCGGCCCGCAACAGAAAAAAAACGGCCTGCAGGTGTCCAGCAGGCCTATTTTGCGGGGCGGGCCTAGCAGGCAAGCAGGAAGGCCCGCATCGCTTGAATCCTGAGTGTGCCCTTGTCTACTCATCGGAGGCCGCAGCGTGGAGCCAGCCGATCTATGCTCCTCATCTTGTTGAGGATTATGTGCACTTGGTGCCAAGCGCGCTTGCAGGGGATTCACTCTTCTATCCCTTGGGTACCAAATGTCGTGTCCTCAAGTTTGATGTGGCCACACGAGAAATGTCTCTGATTGACGTGCCACAACCACAAGCACAAGCTATCTTTGGGCGCCCTATCCTCATGGTCACAGCAGATGGTGGTCTGGGACTCGCCCGTCTGGGACTCGCCCGCATTTGCCAAGATGGACTACAGCTATGGTCAAGGCAGATTGGTCCTGACGAGGATGTGGTATGGGCACAATGCACAGTCATTAAGCTTGAAGAATTACTTCGTGCTCAAGCTGTGATTCCTGATGGACCCCTGCGCTTATGTCGTGTGACTGGCTCTGCACATGGCCTTGATGTTATTCTTGTGAGCACAAGTGTGGGGGTTTTCACTATTCATCTTAAGTCCGTCTAGGTCACAAAGGTATCCGAACATGGTTGGTTCGGTAATTTCACTTTCCCCTTCATGAGCTTCTACACTTCAGGTGCTAGAATAAGAGTATCATGCCTATCTTACTTTAATATGGATATATATAGTGTGAGTTATTTTATGATTGACTAATATTCAGATTGAGCACTATTTCATTTAGTAACTTGAAGTTTTGGATCATGGTATTTCTGCTCAAGCAAAATGAGTTCATTAAAGCGATATATCCCAATTACCCCTAAAGTCCTCCATAACAACTTTTTTTTGGACTGGGTTCATGAAATTGGTTAGGTATGCATAGGAGCTTTCATTATCTTCCATCAATCTTGAAAAATGGTTTAGATTGGCCATTAATGTATCCAACAGGGAAGAAACCAAAAATACATAACCCGCACAGCCTTCTGCACATCCAGATATCAACCTCCTACATATCCTTAGCACCTTGCATTCTTTGGCTGTGATCTATTGTTGGCGGGTGTAACTTAATATTTAATAGTAGACACACATGGATGATCTTATATTGATAAATATAGGTGTTTCTCTCAAGCCATGAGTCTAGGTGTCGATGGTTACTTTGAGATGTTTTCCTGCTTGTTTTATGTTATTGTTTCTGTATTTGGTTAGCCTGCAACTTGGTAACAAATGTTCACCGCGGGGAATCATTCAACTGATGATGTTTTCAAATCTATGCTTCTATGCAGCATTGGGAGCAGCTGCCTCTGCTGAGTGACCAAGAACAAGCACCTAAAATGCCTGATGAACATAAGATTCTCTACTGTGGCCTTGTCAATTAAGGTTAAAAGGGGCCATGGTAGTGGTTATTACTAATGTATTTTTAAGGTCAGACAACTCTTTAGCATGAGTGCGGTTATTAGTCAGATGTTAGTTTGCTGGCTGTTAGGTTCTGTATTCTGTGTAAGGGATCGCATCTTATGTGTGTTCTTTTGATCATCCTGTGAAGTTTGCTTTGGCTGCTCTGTTAAGCTGGACCTTGTATCATTCTACGGCACATGTAATCCTGAACAGTAGCTTTAATGTAACCCTTGAATGGTTGAATGCATAATATGTGTTTTCGCATATATTTGAAGACACGTATGGTTAAGAAAATGAGCATTTGAAACTAAAATGCAAAAGCCCATGTATGTGAAGACATGTATGGTCAAGAAAATGAGCATTTTAGTTTGGTTCATTATCTTGTGGAGAAAAGTAGAGATGACATATTTTGCACCTTCTTGGTCATGAGGAGCTAAATACTGTCCAGGACTCGTTATTCATTCAGTAAGCACCAATCGTGAAAACTGTTTGGTTAGTCTGCAACTTGGTAACAAATGTTCACCTATGGAAATTACTCGGATGTTTTTTCTTCATAGTTATGCATATCTGCAGCATTGGGAGCAGCTTCCTCAGCCAAGCGATCAAGAACAAGCAGCTCAAATTTTTGATGAACACAAGATTTTCTAGTGCAGCCTTGTCAGTCAAGGTTAAAAGGGACAACTCTTTAGCATGAGTGCGATTAGTCATGGTTTTAGTTTGTTGGTTGTCAGGTTCTACATTTTGTGCAAGGGATCATATCTTATGACTCTGAAGTTCCCTTGGGCTTATCTGTTAAGCTGGCCTTGTATGTATTATTCTACTCCACGTGTATTACTTAACAGTATCTTTAGTTTAATCCTTTGAATGGTTGAATGCATGGGCTCGTTTGGATGACACTGGTGCCTTTTTGCCTGGCTGAGACCTTGCGTGTATTGTATCTTGCCTGTCTTCCTGTTTGGATCTAGACCTGATGAGGTTCCTGTGCAGCCAGGCAACCAAAAGTGAGCGCTTTGGTTGCATCACGTTGCCTGGACTAATGGCAGTGGTTAGTTGCTTTATGAAACATAACTGAATTAATGTCTTTTTTATTTGAAGAATCTGATTTGTCACCGTTAATCCATTATTAAATATATGTGGGACTTTTTATTAGAAGCAAAGTATATTAAGTTATTAAGTATTAGTTAATTTTGTATAGAATTTTATTTAATTAACTGAGAAGAATAATATTAATCTAAATAATTGGGTCTCGTAATAATCAAGCTATATACGTACATTTTAATCTCCCATCATAAATATTTTAATTTTTACTGCACATTTATGTTATGCATACTCTCTCATTAATAATCTCAGACACATACATGCCTCCAAGGCTGCAACCAAATAATATTTTTCAGTCTTGTCTTGCTTGACAAAAATCTTTAACTTTTCAACCAACTCCAAGGCAACTTCTTGTAGCTAACTTCTCCATGCTTCCATTCAAGCATGCCTAATATGTTTTTTCCCCATTATCTAAAAAAAATGTTTTCCCCCTATTTATATAAAGGGAGCGTATGGTATGAAAACCAACTACCTACGCAAACTACGCAAACTCTAATAAAGACCAAACAATTCTAATCTGATGGCTCCAATGAAGATGGATGATTTATTCACTTAAACCCTCCCACCATTCAATCTTATTCATTTTTTTCAACTTACCCCATCAATCGCTCGTTATTCCTCTCGTCCTCCGTCATCATCGCTCGCTACTCCTCCCGTACGTTCGCAACCGTCGCGCGTTGTTCTTGGACTCCCGTCGCAGCCGCCAGTCTCGCAGCCAAGACCTAGCCTCGATCGAGAACCTGCTGCCGCCAAGAGGAGAACGGCCGGCCGAAAGTCACAGCTGCCCTGTATACGCACCGTATCATACGCATACATGGACAAGGACAAGGCGATGCATCCAATTCCAACCGACTGCAATTCCAATCCTCATCTTTCCTTTCCTAGGGTTAGGGCAGCGCCGAGAATACGGAAGGATGGAGACGCGTTCAGGAGGGCAGCCAGCTCCATGGCAGGATCAACCAAGGTCCGTCACGCGGAGATGGGGGGCGGCGCCGAGGGGGAGTCGACGAGTGGCGGACGGAGAACGAGATAACGAAAAAGGCCACGAGCCCATACGTGCCATATTCCAGCCCAATTTCATGCGTTCACGGCCTGCTGGCCCGGCCGAGCTCGTCGAGACGCAACATTTCCTGCGCAGAGTGCCGCCGCCCGCCGTGCGCCGCGCCGCCTCGCTGCCGTCGTTCGCCGCGCCGCCCTGATAGCCACCGTGCGCCGCTAGCTGCGCGCCAGGCCTCCACTGTCGACTCCGCTCTCACCGAGCCCAAATGCCCAATCCACCGCGCGCAGCTCCGCCCACCAAACCCTAGCTCCGATCCGGCGGCGAGCAGCATGGCGCCGCGGCGGCGGCGGCGCTGGTGGACGAGCTGCTGGAGGAGATCCTCTTCCGCATTCCACCGGACGACCCCGCGAGCCTCCTCCGCGCCGCGCTCGTCTGCAAGCGCTGGGGCCGCATCGTCTCCGACCCCGGGTTCCGCCGCCGGTTCCGTGAGTTCCACCGCACGCCCCCCATGCTCGGCTTCCTCTGCAGCGGCGGGCCAGGCCGCCCCTGCGGCCCCTGCACCTCCTTCGTCTCCACCACCTCCTTCGGCCCGTCCCCCGCGCACCTCAACTACAGGACGATCGACGCACGCCATGGCCGCGTCCTCCTCCACGACGTGAGCTGGAACCGTAAGACAAAGTTCTGGGACAATTCCTTCATGGTTTGGGATCCAATCGCTAGGGGTGAGCCTGTGAGACTTCCCTTGATGCCGCTGTCCAGGGGCCAGACGTCCAAGTTCCCCTCCGGTACCTGGAACGCGGCCGTGCTCTGCGCCGCTGACGCCGACGCCTGTGACCACCTCGAGTGCCACAGCGGACCCTTCCTGGTTGTCTTTGTGGCCAGCTGCAGGTGCTGGGGCAGGTCCGGGATGTGTGCCATTGTCTACTCATCGGGGGCTGCTGCGTGGAGCCAGTGGATCTATGCTCCCCACCTCGATGAGCATGTGCACTTCGTGCCAAGCGCGCTTGCAGGGAATTCAATCTACTTCTTGGGTAGCACAAGTGTCCTCAAGTTTGATGTTCTCGCACATGAAATGTCTCTGATCGACCTGCCACAAGAAGTCTTGTCTCTGATTGACCTACCACAAGAAATCTCTGGGCGCTCTTTGCTCAGAGTGACGGCGGACGGTGGTCTGGGACTCGCATCCGTGTGCTCAGGGAGAAAGAGGGCACCTATACTATACCTATGGTCAAGGAAGGTTGGTCCTGACGAGGATGTAGGATGGGCACAAAACAAAGTCATGAACATTGAAGATTTACTTCGTGCTGAACTACCCCTACGCTCATTTTGTCTGACTGGCTCTGCACATGGCCTTGATGTTATTCTTGTGAGCACAAGTGTGGGGATTTTCACAATTCATCTCAAGTCCGGCCGGGTCATAAAGGAGTACAAAGATTGGATGGTCATGGAGAATTCCACTTTCCCCTACATGACCTTCTACACTCCAGGTAATAGAGAGACTGAAGCATCATGTCTATCTTTCTTTTAACATGGATATATAGCGTCACTTATTGTGTGATTCACTAATATTCAGATTGAGCACTATTTCGTTTAGTAACATAGTAGCTTTGGATGATGGTATTTGGGCTCAAGCAAAATGAGTTCATGAAAATGAAATATTCCAATTACATTTAAAGCTATGATGCTTCTGCAGTCCTCCATAACAACATTTTTATGGATTGGATTCATGAAATTGGCTGCACATGCATAGGAGCATTCATTGTCTTCCAACAGTCTTTAGAAATGATTTATGTTGCCCATTAAGGTATCCAACAGGAAGAAACCAAAAATATATAACCTGCACAGCCTACTGCACATCCAGATCTCAACCGCCAACATATCCTTTACACCTTTGCATTCTTTTCTTGTGATCAATTGCTGGCCAGTGTAACTTAATACGTAATAGTAGACACACATTGGTGATGACCTTATACTGATAAATATAGGTGTTTCTCTCAAGCCATCAGTCCAACAGTCGATGATTACTTTGAGATGTTTTCCTGCTTGTTTTCTGTTGCTATTTCTCTATTTTTTACTCCTCAACTTGGTAACAAATGTTCACTGAGGGAAATCATTCAATTGATGATGTTTTCAAATTTATGCATCTCTGCAGTATTGGGAGCGGCTGCCTTTGCCGAGTGATCAAGAACAAGCAAATGTCTGGTCAACATAAGATTCTCCATTGCAGCCTTGTCAGTTAAGGTTAAAAGGGATCATGGTAGTGGTTAATATGTAGTTTTAAGGTGACAGACAACTCTTTAGCTCGAGTGCAGTTAGTCATGGTATTAGTTTGTTGGCCGTCAGGTGCACTCTGTGCAAGTGTGGAAGGGATCGCATCTTATGTCTGTTCTTTTGATCATTGTGTGGAGTTTGCTTGGGCTGCTCTGTTAAGCTGACCTTGTATCATTCTACTGCACGTGTAATCCTGAACAGCAACTTTAATGAAACCCTGGAATGGTTTAATGCAAGGGATGATATCTTATGTCTCTGAATTTTGCTTGGGCTTGTATGTTAATCTGGCCTCTTTTTTTTGAGGGAATCTGTTTAGCTGGCCTTGCATATATCATTCTACTCCACATGTGTTCCTTAACAGTAGCTTTGATGAAATGCTTTGAATGGCTGAATGCATAAGGCTCGTTTGGAGACCTTGGTGCCTTTTTGCCTGGTTTAGACCTTGCTTGTATTGTATCTTGCCTGTCTTCCGGTTTGGATGGAGACACCTGATGACGTTCTTGGACCAGGCAAGTAGCTGTGCAGCCAGGCAACCCAAATTGAGCGCCTGGTTGCATTTGCATCACGTTGCCTGGAGAGTTGCATTTGCATCACGTTTCCTGGAGCCCTGGACTAATGGCGGTAGTTAGTCGCTTAATGAAACGTAACTTAATAATTAATCTTTTTATTTGAAGAAACTAATTTGTCACCGTTAGTCTATTATTTAACATATGGGGTTTTGTTATTATAAACATGTAGTGTTAGCGTGCAATGAATAATTAAGTTATTATAGAGTTAATTTTGTATTAAATTATTTTTTAATTCACCGAGAAAATAATATTAATCTAAGTCATTAGTTTCTTAATCAAACTATATAAGTACATTTTAATCTCACGCCATAAATATTTTTATGCACTTTTACGTTATGCATTCTCTCAATGATAGTTTGACTCTTGCATCGCTAGGCAAAACATTTTATCTTTTCAAGAAACACCGAGGCAATATTTTTCTTGTAGTCAACTTCGCCAAGGCTTCCATTCTAGCATGCCTATGTTTTCCCCTTACTACATGTGAAAGCAATCTATGTTCAAGAAAATGAGCATTTTTAAAATTAAAAAGGCTACAGGTCCATATGTGCCGTACTCCAACCTAATTTTAGTTTGCACTAGTAGAATCAACGAGTTTCTCTAGTTTTTTTTTTTTCTTTCCCTACTGTTTTCAAGAACTCTAGGGAAAGATACGTTTCGGATAGTAATGTTATAGGGAAACATCCCTTTCCCTAGAAAATTCACGTTTTCGTCAAGACGGACCAAGGAAATAGGCTAAACAGTCACGATGGCTTGAGCATGAAAATCGTGGAAAATAGAGACCCTTTGTACCATCTTAATCATGATGAGGTAAATACTCTTTAAGATTTGTTAATCATTCAGTGAACACCAATCGTGAAAATCATCTGGATTCCATGAGTATATGAATTTTCTATGAATGAATAATACAGTTCATGTGTACATAATTTTCTATAGTAGGACAAAGTCTTAGCTAGTTAGCCATGTGTACATAATATTGGTGTATACACTGGCTAGTTCATGCACAGAAGAGAGAACACACAGAAAAGAATGGCACGGTACAACCGGGTGTTAATATTTCAGTTTTGAAATTCTGAATGGGTGAGGACAAGTATTCTCACACCATGCACACATATTGAAATTTTAGGATCATATCACGTAGTTTGACATGAATTTGTATTTGCATTTTATTCGTTCACGGCCAGCATTGTATTTCTCAACGTGGCTGCATCCGTGACCCCACCTGGCAGTGTCAGAGCTGCCTCTTCCAACAACCGACGCAAACGAGAAGCCCGCCGCCGCCCAGCTGAGCGCCGCCTGCCTCGCCGTGAAGGCCGCGGGCCGCCGCGGGTCCCTTGCCGCGGCCCCGCCTCGCCGCGCCGGAGCACTTCCTCGAGGACGACCTCCTCCCCTTCCACCAGGCGCGAGATCCGGCGCCCCTTCGCGCGGGCAAGCTCCAGCAGCGTCGTCCATGGCGGCCCGTCGCGGCGCGGCCCCTGTGCGAAGGTCGTCCCCGCGGGGATCCAGGCGAAGTGGAAGCGCCCGGACCAGACACCGTGGGAGCACGCGCCAAGGTCGCGCCGGCGGCTCCCTTGCCCGCGGATCTGGCAGTGAGCAGCATGGCGCCGCGGCCGGCCCCGGCGCCAGCAGAGGCGCTGATGGACGAGCTATTGGAGGGGACCCTCCTCCGCATTCCACCAGACGACCCCGCGAGCCTCCTCCGCGCCGCGCTCGTCTGCAAGCGCGGAGGCAACTGCCCGTGCTCCAGCCGAGGCCTGTGCACCCTTGGTCCTGGAATGCCGCCGTGCTCTGCGCCACCGACGGCTGTGAGCACCTCGATTGCCGCCGCGGACC
This sequence comes from Themeda triandra, assembly GCA_018135685.1. Taxonomy (NCBI): domain Eukaryota; kingdom Viridiplantae; phylum Streptophyta; class Magnoliopsida; order Poales; family Poaceae; genus Themeda; species Themeda triandra. The sequence goes on from JAENPR010000266.1 coordinate 261,337, forward strand.
CTTTCTCGGTCGTCTTCGTAGGCAGCGGCAGGGGCTCCGAACGTCCGGGATCTCGTGCCCATGTCTACTCATCGGAGGTCGATGCATGGGGCCGCGGGTCTCGTTCCTCACCTCACTGGGAGTACCCGGAAATCCAAGGGTGTGTTTGGTTTGGGGACTTCGGGTTGGGTCGGTCCAACCTGGTTTTATGGGATGGAGTGAACCCATCTCTTTGGTTATAGGGATGGGTTCAACCTGGTTTTGTTTGGTTGGAGGGATATACTCGAGGACGAGGGTTATCACAGCATATGATCACCTCTTTGGTGAGATTACCACACACTGCAAATAATTTAACTTCACTAGTTAAATGTAACTATCATGAATAGGGTAATTACCGAATAAAATATGCAAATGATTGGATGTTTTCCAATGGATTTTCCCCAAAGCATCATGCACTTCAATATTTGTCAACTGAAGATATGTGGCCACAGGATCGCACAAGCTAGCATTCTGCAGTCAGACGCAATGACATGCTACTAACTATCGAAGCAACTACTCAAATCAGTCAGATGCACACAAGCATCTGTTCGCACATACAATAGTCTCAATCAGGTGCACACAAGCATCAGCTAAGTACTAGTTCAGAAATTGAAGGGAACCAAAAAAAATCAGATTGGAGACCTGGCGGCCGGCTGTTCGCTAAAAAAAATCCGAGTACCCTGCGCATCTTTCTGATAGAGCTGAGTCGAGCGACCCGGCGATCGGGATCGGAGTCCTGCGGCCGGCTGCCCATGGCCGTCGGAGCCCTCCCGGTGCCCTCGCACAACTGCTCCCGCGACTGCAGCAGCCCGGCGGAGGGGCTTCGTCCTCGCGTCGCGCGGACGGGGTGAGCGCGCGCGAGACAGACAGAGCAGGCAGGGCAGGACGGACGGAGGAGCAAGGGAGGCGCCGCTGGCCCTGAGGCTCGGCCGCCGGCGGATCTGAGGGCGAGCGGCGGCCTCCTCCTTTGCGTCACATAGCACGGAGCGAAGGGGAGGAGTAGCGCTCGGTTAGACCGGTGAGCGCGTGAGCCGAGCGCGTGAGGAGGGGTGAGGATAACGCAGCCAGGACGTGGGTCGGCGTGGTTCCTTCGTTTCAGAGAAATCCCACCGACCCGCATCTTCACAGAATATTCCATCTGGGTCCGTCCCAGTGCAACCCGATCCCCCAACCAAACACCACCTCATCTGGGTCCGACCCGGGATATCCCACCTCAACCCGCAAACCAAACACACTCTAATTGGAGCCATGTGCCCTTGTTGAGAAAGCGCTCTACTTTCAGTGTAGGCGTAGTGTCCTCAAGTATGATTTGGTGACGCTGGAAACTATCTTTGATTCACCTGCCAGAAGAAAGCTTGTTTTCGAGACGCACTCCTCATGGCTTCCGAGGACGGTGGACTTGGACTTGCCTACATATGCTCACGTAGACTGTACCTGTGCTCGTGGAAGGCTGGCCCTGACGGTAGTGCAGGCTGGGCAAGCAATGTCATCAACCTTACGGCATTGCTTCCTGCTGATGACCCTCCAGGCTCGTTTGGTCCGATGGGTCCGATTGGCTTTGCACATGGCCTTGATGTATTTTTTGTGAGGAGAAAAGTTGGGACTTTCACTATTGATCTGAAGTCCATGCGTGTTACAAAGGTGTGCGAACAAGGTTGGTGTGATGACAGTTTTCCCTACATGAGCTTCTGCTCTCTAGGTAATAAAGTAGTAGAGTACGAGAGATTTATGCATCATGCCTGTATTACTTTAACATGGATATATAGCGCCACTTTTTTTTTTTTTTTTTTTTTTTTTTTTTGTGATGCCTTCCATGTCTGGGACCCAATCACTGCGAGCGGAGGCAACTGCCTATGCTCCAGCCGGGGCCCGTGCTCAAGAAGAGGCTACTGGCGAGCGGGTCCTGGCATGCCGCTGTGCTCGCGCCACCGACGACCGTGAGCACCTCGATTGCCATGGGGGACCCTTAGTTTGCATTCTTTAGCTGTGGCTTTTTGTCAAAGTAACTTAACAATATAAGGAATGGATGTTGATTTTGTACTTACAAAGAGGGGTTTCTCAAGAGTTATGAATGCAGCTGTTGATGATTAGTTTGCAATCTTTATCTCTTTGTTTTATTTGGTTATTTGTCTATTTGGTTACCTAATAATTTGCTTATGCTTATGAAAAATCGAGCAACTGATGTTATTTTCAAAACTATGCATTTCTGCAGCGCTGGGAGCAGCCTTTTGCGAGGGATCAAGAATAGGCACCTCAAATGCCTCATAAGCATAAGGTTCTTCTCCATTGTAGGTTTGTCGGGCAAGGTAAAAGAGAGGATCATAGTGGTTAATAGTTTCTTTTGAAGGTGGGACAACTCTTTAGCATGAGTAAGATTAGTCATGGTCTTAGTTTGTTGGCCTTTAGTGGTTCTTCATTTTGTGCAAGGGATCACATCTCTTTTGTCTGTTATCTTGGTCATCACTGTGGACTTTGCTTTGGGACCCTGTATTATCCTACTCTACATGTACTCCTGAACATTAGCTTTAATGGAACCCTTGAATGGTTGAATGCGTATGGTTTCCATTGTTCCAAAAATCTTTGTTCAAGAAAATGAGCATTTGAATTTAAATACTCCACAATTGCATATGTGCCATATTATTGCTGCTCAGTTTTAGCTTGATTCATTATTACGTTATCTTGTGGATTGAACATGAGAACTGAGGAAGTATGAGTGGAACTGGGAAAGAAATTAAGTATGCATGACTCCTTTTTTTCGTCTTTTTTCCTCTCTCGATAGGACCTTCTGCGCCATCTTGATCAGGGGAAGTTAGATACCCCTGCGGGCCTGCTCAATTTTGGTTTGGTTCATGATCTTGTGGCTTGAGCCTGGAAATTGAGGAAAGTAGAGCTGAGGTATTAGCAATTTAGCACCAATCGTGAAAACCATTTGAAACCCATGTGCGGCTGGGTAAGAGACCAATCAGATGAAGAAGGCTTCACAAGATTTTCTCTAAAACAATGGAAAATATAGGGAAAAAGAAGAAAATGTGAAAAAAGAGAAAACTGAATGCTTGAACACTCTGTAATAACTACATAACATTTGAGCGAGATTATTTCTTTTCCTGCATGATTGAGAAAAAAAGGGTAGTGGTGTTCAAATGGTATGTAGGTTCAGAACTGTTGAAGCATTTGGCCTTCTGAAATCTTGTACATATTATCACTAAAGGTTAAAGTTTGACCTGTATGGATTGATGCTTGTGTTGGTATGTTAACTGTTGTTGTTTCATGGGTTGAATCGTGCCTAGAATGAGGTAGGTGACAACTTATGATCGGGAGAATGCGATAGCAGACGCTAGGCTGCTAGTGATAGCTGCAGCTGCCAGTTTGCAGATGCTGTTGCTGCACTCTGCCTTGTGCTGTTGCTAGTAGGTCTGATCCAGATCGGATGGCTCTCAGGTGCCCAAGTGGTGGACCGCCGGATAAATCGAGTACAGATAAATCGACAGTTCACAACATGCTTCAGTCTTTTTGGGTCCCAGAAAGTATGGAAACTAGATGTAGCTTTGCTCAAGTCTTGCTCTGATATATTTCAGTGTTCATCAGCAATTCCTCAGAAGAAAGGAACAAGCATGAGCATATCAAGTGCTTACTGAAGCCTTTGTGCTGAGATCAGGGGTTTTCATTTCGGTATTAGAAATTTCTTGGCCTCCCCTGAAATTACCAAATTTCGTAAAATTTCGATGAAATTTCGCCGAAGCTTTGAACACTGGTTGAGATACAAACCTTGCATCTCATTCCAGTGCACGAGAGGGGTTTTAGGAAATACGGTATGAATGAATTGACTCTTGTGGACCTGGGAGCCAGCGCCGGGGAGTGGTCGAGCAGCGCCGGCGACTTCCTTCGCCCTCCCGTCGCGCGGACGAAGGGTCTTCGCCTCCGTCGCACGGACGAAGGGTGAGCGCGCCTGGAACGGATGGAGCGGGGGTGAGGATAACGCGGCCAAAGATGTGGGTCGGCGTGGTTCGTTTCTTTTGGAGTATTCCATCTGGGTTCAACCCACTTCAACCCAACCCACAAACCAAACAGGTGGCCATCTGTGTCTAACCCGGGTCATCCCAGTTCGACCCGCAAACCAAACACAAGAAAGGGAGTGGATGTGAGGGGCTGGTCTGAAACTGCCAGGTGGGGTCACCTATGCAGCCGAGGAAGATACAGCCACTTGCTAAGGGTGATTTTGATTTTGAATCGAATGGAGAAACGTTTGCAATGGCCATGAATGAATGAAACGCGAATACAAAAGTATTCATTCTGACACCACGCGCAAATATTTACCTTTTTTTTTCTCATCAACCATTCAGAATTTCAGATCCGAAATATTCAGTCGTCACTTTGTGTTCAGGTACCGTGTCATTCTTTCCATGTGTTATCTTCTGTACGTGACTAGCTAACTAGCCAAGACTCTGTCCTAGTAGTACTACACAAGTTGAAAGATATCTATATGAACTGTATTCTTTTTGTTTTGTGAACTTATATGAATTATATTCATTCATCCAAAATTCATATACTGGGTGTCCAAATAGATTTCACGATTCGTGCTCACCGGATACCGAATGATTAACAAGTCTTGGACAGTATTTAGCTCCCCATGATCAAGGTGGCGCAAAATGTATTAGCTCTACTTTTCTCCTCAATTTTAATGCCTAAGCCACAAGATAATGAACCAAACAAATTGGCCAGGAGTATGGCGCATATACGGGCCTGTGGCATTTTAATTTCAAATGCTCATTTTCTTGACCATAGATGTCTTCACATACAAGGGAAAACAAATTCTGCATTCAACATTCAAGGGTTTCATTAAAGCTAATGGTTCAGCCGTTCAGGATTACACGTGGAGTAGAAAAATACAAGGTAAGCTTAACAGAGCAGCCCAAGCAAACTTCACAGGATGATCGTCGAAAGAACAGATGCCTTGCACAAAATACAGAACCTGACGGCCAGCAAACTAAGACCATGACTAATAACCGCACTCATGCTAAAGAGTTGTCTGATCTTAAAAATACATTAGTAACCACAACCATGATCCCTTTTAACCTTAACTGACAAGGCCTGCGCACTGGAGAAATCTTGTGTTCATCAGACATTTGAGGTGCTTGTTCATGATTACTCGGCAGAGGCGGCCGCTCCCAATGCTGTAGACATGCATAGATTTGAAAACATCAGTTGAGTGATTTCCCTCGGTGAACATTTGTCACCAAGTTGCTGGCTAACCAAATAGAGAAACACCAACATAAAACAAGAGGAAAACATCTCAAAGTAATCATCAACAGCTGAGTAACACCTATATTTATGAGAATAAGATCATCATCCATGTGTATATATACTATTAAGTATGAAGTTACATTGGCAATAGATAACAGCCAAAGAATGCAAAGGTGTTAAGGACATGTGGGAGGTTGATATCTAGATGTGCAGAATGCCGTGCATATTATGTATGTTTGGTTTCTTTCCAGTTGGAAACCTTGGCCAATATATATCATTTCCAAAGACTGTTGGAATACAATGAATGCCCCTATGCATGTCTAGCCAATTTCATGAATCCAGTCCACAAAAATGTTGTTATGGAACCATGGAGTACTGTAGAAGCATCACAGATTTAAATATAATTGGGATATCCCAATTTCATGAACTCTATTTGCTTGAATCCAAATACAATCATCCAAAACTTCATGTTACTAAATGAAATAGTGCTCAATCTGAATATTATTCAATCACAAAATAATTGAGGCTATATATCCATATTAAAGAAAGATACACATGATGCTTGAGTATCTCTTACTCATACTAGTACCTGGAGTGTAGAAGCTAATGTAGGGGAAAGTGAAACTGTCCATGTCCATCCGATCTTTGAACACCTTTGTGACCCGGCTAGTCTTCAGATGAATAGTGAAAATGCCCACACTTATGCTCACAAGAATAACATCAAGGCCATGTGCAGTGCCAGTCAGACGAAGCGAGCCCAGGGGCTCATCAGGAATTACATGTTCAGCACGAAGTAATTCTGTAAGCTTAATGACTTTGTTTTGTGCCCATCCTACACCCTCGTCAGGACCAACCTCCCTTGACCATAGGTATAGTCCATCTGATTCTGAGCACACGGTGGCGAGTCCCAGACCACCGTCCTCTGCCATCCTAAGCAAAGGTTGCCCAAAGATTTCTTGCGGCAGCTCAATCAGAGACATTTCTCGCGCGGCCAGATCAAACTTGAGGACACTTTTTCTACACAAGAAGTAGATCGAATTCCCTGCAAGCACACTTGGCAACAATGGGATACGCTCATCGACGCGGAGAGTATAGATCCTGCCCCACGCAGCAGCTTCCGATGAGTAGACAATGGCACACATCCCGGACCTGCCCAAGTGCCTGCAGCTGGCCACAAAGACAACCAGGAAGGGTCCGCTGCGGCACTCGAGGTGGTCACAGGCGTCGGCGTCAGCGGCGCAGAGCACGGCCGCGTTCCAGGTACCGGAGGGGAACTTGGACGTCTGGCCCCTGGACAGCGGCAGCCAGGGAAGTCTCACAGGCTCACCCCTAGCGATTGGATCCCAAACCATGAAGGAATTGTCCCAGAACTTTGTCTTACGGTTCCAGCTCACGTCGTGGAGGAGGACGCGGCCATGGCGTGCGTGGATCGTCCTGCAGTTGAGGCGGGCGGGGGACGGGCGGAAGGAGGTGGTGGAGACGAAGGAGGTGCAGGGCCCGCGGGGGCCCCATGGCGCGCCGCTGCAGAGGAACCCGAGCATCGGGGCCGTCCGGTGGAACTCGCCGAACCGGCGCCGGAAGCCGGGGTCGGAGACGATGCGGCCCCAGCGCTTGCAGACGAGCGCGGCGCGGAGGAGGCTCTTGGGGTCGTCCGGCGGGATGCGCAGGAGGATCTGCTCCACGAGCTCGTCCATCAGAGCCGCCGCCGGCGCCATGCTGCCTCGCCACGGACCGGAGCTAGGGTTTGGTGGGCGGAGCTGCGCGCGGTGGATTGGGCATTTGGGCTCAGTGAGAGCGGAGTGGACAGTGGAGTGGAGACGTGGCGCGCAGCTAGCAGCGCCGCGGCGCACGGTGGCTATCGGGGCGGCGCACGGCGGCACTCTGCGCTGCGACTCAACCACGCAGGAAATGTTGCGTCTCGACGAGCTGGGGAGAGAGGATGGGCTGTAGTTGGGCCGGACCAGCAGGCCGCGAACGTTTTTTTTTTTTTTTTGACAACTACAGGCCGTGAACGTTGGCAGATGCGTCTGAGCAGCTCTGACTCTGACAGGTGGGTCACGGACGACACAGTCAGTTGTCGCCACTTGCAACCAATATTGACTGTCCTCTGTAGAAATTTTAAATTTAAAGATATATCTATACGAATTGTATTCATTCATTCATGGAAAGTTTGTGCATCCTCATGGAGTCTAGATGGGTTTTGCGATTGGTGCTTACCGAATGATTAATAAATCCTAGAGATTATTTAGCTCAGCATGATTAAGATTTTCCTCGATTTTCAGGCTAAAGCAACTAGACAATGAACCAAACAAAAACTGGGCTGGGGCATGGCACGTATGGGCTTGTGGCCTTTTTCAAAATTGCTCATTTTCTTGAACGTACATAGCTTTTACAAACAAGGAGAAAAAAACATATTCGGCATGCTTGAATGGAAGCATGGAGAAGTTAGCTACAAGAAGTTAATCTCAAAAGAGAAAAATAGTTACATACAAGAAACTCGATGATTTAGATTAATATTATTCTTCTCAATTAACTAAATAAAAGTTTATACAAAATCAACTAATACTTAATAACTTAATTATACTTTGCACGCTAACACTGCATGTTTCTAGTAACAAAGTCCCACATATATTTAATACTGCGGGACTTTGTTACACAGTCCCACATATCTTTAATAACAAAGTCCCACATATCGATTAACGGTGACAAATCATATTCTTCAAATTAAAGAAAAATAATTCAGTTATGTTATGTTTCATAAAACAACTAACCACTGCCATTAGTCCAGGCAACGTGATGCAACCAGGTGCTCACTTTTGGTTGCCTGGCTGCACAGAACCTCATCAGGTCTCCATCCAAACCGGAACACAGGCAAAAGCAAGGTCTGAGCCAGGCAAAAAGGCACCACGGTCTCATCCAAACGTGCCCATGCATTCAACCATTCAAAGGATTTCATTAAAGCTACTGTTAAGCAATACACGTGGAGTAGAATAATATATACAGTACAAGGCCAGCTTAACAGACAAGCCCAAGCAAACTTCACAAAGACATAAGATATGAACCCTTGCACAAAATGTAGAACCTGACAGCCAACAAACTAAAACCATGACTAATCGCACTCATGCTAAAGAGTTGTCCCTTTTAACCTTAACTGACAAGGCCGCAGTAGAAAATCTTGTGTTCATCAGAAATTTGAGCTGCTTGTTCTTGATCACATGGCTAAGGAAGCTGCCCCCAATGCTGCAGATATGCATAATTTATGAAAAAAAAACATCTAAATAATTTTCCTCAGTAAACATTTGCTACCAAGTTGCACAATAACCAAACAATTTTCACGATTGGTGCTTACTGAATGAATAACGAGTCCTGGACAGTATTTAGCTCCTCATGATCAAGAAGGTGCAAAATATGTCATCTCTACTTTTCTCCTTGACTTTAATGCTCAAGCCACAAGATAATGAACCAAACTAAAATGCTCATTTTTTTGACCATACATGTCTTCACATACATGGGCTTTTGCATTTTAGTTTAAAAAATGCTCATTTTCTCAACCAGTCACATATATGCGAAAACACATATTATTCATTCAACCATTTAAGGGTTTCATTAAAGCTACTGTTCTGGATTACACGTGCAGTAGTATGATACAAGGTCAGCTTAACAGAGAAGCCCAAGCAAACTTCACAAGATGATCAAAAGAACACACATAAGATGCAATCCCTTGCACAGAATCCAGAATCTGACAGCCAGCAAACTAAGACCATGACTAATAACCGCACTCATGCTAAAGAGTTGTCTGACCTTAAAAATACATTAGTAATAACCACTGTCTACTACCACGGCCCCTTTTAACCTTAACTGATAAGGCCACAATAGAGAAACTTACGTTCATCAGGCATTTGAGGTGCTTGTTCTTGGTCATTCAGCAGAGGCAGCCACTCGCAATGCTGCAGATATGTATAGATTTGAAAACATCATCAGTTGAATGATTCCCCTCGGTGAACATTTGTTACCAAGTTGCAGGCTAACCAAATAGAGAAACAGCAAGCAGGAGAACATCTCAAACTAATCATCGACACCTAGACTCATGGCTTGAGAGAAACACCTATATTTATCAGTATAAGATCATCATCCATGTGTGTCTACTATTAAATATTAAGTTACACCAGCCAGCAATCGATCACAGCCAAAGAATGCAAGGTGCTAAGGATATCTGGGAGGTTGATATCCGGATGTGCAGAAGGCTGTGCAGGTTATGTATTTTTGGTTTCTTCCCTGTTGGATACATTAATGGCCAATCTAAACCATTTTTCAACATTGATGGAAGACAATGAAAGTTCCTATGCATGTCTAACCAATTTCATGAACCCAGTACATAAAAAAGTTATTATGGAGGACTTTAGGGGTAATTGGGATATATCACTTTAATGAACTCATTTTGCTTGAGCAGAAATACCATGATCCAAAACTTCACATTACTAAATGAAATAGTGCTCAATCTAAATATCAGTCAATCATAAAAGAAGTGACACTATAAACCATGTTAAAGTAAGATAGGCATGATGCTTGAGTGTCTCTTGCTCTAGTACCTGGAGTGTAGAAGCTCATGTAGGGGAAAGTGAAACCACCCAGCCAACTATGTTCGGACACCTTTGTGACCGGGCGGAATTAAGATGAATAGTGAAAACCCCCACACTTGTGCTCACAAGAATAACATCAAGGCCATGCGCAGAGCCAGTCACACAAGTGACACGACGTGAGGGTCCATAAGGAACCACAGCACGAAGTAGTTCTAGATTGATGACTTTGCTTGCCCATACTACATCATTGTCAGGACCAATCTCCCTTGACCATAGCTTTAGTCCACCTGAGCAAATGTGGGCGAGTTCCAGACCGCCGTCTGCTGTTGCCCTGAGGATAGGGTTCGCATAGGTTATCTGTCGTGGCAGGTCAATCAGAGACATTTCTCGTGTGGCCACATCAAACTTGAGGACGCTTTTTGTACACAACAAGTAGAGTGAATTCCCCGTGAGCACGCTCGGCACCGACTGCATATGCTCAACGAGGTGAGGAGCATAGATCTCCCGGCTCCACGCAGCGGTCTCCGATGAGTAGACAAGGGCACACAACCCGGCCCTGCCCCAGCGCCCGCTGGCCACATAGACAACCAGAAAGGGTCCGCTGCGGCAGTCGAGGTGGTCACAGGCGCCGGCGCCGGCGGCGGAGGCGCAGAGCACCGCCGCATTCCAGTTACCAGAGGGGGAGTCGTAGCCCCGGCCCCAGGACCACGGCAACAAGGGCAGCCTCGCACGCTCGCCCCCCGTGATGGGATCCCAAACCACGAAGGAGTCGTCCCAGAGCCTCCGCTCATGGCTCCAGCTCGCGTAGTGGAGGAGGACGCGGCCGTGGCGCGCGTCGACCGTCCTGTAGCTGAGGCGGGCGGGGAACGGGCGGAAGGCGGTGGTGGGGACGAAGGCGGTGCTGGGGGCGGAGGAGAGGCCCGCCTCGCCGCCGCTGCTGCAGAGGAACCCGAGCATCGGGGGCGGCGTCCGTGGGACTCGGCGAACCGGCGCCGGAACCCGGGGTCGGAGGCGACGCGGCCCCAGTGCCTGCAGACGAGCGCGGCGCGGAGGAGGCTCTTGGGGTCGTCCGGCGGGATGCGGAGGAGGATATCCTCCACTAGCTCGTCCATCAGCGCCGCCGCCGCCGCCGACGCCGGCGCCATGCTGCGAGCTCGCCGCGGACTGGAGCTAGGGTTTGGTCCGCGGAGCTGGCTGCGCGCGGTGGGTTGGGGGCTCGGTCAGAGTGGAGTGGAAGGGGAGTGTGGTAGGCGGGGAGGGCGACGGCGTGGTGGGCGGGGAGGGGCCGACGGTAGCGGCGTGCGGCGTGGTGGCTGGGCGACGGCAGCGGCGTCGTGGGCGGGGAGGGGCGAGTGCGACGGCGCCTCCGTGGTGGCAGGGGGAGGGGCCGATTTGCAGCGTCGGGGTGGGCGGGGAGGGGGCCACGGCGGTGGTGCGTTGGCCGGCGAGGGGTCGACGGCGGTGGCCTGGAGGACCGACCGCAGCGGCGTCGAGTCTCTCGTGCGAGAGAGCGGTCAAAAAAAAAAAAAAAAGGATGGGGATTTTTCCTGATGTCCCAATTTGAAACCTACAGAGTGATTGGAGGGAGTTAATTGCAAAAAGACAGCCGACGCCGTTCATTGGGAGTCACGATCGGGTGAGTCGCCGTGTCGGGGAGGGAGAGGTGGAGTCACTCTGACCCTGACAGGTGGGGTCACGATGCAGCCACAGAAGAGGTGGCGGACGACTCAGTCAAAATAATCGAGCAAGAACGTACAGACATCATATTATGCACTAGCAAAGTTATAATAACACTGATGATACTTGAATCATATAGCAAAATTATAACACTGATGATACTTGAATCATATAGCTCAAATTAAGTGACAACATCCACACCGTTCAGAATGTGTACATATAACTAGCTAAGACTTTGTGTCCTAGTACTATAGAAAATTTGATAGATATATGTACAAGCTTCATGTTATCCCCAACGAATAACAAATAGTTTTGGTACAAGCTTCATCAATGTTTTTCACTTACAAGTTACAAAAAACAATGATACCTTGCAAGGCATGTTTGTTCCTGCTATAAAAGGTCAAGGTACTGAGCAGCAGCTGAAGAAGTGGTTGCCAATGGCTTACAAGTTCCAAGTAATTGGGTGCTATGCTCACACTGAAATTGGGTTAGAGTTTTTTTCATCCACAGTCCAACTCTAACCTCCAACAAAGTAAATTCCTATGAATTAACCGCCTCCATATTGATTTATTAAAAAAAAACTATTATATTTATTTTCTTTTCTTTGTGCTACTTTAGCCATTTGTATCTTGTTTAAGATCTTGTTCATAATTCATTACATCTATCTTCATGTTGGAAGCTTCCACTCATACAGTGGTGTACGCTCGACTAATAACTGAAGGAAATGACTATGGTATACATGGTAAGAGTGTTACATATCTAGGTGTCATTTAAGTGTTCTCCTAGTCATCTTTATTGCTTATGCATGTCCTTGTCCTAGGTGTACAAGTGTGAAGCTTAGAGGATCACTCTCTGCTTGATGTTACCCTTGGTGATATTGGTGGAAAATTTGGCAATGGTGTTCTGCGATTTGACCATGCGTGCATACCAAGGGATCAAATGTTGATGAGGTTCACCCATTTAGTTATTGTACTTCACTATTGCAGTTTATCTGAGTTTTTCAGCAACCTAACCCTATTTGAACTTGTTTCTTTTTCCTTTCTAGGCTTTCACAAGTTACAAGGGAGGAGAAATATGTTCAATCAGATGTCCCAAAGCAGCTGCTTCATGGGACAATGGTGTTTGTTCGCCGAGACAATAGTCGCGAGATGCTTCTAAGGCTTTTGTCCGTGTTCTTTGCATTGTTGTACAATACAATGCCATGCGAAAGCAATTTGGCTCTCAAGATGGTGGCCCTGAGACTAATTCTAAATTTCTAGTACTGGATGCTTTTGGATGGCGTTGCATCGTACAACAATGCAAACAACACGAGACAAAGCCTTAGAAGGATCTGTGACTATTGTCTAGCAAATAAACACCATTGTCCCATAAAATAGTTGCTTTGGGACATCTGACACTAAACATGTATCCCCTCCATTGTAACTTGTGAAAGCCTAGAAAGAAAAAGAAAACAAGTTTAAATAGGGTTAGGTTGCTAAAAAAACTCAGACTGTAATAGTGATGTACAATAACCAAATCGGTGAACCTCATCAACATTTGATCCCTTGGTATGCACGCATGGTCAAATCGCAGAACACCATTGCCAAATTTTCCACCAATATCACCCAGGTTAACACTACGAAGCGGGGAGTGATCATCTAAGCTTCGCACTTGTGTATTGAAACCTGGGGCAAGGACATGCACAAGCAACAAAGACGACAAGGATAACAGGTAAGTGACACCTAAACATATAACAATCTTACCATGTATGACATAGTCCTTTACTTCAGCTAGCCGAGCATACACCACTGCCCAAGCCACTAGGCCACCAATGCCAACATGAAGATGGATGTTATGAATTGTGAACAAGATCTTTAAACAAGATATAAATGGCTAGAGTAACATAAAAAGGAAAAAACAAAATAATAGTTCTTTAATAAATCAATATGAAAGCAGTTGATTACTTTGCTGGAGGTTAGAGTTGGACTGTGGATGACAAACTCATCGGCCTTTGGATCAAATGTAGCAGTTGTTTCAAAGCCCTGAACGTTTGAGTCATGGCTAAGTTTAGTCTGAGCATAGCATCTAATCTCTACTACTAAAAAGACGAAAGAGGGGACGTCAACAGTCAATCAACGTGCCTCCGACACCACCCCCCGCCCAGCTGTGGTGAAAATTTGCCGAAAAAAATTCCCGCTCGGCGTTTCAAAATCACGGCAACTGCTGTCCACCTTCCTACGCTCCTCGTCCTCCGCACGCCCGAGCTCGCTCGCGAGGCCGTCCGCGCGCCATGGCCTGACGGAGAAGGGAGGGCGGGGAGGTAGGGAGGCGCCGCCGTGGCCGGAAGGGAGGGAGCAGAGGGAGGGCCGAGCTCGTGGACGCTGGACCCCGACAGCCCATCTCCATCTCCTCCGCCGCCGGCACCCCGGAGCAAAGAGGGAGGTGGAGGACGGGGGCGGCGCGCGAGCTCCGAGCGGGGCCGCCGCCACCACCACGGGCCGGGGTCGCCGCCGCCACCACGGGCCGTCGTTCCCCAAGCGAGCGAGCAGAGGAGAGGGCCGGGGAAGTGGACGGCCGCCGCTCGCACCTTCCACGGCCGCCTGCACGAGTGGGAGCGCGCTCGTGGACGGCCGCTGCTCGCACCTTCCACGACCCACGCGAGCCGAGGACGAAGGAGGGAGCCGCGCCACGCCTCTGCTCCATCCGCCTCCGATTCGAGCCATCTCGACGGCCGCGGCGGGCATGGCCCACAGCCCAGGCCTCCGGCCCGCCCACCACGGCGCACCAGGGAGGGATGGAGGGAGGTCGCCTCCGCGCTCGCTCGCCGGCGCCTCCACCTCCGCCGCAAGCTGCAGCCCACGCGCACGCTCGCCGGCGCCTCCACCTCCGCCGTAAGCTGCAGCCCATGCGCGCGCTCGCTGGCCACAGGCGCGCGCCGCCGGTGCCGCCACGGGCGGCTCGAAGTGGTGCCCGCCACCGCTGCCCCAACAGGATCCATCTTTGGCCGGCCGGCCACGCGCGTGCCTGATCTGCTGGGCGATGTGGTGGTGGTGCCCGTGCTGCTGCTCTCCGGCCGAGTTGGAGCCCATGCTGCTGCTCTCCGGCCGATGTGGTGGTGGTGCCATCCCGTGCTGCTGCTCTCCGGCGTGAATGAAGAGATAAGGTTGTGGGGTGGGAACGGTTGGAAATATTTTTTTTTGTTTTTGCGATTGGTTGGAAATATCTAGGAGAGAGACGACGGAGATGGTGTGCCTGCTCGCCCGGGGAGTGGATTGAAAAATTGGAATTATCTTTCATAATGCTATGTGATGTTTTTACTTCAGTCATGTGCTTGGGACAGATGGCTACTCAGAATGATGAATAACATGTAAGAAAGTTATTTAGTGCTATAGGAAAAGTTTTGGACAGCTGAAAAGAAATATTTTGATGTTGGCTTCAGGTATGTAGCTTATTATTTATGTGATACTGAAAATAGTTGTCAAGGTTCAAGAGTGAAGCTAATTTCTATCTTTTTAATGTAATATATAGAGAGAGGCCACGGCTGATGGTGGAGTTACTACTGGATTTCCTTGAGACCATGCCCTTGGTCTTTCATCTCAGACCGTGACCATTGATTCCATTAATATGTTGTAATACTCATTGTATATGCTGTGTGATTCTTTTAAGTGTTTGTATCTTGCTTCAGAAAACTGAGTTCCTTTATGCATTCTTGGCAAATATATTCAGTTTACTCCACCGCTCCTTGCACTTTCTCGTAGATATTTTTGCGTAATTTATATAATGTTGTTTAGGTTCTTGGTGCTGCAATCATGGTGAGCCAAATATGAAAAAAGAGTCCAGGATAACTGTAAGATCATGTTTCTTACTACAATAGCTGGGGTTTAGGAGCTCGAGAAGGGCTCCAAAGCAATGCCGCGAACTGTCATATAGTTTGATTGGTTCATTTTGGTGGATTTCGACAATGCTGCATTTTGTTGATGTACATGCCTTATATAGTTTGATTAATATTTCATTTCCACATATACAAGTGATGCAAGTTAATAGCTCATGTGTCACTTTAATTTTATTATTGGCATCAACATCGTTTAGAAAACTCTTCTTATCGAAGCAACAAATTGAATCGATAAAGTTTATTTTTCACCCAGTAACGCACGGGCATTTTGCTAGTTATTTGGAACTTGTAACCACTTCTTCTGCTGCTCCCCAGTACCTTGACCTTTTATAGGAGGAACAAACATGCCCTGCAAAGTGGCATTGTTTTTGTAACTTGTGAGTGAAAAATATTGATGGATCTTGTACAAAAACTATCTATTATTCGTTGGTAGGATTTTTTTTTCATATTAGACCTGTTTTTTTATAGAAACCCAAGAACACTATGCTGAGCATCCAGCAACACTAACTCTAGAAAACCTTAGCGTACAACATAGATAACAAAGGATTCATCGTGGTATGATGCAATATAATTATAGTCATACCCAATGCAGATCAATATAACCAGGCTGATCGACGTATAGCCTCAGCATACCAGCTTCCTCTTCTGTCAATGGAGCAATATAACAAAGTAGAACATCAGCTAAAGTGTCGTATATAGAAAAATGGCTCGATACTTTTTTGGTTGGTATTAGAATCTAGGTAACTTGGTACCTGTAAGATGTAGTTCGACAATACGCTTCCATGCATGGGCACTGCCACCGCGTGGGACTGTCATCGTCCATGGAGGCGGCCAGGCTGCGCTCTGCTGCACGCACTTCATGCAGATGCTGTCGTGCTCATGGTTGTGGATCACCATGTCGTCAAACATCCCGCGGGAGTCTGGCTTCGTCTGTCGTCTCGACCGACAGAACCTGGGCTGGTGTTTCGGGATGTGGATGCACACCACGACAGGCAGGGCAGGTAAGGTGGTCAGGATGGACGGCGCCCGCGTGGCGGTGCAGGGCACGAGGTTGTGGATGAAGATGAACACGACCGCCTTGGCGCGCCTGGTGGTACGTGCCGGACGAGCCGTCCTCGGGCTCCGGCTCGTGCAGGAACGTCGGGGAGTAAAGGAGCACGGTGCGGCCGGAGCCAGCGAGGGAGCTTGTCCCTGGTGCCCGCGACGGCGAAGGCGACGCGGGCGTTGGAGAACGCGACCAGGCGGGGAGACCTCGGCGGCGGTGAGCGCCGGGTTGGCGGGGGAGGACACGACGGCACCGACGGCCATGAGCGCGTAGTAGAGCACGGGGACGTGGACGCCGGCGGGCGCGAGCACGAACGCGACGTCGCCCGTGGCGAGGCGGAGGTAGCGGCGCCGGCGAACGCAGGCTGTGGAACGTCCTCGGCGCCGCGCAGTAGCCGCTGCGCGGGTCGATGTCGGAGTCGGACGGAGACGGCGGCACGGGTGCTGTACTTCGCCGGGGCGGTTGTTGCGCGCGAGTACGACGGCGAGGTGGGCGGGGTGGCGACTGTGACGCTGCTCCGCTGCTGGGGCTCGCCGGCTCGGAAGGCAACTGGCACTGGCTACCGGCAATCAGTTTGGAGCTGCACTATAAACAAGATTGAAATTTGAAAAGCTTTTTTATAGATTAAATACCCCAATCACTCCAGCTTTTCTATAAATTATGATCTTTTTTAGATTAGAGTTGCTCTCGACGCTTGACACACGGTTATAAATTATGATTATGGATTCAGTGGAATTTTTTGTAGTTCTTGATTTACTGCCACAGAGAATAACGCAGCTTTTCTATAAATTATGATCTTTTTTAGATTAGAGTTGCTCTCGACGCTTGACACACGGTTATAAATTATGATTTTGGGTTCAGTGGATTGAAAAGCTTAGGATCGATATCTATTATGCAGAGAATGCTGATTGCTTCTATTTCCTTTTCTTGTAGTTCTTGATTTACTTCCGCGGAGAATAACACAGCTTTTCTATAAATTATGATCTTTTTAGATTAGAGTTGCTCTCGACGCTTGACACACGGTTATAAAATTATGTTTTTTGGGTTCAGTGAATTGAAAAGCTTAGGATAGGATAGACATCTATTATGCAGAGAATGCTGATTGCTTCTATTTCCTTTTCTTGGATAGTTCTTGGTTTACTGCTGCAAAGAATGCCGCTTGCTTCTATTTTCTTGAATTTCTTGGTTTACTGGTAGATTTTCTCTTAACTAGATATCTGTCAAATTTGGTTCCAATCCGACCAATCTCAACTAATATGGCAGAGTACCAATGTTATGACCGGCATCCCCTAAATTACTCTCATTGTCTTAAAACTGATTACAAGTGTGATATCTGTTAGTACTTACAGTCATGGTGAGGGACTGCCACACTGAAATCACATTGCAATTGATCTACCTACCTTTTTTCAAGGAACAGGAGAGGCCCAGGGGCCTCTATTGAAAATTAATTAAAATGCAACCAAGGAGGTTACAAGAACCAAAAGAGTTTACAGGAGAGCCAAAAACGAAAGAAAGAAGCTTTGGAGCTTGGACCTCCAACAAATTAAAAAAATGACATCTTTTTTTTTTCGAGAACATGCCCTTGACATGTATTTTATTAAGAAGAAGAGAATATTTTGTTACAACGCTCATTCAGTAATCCAAAGATTACCGAACTGACACCCCCACCTCGCACGTGGTTGTAATTACAAGAAAACAGATTGCGCTACTCAAATGCTAACCGGTCATCCGACTAGTCCTCTAAGCCAAGCATACTGAGTCTCAGCGCAGCACGACCGGGTCGAAGGCAAAGCCCACAAGCTTCTCCAGATCGTCGTAGGTGGCATCCAAAAGAGACTGGCGAAATGACATCACATACAGCTATATACTATAGCTTGGAGCTAATATGTTGCCGCAATGCTAGTTTGGCCAAATCCTTGCGTAGAATCTTACCCGCCACATTTTTCGGTATGGAATCCACAAGAAAGACATGGTGGATCCGCTTGTAGTGCACAACCTGCATGACAAAGTGATAACGATTATTAGGCCCAAGCTTACAGCTGAATCAACTTTATGAAGTTCTCTCTACTTCTCTTATCTAAAAAAAAACATCAATGGTTGCAAAATTGCTGTGTTGAGCCAGCGGCCAAACCTGTCTGGCGACGAAATCTTTGACGTGTGATTCTTGCAAGTGACTTCCTGGGCGTCTGACGATGAACGCTACCGGCAACTCTCCAGCCTCGTCGTCAGGGTATCTGCATTACGACGAATAGTTAGTTAGCATGAATCTTCCATTAGCTTCTTCTTTTGAAGGAAAAATGTTCTCTCAGTGCCTTCCAGCTCTGAATCCTCATGTTTTCTGGGTGTATATAATATTATAATGTAATGTATACTTACGGGACAACTGCAGCTTCATCGATGTCTGGGTGTGCCTGAAGAAGGTTTTCCAGTTCTGCAGGAGGCACCTGAATGAAACAGATTCCATCAGGAATTCAGGAGATAAGGCAGGCTGACACTGAAAGTTTGTAACAGATGCTCTGCTGGGTCAAGGGATTATTGCTAATTAGAAATTTTAAAACACTGGCAGATACCCACCTGGTAGCCTTTGTACTTGATTATCTCTTTAAGCCTGTCCACAATGTAAATGAACCCGTCGTCGTCAATGTAACAAACATCTCCTGTCCTCAACCATCCTTCACTGTCCAAGATCTCAGATGTAGAATCCTCCTCGCCAAGGTATCCTACGCAAGTGCCAAGATCCACAAAATGAAACCGAAGTTCTAGTTTAACATCAGAGTCGACAGCGGCATAATCTAGCAAGAACAGGCATCATCATGATATATAGCACATCAATGAATGGAGCTACTACCTTTCATTACAAAAGGGCCTCGGACCCAAAGCTCCCCTGGCACACCAGGAGGCAGGGCAGCCCCTGTTTCTGGATGAACAATCTTCACTTCAGCACCCCATAAAAGACGGCCAACCGATCCAATTCGCGTGCTCTCTTCCTCTCCAACAACACGGCAGAAACCAGATGTAGTCTCCGTAAGACCATACCCCTTTTGCCAATTGGAAATATGTATAACAATTAGTGTAGTAATTCACAGATAATTCTAAATGATCAATTGAACATCAATTGCACTCTAATGCTATGATGAACACAGCACACAACTGCAGTTGGAAATTAACAAGTAACAGTTAGTAACAATTCTAACTGACCAATTGCACATCAGATTGCAATGTACGATGAACACACAATTGCAAGTGATTTGTATGAACTAATTGTTATGGTAATCACTGAACTGAGAATTGAAAGCATGTTTTTTTTTTTTTGCGAGCTCAAAAGACACGGAACTTGCAGCAGTGCAACCAACCTGAGCAAGGCTTACGCAGGGAAACTTGCGTGAGAAGCGCGCAACGAGGTCGGCCGCTACAGGCCCGCCGCCGCAGCCCACCGTCTTCAGCGTGGCCACGCGTGCGGTGGCCGCCGCTGCGTACGCCTCGGCGGCGCGCACGATGGCCAGCAGCGCCGGCGGCGCCAGCGCGAGGCTCGTCACTCCGAACCTCCCAACCGTGGCCAGCGCCGCCGCGGCGTCGAACCTCCCCCTGGCCGTGTGCAGCACCAGCGTGTGCGCCGCCGACGGCACCCTGAGGCAGACGGTGAAACCGTAGACGTGGAAGAGCGGCACGGCGACCATGAACACCTCCGGCCCCGGCACCGGCGCTGGCGTGGCGGACCTGGCGGCGCAGGGCATGAGGTTGCGGTGGGTGAACACGACCGCCTTGGTGCGCCCCGTGGTGCCCGACGAGTACAGCACCGCCGCCGGGTCCGACTGCCTGATCACCACCGCCGCGCCCGTACCGTCCTGTGGCGCGGACTCGTGCAGGAACGAGAGGAACGTCGGCGAGTCGAGCAGCACGGTACGGAGCCCGGGCGGGAGCTTGCCTCTGGTGCCCGCGACGGCGAACGCGACGGACGGGTTGGAGAGCGCGAGCAACCGGGAGACCTCGGCGGCGGTGAGCGCCGGGTTGGCGGGCGACACGACGGCGCCGACGGACATGAGCGCGTAGTAGAGCACGGGAACATGAACTCCCGCCGGCGCGAGCACGAACGCGACGTCGCCCGGGACGAGGCGGAGCCGGGAGCGGAGCGCGGCGGCGAGCGCGCGGGTCATGGACAGGAACGCCGGGAACGTGACGGACTCGCCCGTGCCGGCGTCGACGATCGCTGGAAGAGACGTGGGCAGCGGGTCGGGGAGGAAGGACAGGGCGAAGGCCGGGAAGGACAGCGGGAGGTCCGGCGGTGGTAGCGGCGCCGGCGGACGCAGGCTGTGGAACGTCCTCGTCGCCGTGCAGTAGCCGCTGCGCGGGTCGATGCCGGGGTTGGACGGAGACGGCGGCATTGGGTGCTGTGCTTCGCCGGGGCGGCTGGTTCACGCGAGCACGACGGCGAGGTGGCTCCGCTGCTGGGGTTTGGAAGGCAAACTGGCACTAGCCCTGGCTGGGCGGTGGAAGCATGATTGAAATTTGAAAAGCTTTTCTAGAATGCCCAACCACTTCCAGCTTTTCTATAAATTATGATTTTTTTGTTTGAGAGTTACTACTCTCCACGCTTGTCACGCGGTTATATATAAATTATGATTTTGGGTTAAGTGGATTGAAAAGATTAGGATCGAAGTCTAATCTGCAGAGATTGATGATTGCTTCTATTTTTCATTTCTTGGAGTTCTTGGTTTACTGTTGCAGAGAATGCCGCTTGCTTCTATTTTCTTGGAGTTCTGATTTACTGGTAGATTTTCTTTCATCGACATATCAGTCAAATCTTGATTAATATGACAGATATTTGAATTTATGTTTTGTTGTTTAGAGTTCCACTGTTTAAAATTATATGTTATCATTTCAGAGGAGTTCAAGACGTTGGTGGATGTCGCAAATATTTGAATTCATTTTTTTCATGTTTGGAGTTCCACTTTTAAAATAAAATTTTGATCAGATTGGAGATACATTTTCAGTGGATATGAATAATAATACTCCAAGGTACAAATTCATCACAGAGTACCTGATATAATCTCAATCCATAGATATTTAAACAATGCATATATAATTTAAGATTCACACTTACTATATTACACTCATTGTCTTAAACTGGTTACAAATGTGATATCTGCCAGTATTTTTATACAGTCATGATGAGGGCGTGGCACACTGACATCACATTGCAACTTATTTAACATACTTATCCAACACATTAAAAAATGGTATAACTTTTTTTGAAACTAAAAAATGATATCTCTTACAACTACATACTATAGCTTGGAGCTGATACGCTGCAATGCTAGCTTGGCCAAGTCCTTGCGTAAAACCTTACCCGCCGCATTTTTCGGTATTGAATCCACAAGAAAGACGTGGTGGATCCTCTTGTAGTGCACAACCTGCATGACGAGTGATAACAGTTTTAGGCCCAACAAGCTTATAGTTGAAGCAACTCAACAAAACTCCCTCTTCTCTCTTCGATTTTTTTTTTTGAAACTCTTCGAAAAAATAACATCAGTGGTTGCAAAATTGTTGTGTTGAGCCAGCAGTCAAACCTGTTTGGCGACGAACTCTTTGATATGTGATTCGTGCAAGTGACTTCCTGGGCGTCTGACGACAAACGCTACTGGCAACTCTCCAGCCTCGTCATCAGGATATCTATATAACGAAGATTAGTTAGCATGAACATTCCACTACTGTCTTATCTATTTTTAAGGAAATATTTCATTAGTGTCCCGTAAAAGCTGATTTGTATGTATGTATACTTACGGTACAACTGCGGCTTCATCGATATCTGGGTGTTTCTGAAGGATGCTTTCGAGCTCTGCAGGAGCCACCTGAATGAAACATATACTATGCCATCATGTTCAGGAGAAAAGGCAAGCAGACACTGCAAGTCTGTCATGCAAATGCTGATTAGAAAATTCTAACACTAGCAGATACTACCTGGTAGCCTTTGTACTTAATTAACTCTTTGAGCCGGTCCATGACATAAACAAATCCGTCTTTGTCAATATAACAGAGATCTCCTGTCCTCAGCCACCCTTCGCTGTCCAAGACCTGAGATGTAGAATCCTTATCGCCAAGGTAACCTACGCTAGCGCACAAAGGGACAAATCATTACTGAAGTTTCAGTTTAATGTCAGCGTGATTGGTGTAATGATCGAGTAAGAACAGGCATCACATATGCGCTAACAAACTTAGAACATTGATACTGAATCATATAGCTCAAAGTGACAGACAACATGCACATGAAGGGACCACATAGGAATACCAAAGCAATTCTTTTTTTTTTTTTTTTTTTCCGTTTTGTCAAGTTTACATATATTCTGTAAACAGGTGCATGGTTGGTAGCATATTTTCTTCGGTGGCTGAAGAGGCAAGTATAGATTCTCTGAATGCTGAAGCTCTTATAGAACTATTGCAGGACATTACTGGTCTGGCCATACCAAAGTTCCATGAAAACGACACAGGTGCGTGCATATCTGAATCTGAATCTGAATATACAATACCCCTTGGATTCAGTCAAGCCATAACTATCATCAGGACAAGGTCCGCTTAGATTTCGTATGAGCAAAGTGGATTATTATTTTGTACGAATGCCAACATATTTCTTTTTTTTTTCTTTTCGTTTTGTCAAGTTTACATAGATTCTGTAAACAAGTACAGTTCAAGGTTGGTAGTGTCTTTTCTTTGGTGGCTGAAGAAGCAAGTATAGATTCTCTGAATGTTGAAACTCTTATAAAACTATTGCAGGACATTACTGGTCTGGCCATACCAAAGTTCCATGAAAACGACACAGGTGCGTGCATATCTGAATCTGAATATACAATACCCCTTGGATTCAGTCAAGCCATAGCTATCAGCAGGACAAGATCCTCTTAGATTTTGTATGAGCAAAGTGGATTATGGCATATTGTTATTGTTATATTACTAAACTAATTGCATGGTGATATAGACCTTACCTTTCATTACAAAAGGGCCTCGTACCCAAAGCTCCCCTGCCACACCAGGAGGCAGGGCAGCCCCTGTTTCTGGATGAACAATCTTCACTTCGGCGCCCCATGAAAGACGCCCCACTGA
The DNA here is from genome assembly GCA_018135685.1 of Themeda triandra. Taxonomy (NCBI): domain Eukaryota; kingdom Viridiplantae; phylum Streptophyta; class Magnoliopsida; order Poales; family Poaceae; genus Themeda; species Themeda triandra. The sequence continues at coordinate 284,864 of JAENPR010000266.1, forward strand.
TCCAATTCGCGAGCTCTCTTCCTCCCCAACATGTCGGCAGAAACCGGCTGTCGTCTCCGTCAGACCATACCCCTTTTGCCAATTTGAAATGTGTTACAATTAGCATATATGATGATTCACAGATAATTCTAACTGGGCATTTGAGCACCAGACTGCACCCTATGCTATGATGAACACAGAACTGCAAGTGATTTGTTTGAAAACTAATCTAGTAGTTACGATAATCTCTGAAGAAAGAAGTCGAAAGGCATGAACTTGCAGCAGCGAAAGAACAACCTGGGTAACGCTGACGCCGGGGAACAAGCGCGAGAAGCGCGCAATGAGGTCAGCGGCGAGGGGCGCTCCGCCGCAGTTGACCGACTTGAGCGTGGGCACGCGGGCGGCCGCGTCACCCTCGGCGGCGCGCACGATGGCGAGCAGCGCCGGCGGCGCCAGCCCGACGCGCGTGACGCCGTACCTGGCCATCGCGGCCAGCGCCGCGGCGGCGTCGAACCGTCCCCTGGCCGTGTGCAGCACCAGCGTGTGCGCCGGCGACGCCGCCCGGAGGCAGAAGGCGAAGCCGTAGATGTGGAAGAGCGGCACCGCGAGGAAGAGCGTGTCCCCGGCCGCCGGCGCCCGCGTGACGCTGGACGCCATGAGGTTCCGGTGCGTCAGCACCACCGCCTTGGGCCGCCCCGTCGTGCCCGACGAGTACAGCACCACCGCCAGGTCCGACTGCCGGACCGGGACAGCCGCAGCCGCCGCCGCGTCGGGACCGGGTACGTCGTCGTCCAGGAAGGAGAGGAATGTCGGGGAGTCGAGCAGCACCGTGCGGAGCCCGGGAGGGAGCTTGTCCCTGGTGCCCGCGACGGCGAACGCGACGGACGGGTTGGATAGCGCGAGGAGGTGGGACACCTCGGCGGCGGTGAAGGACGGGTTAGCGGGGGACACGACGGCGCCGACGGCCAGGAGCGCGAGGTAGAGCACGGGGACATGAACCCCCGCGGGCGCGAGCACGAACGCGACGTCGCCGGGGGAGACGCCGACGCGGGAGCGGAGCGCGGCGGCGAGCGCGCGGACCCGGGAGAGGAAGGCGCCGAGCGGGACGGACTCGCCCGTGGCCGCGTCGACGAGCGCCGGGCGGGACGACGTGGGCGCGGGGAGCGGGGACGGGAGGAAGGACAGCGCGTAGGCCGGGAACGAGAGCGGGAGCTCGGGTGGTGGCAGTGGAGCATCCCGCGTGCGCAGGCTGTGGAACGTCTGTGTCGACGCGCAGTAGCCGCTGCGCGGGTCGATGCCGGCGGCGGACGCGGACTGCGGCGGCATGGTCGGTGCTCCGGCGGGGCGGTCGGTGCGCACGACGAGTGCGACGGCGAGGTGGCCGGGCAGGGTGGCGGCTGGCCGCTTAAACTGAGGCTGAGAGTGAGAGGCAGTGAGCTGAGGCTTATACGGCTGCCGAGTATTATACTGCTAGTATATATAGAGTAGAATAGTAGGAGAGGAGTCGCTAGCGTGCCGCGTCACTCGACACTTGGACAAGAACACAGAATGGCACTTATTTTCTTGTTGGGAGATGGAAACAAACTTCTACTATTCTATTCTACATGCTGCTGCCATGACAAAAGGACAGATCTTTATACAGTGTTGTACTCCGTATGTAGATCTGTAGCTGCTAGCATTACTGAATTACTTACTGAGACACTGAGTGATGTTGAAAATCATTGCAAATTGTTCAATAAACCATCAGCCATGTTCAAACAATGCTAGCAGGGTGACGTTTAGCTTTCCCGTTCTTGAGTACTCCAACTCTGTTCTTCGTCATTTTCAAAAAAAAAAAAAAAAAAAACCCTCTGTTCTTCGTCATTTCACATTGTTCAAACCATATCAGCCCTGGATTCTACCCGGTTTTTTTAGCCGTCCGATTCCTCCGTGCTCTCATCTCAGCCGAGGGCTGCCCGAGACCAGAGACCATGCACTGCCTCGTGCAGCTGTCCTGCGGTGCAGGTGCATGGACTGACATGTCCCACTCGCCACCACATCACCTACCTTGCATGCACCCATGCAGCTTTGCTTCAGCTTGAAATTTTCTTCCTACATAAACATTTGAGATCTTATTAAGAAAAGCCTGGCTCTTGTTGGTTGCAGATTGCAATAATGGTAGAGTTGTTACTACAGGATAAAACCCTTTTTTGCAGAACTTCAAACAAATGTGGATCAAAGTCTTTTGGACAAAAACACAGACACATTTGCTTTTCTAAACTATAGCCAGATTTCAGGTTTTATCCTCGAAGTCCAAATCCGGGCAAAGCATCTCCATTAAACTTTCAAACCATTTAAATTACCCCTTTGGCCTCGGTTACAAGTGATTTTCCAAGATGGTTTATAACTTTAACTCCTTTTTTTTAAAAAAAAAAATCCCATGATAAAGTTTTTAAACAATGAGAAATATATCTATAAATTTTCTAAAATTTCAAGAGAATCATAATAGGTAGATCAGAACACAACAAACCCAAACAAGTATTCAAAGCTCATAAAAAAACATATCTGCTAGAAGCCTTGAGAAATTATATCTAACTCTAGGAAAATGGAAAAAAAATATCCAAACAATATACAAAATTCCTAAAACATCATAATCAAGGCCATAATCAATGTCCGCCTCCATTTTGAAAACTCCCGCAACAAAAACGTGTGGTGTGTCCAATTATGAATTTATTTGGCATTGATTTATGTTGCACTCATGTCCCTCAGCAACCAGCATGCAGGTACGGTGGCGTTGCACTTAGAGCATCTCAAAGAGCTCAAAAACAACTTGGTATTCTATAATTTTTGGCAAAAACACAAATTTTGTTCTCCAACAGCTCCCAATACCAACTTGGTAAAATACCAACTAACGGAAAAAACACCCTCCGCTCGCGTAAAGATCCGCGCGGAGGGCGCGCGTAACTCGACCCCGCCGAGGCACCTCACCGCGCTCGCCCGTCCGTCCGTCATCGATCGGTCGCCCGTCGCCCTCGTCGAGTCCGTCGAGTCCGTCGCCCGCCCGTCGTCGAGTCCGTCCGTCCGTCCGTCGCCCGCCGTACGTCGAGTCCGTCGGTCCGTCATCGCCCGGCAGCTAGCGCTCGCCTGCTGCTCGCGCCGCTATATACTTCGAGTTCGAGTACCTACGGTGCTCAATATTTTGATGGGAAATACTCAAAAGTTTCGTTTTTCGTTACGATCGCGTAGGATCAAACCTCATCCGATTTGGCGCGGCCGTTGTCGAGAAATCGCCGGTCAAAGGCGCCGCGGCTCCACGGGGACTAATCCTATGATAGATTTTCTTTTGCGGACTTTTCGAAAAAGTACCGGACACAAAGAATTATAAATATGCCCTTGGTTGATTTCGGGAAAGTATGTGGACTAAATTGCAAAGTGGTCATCGGGATTTATCAAGTGGGGATAGGGAGTTGTTCGAGATGCACCTTTTTTTCACTTGGAAAATAAAATACAAAGTTCTTATAATGTGAGATTTACCAAGTGAGTTTTTGGGAGCTCTTGGAGATGCTCTTACATGCCTAGCATTTAACAGGCCTTGGTGGTAGATCAGTTTGCTGGGTTGGGAGCGCTCCACGGGTGTCAACTCTCTCCTACTGAAGTGGCGCTGGTGGATGATTAAGGGATGAATTTGTTATGCGTTGGCCAGGGAATATGACGTGGTGCAAGGATATGCTAGAAGATCAGACCAGTGGAGTTTAGCTTTATAGGAGCTATAAATTTATTCAGTTTTAGAGTTAGATATAGAAGAGAAAAAAGCCTTTGACTTATGAACGAAAAAAAAGAGGAATGCTTCGTAACATCCATGTGTTTTTAGCGATCCAACATATGAATAACATCCATGTGTTTTTAGCGATCCAACATATGAATTTTTGTTTTTTTTAAGAACAACATATGAATTTTTGTGTTGATTAGGCAGGCTAAAAAAAAGTCAGACGTTACATCCCAGTTTTTGCCTTCCGGCCCAAACAATTCCCAACGTAGGCACATCTACCAAAGCCCAAAGCCTAAAGCCCATAGCCCAGTAATAACAACTCCTCTCGGCCCTCTCGAAAAAGGTGAGGCCCAACAACAGCTCTACCTCGCACCACAACGCCGGTGAGGTGGACGAGAGGGAGGGGAGGCGGAGTAGGCGGCGGCGGCGAATCGGCGAGATGGCGGGCGGCGACCGGGAGCGGGACGCGGAGGAGGAGACGCGGAACCAGATGATGCAGAACCTCTTCGGGGACCAGTCGGAGGACGAGGACGAGGCGGACGACGACGACGACGACGTCGTCGAGGTCGTCGACGAGGACGACGGCGGCGGCGGCCACCAGCAGCGGCAGCTGCAGTCGCCCCCGCACCTCCACCAGGACCTGGACGAGGACGACGAGGAGGAGGACGACGCCCGCAGCCACGCGCGCCCGCCACGGCGGATACCACTCCGTAAGCCCGCCTGCCCGTCCCCCTCCCTCCTCCCCGTGATTCCGATGGATGGATTCGTCTCGGCTGCTTCGCTGTTCCCCGTCGGGCGGACATGCCTGGGGCTGGGCTAGGGCTTAGGCTTTCCGGATTCGTCAGGTTGGGAGACTCGCGACTGGGGATGCAATAGTTTGGGGTAAGTGTGCAGTCAGTGCGGATTTGTTGGAATTCTGCTGAGAGATTTGGAGACGCGCTTGATTTTGATTTTGTTGCGTATGCAGAGGACGAGTTCGATGAACCCATGAATTTGTTGGCCTCATTTTGATCCCGAGTCCTCCTCTGTACTACGAAATCCAAACATTATTGAAGAAAAACAAATCGAGTTTCAGGTTCACGAGGTCTAGGCATATGCTTCATCGCATTTACAGGAACACAACACTTGTTTTCTCTGTTATGTTTTGCTACACGAGTTTCGTTGCTACTTGGTTGGGTTTAGGAAACTGTAGTTTAGTGGACCAACCTGTGAATCCCTAAACTGTAAATCTATTTACATTTCGTGGAATTTTGGGTGGTGCCAATTGATCTTAACAACACTGGACCTATCTTGGTGCGAATTTGGGCCACTGTGCTCTGCTAGTGTCGCTAGGGAGCTCATGTGATTTCCCCTCTGCCCAAGCTGCTCATCCTTACATACTGATCCAACCTTCTAATGTTGTCTACTTAAGGAAAGCCTCCTGAGGCAACACTAACCTATTTAATACATATTTATTATCTAGGAAGAAGTGGATGGTGAGGCAGAGAATGGAGGGGAAGGTGAAGGCGAAAGTGAGGGGCAAGTTGGAATGGAAGAGGAAAGTGAAGGCGAAGCTCATCGTGCTGATCTTGATGAAGGAGAAAGTGATGGGGACAAAGTCCAGAGCTCCCCAGAAAGAGAACTCGATGACCAGAGGATGGAACCTGATGCAAGGGGAATGGATAGTGAAGATGAAGGCTACCAGCAGAGGACAGTATCTAGCAGAAGAAGGGGAGTTGTTGCCTCTGAATCCGAGGGATCTGAAGATAATTACTATGCTGATGGAGCTCAAGAAGACGAGGAACCTCGCCAAATAAGGAAACAAAGGTTAGTCGGCAAAAGTATAATGCTACATATCAAACTGTACATCAGTATCCTTTTCAGGCTTTACAATTTTGGAGTACTCAACTCAATGGTTCACAAATGCTTAGTTAATTTTGGCAATTACTTTATCATACACACTCTTACACTTATTTTGAGTCTTCTATAATCCTGTAGTTGTCTGTAACAGTTATAATCTTATTATTATGCAGCTCTCCGATGGAGGAAGAAAGAGATCATGAAGTAGTTCGTGATGTGTTTGGTGAGAGTGATGAAGATGAACCAGCTCCATATCGCGATCGCCATGAAATTGATGAAGAATCTCATGTAAGATTCAATCATGTTTTCCTCCCTTTCTATTTGCCCATTTTAGGTAAGAAGTACTGAAGTAGGAATAGTTGCCTTAATAAAGATTCAAAGTGCGTAGCAGAATCCTTCATCAGGCTTGCCCCTAGAGTTTTTCGTTATTTATTGCATCTTCCTGCTTGAAATTGTCTCTAGATAGCTACGATCTGCTTCATAGCATGTTAGTTTTAACAGTACATAAATTCAGGTTAGCACGCAGAGAATAAACTCAGCAAATTCACTATTTTGTCTTCCTTTAACCTTCCATATTTCACCTCACATCTATGGATCTGAGATACTTTAAATTTTCATGAGAGCATTTCTTGTTGTGACTTGATATGTCTGAAGTCTGAATGGAAGCTGTGTTTTCTCTTCGGACTCTTCGTGTCTTGCATGTGTTCTACATGAGTATTGATCCACACTCCAATCAGCTTTGAGAAATATTCATTTCTCTTACATGTTATTTTTTATATTTTATATAGCCTTTTCTTTTTCAAACTCCTCTTGTACTTAATAAAATTTCCTTTTCTTTTCTTTTGTAGAGATCTCCCATGGAGGATGAAGGCCGGTATGAGAAGGACATGCAACCAGATGACATTGTGGCTGATGAAGATATGCGATATGAATCTGATGATAATCGTGAACTGAAACCAAAAGAGAAACCAGTCGGTCCACCGCTAGACTTGGTGGTTAAATTTAAGCAACCACCAGCTCAACTTTACGACAAAGTGAGCTATCGTCATATGATGATATATTTAATCCATGTTTGGCCACATACCATTGCTGTCCTTTTCTGATGAGACAATTTCATGTTGTACATTATTGGTGTTTATCATTTGATTGTTGCTCTCAATTTGAAATTTCCATGTTCTTGGGGGCATGTAGTTTAATAGAGCTTTTTTAAAAAAAATTTATAGGCTGCTGTGTATTGCCTTATTTGTGTCCAAGAATGTAATGTTTTTTAATACTGTATCATGTTTTATCTCGCTATATGCATTTCATTTTTTTTAATATTCCTTGGTATCTACGATGTTACCATCTGCTGCTTGTTACATAGATGATGTTCTCTAGTTGCATAAACCTTGCTACCTAAGCTAGTGTAATTGAGTTGAAGAAGCATGAAACTTGATCATTTGGCTGAGCACTTCGCTTATACTTGTCCAAAAGAGCATGTGTATTGTTGTTGTTCTCTTTATGTTAAATTTGATAATATAGCAAACATGTTGTGTTTAAAACTTTTCATGCTTTAGATAGGAATTTTCACCATCCCAGGTCTGTGCTTCTTGAGCTACTCACATATTGATTGATCACTAACTATTTCCTATTTTGTAGATGAATGTGATCAAGGTATCAAACATTATGGGGATCGACCGTAAACCCTTTGATCCAAAAACATATGTGGAAGAAGATGATTTTGTTATAGATGAAACTGGGACTAAGAAGATACGGCTAGGGGACAATATTGTGCGGTGGAGAACCGTTAGGAATGCAGATGGCACTACATCTGTAAGTGGAATGCTGTCCATGTCAATTAGTCTTGGAACTCACTAACATACTGATGATACTTGGACTGACTGTTCCCTGTGTCTTCATTTTTGCAATTATGTTGTTTTCAACTGTATTTTTTTTATTTTTTTATTTGGGGTAGATGTGTCCAAATAAAGCAATTTTAAGGTTCAAGTTTGGCTGCCTATTAATACTGTTAACATAAGACACCCATAAGAAATTACTAGTTTCTGTTTGAGAGTTACATTTAACCTTGTGCAGGTTGTATAGGTGGTTACATCCTTATGATAAATAAATTTCTTCGTTGATGCTTTCTGAGTTTTCATTTCCTTTTACTCTGGCCACTAAGCTTTGGGCACTTATTTATTGCAGCGTGAAAGCAATGCACGCTTTGTAAAATGGAAGGATGGAAGTATGCAGCTTCTGATTGGCAATGAGGTTCTTGATATATCTGTACATGAGGCGCATCATGACCAGTCCCATCTGTTTTTGAGGAATGGAAAGGTAAACTAAGTCTTCTTTACAGTATTTCAAATACCACCTCTTTTTTCAATCACCAACGATTAGTTTTGTTGGCATTATTAATTTCGAATTTGAACGCAGGGAATTCTACAATCACAAGGAAGGCTTTTGCACAAAATGCGATTTATGCCATCCTCCCTGTCTTCAAAGTCACATCGCTTATTAACTGCCCTGGTTGATTCTCAGAATAAGAAAACTGTTAAGATGCAAAAATGGTTTGAGACTAAGGATCCTGAGAAAGCGAAAATGGAAAGAGAAAGGGTTAGTCAATCTCTAGTAATTCATTTTTTTTTTTTTGAAAATGTAATACACAATGTGCATGTCTTGCTTTTGTCCAATATAGCTGCTTGAACTAAGATCCTTAGTTCAGGTGTGCATTACTTGTGTTGTGCTTTGCTTTTCCTGCCCATTTGTTTCTCCTGTTGGTAGTCCTATACATAGTTCCTTGCATGTGTGGTATTTTCTTGAGAAGATTGGAAGTATCCCGATGTATACACCTATTGATTTTTCAATTACAAAAATCATTTTCTGAAGTTTGTCTTGTATAATTTTCTGAATCAGTTTAGGTCTCATCAGCTTAAGCAGTACAAGGGATCTAAAAGAAATATCAGTTGTCACTCTGTTGCTAGTGTTATTATGATTTAGCATGCATGTTCAAATTATCACCTCCAAAGAAAAAGTTACATCATGCAAGTGATTGATTAAGACACAAAAAGTTATATCTTGACCACTGAAATAATAGCACTCAAGTCATGTTTCTTATCTGTTTTTCCTTTTTGTTAAAAACTGATTTCATATGCATCTTGACAGATTTTGTTCTTTCTACTGATACGAAAATTATGCAGAATCAGGGCCAAACTATTCGAGCCCATTCGATCCTTCAACGCAAAGAGAAAAAGTGAACCGCAAGTACACACAACCTGCCCGGCCAAGGCGACAGCTTTCTCCAGGGTTCTTAGAAGATGCTCTAGATGAGGTCGGTATCTTGTCGTTGAACTTCTTGTTTTGACAATTAGATTGTCATGTTATCATTAACTAGTGGTGTAAATGTGCCATTCCTGTTTTGGTTCATCTACCCCGTCAAGTGTATTATCCCACTAAAAAGGGAAGGGCAGGAAAAGCAAAATAATAATTAAAAGTTTGTGTTTGGTGAACATTTGTGATGCAGTCTTGCCTGGTTGGTACTTTTTTGGGAGTGTTTAAATTCTGGCAACATAACAAGAGAAAAAAAGTGCGCCTAATAACTTCTTTTCCTTTTGCTTCTTTTCAGTAACTAGACCTTTTTTATGAGCTACTGCATGAACATGCCACACTTACTACAAAATCAATGTAAACTGGCTTAAACTTACTCCAGCTATGTCTTAAATGATGATATATTTGTCACTATGTTGGCAGTTTTGTGTGAGGTTACTTCATAGTATGCTAGTTTACACAACTCTTGAGTTTATTCCTCGATTTAGAAAAAAAAATTTAGCAGACATTTTTTAGATCATTAAGCGTGTGCTGGTTTTTTTGACATGACCAAACGGTATTGGTCTGACCAGCTCTAACAGACCGCCTAGTTTTGGGACATTAATTAATGAGATGTTATGTTGCATCTGTCCAGTAATATCACTATTATCCATGATATTGCCAAGAATTGACTAAAGTTACTCATATTTTGGCAGGATGAGGAGCCAGACTATGGTTCTCGGAGAATGGCAGGTCGTAGACGTTTTGAGGATGAGGAGGCTGAAGCTGAGAGGCGTATCATGAACGCGAAGAAGGTGAGCCAGCTGTGCTCATGATCATCAGTTTTACTTTAGCCAAACTTTTAGTATTTACATTTATCTATTTGCTCTGCACACCTTCAGTCAAATATGAGCAGAAATGTTCCCCGCAAACCAACATACCCTCCTGCTCGGCCACCGAGACGTCTAGCTGATGAATTCTCGGAGAGTGAGAGGGAGGAGTCGGAATATGAAACTGAAGGCGAGGATATTGAACATTCACCGCCTCGTGGAAGGGAGGATGAGCTGGATGAGGAGGAAGAGTATGAGGAAGATGTTGAAGAAGAAGCGCCTCTGTCAGATGAAGAAATGGAGGTGAAATATCTTTGGCCTCAAACACCATTGTTTCTTTTTGATACGTGCTTAGCTTCAGTTTTCTTTCTCAAGATAACGTATAAAGAACAGAATACTTCGCACCAGACAAGAAGGCTTGCGATTTTAGGGACTTGAAAATTTTTATTAGGAAATCAGTTTAGCGGGCATTTCTGCAGTTTCTATAAAATCAAAATGGAACTTCTGATGCAGGCACCGAAACGGAAGAGAGAATCTGGGGGCGGTGGGCACAGGCGTGAGGAGCTGGTGTCTGAGGATGACGATGACGATGATTCTCCTCCAAGGAAGCAGCCGGCTGTGCAGCATCGTAGAAAGACTGTCATGTTTGATGACAGCGACGATGACTAAAACTTGTAAAATGTTGGTGTGTGTATTATGATCTGACTTGCTACGGTTTTCGTTTCTTCCATTTCTTTTAGAGAATGGCTATCTGGAAAGAAGAGGTCGGTAACTGTTATTTTCCAGCATGTATGAGATGAAGGGGAAAACATAGGTTGGGCAATATGCTACCATGTCACGACGGTCATTGCTAAATTATTATATGAAAATTTTGTATGATGTGTGGTAACTTTGTCGAAACTCCTGTGAAACTCGTGTGGCTGAGAAGTGAGATCGGAGGTTTGGTGCTGATCACGGCTGAGTTGGCGATGCCGCAGACTGTTGGTTTGACAATTCTTTTGAATTTTGAACATGAAGGTGTTGTCGACGTGCTGCCTAGCGATGAGGTTGCCCAGGCTGTGCTGTGCAGGGGCACCTTGCCTCCGCCGACGCGTCGGCGTAGTTGCGAGTAGCGGAGTGCCTTGGCCAGCGGTGGCGGCGGCGACTTGTTTCCCTGAGGCGTGAGGCTGACGGAGTGGTGGCCCGTGCCTTCGCCAGCCACAAATATAGGCACAGCCGAGCCCACAACATGCATATACTCGATCTCATCAAATAAAAAAAAAAGTTTCTTGTAAAAAAAGTACTAACTTCATAAATGTTAATATGAAAAACAAATAACAAAGACATCATATGGGTCTCTTTTCAGTTGGCAGGATTCCACGGGAATCGTTCCAGAGGATTAAATTAGATCAGCAATTCGGCTAGGCCACGGTTCCCTGGGAACCTAAGAAAGAAAGATTCCTACCACGCTTCGTACAAGACCAGCCACTGAGTTCATACAACAACAACAAAACTCTGATATGCCATGAAGCTGTGCATTACTAAATCGATTGTGCAATGGAGCAGTGTGATCAATCATCGACATGGTTCGAACCGCAGCCGATCCACCGACCCATTTAATCAGCACATGTGAACCGGTTGTTTCATTCGCATTAACCACTGATCCTCGGAGCTCCATTGGGTTTTAAGGTTCGCTCCATGCAAGTCAACTGTCCGGATTTAACTAAAGAAAAATACTTTTGAACATGGAACCCTGAACTTTCGCCAAATCAACCAAGCCCAGAATTGAAAACTTCCCTCTCTGGCACTTTTGCAAAGTGAACAAAGTAAAGAGTTCTATTCGCATCGTAGGACGGAGCAGAGGTCGGGCAGGCTGGGATTCCGGCAGTCTCGTGACCTTGCCGGCGACGAGGGTGGCGGCGCGGCACGAGCGGGCACGCGCACCCGCAGAGAGGCATGGCGCGTCCTGTCGCTGCCCCGACCGGCTTGGCCACGCCGGCACGTGGCCGGCGTCGAGCTCGCGCCTCAGCAGCTGGGCGTGGACTGCGCCTTCCTCGGCACCGTCGGCGGCGGTGGGGATCCGAGCCTGCGCATCGCGACGATAAGGTCCAGCGCCTCGGCGAGGGAGATGGGAGGGACGCGCACCCGAGCTGCCGCCGGTCGTGGCCATTGGCGACAGCAAATCCTTCTTAATCCCCGAAACCTGAAGCCTGCATAAGCATGAGGAAGCGAGCGGAATGAGTCTGTTGCCGCTGATACTAATGCGATTGCATCAGAAGTCTGTCAATATATGGAAGTAGACAGTAGCAACACGTATCATATACATAAAGTATCTCCTCCCACTAGGACTTCACCATAACATAAATGTTGAGTTGAAATTAACAATCAGTAGTAATAGGCACTGTAGAACGTACCGACTGTTGGATGCTGCCGCCTTCCCCATGCCCATAGCACCCCTAATCACATATAAACAGCAGGAATGCGAGATACGAGGTGCCATTCTGGCCCGTCTTTCTTGTATAGCCTTGTCAAGTGAGGACAACTACTAATGGACAAATCCTTGAGACCAGTAAGGCGTTGTATGGATTGGGGCAGGCATTCGAGGGCAGGGCAATTCTGGATCCAAAGCCGACGAAGTGCACAGAGTTGTCCAATCCCCTCCGGTAACATGGTCAGCGATTTGCAATATTCCAAATCCAGTTCTTCAAGGGAGGTGAAATGCTGAATCGCCTCAGGCAATTTCTTCAGGTAGCGCCAACACTTAATGGTCAACTTGGTGGTGCCGAGGGACATAAGGTGCTCTCTCGATTGAAAAACACTGTCAATCATTGCAGTATCAGAGAGATATGGTAGAGAGCGCAGTTCTTCGAGCAACTCGGGAGACACACCAATGCTGGGGCATTCGTCGATGCTCTCAAGTAATTCTATCAGGTCATCACGGCTTTTGATGCCCAAGGTCTCCAGTTCAGTGCGGTGCTGCTCCTGTTGCAGAAAATCTCGACCAAATGATGATGTGTTAAATCCTGCCAATTCCAATTTTCTGAGGCGATGGACCACCAAATTCTCACTGCTGGACGGTGTGGATTCATCGATAGGTGGATGTAGTGGATTGGAGAAGCTACCTGGTGATAGCAGCTGGAGGTTGCTTTTATCTAAATACAGGTCCTCCAGTGATGGTGGGAAGTAAGGCTTCACATTTAGTTTTGGGCAGTTCCATATGTCTAGACTGGACAGGACAGGAAAGCAGTATTCCCCTGTTTCCGTTCCACATGTCGTAGTCCACAGCTCCTCTAAATTAGCCACTTTGTACAGGTTGAGGTCTTTCAGCGAGGGCAGTATAGAAAGTCCTCCCATATGCTTCAAGTTAGGAATGTCCCATAACGTCAGTCCAGTTAGGGAAAGGAACTGATAGGGACAGCTTTCCTTCATCATCCACCATGGCAAACAGGTACCTCGGTAACCTCTGATTGTCAAACTCTCAACTTTTGATGGTGGTTCAAGAGCGTTTAACACACCCTGCTCTTGTTCCATATCTAATGGTAACAGTTCTTCAGTTTTAGTTGAAGTCCACTCCAACTTTAGCCGCTGTATGTTATTCTTCCGCTTCAAGCAAGCCTTCTTTGCATCATCTAAGTCCTTCACAAACTGAAGGTTTGTAATTGTCATGTAACCACTTAACTTATCAAGATTCTCAAGCTCGGAGATTGTTGCATCATCTGTACCACACCCCACGACAAACAAACCCAGTTCACTTAAACAAGTCAGCTGTCCCAGCCCTGATGGCATGCAACGCAGTTTCGAGCAATACTCCAGATTCAAAACTGTCAGTTTTTTCAAATTATCTATCCCTTTAGGCAACTCCACCAGCTCTCCGCAAGAGCGAAGGTTTATACATTCCAGAGTACCAATAGTAGTAACCCATTGGGGTAGCACGATAACTCCGGTGTTACAGAGGTCAAGAGTACGTAATGTCTCACAAGACAATGTACTCGGCAGGTCCTGGAACTGCCGACAATAATCTAATTTGATTGTGTGCAAGCTGCTGAACTCCCCAATGAACTGTGACGGCAATTGTTTCAGACATGAACAACTGTATATATGAAGGACCATTAGGTTTTTGATTTTACCTATGGTGCTTGGTAACTCTCTGAACTTGTCACATCTATTCAGTTCCAATGATTCAAGATGTTGACAATCACCAATTGACTGAGGCAAACTCTCAAGGTCGGTATTAATTCTCAGCCCCAGAGTTCTTAGCTTCTTAAGCTTGCCAACAGACTCAGGTAACGTAACGAAACCTTTGCATCTGATAAAATAAAGTGACTGCAAGTTCCAACAGTTTGACATAGATTCTGGAAGTTCTGTGCAATAAATATTATGCATTTCAAGATATCCAAGATGTTCAAACTTCAATACGAATTGTGGAAATGGAGTACGCATTGTGTAGTCCAGAACAGCACTGCGGATAGAGGTACTCTTCTTAACTGGTTTAGTAAATTTTATGTCACCATGAGAGACAAAGAGAGCACGGGCCTTGTCAACTAACTGCCACTCGATGTTTTCAGTGCATGGCGTCACAGATAAATATCTGCATCCAAGAGTAGAATCTGTAGTCCTATTCTCCAGAGGAAATGCCACCACTTCATGTTGCAAAAGTTTTTTCGCAAGATCATGAATCAAGTCATGCATCTTGTATGGTTTTATTCTATCCACATAATATTCAAGTGACTTTTGAAGAAACCCGACATTCACAAGAGAATCAAAGTACTGACGTCCAATGTCTTGTAGTTGATCTTGATACTGCGAAATGACAAATCCATGTGCTATCCATTGTTCAATCAAATCCTCTTTCTGTATTGCATATCCTTTCGGGAATATAGAGCAGAATGTAAAACACGGTTTTAGATGATTTTCCAAACGAAAATAGCTAAATTTCAAACATGCAAACACTTGATCTTCTGTATTCTCGTCATTCCATAAGTTGCTTCCTCCTCTTATAGAACTCCAAATGTCGGTTTCACTTCTGCCACGGAAAACACCCCCAAGAATTTTTATTGCCAGGGGCACCCCACCACATTTCTTCACAATCTCTTTTCCAGCTTGTGTAAGCTCAGAGCCTTCATCAGGAGTCCACCCAGAAGTCTTAAAGAAGAAGTCCCAGCTCTCCATCTCTGATAAGAATACCATGTTGTGTGTGTACCAAGATCCCACTGCTTCTGCAACCTTTTGATCACGAGTAGTTAGCAGCAACCTGCTTCCAGGAAAACTGCTTTTAAATTGAAGCAAGAACTTTTCCCAGTCAAGTCTGCTCTTATGCCAAGCATCATCCAAGACAAGAAGAAACTTTTTATTTGTTATCTTGTCTAAAATCACATCAAGCTTGTGTGGTAGGGGATGAGTATGTGATGATTCCTTAGTGATCGCTTCAAACAGCTTGCCAATAAGCCTGTCTGCATCAAATTCCCGAGACACATGGACTCGGAATATTTCACCTTTGAAGTGCTCTTTTATCTTCTCATCATGGCATATGTTTTTGGCCAAAGTAGTTTTGCCAGATCCGCCTATTCCGACAATAGAAACTATCAGGAAATTGTATCTTTCATTAAATTCTACAAGCTTTGATATAATTTCTTCCTTCTCTTGATCTCTTTTTGGTATTTTTGATTCATCAGTGTTACCCAACAGGTACAGCTCATCAGTTGCAGTGCTTTTGCTCGGAACAAGTTGACTGACAGATAAATTTGGCAGTATAGTATTCATGTCACTTCTTTGCTTCACGATTTCCGCCAATCTAAGCTTGATTGCCTTGATCTTATGGGACACCTTGCATTGAAACATAAATGTCTTCGGTTTTGCGCAGAAGAAGTCAACTACAGCATGCTTGTCACCGCTGCTGTCTATGTTGTGTTTCTCAGCTTTTAGACGGACTTCATCTAGTAAATCATCAATATCATAAGCAACATTTTTCAGTTTTATTACCCATCCAAGTGGTAACTCACTGTCTACTGCTCTGCCCTGAGCTTGGATTAGCCATCTCGAGATCTCCTCAAGTAGACTCTGCAGTTCAGATAGGTCTTTCGTCACACCCTTGATGGAGTGAAACTCATTGGCTATCAGAGTAATAAGCCTGTTGCTTGCAACCTTCAGCAGCCCAGACACTAAAGCTGCCTCCAATCCACTCATATTTCGGAGGCTTACTTGTCGAACCACCTGTATAAGAAATCGCAAACGAACAAATATTGAGTTGACAAGCCAAAACTAAGTTCTTGTCAGTGCCAATGTAGAATAATTAATTGCCAATCACCCAAATCTATTTTTTCTTTTAAAAAAATAAAAACTCATGATGTGGATGTTTCATTAGTTTCTGCGCCTCCAATGGAGGTGAGTGGGATCTGTGGAGTGCAAAGAAGGTAACGAGTTCCAGGACTCCCGACGGGTGGAGCGTCCGGAATTTGCTTTGGAGCATCGGGAATTTGCTCTGGAATCGGACAGCGTCCGGAATTTTCCTTGTAGTGAGCACCTGATATGTTTAATTCAATGATTATTGCCTTAACGGTCCCGTGTTTGGATTGGGGGATATGTGGAACGGGACCGACCCGGACCGAATGAACCCAGTTGAACGCCGGCTGCTTCTGTCTTCTTCCCCTTGCGTGAGACCTCCGACCTCCGGCTCCCGGCGCTCGGCCCTGACTCGGGCCTCCGACCTCAGGCCGTGCGGGACGAGCCGCCCCCGGCCGCCGCAGGATGAGCTCGGGCTCGCGGCAGGGAGTTGGAGCGGGGCGAGGAGAATGGGGAGACGGTGGCCGCCAGCGGGGGAGGCCGCCGGGGAGAGCGGGGAGGCGGTGGCCGGACTGGGTATGGGCGAGCAGAGGATGAACGGCCGAGTAGAGGAAGAAGAGGGAAATTGAGAATGACAGCTAGGCCCCACTGACGGTAAATGTGTAATGGTGTCAAACGGGCATCCATTCCATCCCATCTTTTTTTTTTTTTTGACTGAAATCATCAAGGAAAACCCTAGCCTATTTTTAAATTTTTTTTAATATTACAGGCACTGTTTAAAATTGCCCCAGTGAGCCGAACCCAGAGTCTTCTTCTTTCGAGGTCTTCTTCTAACCACTAGAAGCTGGCTGGCTTCCATCCCCATCCTTGTAACAAAAAAAAAAACCGTAGGTTGAACACATCCGCCTAAGTCCGTAACCAAACATAAAACGGGTTCGTCCCATCTCTGAAAACTAGATTTGATTCAACCCATTCCACTTGGTCCCTAATCCAAACACATCAGACGATAAAACACATCAAACTTACCAATACATGGTAAGTTTTTTTTTTTAGACGAAGGGGTTGCTAGCCCCCAGCCTTTACGAAGGCTTTTAGCATGCGGCACGCCGGGTTCGAACCCGGGCAGGCAGCTCCCGCACCTGGGGGGCTTACCAACGAGCCACCGCTCGTTCCGCAATACATGGTAAGTTTGACTGAATCCCTCAGAAGATCTAATTAACCGTGGGCATAGAAGCCGTGCACATATCTTTCTTAATCCGATTCAAGTGCATCTAATCCCGTAGGAAACTTATAAACACATGTTTGGGATAAGATCGGCCCTTCTCTATGAGAGGATTATGACCAATTGAATCAAAAAAAACCAATCGAACAAAATACATCTGCATTTACCTTTTCTTCTACCTTAAACTTTTCCAATCCCCTGCCGTTCAGCACCGATTTGCTTGGAATTCTAGGTTGTCTTGCCAAGCCTAAGACAAACTCGTTGGCGCTCCTTCCAGACAGGTGACACGACTTCTAGAGAGATATCGGGTGAAGAGCGCGAGCGTTGAACGGTGTTGCCGACCTGCTGGCCGGACTTGCTGTTTTTGATCTCCCTCTGCTGCGTATCAGCCGCGGTGCCGCCTGGGCGAGCTAGCTCTTCCTGCCATATGACCAGAATTCGTGTCAACAATAACCTATTTTAACGATTGTGAAACCTAATTTAATATGTCAAAGCTATGTTCATCAATCTGTAATTGAGATTTCAATGAAACAGCGCGATGCAAGAAGATGATATCTTCTCAAGTCTTTGTGATAATAAAAGAGACAGGAAGATCAGCATATATACCCAGGCTTTCACAGAAGAGTGGAGAGAAGCTACAGCATGGTTGTATGGACATATATGGCGACAACGCTGATTACAGGGTTACAAATCCATCAGCACTCTGCTCACTTCGAAGAGGCAGAAAATAACCAAGTTAGTCAACAAGATATCACAAAAAATAAAAAAAAGAGAGAGATATCAGCGTAGAAAGTAGAAGATGTGCAGAACCGCTAGGAAGAAAGCAAGTACCTAGAAGGCTAGAACAACACTCCAACTCAGATCAGATTCTTGGTTTCTCCTTCAGTAGAACCCCCCACGGCAGCGATTATACGAGAAGATGGCACTGGTTTCAAGTTTCAACTATGCACATGAAACCGTAGTCTGGGTTTCAGGATGCAAAGCAGCACAAGGCAGGTGGTGCATCAACATCTTGGGTGGGAGAGAGATAGCGTTGATGCTTTTGGTAGCTTTACTGCAGTGTTGCCTGGCATCTATAATTGGAGTGTAGCTCCAATCAATGACACTTACATACTCCATCTGTTCTAAATTAACTATCGTTATTGACGTGCATACCATGAGTTTAATTTAATTTTTAGAAAATGTGTACAATATTTATATCTCTAAATAAATTTATTAAAAAGCTAGATTTAAAGATCTTTAATGATCCAATTATGTATTATAAATATTAATATTTTTTAATATATAATTGTCGGTAATTATTTCTCGAGAAGCGTAAGCGACGGGCATTTTGAAACTGAGAGAGTACAATAATTGTGAGAGCGACATCCAACAACTCTTAGCAGCTCCATTTGAAAAAAATAATGGCAAAGGAAGGCACGGAGAACCACCGGCGTTCTTCATCTTCGGCGCGGAGCGGATGGCATCTGGTGCTTCCTGTCGAAGTTCCCCACCGCCGAGAGGCACGGTTCCTGTGCCGTGGGGCCCTCCATCTCAGTGGTGGGTCCCGCTGCTGCAACATGCATGCACCGTCCTGGAGACGTGTGCGGTGGAGATTTGGGCCCACAAAGTTGGGGTCAAAATTTGTATAGTAAAGATCACGTCACACTGTAGTAATTTTGTTTTTATTTAGTAATAATTATCCAAATATTAATTAATTAGGCTTAAAATGTTAAATCCGTAAAATACAAATGAACTGTGTAATTAGTTTTTTATTTTATCTATATTTAGACAAATACACATGTGTCCAACATTTTGATATGACGGGAAATAGAAATTCTACGTAGTAGAATTTAGGCCTTGTTTGGTTTACCCCCAAATTCCAAGTTCCAAGTTTTTTCACTCTCTCTCCATCACATCAATTTTGGATCTATCATTTAAGCATTAAATGTAGGTAAAAAAAATAACTAATTACACAGTTTAGTTCTTTTTATCGTTTCGAGACGATTCTTTCGGCTGGTTGGTCGACGATTGGACAATATTTGCTAAATACAAACGAAAGTCTTTCAGGAGTTAGAATTCTAACTTTCTAACTTTTCACCCAATCCAAACGAGGCATTAGAGTAAATCTGGAACTACACAAGGCCTTGGTCTCCGTGGCTTCCTGTTGGCCACGGCTCCGTGGAGGTCATCCAGTCCAATAATTGCTACTCTCCTCCCAGTCCAATAATTGCTACTCTCCTCCCAGTCCAATAATTGCTACTCTCCTCCGTCTGAGCGGACGTCGTGATGGCCCAAGTTGCTCTTGTGCTTCGGGTCCATCTACTCTGCTTCGGGGCCCACCAATGCAACACGTTCAACATGCAACAACGCAGCAAATGACGCATTCAGAGCAGCGTGTTGTTCTTTATTGTTCTTTTTTTTTTGTTTTTCTGTATCACGCAGTCGTCCCCTAGACAGCTACTTATGTGCCTCTAGTTCATGACTATGTCCCCACCTGGGTTATTGGTTTGAGTTTCTTCTATTTTCGACGATGACATCACCAACATCCTTCGGTTGTCGGCATATTTCTTCTGCGATGGCTTCACCGACCCACTTTTCACCAACGTTACGCGCGGTCAGACCATCCAGGTGCACGCGTCTTTAACGCCTCTGCGAATACCCCTCGCCGGCAGACTCGTCCTCCACTGCGTCTCAGTCGACGCTGCTGTCTTCTTTTACGATCATAGGACCGTTATGTATCTTGATCTTCCTTAGAGGATCTTTATGTATTTCAGCTGCTTTAATCTATATCTATACCTAATAATAAAGAGGTAAAATTTTCGGTGCGTTTTTTCGTCCATCTCCGATCTCTATTCGGATTTATTTTTTTCATAATCCTTTTGTTTCTTTATTCCCACCCAAGTAAATCACGTACGCTAGAGTCCGACTTAGAGACAGACCGGAAAGGCTCCACGGGAGAACGGAAAAAAAAATAGCTTTGGCTCCGTACAAACCTAGCTTTGGCTCCGTACAAATCCTAAAAGATCTCCCCTCCGGTCTCCAAGGGAGAGGAAAAAAAACTATCTTAGCCCTTACAAATCATAAATGATCTCTTCACCGAGAAAAAAAACTAATAAAAGGAATTGTCAAAAAAAAAAAGGTACGTGGCCTTGGCCGCCTGCGCTCTGCTCCAAGATTCAGAATGTCCGCGTGTTTCTAAGTTTTGACATAAGTTATAAGTTTATCGTTCCTTTGTGTTTATAACTTTTGTACATAGGTTTTGTTTCATAACATTTGTGTTTCTAAGTTTCTAGGATAAGTTACATGTTATAAATTTTATGGTATAAGTTAATATACATAAATTAATACTAGAAGAAAAAAATTCAAAAAGTATGTAACTAGGGTCTAGTTTTATTTGCCTCGTCGCGTAGAATAAGCCAGTGTAGGCAAAATTAAAAACGAATACACCATTAAAAAATATAACATTTTGAAATAAACGTTCTCTTTTTCAAATGAGTCAGCACTCACTCAAAAAAGCGAGCAGGAGAGGCTAGTGCTGGGTGCGCACAGCGAGCAGGAGAGACCAGTGCTGGCCTGCTGGGTGCGCACGTGCAGTTAGGTGTGGGTCCATTGGTGCAGTGGCTGCCAAAAAAAGGAAAAGTAGTGGGATTTTGTTTTTCTAAAAAAAGGTATTGTCTGAAAATTGTTCGTTTGATTCCTCTTGAGTGAATGTTCGCCATTTTGTGAAGCTGGACGTACACGCATGCATAGTAGCACAAGACTGACAATCTGTAATTAATTTGTCATCGGCGTGCTACTGTCATTTCAATTCAGTCGTTTTTAATTCAGTGAACCACAAATGGCTCAGCGGAGGCAACATCATGATGACAAGGTATAGAAATAAAGAAAGAAAGGTTCACAAAATTTTTTGATGAAAAAACTTCACCAATAATCTGATCTATGTTATGAATCCACGCGGGTATTCTTCACAGTCCAGTCTCATAACAATTGCTTTGGCAAAGTTTATAAAAGAAAAAATACAAATAAGCACCCATACATTCATTTTGGAATATATTTCTAACATGTCTATTTTCTGTCAAATCTGTTGGGTATTAAAAAAAGCTATCAACTACAAAGTAATAGTTCACATCCAAATCTTAAATTTTCATATAAAGTCTATATTCATCTAACTTCATATGAACCATTCTAGGTTGTTTGAAAATCTTAATAATTTAAATTTAGGATCTGATAACTTAAAATGAATATTTAAACCCTTAGAAGATTTTATATAAAAAAATTGACAGCTACAAAGTTGTAGACCACATTGAGCACTACAATATTGGTATAAAGTTTCTATTTATTTGACTTAATATTGAAAGTCCCTAGTTTGGTTTTGGCTAATTGATGAAATCTAGGACTAACCTTGTTTATCTAAAGTGGTTGGTTTAGAGAAAGGTTGTCCACAAGATGAGCATATTGAATATGAAGCATGACACGTGTCATGTGATCAAAGATGAAGATCAAGACGGTGCTTGGCTCCATGGACCGGTGTTGAAGGTGAAGGGCTAGTCGAGGCTTCGGAGTGAAGGACCATGCGATGGTGAAGCTCGGGCAAGACTATTCGCCGATGGACCGATGCACGGTGAAGGGCAAGTGAAGTCAAGATCGATGGATCGAGACGGTCACATGATTGTGTGAAGTGTTCATATCATTTGGAGGAACAAAATGGGCTCAAGGCAAAGGTATAACCGTTAGGGCCATTTTGTTTTGCACTCAAGACACCATAGAGGGTGTGAGTGGTTTAGGATCGATAGCCG
The DNA here is from genome assembly GCA_018135685.1 of Themeda triandra. Taxonomy (NCBI): domain Eukaryota; kingdom Viridiplantae; phylum Streptophyta; class Magnoliopsida; order Poales; family Poaceae; genus Themeda; species Themeda triandra. The sequence goes on from JAENPR010000266.1 coordinate 306,803, forward strand.
CACTATTAAGAGGGGAAGTCTTATCGGCTATTCGACGCACGGGTGCCACTAGGTGAATTCATGAAGTGCATTGCATGTAGGGCCTAGTGAGCTAACCTAACCTTTGGTGCATTTGGAGCATTCATGTTAAATCAAATGTGTTTGATGTATATATGTTTACCACTATTGCTTCTATGCTTTGCTTGATCTAGTGGTGACATATGACATGTTTGTGGGCTTGCAATCCTAAGTGTTGAATCTAGAATATTTGCTACAAGTGTTTAATTCAACATAGGCAAGATAACCCTTGTCATGAGGTGTGAAGAAGCTTGTCTTTGGTTCAAACTGAATTAAATATCTTTGGCAAGTGGTCTAGATTGAACCAAATTTGACTAAAGTTTTGTTTACTCCATCAAAGTCCTTTTCTCTCCACAATTTGATCCCATTTTGGGCAATTGTTGACAAAGGGGGAGAGAAAAAGATGATTGAACATGATAAAGGGGTAAATAAAATTTTGATGCACACAAGAAGGGGGAGCAAGCTCATGAATAAAGTTGTTGCATTTGTTTGCGCATTCTCATATGACTTGCTCATGGCACCTAGTTTCAAAGTTTTATACAAGTGGTGTCTCCTTGCTTGTGTGGTGCAGTGGTGCAATGCTAGCATAGAACTTGATTGATGAAATGATCTACTAGCATGCATAGGTTGTAACTAGACTCCTCCTTTGCTTTTACAAGTGGTTCAAGAACTTTGCCTGTAATATTGATCTCATGGGGTTCTTGAGTTTTTGATGGATGTCTAGTTACTTCATGGTGCTAAGGATGGTGTAAATTGCAACTCCGATTGGTATCACGCTTCAAAGGTCCATTTCTTACACCTTAGCATCATTTTGGTAGAATTACTCTCCCCACACTCTTATCCATGCATATGTGCAAAGCTTCAAATCCAAACTCTATGCACATATGTAGGGGGAGCAATACTACCAAAACCGAACTTGCTATAGTTGTCCAAATTTCTCTTGTGAGCTTAATGATTGGACAAGTATGACAAGTTCAAAATCTTTATTATAAAATCATCTTTGTTGAGGTTGTCATCAATTACCAAAAAGGGGGAGATTGAAAGTCCCTAGTTTGGTTTTGGCTAATTGATGAAACCTAGGACTAACCTTGTTTATCTAAAGTGGTTGGTTTAGAGAAAGGTTGTCCACATGATGAGCATATTGAATATGAAGCATGACACGTGTCATGTGATCAAAGATGAAGATCAAGACGGTGCTTGGCTCCATGGACCGGTGTTGAAGGTGAAGGGCTAGTCGAGGCTTCGGAGTGAAGGACCATGCGATGGTGAAGCTCGGGCAAGACTATTCGCCGATGGACCGATGCACGGTGAAGGGCAAGTGAAGTCAAGATCGATGGATCGAGACGGTCACATGATTGTGTGAAGTGTTCATATCATTTGGAGGAACAAAATGGGCTCAAGGCAAAGGTATAACCGTTAGGGCCATTTTGTTTTGCACTCAAGACACCATAGAGGGTGTGAGTGGTTTAGGATCGATAGCCGCACTATTAAGAGGGGAAGTCTTATCGGCTATTCGACGCACGGGTGCCACTAGGTGAATTCATGAAGTGCATTGCATGTAGGGCCTAGTGAGCTAACCTAACCTTTGGGAAATGTTTGTGAAAAGCTAACACACAAGCACATGGAGCTGTACACTTGGTGGTGTTGGCACATTTACAAAGGTGGCGTGTTGGTGCGCTGTGGTTTGCGGGGTAGAGATGGGTTTGGGTCCCTCTCTTCCTCCCGCCGAGCCTGTGAGGCGGGATTCGGCGCTTTTGGGAAAAATGGATGCATATTTTCTATTGCGCCGGATGCAAAATTTGGTTGAAATCATGCTATCTCTGATGATCAAGTTGGTATACTTGTTGGATAGCATGTTGGAGAAGTTGGTGTCACGACACGGCAACGAAACGACGAAGGCGCCTTACGCAAGAGGCGCCGGACGCGCCAGGCGAGGGCGCGGACGCGTCCGGCGCATTGTGGCGTGGCGCTCGTTGGCGGCTCTGCGATGCTGAGCATCAGACGCGGGCCGGACGCGCGCGCCGGACTCGGCGTTGTTCCTGTGCAGCGTCCGGCGCTCAGTGGAAGACGGCGCGAGGTAGTTGGGCCGTCTGAAGGCGGCAGACGCGAGCTGGTCGCGTCCGGCGCGTGCCGGACGCGGACCAGAAAGTTTTCTGGCGCGGCGTTTCGTTCGGACGCGGAGCGGCGGACGCGGGGCTGGACCGCCGGACGCGGCGCCGGACGCACACGTGGTGGCGGCCCGATTGAACGGAGCTCCAACGGTCGGCTCGCGGCGCGCACGGGAGGTAGCGCCGGACGCGTCCGGCGGTCTGCGGCGGACGCGTCCGTCCGCGCGGGCGTTCCGGGCTCCCGAGGGGGTAACGGCCATATTTGCTTGTGGGCTTATAAATAGAAGATGGCCGGCCCTTGGGGAGTTCTCTTGGCCATTTCTCATCCCTTGTGCATTCTTTGAGCTAAGAGACTCTCTCCCACTCATCTCCCTTGCTTGGTTGTTCATTCTAAGAGAGATTGAGTGAATCACCTAGTGCATTGCATTGCTTGAGGGCATCTAGTGGCACTTGTGGGTGGTTTAGCCGGTGGATTTCTTGTTACTCTTGGAGAGTACCGCTCCTAGCCGGCTTGGAGATTGTTGGAGGCGTTGGCAAGAAAAGGTGATTGTTCTTGGCCACCTCCGGTTGATTGTGAGAGGTTTGAGCTCACCTCGTGGGGATCACGAAGAGCATCCTAGTGGATTGCGCGTGTCGTTGAGTACCTCGCTTGAGAGTGGTGTCTTGCGGTGCCTTGCGGGGCGAGCCTTGAGGGGCTAGTGACTTGAGGGTCACACCGAGGAACCATCTAGGTGTTGGTCGACACAACGGGTGACGTAGCTTGGCGGTGCCCAAGTGAACATCCGGGGATAAATCATTGTGTTCATCTTGTCTCCCGGTGATTGGTCATCATCCTTTGTGTGTTGCCGATTGTGATTGATTGTTCATCTTATTGGTGATTGGCAACCTCGACTCTACGCGTTGGTATAACATGCTCCTACCCTCTCTTACATTACTTTGATTACTTTCTTGCAAAGTAGAATTGCTTGCGTGGTCGGTCGGGAACCACAACTTGTGTAGACTAAATCCCGTGGGTAGAATTGCTTGTGTGGTCGGTCGGGAACCACTCCTTGTGTAGATTAAATCCCGTGGGTAGAACTCTTGATCACTAGTGGTAGCTATTGTTTGTGCTAGTGATCACTTACTAGAATTGCTTGGATAGGAGGCTTGCAACATCTAGTAGGCTAAGCATAACTTGCTTTCCGCCGTTTGTGTATCTAACGAAGTTTGCTTAGTGAGTTTGTAGAAATTTTTATAGGCTATTCACCCCCTCTAGCCATCTAGGACCTTACAAGTGGTATCGGAGCCGAGGTCACCATTTTAGTGCAAGGCTTAACATCCTACGGTGTTAAGATGGCTCAAATTGTGTTCAACCATGTTGGGGGCAAACCGCCTATGTTTGATGGAGTTAGTTCTTTTGATCATTGGAAGAGAAAGATGATCATGTATCTTGGTTCAATTCAAGAGAGAGTCTTGCAAGTCACTTTGCATGACTATGCTATACTTGATCATGATCACCTCACCGATGAAGATCGAGCCAACATCACATGCAATAGAATGGCTTTCAACACCCTATACAATGGCATTGATACAAAGGTGTTTGAGGGGATCAAAGATTTGGAGCTTGCTAGTGAAGTGTGGACAAGGTTGGGTGAGACCTATGAGGGCACCAAGGTTGTGAAGAGTGCCAAGCTATATGGACTCAAGAGTGAGTTCGAGAACTTCAAGAAGAAGGAGGATGAAACAATCATTGAAATGTTTCATCGTCTACAAGTGATTGTGAATGATCTCAAGAGTTTGGGGCACAAGACAAAAGATGAAGACTTTTGTCACAAGTTCTTGATTTGCTTGCCGAAGAGCTTCAAGATGTTGAAGCTAATGCTACAAAGAGATGGGCTTGAGAATAAGAAGCCAAATGATTTGCTTGGTGAAGTCTTGACATATGACAAGTTTGATCAAGATGATGAGAAGGTGGAGGAAGAGAAGAAGAAGAAGACCGTGGCATTCCAAGCTACATCCTCCAAGGGCAAAGCACCAATGTTTGAAGAAGAAGAAAACAATGATGAAGATGGTGACTTTGAGATTGATGATGAGGCACTTGCTCTTGTGGTGAGGAAGATGGGTCACATGTTCATCAAGAGAAGAGGCTTCAAGAGAAACAATTTCAAGAAGCAAGAACAACTAAGGAAGTGCTTCAATTGTGATAGCACCGAGCATCTACAAGCCGAATGCCCATATGAGAAGAAGAAAAACTACAACAAGGGCAAGTTTGAGAAGAAGAAGCATGAGGCCAAGATGACACTCAAGAAGGGCAAGAATGGTGCATTTGTGGTCACTTGGGAAAGTGACAATGATGATGAAGATGAAGAAACAAGCAACAAGGCTATGGCTTCCATCGCCATCAACAAGAAGCCTTCATTATTTTCTTCATCACCATCGTGCTTCATGGCCAAGGAAACCAAGGTACAATATGATGATAGTGATGATGATAGTGAGATGGAATATGCTCACGATGTTGATAATGTTGATGATGATGATGAACCTTCTAAGGATCAATTATATGACTTGATGCAAGAAACTAGAGATATAGCTATTGCCAAGGAAAAGGAGTGCAAGAAGCTTTCAATGAAAGTAGCAATACTTGAGAAAGCCCTAGGTGAGCTTATGACCACTCATGAGTGTCTAGTGGAAGACCATGAGAAACTTGGTGATGCTCATTCTAAGCTTGAAAAGGCTCACTTACTTCTACTTGAGCAACAAGCAAAGAAAGTGGTGGTTGCATCATGTGATATAGGCCTTACTTGTGACATCATTGATGAGTCATTTTATCAACCTATCATCATGACAAATGCTAACCCTTCTTGTAGCACATCATCCACCACCACCACCGACTCTATATCTACTACTAGTGATGGCTTCACTTGTGATGCTACACTTATGGTTGAGAATGAGACTCTCAAGAAGGAGGTGGATGAGCTCACTCATGCCTTAGGCAAAGCCTATGGTGGTGAGGCCCGCTTGCTAAAGTGCTTGGGTAGCCAAAGGTTCTCTCTTAATAAAGAGGGATTGGGCTATACCTCCAAGAAGGGCAAGTCGGCCTTTGCAACTCCAAAGCCTAGCTTTGTGAAGAACAATGGTCGGTTTTGCTATAGATGCAAGCAAGTTGGGCACCTAGAGCAAAATTGCAACAAGAAGCAACAAAACAAGAAACCTGACAATGCTATACCTTTTGATTCTTGTTATATGCTTACCAAGGGTGTGAAAGGTGTGCAAGCTAAGTTTGTTGGTACACCCATTGTTGGCCCAAAGAAGAAGGCAATTTGGGTACCAAAGAGCTTAGTCACTAACCTACAAGGACCCAAACAAAAATGGGTACCTAAGCTTCATTGATTTGCTTGTAGGTGAATTATAAAGCCGGAGGAAGGCATTGGATTATTGATAGTGGGTGTTCTCAACACATGACCGGCACATCAAGAATGTTTGATTCAATTGAGAAGAATGATAGTGGCATTGAGTCAATTACTTTTGGCAATAACAAGAAAGGCAAGGTTGTTGGTTTGGGCAAGATTGCAATATCAAATGACATGAGTATCTCCAATGTGATGCTAGTTGAAAGCTTGGATTTCAATCTTCTCTCCGTGGCACAAATTTGTGATCGAGGCTACAAGTGCATTTTTGGGGCAAATGATGTTGAGGTAGTTTCTCTTGATGGCTCCAACTTGGTGTTCAAAGGCTTTAGATATGAGAATCTCTATCTTGTTGATTTCAACACTAGTGAAGCTTCTTTGACAACATGTTTGATATCAAAATCGAGTTTGGGTTGGCTTTGGCATAGAAGGCTTGGGCATGTTGGTATGAAACAATTGAAGAAGCTCACACAACACAATCTTGTTGAAGGCTTGAAAGATGTTGTATTTGAGAAGGACAAGTTGTGTAGTGCATGTCAAGCCGGGAAGCAAGTTGGTAGCTCACATCCAAAGAAGAGTATAATGAGCACATGCAAGGCATTTGAGTTGTTGCACATGGATCTATTTGGCCCAACTACATACACAAGTATTGGTGGCAACAAGTATGGGTTTGTCATAGTGGATGACTTCACAAGATTCACATGGGTATTCTTTCTTAGTGACAAGAGTGAAGTATATGACACCTTCAAGACCTTTCTCACTAGAGTTCACAATGAGTTTGACATGAGAATCAAGAAAGTGAGAAGTGACAATGGGAGTGAGTTCAAGAATACAAGAATGGAAGAATTGTGTGATCACTATGGCATTGGTCATCAATTCTCGGCCAAGTACACTCCACAATCAAATGGCCTAGTTGAGAGGAAGAATAGAACATTGCTTGATATGGCTAGATCAATGCTTCATGAGTACAATGTTAGTCAATCATTTTGGGATGAAGCAATCAACACGGCATGCTACTACATCAATAGGCTCTATTGCCATACTTTGCTAGAGAAGACCCCATATGAGTTACTTCATGGAAGAAAGCCCAACATTGGCTATTTTAGAGTGTTTGGTTGCAAATGCTACATCTTGAGAAAGGGCACTAGATTGGGGAAGTTTGAAAAGAGATGTGATGAAGGGTTCCTACTCGGTTATTCAACTACAAGCAAGGCTTATAGAGTTTGGAACAACTCAAGTGGCATTAGAGAGGAAGTCCATGATGTGCAATTTGATGAAACCAATGGGTCACAAGATGAAGATGAGAACCTAGAAGATGTTGGTGGAACTCAATTGGTTGAAGCTATGAAGAACATAGACATTGGTGACATAAGAGCAAAGCAAGTGATTGATGTGCAAGATGATAAAGATGAAGTGCTCAACTCTCCATTGAGACAAGCTAGCAATGCTCAAGTGCAAGATCATGGTGCTAATTCATCAAATGAAGACAAGTCAAGTAATCAACCAAGCTCAAGCAATCAAGTGCAAGTGCTACAACCACAACACGTTGCAAGAGATCACCCAATTGATAGTGTTATTGGTGATATTAGAAGTGGTGTGCAAACAAGATCAAGAGTGGCTATGATTTGTGAATATGCATCATTTGTGTCAACCAAAGAGCCAAAGAAAGTTGATAAAGCCTTGGATGATGCCGATTGGATCATGGCAATGCAAGAAGAGCTCAATAACTTCACAAGAAATGATGTGTGGGAGTTAGTTGAGAGACCGGAGGATCACAATGTCATTGGAACCAAATGGGTTTTCAAGAACAAGCAAGATCAAGATGGTGTTGTGATTAGAAACAAAGCAAGACTAGTTGCACAAGGCTATACTCAAGTTGAAGGTCTTGACTATGATGAAACATATGCTCCCGTGGCAAGATTGGAGGCAATAAGGATTCTATTGGCTTATGCATGTGCCCACAACATCAAGTTATATCAAATGGATGTCAAGAGTGCATTTCTCAATGGGATCATCAATGAGCTAGTATATGTTGAGCAACCTCCCGGTTTTGAAGATGAGAAGAGACCCAACCATGTGTACAAATTGAAGAAAGCTTTGTATGGCTTGAAGCAAGCACCTAGAGCATGGTATGAGAGATTGAAGACTTTTCTTCACTCCAAGGGGTTCATTATGGGCAAGGTTGATACTACTCTATTCACCAAGAAGATTGGTAAAGATCTCTTCATTGTGCAAATCTATGTTGATGATATCATCTTTGGATCAACCAATCAAGCATATTGTGAAGAATTTGGTGAAATGATGGCAAAAGAGTTTGAGATGTCTATGATTGGTGAACTTAGCTATTTCCTTGGTCTTCAAGTCAAGCAATTGAAGAATGGGACATTTGTGAGTCAAGGGAAATACATAAGAGACATGTTGAAAAAGTTTGGAATGCAAGATGCAAAGCCAATCTCAACTCCAATGGGCACCAATGGGAATCTTGATAGTGATCATGATGGCAATATGGTGAATCAAAAGGATTATCGGTCATTGATTGGAAGCCTACTCTATGTCACCGCATCAAGGCCGGATGTCATGTTTAGTGTTTGCATGTGTGCTAGATATCAAGCCTCACCTAAAGAGAGTCATCTCACGGCCGCAAAGAGAATATTGAGGTACTTAAAGCAAACAAGAGATGTTGGATTGTGGTATCCCAAGGGATCAAAGTTTGAATTAATTGGATATTCGGACTCCGACTATGGTGGTTGCAAGATCAATAGAAAGAGCACAAGTGGTACATGTCAACTTCTTGGAAGATCACTTGTGTCATGGTCCTCAAAGAAACAAAATAGTGTGGCAATCTCTACCGCCGAAGCCGAATATGTTAGTGCGGGGAGTTGTTGTGCACAATTGCTTTGGATGAAATCAACTTTGAAGGATTATGGCATCAACTTCAAGAATGTGCCATTGTTTTGTGATAATGAAAGTGCAATCAAGATGACACAAAACCCGGTTCAACATGGAAGAACAAAGCACATTGACATAAGGCATCACTTCATAAGAGATCATCAACAAAAGGGTGACATTTCCATTGAAAGTGTGGGCACCGATGATCAACTTGCCGACATCCTCACCAAGCCACTTGATGAAAGAAGGTTTTGCAAGCTAAGGAATGAATTGAACATTCTTGATTTCTCAAACATGTGTTGAATGCACCCCACCACTACTTGACATGCCTCTCCTTCGACAAAGCAAGGTACCATTGGTTGACATGTCATTCATGCTTAGAATTATACTTGTGGTAGCACATGTAGACATACAAGGTGCATTTGGAGCATTCATGTTAAATCAAATGTGTTTGATGTATATATGTTTACCACTATTGCTTCTATGCTTTGCTTGATCTAGTGGTGACATATGACATGTTTGTGGGCTTGCAATCCTAAGTGTTGAATCTAGAATATTTGCTACAAGTGTTTAATTCAACATAGGCAAGATAACCCTTGTCATGAGGTGTGAAGAAGCTTGTCTTTGGTTCAAACTGAATTAAATATCTTTGGCAAGTGGTCTAGATTGAACCAAATTTGACTAAAGTTTTGTTTACTCCATCAAAGTCCTTTTCTCTCCACAATTTGATCCCATTTTGGGCAATTGTTGACAAAGGGGAGAGAAAAAGATGATTGAACATGATAAAGGGGTAAATAAAATTTTGATGCACACAAGAAGGGGAGCAAGCTCATGAATAAAGTTGTTGCATTTGTTTGCGCATTCTCATATGACTTGCTCATGGCACCTAGTTTCAAAGTTTTATACAAGTGGTGTCTCCTTGCTTGTGTGGTGCGGTGGTGCAATGCTAGCATAGAACTTGATTGATGAAATGATCTACTAGCATGCATAGGTTGTAACTAGACTCCTCCTTTGCTTTTACAAGTGGTTCAAGAACTTTGCCTGTAATATTGATCTCATGGGGTTCTTGAGTTTTTGATGGATGTCTAGTTACTTCATGGTGCTAAGGATGGTGTAAATTGCAACTCCGATTGGTATCACGCTTCAAAGGTCCATTTCTTACACCTTAGCATCATTTTGGTAGAATTACTCTCCCCACACTCTTATCCATGCATATGTGCAAAGCTTCAAATCCAAACTCTATGCACATATGTAGGGGGAGCAATACTACCAAAACCGAACTTGCTATAGTTGTCCAAATTTCTCTTGTGAGCTTAATGATTGGACAAGTATGACAAGTTCAAAATCTTTATTATAAAATCATCTTTGTTGAGGTTGTCATCAATTACCAAAAAGGGGGAGATTGAAAGTCCCTAGTTTGGTTTTGGCTAATTGATGAAACCTAGGACTAACCTTGTTTATCTAAAGTGGTTGGTTTAGAGAAAGGTTGTCCACATGATGAGCATATTGAATATGAAGCATGACACGTGTCATGTGATCAAAGATGAAGATCAAGACGGTGCTTGGCTCCATGGACCGGTGTTGAAGGTGAAGGGCTAGTCGAGGCTTCGGAGTGAAGGACCATGCGATGGTGAAGCTCGGGCAAGACTATTCGCCGATGGACCGATGCACGGTGAAGGGCAAGTGAAGTCAAGATCGATGGATCGAGACGGTCACATGATTGTGTGAAGTGTTCATATCATTTGGAGGAACAAAATGGGCTCAAGGCAAAGGTATAACCGTTAGGGCCATTTTGTTTTGCACTCAAGACACCATAGAGGGTGTGAGTGGTTTAGGATCGATAGCCGCACTATTAAGAGGGGAAGTCTTATCGGCTATTCGACGCACGGGTGCCACTAGGTGAATTCATGAAGTGCATTGCATGTAGGGCCTAGTGAGCTAACCTAACCTTTGGGAAATGTTTGTGAAAAGCTAACACACAAGCACATGGAGCTGTACACTTGGTGGTGTTGGCACATTTACAAAGGTGGCGTGTTGGTGCGCTGTGGTTTGCAGGGTAGAGATGGGTTTGGGTCCCTCTCTTCCTCCCGCCGAGCCTGTGAGGCGGGATTCGGCGCTTTCGGGAAAAATGGATGCATATTTTCTATTGCGCCGGATGCAAAATTTGGTTGAAATCATGCTATCTCTGATGATCAAGTTGGTATACTTGTTGGATAGCATGTTGGAGAAGTTGGTGTCACGACACGGCAACGAAACGACGAAGGCTGCTTCTGCAAGAGGCGCCGGACGCGCCTTGGGCAGGCGCCGGACGCGTCCGGCGCATTATGGCGTGGCGCTCGTTGGCGGCTCTGCGATGCTGAGCATCAGACGCGGGCCGGACGCGCGCGCCGGACTCGGCGTGGTTCCTGTGCAGCGTCCGGCGCTCAGTGGAAGACGGCGCGAGGTAGTTGGGCCGTCTGAAGGCGGCAGACGCGAGCTGGTCGCGTCCGGCGCGTGCCGGACGCGGACCAGAAAGTTTTCTGGCGCGGCGTTTCGTTCGGACGCGGAGCGGCGGACGCGGGGCTGGACCGCCGGACGCGGCGCCGGACGCACACGTGGCGGCAGCAGATTGAACGGAGCTCCAACGGTCGGCTCGCGGGCGCGCACGGGAGGTAGCGCCGGACGCGTCCGGCGGTCTGCGGCGGACGCGTCCGGCGCAGGCGTTCTGGCTCCCCGAGGGGGTAACGGCCATATTTGCTTGTGGGCTTATAAATAGAAGATGGCCGGCCCTTGGGGAGTTCTCTTGGCCATTTCTCATCCCTTGTGCATTCTTTGAGCTAAGAGACTCTCTCCCACTCATCTCCCTTGCTTGGTTGTTCATTCTAAGAGAGATTGAGTGAATCACCTAGTGCATTGCATTGCTTGAGGGCATCTAGTGGCACTTGTGGGTGGTTTAGCCGGTGGATTTCTTGTTACTCTTGGAGAGTACCGCTCCTAGCCGGCTTGGAGATTGTTGGAGGCGTTGGCAAGAAAAGGTGATTGTTCTTGGCCACCTCCGGTTGATTGTGAGAGGTTTGAGCTCACCTCGTGGGGATCACGAAGAGCATCCTAGTGGATTGCGCGTGTCGTTGAGTACCTCGCTTGAGAGTGGTGTCTTGCGGTGCCTTGCGGGGCGAGCCTTGAGGGGCTAGTGACTTGAGGGTCACACCGAGGAACCATCTAGGTGTTGGTCGACACAACGGGTGACGTAGCTTGGCGGTGCCCAAGTGAACATCCGGGGATAAATCATTGTGTTCATCTTGTCTCCGGTGATTGGTCATCATCCTTTGTGTGTTGCCGATTGTGATTGATTGTTCATCTTATTGGTGATTGGCAACCTCGACTCTACGCGTTGGTATAACATGCTCCTACCCTCTCTTACATTACTTTGATTACTTTCTTGCAAAGTAGAATTGCTTGCGTGGTCGGTCGGGAACCACAACTTGTGTAGACTAAATCCCGTGGGTAGAATTGCTTGTGTGGTCGGTCGGGAACCACTCCTTGTGTAGATTAAATCCGTGGGTAGAACTCTTGATCACTAGTGGTAGCTATTGTTTGTGCTAGTGATCACTTACTAGAATTGCTTGGATAGGAGGCTTGCAACATCTAGTAGGCTAAGCATAACTTGCTTTCCGCCGTTTGTGTATCTAACGAAGTTTGCTTAGTGAGTTTGTAGAAATTTTTATAGGCTATTCACCCCCCTCTAGCCATCTAGGACCTTACAAATATGAAGAAGAAGAAAGAGAGACCACCTAACATGTAGGTCACACCATCCATTCGAGGAAAACTACCCAATAAACATGATTGCCTAGAGCAGCAGCCCAACATCTTCTTCCCAGCGAGAGCTCGCGACATGATTGCCTAGAGCAACAGCAAACAAATACTGCCTAAATTCCAAATTATAAGTCATTCAAACTTTCTTGAGAGTCAAAGCATCTCAAGTTTGACCAAAGGTATTATATTATTTTAATAAAAATAACTCAACGTGTGGGAATTAGTGTATCTAATTGTTTATTCAAAAAAATGAAACTATTCATAAAGAACCATGCATGTGTCATGTGTGTGACATAGGTCTTCTACGAAGTCGTAAATACTCTTGTACATATATATATAAAAAAAACTATAAAACCTTCCCCTTATTCAAGTCTGAAAGCATTCTAAATCTAACTTGATCAAAGCCTTTAGAAAGCCCCATAACCTAGTTTTTCCCCTTAAAATGATCATATGCCGAAATCCTTTCTTACTATTTTTGAATCAGGAAACCCTTTCTTAATAAAAAACTGGCCCAAACCTAGAATTTCCCCTTAAAAATGATCATACGCCGAAACCCTTTCTTACTTAATAAATACTGGCCAATGGCCCATTATATTTTCAACATTTTCCTCCTTGTTTTCCATTTTAATCCAGGCCCATCTGGCTTTTCTCACGAAACAGGCCCTGCCTCTTTTTTGCCTCCCTCCGCTCTCTCTCTTTTTCTGAAGAGAACTCTTTTTTTTCCCCTTCTGGCCAAGGAGCATCGTTCGAAGGCTATCGTGTTCGAGTGTTGAAACTTGTAAAACGATGTGTATGTGTATATGACCTGATTGTGTACAGTTCTGTAAAAAAGGAGGTAAAAGGTATGGTTTGCGAAGTTGAGAGAGATGATTTGCCTGATTTTAGAGTTTAGAGAGAAAAAACGGACTTTCGTAAAAGTTTATGGAGGAAAACTGGATTCTTTTCCCTTTGATTTAAGCTGGAATCAGCCCAATTACATCACAGTTTCGTCCACCGATTCTGTTGTTGCCGCCTCCGCCCGTTCCCTTTCCACCGTTCGCCGTCGTGTTTTTTTTTCCCGTTCCGAGGAGGCGGCCTCGCTGTTGCCGTCCACTTCAGTCCTCCTATGAAGTTCTCTCCCCCACCCCAACCCCACGGAAATAAATTGGGTGGGCACGGGCGCATCAAGGATCTCATGCGCCACCCGTGCCAGATGCTGCCACGTGTCCTCTTGTTCTAATCTAACGGCCGGCATATGGGCTCGTCCCGCATGCAAATATCCACCGTAACGGGTGTTAGCGTAATTTCCGCATGTTCCAATAAAATCTGCCGCATGATGAAAATTTTTGTCCACGTGTCAGCATCTGGTGGGGTAGCGCACGCGCGCCACCATGCGCCCGTGCCCACCCAATTTACTTACAACCCCACCCCCAAGCGGAACCACACGCATGCAAGGTGGTTGGATTCCATGCGTGCCACATGCAATTTTCTCCTAGCCACATAGGCACATAGCCGAGCCCACAGCATGCATATACTGGATCTCATCTCAAATAAAAAATAGGTCCAAAGTTCTCAACGTGGCAATCACTTAATAAATGTAAAAATGAAAAACAAATAACAAAGACGAAGGCGAGATTCCACGGAGGAATCGTTCCAGCCGATCAAAAATTATATAAATTAGATAAACAATTCGGCTAGAAATCGTTCCAGGCAACGGCCGAACAAGCCCTGAGAAAGAAAGATTCCTACCACGCTTTGTACAAGACCAGCCGGAGAATCAACACGAGTACGTTTTTTATATTTGAGTTCATACAACAACAATCAAACTCTGGCATACCATGAAAAGCTTTGCATTATTAAATCGATTGTGCAATGGACCTGCCGTGCGTCGTCTAGCAGCGTGATCAATCATCGACAGGGCGACAGCAAATCCTTCTTAATCGTCGAAACCTGAAGCCTGCATGAGCGCGAGGAAGCGTAATGAGTCTGTTGTCGCTGATAGTAATTCGATCGCATCAGAAGTGTGTCAATATATGGAAGTAGAACAGTAGCAACACGTATCATATAAAGTATCTGCTCCCACCAGGACTTCACCATAGCATAAATGTAGAGTAGAAATTTAGAATCACTAACCTCTGCTTAATGAAACACATGCGATTGCATGTTCTCTAAAAAAAATTTAGAATCACTAATAGGTAATGTAGAACGTACCGACTGTTGGATGCTGCCGCCTTCCCCATGCCCATAGCACCCCTAATCACTTATATAAACAGCAGGAATGTGAGACACGAGGTGCCATTCTGGCCCCGCGTCTTTCTTGTACCGCCTTGTCAAGTGAGGACAGTTAAGAATGTACAAATCCTTGAGAGCAGTAAGGCGTTGTATGGATTGGGGCAGGCATTCGAGGGCAGGGCAATTGTAGATCGAAAGCTGACGAAGTGCACAGAGTTGTCCGATCCCCTCCGGTAACACGGTCAGCGAGTTGCAAGATTTCAAATCCAGTTCTTCAAGGGAGGTGAGGTGCTGAATCACCTCAGACAATTTCTTCAGATAGCGCCAACACATAATGTTCAGCGTGGTGACGCCGAGGGACATAAGGTGCTCTGTTGATTGGAAAACGCTGTCAATCATTGCGGTATCAGAGAGATATGGTAGAGAGCGCAGTTCTTCGAGCAACTCGGGAGACACACCAATGCTGGGGCATTCGTCGATGCTCTCAAGTAATTCTATCAGGTCATTACCGCTTTTGATGCCCAAGGTCTCCAGTTCAGTGCGGTGCTGCTCCTGCTGCAGAAAATCCCGGCCAAATGATGTTGTGTTAAATCCTAACAATTTCAATTTTCTGAGGCGACGGACCACCAAATTCTCACTGCTGGATGGTGTGGATTCATCGATAGGTGGATGTAGTGGATCGGAGAAGCTACCTGGTGATAGTAGCTGGAGGTTGCTTTTATCTAAATACAGGTCCTCCAGTGATGGTGGGAAGTAAGGCTTCACATTTAGTTTTGGGCAGTTCCGTATGTCTAGACTGGACAGGACAGGAAAGAAGTATTCCCCTGTTTCCGTTCCACACGTCATAGTCCACAGCTCCTCTAAATTAGCCATTTCGAACAGGGTGAGGTATTTCAGCGAAGGCAATATAGAAAGTCCTCCCATATGCTTCAAGTTAGGAATGTCACGTAGCCTCAGTCCAGTTAGGGAAAGGAACTGATAGGGACAGCATTCCTTCATCATCCACCATGGCAAACAGGTACCTCGGTAACCTCTGATTGTCAAACTCTCAACTTCTGATGGTGGTTCAAGAGCGTTTAACACACCCTGCGCTAGTTCCATGTCTAATGGTAACAGTTCTTCAGTTTCAATTGAAGGCCACTTCAACTCTAGCCCCTGTATGTTATTCTTCCGCTTCAAGCAAGCCTTCTTTGCATCATCTAAATCCTTCACAAACTGAAGGTTTGTAATTGTCATGTAACCACTTAACTTATCAAGATTCTCAAGCTCGGAGATTGTTGCATCATCTGTACCACACCCCACTACAAACAAACCCAGTTTACTTAAACAAGTCAGCTGTCCCAGCCCTGATGGCATGCAACGCAGTTTCCAGCAATACTCCAGATTCAAAACTGTCAGTTTTTTCAAATTATCTATCCCTTTAGGCAACTCCACCAGCTCTCCGCAAGAGCGAAGGTTTATACATTCCAGAGTACCAATAGTAGTAACCCATTGGGGTAGCACGATAACTCCGGTGTTACAGAGGTCAAGAGTACGTAATGTCTCACAAGACAATGTACTCGGCAGGTCCTGGAACTGCCGACAATAATCTAATTTGATTGTGTGCAAGCTGCTGAACTCCCCAATGAACTGTGACGGCAATTGTTTCAGACATGAACAACTGTATATATGAAGCGCCCGTAGGTTTTTGATTTTACCTATGGTGCTTGGTAACTCTCTGAACTTGTCACATTCATTCAGTTCCAATGATTCAAGATGTTGACAATCACCAATGGACTGAGGCAAACTCTCAAGGTCGGTATTAATTCTCAGCCCCAGAGTTCTTAGCTTCTTAAGCTTGCCAACAGACTCAGGTAACGTAACGAAACCTTTGCATCTGATAAAATAAAGTGACTGCAAGTTCCAAC
The DNA here is from genome assembly GCA_018135685.1 of Themeda triandra. Lineage (NCBI taxonomy): Eukaryota > Viridiplantae > Streptophyta > Magnoliopsida > Poales > Poaceae > Themeda > Themeda triandra. The sequence continues at coordinate 323,153 of JAENPR010000266.1, forward strand.
AGCTTGACATAGCTTCTGGAAATTCTGTGAAACAAACATTACGCATTTCAAGATATCCAAGATGTTCAAACTTCAATATGAATTGTGGAAATGAAGTAAACATTGTATAGTCCAGAACAGCACTGCGGATAGAGGTACTCTTCTTAACTGGTTTAGTAAATTTTATGTTACCGTCAGAGACATATAGAGCACGGGCCTTGTCAACTAACTGCCACTCGATGTTTTCAGTGCATGGCGACACAGATAAATATCGGCATCTAAGAGTAGAATCTGTAGTCCTATTCTCCAGAGGAAATGCCACCACTTCATGTTGTAAAATTTTTTGACCAAGATCATGAATCAAGTCATGCATCTTGTATGCTGGTACTGGTACTATTCTATCCACATCATATTCAAAGGAATCTTGAAGAAAGCCGACATTCACAAGAGAATCAAAGTACTGACGTCCAATGTCTTGTAGTTGATCTTGATACTGCGAAATGACAAATCCATGTGCTATCCATTGTCCAATCAAATGCTCTTTTTGTATTGCATATCCTTTCGGGAATATAGAGCAGAATGTAAAACACTGCTTTAGATGATTTTCCAAACGAAAATAGCTAAATTTCAAACATGCAGACACTCGATCTTCTGTACTCTCATCATTCCATAAGTTGCTTCCTCCTCTTATAGAACTCCAAATGTCGGTTTCACTTCTGCCACGGAAAACACCCCCAAGAATTTTTATTGCTAGGGGCACCCCACCACATTTCTTTACAATCTCTTTTCCAACTTGTGTAAGCTCAGAGCCTTCATCCGGAGTCCACCCAGAAATTTTAATGAAGAAGTCCCAGCTCTCCATCTCTGATAAGAATACCATGTTGTGTGTGTACCAAGATCCCACTGTTATAACTTTAGGACCGACTAGGTGTAGATCAGAGGGGTTCTTCACTGGTTTATGGGATAAACGAGCGAGATGATGGTGCACCATCACGGTGCACTGAATCAGATGGAGAGGAGACTGAGAGAAGAATGGGAACCATACCTTCGGTCTTGTAGGAGGGCGACGCCATGGCGACGGCAGTGACGTCTTGGCGGCGGCGTGGACGTCGGGGTCGTACCGGGATGTCGGTGAAGATGCTGGTGGCGCTTCCCGTCGCTGGCAGCGCCTCCCTCTGGATCGGGTTAGGGTTAGGACAGTGGGGTGGCGGCTGTAGTGGTGAACCTCGTAACTAGAGCCAGTGGCCCCCACCTCCTCTTATAGGCACTGTGCGACAGGGGCCCACCAGCCAAGTCTTTGACTGGGCTCCCCCCGATCAGGGGCGATCAAAGGCCCTGACTCGGTCGTTGGACCGAGTCAGGAGGAGATCAACTAACATTCTCCCCCTTGATCTCAACATATACCTTACTTTTGACATTTTCACCTTTACACATTCCATCACAAATTAATGCATAGAACCGCTTCATCGTCACGGTCAATTGCCGATAGAATTCACACTATAATACATATCTCCGTTCGAAATAAGTTCTTTAACTTTTGGGCCGTTTATTGTCCGAAAAACATAGGCTATACCATAAACCCATGTCGATCGTGTGTGTTGAACACACTTTGGGTGGTAAGCCTTTGGTAAGCGGATCTCGCAAGCACTTTCTTGTTACTTTTACGTTCAATACCTTGAATATGATTCCGGACTTTCTCCTTTACAACGTAAATCTTTATGTCAATGTGTTTGGCATCACATTTGACTCGTTGTCTTAGGAGTGAACAACTTAAATGGTTATTGCTGTTGTGCACCATCATCAACTCCGGGTATAAGTTATCTTAATCATTTTGCCCTGTCCCGTGGCCTTGTTACATGCTATACCTTAACTTTGCATCACCGATGATACAAAATAGTTCTTTGTTGGAGCTTTTCCACAATAAAACTCCAACTCGCGAGTGTTTAGAATGTGGATTTCTATACACATCTCGCCATAAACAAACATTTGTACCCACAACGAGAGTACATACTCTTTCTTACTTAGCATGAGGCCAACATTCTTTACTCCATTCCAGTGATCTATATCTGGACTGGTTTTCGCCAAAATAACCCGGATATGTGAACTGTGTTGGGGTAATGTCATACTTGCATTCATTAAGCTTCCAACAGCTGAAGCATATGGTACCATAATCATTTGAGCTATTTCATATCGATTCTTGGAACATTATAGTTCTCAAATCCATTACCCTTAACTATAGGAACAGCGTAGGTTTTCACACTTGCATACTTTATTTCTTTAGAATCTTTTCTAAGTATGCCGATGCGATAGTCCAAATATACCCCTTTTCTTTTATCACGGTGAATTTCAATTCGTATAACAAGATTCATTTCACCGAGAACATTCCTATTGAACCTTGAGGACAAGAACTTCTCCTATAGTAGATTGACATCATTACTAGCAAGTAAGATGTCATCCTCATAAATAGGATTGGGAAATTAATTTTCCATTCTATAACTTTGCACAAAAGTAATTGTCCTCTCATTCTCTTTAAACCCAAACTTCCTACTTCAAATCAACTATGATAGTTGACTTCTTTAGGCGGCATCCCTTATGCTCTTTTGCTTTCGACAAACTCTAAGGTTGTGCTCGTAATCAATTCCTTACAAATCCCTATTGGGAAATGCCGTCATTACTTTCATCATAACGTATCGCTAACACATATTGTAGTGCATTCTTTTGCTTTGCGTAAAACTTTCAATTCAAGACATGCTATATATATCTTCACATATTTCCTTTGGAGTCACATATTTTGTCTTGTAAACCCATTACGGCCTCTTGTTTTGGCTCCATTAGGAATTACTTATGAATCCCAACCATCATTGGTAATCTTTGATTTCATTTTAGCATGCTTAGCTCATTGCCATTTAGACAAGCGAGTGCTTTCATAGCTTCTTCTTTGAGATGGTGTTACCCTCCATTTGAATTTCACCATGTCTCTCATTTGGGGTCGTTGTTTCAAGCGCCGGTTATTGCCAAGAGGCAATTGATTCTATAGTCTCCTATATCATAGGATACGTATCTTCATACCATGCTCCCAGTTACTCCATCTTCTACAAAGATAGTGTATCTTCAAACTTTCTTATTTGGGTTTATTATGTATACCTCATATGGCGCTTAAAGCACTATCTTGGTATTTCTTATCTTTTTATTTTCTTTTGGGGTATCATTATTATGATCGTTGTACTCCCTCAACGATCATATTCATACTTTATAGATCACACTTGCTCTAAATTCAAACTATTCAATGGGAATATCTTTCAATCGTCTTTATCAATTACCTTTTCCGATTTATATCGATTTCTCCCCTCGAAATATGGCATAAACTTTGTTGCCATACTTTCGAAAAACATTCATAACTTTTAGAAATGAGGAAACATTTATCACTTTACTTTATTCACATGATCGAGTCATGCAAAACAAAGTTATTTCTAAAAAAAAAAACTTTTGGGAGTACATTTTCTCATTCCACTTCATGAACTCAACGATTCCTTTAATACTTTTGCAAGTTACACTTGCGTGTCATTCTTTTCTTTAGGTTCATCTGTAATTTTCTGTTCTCCTTAAACTCATTGAGTGCTTAATGACTATGACACAATGGAAGTGCACGGTCAACACTAAAGCACACGAGTCATCGTAACTTTCTCCTGCCGTGCAGGATGAGTACTATTCCAAACTTTACCTGCTATACAGGATTTGAACAACATTTGCACTATGTTAACTTTACCCCGCCATGGGTTGCTTTGTCAACCTTTTCTCGCTATGCGAGATAATTCCCTTTAAGGGATATAAGTGCCATAATGGCTCTCAGGGCATATTCAATCATCAGAATCAAAAAATATTCCGAATACTTTGTACCACATATCACACACATGGTTAATCGGACGTTGGTCAAATTAGACATGTATATGACTTATTACAACTCTTATCATAGGGTGCTCGGAACTTAAGATTAATTTATTCTTTATAAAAGGAGCACATAAAAAACATTTGTTAAACAAAATATTGTACATAAAAGTCACTTTTCAACTAAACTCTAATTATTCTATCTTCTTTTCTTATATCATATCCCTAAAAACTTTTCTTTTCAAGCTATTCTTCGAAGAGAACATTATCCCTTAAACAATTGGCTTTCTTTCTTACAAAACTTGCCCTTAGGCCTTTCATCATCCGAGTCACAAGTACCCAACTAATTTCTTTTCGCCTTCAAGAATGAAAGCATGAAGATCCTTTGTCTCGAAAAGTATTCAACAATAATAATCAACAATGAGCATGAAAATAACCCTACATTTGTCCGGTTAAAAACATACTCATTAAACTTTTAATCTTTCTTTTGTATTCTAAAACACCGATGGGTAGAAATTGAACAAAACATCATCCTTTTATATTAATTTCACATCACCGTTGGGCGAAATGGAATTAACATTTGAAAAATTCAATAATCTTATAACATTCTTCAAATTAAACTCTCCCGTTGGTTCGAGTTTGATTAGAAGATAATCATTAACATTGCAGCGGGAACATGTAAAATACAATTCTTTGTCTTTATGTATTCTCTGAAAATTGGTCACTTTGATGCAAAATATATCGAAAAATAAACTTTAAGCTCATAAATAAACTTATAATATTGCTATCATCAACGTTGGTCGAGAAAATAACAATATTATAATTTAACTTTATCAATAAACCATAGTTCCTCCAATTAAAATTTAAACTTTAACTTTGCGGCGGAAAACGTGACAATTTCTCAATTGTTCTTCTTTAGAATTTGGCCCGAAGGCCTACTTTTGTCGGCAAGCCGACCTTTTCGCGTGGCAAGTGACCCATCTCCCCCCGCGCGAGCACTCTAGCGGCGGGAGCATTGTATCGATAAAATCATCAATAACATCATAGTATTGCTATTAATCAACGTTGGTCAGAATAATAACAATATTATAATTACTGTAAAATTATCCATTTTCAAAATTAAATTCTCCCGTTGGTTCGAATTTAATAATGAAAATGACAACAACTTTAAATACGCAGCGGAAACTTTAATAATCATGTAAATAATTTTCCAGAAACATAAAAGTCACTTTACTAATCTCTGGACAAAATTATCGTTGGATAAAAGTTTGTACAGAAATTAGCATCAAATTCGATTTAAATTGAGCAAAATATGCTCAAAACGGTTTCTGGAAAATCAAAATCTGCAAAACACTATGCAGTTGGCCATTTTGGGCCCAAAAGCCCACCTCGGCCCATGCCACAGGCGAGGGCGCGCGCTGCCTGCTCGCGCCCCAGCCCACTTGCGCGCGCGCGCGCTCTGCCTGTCAGCGGCCCAGCCAGTTAGCGCAGCGGCCCGGCCCAGCTAGCAGTCCTCTTTTTTTTTTTTTTTTATTTCCTGCGCAGCCCAGTGCGCAAAGCGGCCCAAAACTATAAAATGGCCGGCCCCCGGCCATTACGGCCCCCCCGCAGCGGAAGCCGCGCCCGCGCCCCGAGCCTTAACGAAGGCCGGGCCGGGAATTTGCTCACCCGCCTGGGCCCAAAAGAGCGATATTGGGCTCCAGTCGATCTGAGCCGCTCGTCCAGATCCGACGGCTGGGCGGCCTTTTCGCTTGAACAAAACCCGCAGGCTGCCACTCTCCAGAAACCCTAGGTCTCATTCTTTCCTCTCCCCTTTCTCCAGCCAGCAGCAGCGGCGGCCGCCAGCAGCAGGGAAGGTAGAGCTGCGGCCGTCCATGGCCGTCGTCGCCATGGAGCTGGGCGGACGGATCCGGTCGAGCCCCGTTCTCCTCCCTTTCCCTCTCATCCCGTGTAGCATCGGCACGACGCCAGAAGGAGGAAGGCGGACAACACGGCGCCGTTGCGGATCCCCTCGACGGCCGGCGCGCTCCCTTCGGGTCGAGCGCGTCGCCATCGATGGGCTTCGCGGCGGTGCCTTGACCCCGCGCGCACGTCCCAGGGCGCGACCTCTGCTGCCCGCGCAACGGCGGGTCCGAGCGCCTGCGCCGGCGGTCCTTGTCCCGCGCGCCCGGTCACGGAGATGACCGGCGGCGACGACTGGACGGTCGGGCCCAGGTAAGTTGGCACTGATGACCGCCCCTGTCTGTTAGGGTTAGAAACCCTCTGTTCCCCTTCCCGATCCAAGATTCTAGCGTTAGGGTTGAAGATACTATTCCGATTTGAAATCGGTTTCTTTTCTTTTGTGATTGCTCACTTCCCAATCTAGATCCACACACTAGTAAGGCGTCTGATACCATTGTTATGACTTTAGGACCGACTAGGTGTAGATCAGAGGGGTTCTTCACTGGTTTATGGGATAAACGAGCGAGATGATGGTGCACCATCACGGTGCACTGAATCAGATGGAGAGGAGACTGAGAGAAGAATGGGAACCATACCTTCGGTCTTGTAGGAGGGCGACGCCATGGCGACGGCAGTGACGTCTTGGCGGCGGCGTGGACGTTGGGGTCGTACCGGGATGTCGGTGAAGATGCTGGTGGCGCTTCCGTCGGCCGGCGGCCGCCTCCTCTCGGATCGGGTTAGGGTTAGGACGGTGGGGTGGCGGCGTAGTGATGAACCTCGTAACTAGAGCCGAGTGGCCCCCACCTCTCTCTTATAAAAGGCGTGCGACGGGGGCCCACCAGCCAAGTCTTTGACGGGCTCCCCGATCAGGGGCGATCAAAGGCCCTGACTCGGTCGTTGGACCGAGTCAGGAGGAGATCAACTAACACCCACTGCTTCTGCAACCTTTCGATCACTAGTAGTTAGCAGCACCCTGCTTCCAGGAAAACTGCTTTTCAATTGAAGCAAGAACTTTTCCCAGTCAAGTCTGCTCTTATGCCAAGCATCATCCAAGACAAAAGAAACTTTTTATTTGTTATCTTGTCTAAAATCACATGAAGCTTGTGTGGTAGGGGATGAGTATGTGATGATTCCTTAGAGATCGCTTCAAACAGCTTGCCAATAAGCTTGTCTGCATCAAATTCCCGAGACACATGGACTCGGAATATTTCATCTTTGAAGTGCTCTTTTATCTTCTCATCATGGCATATGTTTTTGGCCAAAGTAGTTTTGCCAGATCCTCCTATCCCGACAATAGAAACTATCAGGAAATTGTCTCTTTCATTAAATTCTACAAGCTTTGATATAATTTCCTCTTTCTCTCGATCTCTTTTTGGTATTTTTGACTCGTCAGGGTTACCCAACAGGTACAACTCATCAGTTGAAGTGCTTTTGCTCGGAACAGGTTGACTGACAGATAAATTTGGCAGCATAGTATTCATGTCACTTCTTTGCTTCACGATTTCCGCCAATCTAAGCTTGATTGCCTTGATCTTATGGGACACCTTGCATCGAAACATAAATGTCTTCGGTTTTGCACAGAAGAAGTCAACTACAGCATGCTTGTCACTGCTGCTGTCTATGTTGTGTTTCTCAGCTTTTAGACGGACTTCATCTAGTAAATCATCAATATCATAAGCAACATTTTTCAGTTTTATTACCCAACCAAGTGGTAACTCACTGTCTACTGCTCTGTCCTGAGCTTGGATTAGCCATCTTGAGATCTCCTCAAGTAGACTCTGCAGTTCAGATAGGTCTTTCGTCACACCCTTGATGGAGTGAAACTCATTGGCTATCAGAGTAATAAGCCTGTTGCTTGCAACCTTCAGCAGCCCAGAGACTAAAGCTGCCTCCAATCCACTCATATTTCGGAGGCTTACTTGTCAAACCACCTGTATAAGAAATCACAAACGAACAAATATTGAGTTGACAAGCCAAAACTAAGTTCTTGCCAGTCTTTTTTTGGACGAAACTGGGACGAAACTGGAGGGGCTGAGGCCCCTACAGGGAATTTATTAAAAAAAAAAATAGCTTAAAGTAAAGAATACAAAGGAGCTTCATGAAACAAAAAAAGAAACATAAAGGAGAAGAACAAGAAGGGCAGTTACAACAGATTTTGAATCCATAAATCTAAAGTATGGGTGAATTTAGCCTTTGCCGTCAAGGAAAGGATCTTCATTTCCTTTCTGAAAATTTCTAGGACTGCAAGAACACTCGGTTGGATGCCCCAACACATCAATATAGCAGCCATCAGGAAAAAGTTTGGGTGAGCTGCATGTGTAGCTATAGCCCCAGAAGAAGCTGCATTTGTAGCTGGAATGTTGACCTCGCCTCTCCTGGCATCGCTCCTGCCGCTCAAACCGGTTGGCCAAGGTAGCACCCGAGACCATGGCTGACGCCAGAGACATGGTCCTCAGCGCCGGTGGGGGCTAAAGTCTTCAGCCCCGGCGAGGAGCACCACGCTGCCAGCGGGTGCCTCTAGGCCATCAGACGACACAAGGCGCAGCAGAGGACAGGGGCGGAGGCGGCGAGGGGCCGGCGGGGCCAAGGCGGCCGCCGGCGGGGGGCAGCGGGAGGCGTTTGGCATGCAAAAACAAATAAAGGCTGTGGCATGTTCTTGTCAGTGCCAATGTATAGAATAATTAACTGCTAATCACCAAATCTAGTTTTTTTAATAATAAAAACCCATGATTTAGATGGTTCATTAGTTTCTGCGCCTCGAATGGAGGTGAGTGGAATTGTGGAGTGCAAAGAAGGTAATCTGATCCAAGTGCTTGTAATCTCGTAGGAAACATGTAAAACATATATGAGGAAATGAGTTATGACCGATTGAATAAAAAAACTAATCAATCGAACAAAATACATCTGCATTTACCTTTTGTTCTGCCTCAAGCTTTTCCAATACCCTGCTATTCAGCACCTCCCGGACATGCTACACGACTTGTAGAGAGACATGGCGTGTTTCCGGTGAAGCGCGCGAGAGTAGAACAGTGTTGCCGACCTGCTGCTGGTCGGACTTGCTGTTTTTGATCTCCCTCTGCTGCGTATCACAGATCCATCAGCACTCTGCTCACTTCGAAGAGGCAGACCAGGATACCGCGTCGTCGCCGACACGACACGGCCGGCGACCGCCACCAGTTCCAGTGGGCGTGCGCTTTGCATTCCGTGGGCGAGGAGGCCGGCGAAGCGACACGTAGCGTCTCTGCATCGGATCCACCCGTCAGGCATTGGGGTCACCTGCCTGCGGGACCCGTCACGGATGGAGCCCACGCGGCAACCGAATAGTATTTTATATTTTATATATTTTGTATTTTAATGAAAAAAAACAAGAGCGGCAGTTGGAAAGTTCCATTTCCGTTGGCTTCCGTCACCATAGTCGCAGCAAATTAATGTAACAACGGTATGCATGACGTCACCACATGCCCCCATCCCGCGCTCATGGCTTTTCTCGGAGACTCCCACGAGTCTTTATCTAATCTCGGAGACACATGTGTAAAATGTATATGCATACCCTCTATGCTAAGAATGTGAGGTAAACACGTATGGTCCATATATAATTGTTTTCTTCAAATGGTCGTCATAAAACAAAAGACGGCGAGTGGTTTATCTTTAGCAATTAAGATGGAGCCATGTAAGACAAAAATGCGATGAAATCGGTGGCTCAATGACGTGCATTGTGGCACCAACATGCTCCCAGTAGAGAACAAACACCACGCTAGGCAAGGTCTGCGTTATGTACCTCATATATAATAATTGCTTTTGTTATAAATAATAGTTAGAATTATTTATAAGATAGAGGGCCTAGACTGGTTTTATCACTGGTTTCGTACTTGCTTAAAGCAGAAGTGAATAAAAGGACAAATTTGATTATTATATATGATAAGGGAAATCATATAGATATGTTATCAAACCGAATAAGAAAGATAACACCTCTTACAAAAAGAGGTGATGTGTCACACAGCCTCACTCTATATATGCTACGTGTAATCTATCCAAGTGGGGTTTGTAGGATACATAAGCAAAACTCATTATTTGTATCGATCAGAGGCAACAAGATGAGCATAAATGTATGGGTATCCTAGTTTTTAAGAACGGGGGATGGGGAAGATGATCTATAATGATTTTCTGAAAAGGATTTGGTTTACATATTACCCTTATATTATATGACATTGAAGATTTCACTTCTACCACCAATTTAAGTGTCGTCCACAGTGTTATGCTATGTTAAACCCATGCAAATAGAGGCCTACGGAATACTAGGACCAAAAAATAAATTTTTGTCTATGTTATACAGCTCACCTACTTTTTTCAAAAAACAAGTCAATAATTAAAATGAAAAATAGGAAATTATTCTCATCTGGAATGCGGCAAGTGCAATAATCCTAGTTTACTAAAAAAGTTTTTTTGTTACTTGAGAAGCGGGGTCGCATCATTTTACTAGCAAGGAGAGTGAATGTTTATTATTCTCTTATTGATTATTGACCTTACTTACAATATGTGATTATCCTCTTTAGCTTTATGGATGCAAGAAAAAAATTGTGTTACTATGTATCCTCGTCCAAGAACAAAAAGGCACCGAGAACTTTTATCTCTAACAATTAATTGTGAGCCATGTAAATCATGAAAACTGAGACGAAATCGGTGGCTCAAGAGTGTGGGTGTGGTTCCAACATATTGTCGGCGAACACACTGCCGCCTAGCGGGGTGGTGTGTGCTATGTACATCTATAACATACTATTTTTTTAAATAATAGTGTACAAAATTGTTTATAAGGCAAATGGCATAGACAACACTTGCGTAAAGGAGAAATGGACAAGAGACAAATTTGGTTCTTATAAGAGAAACCATGGGCATGTTAGCAAACCAAAAAAAAAAAAAAATGCCACAATGGAGGCGAGAAAAAAGTGTGTTAACATTTATCCTGTTTTGCTTTATGGATGAAAGAAAAAGGGTGTTCCCCAAGTCAAAATTCTTCTTAGTGATTGTCGCCTAGATGAAAAGTTGGTGTCTCTATGGTGCTATATCAATGTTTAAGATGTGTTTGCTTGGAAATGTGGTGTGTTTTATGAGTTTAAACATTATTTATTAAAAGTAGTTGTTGAAGGTCGCCTAGATGTGAAAAGTTGGTCTCCATGGTGCTTTTAACGTTCAAGATGTGTTGCTTGGAAAGTTGGTGTGTCCTAGGAGTTTAAAATATTATATATGAAACATAGTTTATAAAGTTGTTCAAAGAACATGAGTTAGATGTAGATCCATCCAGGCATCGATAGCCTTCTGCAGATGCTCCTCTATGATATGCACGGTCAACTCGATGATCGGATCGGAGTGTGAATTCCGTAGCGTTGCTATTCCTCACGGATGAGTTTGGTCACCTCACTCATATCCATCCATATTGGGCATCTAAAATCAAAGATGAAATATTAGCAATGTCAGACAATCATTAGATGGAGCATTGTGTGTGCACATGTATAGAGTTAACAAGTTTTGGTTGAACAAACCTGGCAATCCATGAAGATGACATGGTAGGGCAAGGGCACTATATCCTCTTCTGACCCATAACTACATTCTCAAAAATTGTTTGGTCTATAAAGCAAAAGACATCGAGAACTTTTATCTCTAGCAATTAATTGTGAGCCATGTAATAACAAAGAATGACACGAAATCGGTGGCTCAAGAGTGTGAGTGTGGCACCAACATATTGTCGGCGAACACACCGTCGCTTGGCAGGGTGATGTGTGTTATGTACATATATAACATTATTATTTTTAAATAATAGTTTATAAAATTGTTTATAAGGCATACACGGTAGACAATATGTCCCGAGTACGTCCCGAATAAAAAAAGACACCACCACTTAGTGAGGTAGTGTGTGCGGTGACCCCATGCATAGCTAGCATGGAGTCACATATAAGTTATGTGTAACCCATGCCAAGTGTTGCTCACACATAGAAATATAATTAAGTAATTATATTTTTGTTGCATGGCATGCATACTCAACACAAAAGGTAACGCTGGTACGTAATGAGGCTAGGCAAATAAATTGCATTTGAGACCGGTGCTATCAATGTTCAAGATATATTGTTTGGAATGTAGTGCACTGTGTGTCGAAGGAGTTTAAAATATTATTTATTAAAAAATAGTTTATAAATTTGTTCCAAGAACCTGAGACGACGGACAAGTGAGAAATATAGAAGAAATGAACAAAAATGCCACAGAAATTAAATGAAGTCACCAACATGTTATAGAAATAAAGAAAAGGCACTACCGCTTGAGGTAGTATCTGTTTTTTGTCGTATGGGCTAGCTACCAAAAAAATATATATATATATATATATATCCGGACATCTTTGCGAGAGAAATATTTTCTCAAATCAAAGAAAAGGCGCTAAAGCTATTTGAGTTCATGCCACTTATGTCCTGAATTAAAGAAAAAGACACCACCACTTAGTGAGGTTGTGTGTCCAGCGAGCCCATGCACCGCTAACATAGAGTCATATGTAAGTTATGTGTAACCCATGCCAAGTGTTGCTCTACACATGGAAACATAATTAAGTCTTTATCTTTTTGTTCCATGGCTTTCGTACTCAACAAAAAAGGTAGTGTGCCAAGTGTTGCTCCACATATGGAAACATAATTAAGTATTTATTTTTTGTTCCATGGCCTGCATACTCAACAAAAAAAATGTAGTGTGCCAAGTGTTGCTTCACACATGGAAATATAATTAAGTATTTATCTTTTGTTGCATATGGTCTGCATACTCAACAAAAAAGTAGTGCTCATGATGAGGCTATGCAAATAAATTGCATTTGAGACCTTCTTTGGGACTGAAAGAAATGAAGGGGTTGACAAGAAAACTAGAAAAATAATAGGGTCGAAGGGCCAAAGGTCCACTTCATTGTCCCTAATAAGCTTTATTCTAGATTCTAGATTTACTCTTGGTTTTGCTCTTATTAGTCCCTTCTCGTACATACCCATTTGATGTTGCCTAATATGCAAGAACTTCGTAAAATATACTAAAAATGAATGATAGCATTTTATTCATGCTTACTTAGATGCTTTTGGACTAAAAGGATTTCACATGAAAGAATTATAAGTTTTCCTTACTATGACGTAGTTGTGCCACACACATGCTTTGAATCATATTGAAAAAATCCTTAATTACCATGGATATTTATATGGATGGAAGGCGATCGAGCTTATTCAAAGAAAATGGATGTCAAAACTAATACATGCTTCTGGAGCTTCCTCGATAAGCTAAGTCAAAACTAATACACTATATCCACCTTAGCTTCTTCTCTCCTGATTCATTACATCGCTCACAATGAAAATGGACTCGTGAGCTGACAAGGCCATCTTGTATCTCATGTATCTAGTGGGCCGTTATTGAGCCGTAATCTCTCAACCTAGGTTGGCTAGATCGATAGCCTAGTGATAAGAGGCAGCTTTGTCGTATGTGATGGAAAGTAGGCAGTATCCTAGAACACGGCGCAAGAAACTTCTCCTGGTGGTACAGTTTGGGCTTCGAGTTTGTGGGCCGCTGGTATCGGACTGCGGCCTCTAAAAAACATGGGCTATATTTTCGAAACATTTGAAAACATTAAATTCGGCGCCAAGACGGCTATTCTACCTTTACCTCGTACAAACTTGCCACTCTTGGCTCCAATGTGCAAAATTAGTCATAGCATCTACCAAACAAATTGACAATCGTATTTTCCAAAAAAAAAAACAATAATTAGGCCAGAACCAAGATGATTGCAATTCCTTCCACCTCAGTAAATTCTCAGACTACGATGGAATTCCTATAGAATGGGTGACCATGACCAAGCAACGAAAAGTACATCACCAAGCCGTGCGGGTGAATGCGTTGAACAGATGATGACGACGGCAGCAGTCGCCCACCAAGCCGGCGACGCAGCCATGAACATCCCCATCGCACTACGCCCCCTCGTATTTTCTGGAATTACAATACAGTTCTTCGTTGCAGGGCGTGGGTCCCACCGCGTACTTGTCTCCGAGTCCATCGACACGCAGTCGGCAGTCGCCAGTGACAGAGCCAGACAAAGCTTCCTTCGAGGTCCGGGTCCTGGTCCTCGAACTCGTGACTGGCCGGCGATGGCCTTCCACCGCCGGAGCACGCTCAGGCTCTCCACCGTCACCGCCGTCCTCTTCGCGCTCCACCTCCTCGTCACCACCACTGCCTCCGTCGCGTCCTCGCCGCCGGAGCAGCAGGACGACATGGCGGCGCTGCTCCACCTGAAGCGCGCCCTCACCTCCGGCGCCGGCGCAGTTTCCAGCGACGCTCTCCGCCAGTGGTCGCCGGAGTCCGGCGCGCACCACCACTGCTCGTGGCCGGGGGTCACCTGCGACGCGCGGTCCGGCCGCGTCGTGGTGCTCGCCCTCCGTGGCCGCCGCCTCGGCGGGGCGCTGTCCCCGGAGGTGGGTCTCCTCACCGAGCTGAAAGCGCTCGCCTTTCCCTCGGCGGGGCTCCGCGGCGAGATTCCTCCGCAGCTCTGGCGGCTGCGGCGCCTCCAGGCGCTCGACCTCGCCGGCAACTCCCTCCGTGGCCGCCTGCCGGCCACCTTCCCGGAGGGGCTGAAAAGCTTGGACCTTTCTGGGAACCGGCTGATGGGGGCAATCTCATCCGGCAAAAATTTCAGAGGTGAGATACATTCCGGTTTGGGCCAGCTCTGGTTACTGGAATTTCTTTATCTGACCAACAATTTCTTAATTAGGCGAAGTTCCTGTTCATCTTGTGGCTGACAACAAGAAACCATCTGGGGAAGAGACAAGTGCTGCTACTGATGTTAATGCTGCTGCTGCTGCCATCTCACCGGTTCATGTAGTTACTGCTAATTCAGTTACTGGTGAACTGTTGCGTGTTTCTCCTATGCCAACAATTATCAGAGAGTTGACTGAGAGAAGGTCGGGCACTTCAAATGGAAGCACCAGAAGCAGGAGGATCAGCAATGGTGGTGGTGGTTTGGGTATCAAAGATATTGCCGCCATAGCTTCAGCATCAGCCATTGTCGTGGTTGTGTTAGTTTTACTCACCGTGTGCATCTGCAAAAGGAAATGGCCTCACAGAGCATCATCAAGGCGCTCTATTAGGACAAGGGAAGTCAAGGTTTTTGCCGACATTGAAATTGGAGCACCCCTGACATATGAGGCCATTGTCCGCGCCACTGGGAATTTCAATGCTAGCAACTGCATTGGCAACGGTGGCTTTGGCTCGACATACAGAGCTGAGATTGCACCTGGAGTTCTGGTGGCAATAAAGAAGCTTGCTGTTGGGAAGCAGCATGGCGACAAGGAGTTCCAAGCAGAAGTGAGGATCCTTGGGCAATGCCGTCATCCTCATCTTGTCACTCTCTTGGGGTACCATATCAGCGAGTCAGAGATGTTTCTGATATACAACTATCTGCCAGGTGGCAACCTGGAAAGGTTCATACAAGAGAGGGGTAAGAGGCCAATCAGCTGGAGAAGGCTTCACAAGATTGCTCTGGATGTCGCTAGTGCGCTTGCGTACATGCATGACGAATGCGTCCCCCGCATTCTGCACCGGGATGTCAAGCCACACAACATATTGCTCGACAATGAATGCAACGCCTACCTTTCCGATTTTGGATTGGCGAGGCTTCTCCGGAACTCAGTAACGCATACGACAACGGACGTTGCTGGTACTTTTGGTTATGTGGCTCCAGAGTATGCAATGACATGCCGCGTGTCCGACAAGGCAGATGTCTACAGCTACGGAGTTGTGCTGCTGGAGCTGATTTCAGACAAGAAAGCACTGGATCCGTCATTTTCTCCATATGGAAATGGTTTCAACATTGTCAGCTGGGCTGTGAGGCTTATCCAGAGTGGCAGGATTCGCGACTTCTTCATCGAAGGCTTGTGGGAGAAAGCCCCACATGATGATCTGGTTGAGTTCCTGAACCTGGGGGTCCGGTGCACGCAGGAGTCTCTTGCTTCTAGGCCCACAATGAAGCATGTTGTTCGACGCCTAAGGGAACTCCGACCACCTTCTTACTAGGAAGGCAAGGCACTCAGCGCCTAAATACTTACCTAATAAGAACTGATGCGCTGATAGTAGGTCCTCTCCCTGTCAAGACAAGGGGAGTTAGTAGCTGTGGTAAGGAGGTGCCATCAATTTTATCTCCTCAGCAACCTCCTCTCCACCAAGTTTTACTGATGAATAACATTCTAGGTAGATGAATGCTTCCTCTAGAAAAATAAAAAATATAGAAAAAAGGAAAAAAAGGTGAAAAAAAGGAAAACTGAATGCTTCAACTGTTCTGCAACTACAGAACATTTGACCGACATTGCTTCTTTTCCTGCATGATTGAGAGAAGAGAGTAGTGTTGCTCAAATGGTATGTAGTAGTTTCAGAACTGCTGAAGCATTTAGCCTTCTGAAATCTTGTAAATATTATCAGTATTCAGTAAAGATTAAAGTTTGACATGTATGGGTTGATGATTGTGTTGGATGTTAACTGTTGTTATTTCTTTCATGGCTTGAATCGTACATAGAACGAGGTAGGTCATAATTTGTGACCATGAGAATGCAATAGCAGGCACTAATTACAGATGCTGCTAGTGCTAGCTGCAGTCACCAATTTGCAGATATGCTATTGACTGCACTCTGCGTCGTGCTGTTGCTAGTAGTTGCAGAATGCAGGTTGTACCTCGTCAGCCAAGTGAGCAGCCGTCCTCGGCTTCTCCCTTTGCCGGACTGGACGGCTCTCAGGTGCCCTGTGCCCATGTGTTTGGACGGCCGGTGTTTCAGAACAACGAAATAGGATGTCCCTTCTGCAGGCATAGTCAATCGAGTAAAAGATAAATCGACAGTTCAGAACATGCTTCAGTCTTTGGCTCCTAGAAAGTACAGAAACTAGACTAGCTTTGCTCAAGTCTTGCTCTGATATATGTCAGCGTTCTGTGTCCATCAGCCATTCAGAAGAAAGGAACAAACATCAGCATATCAATTGCCTACTGAAGTCTTTTTTGCTGAGATCAGGGCTTTTGATTTTGGTATTAGAATTTTTTACCTCCCCACTGAAATTACCAAATTTCATAAAGTTTCGATGAAATTTCACTGAAAATTTGAATCCCTGCCGAGATGCGAACCTTGCATCTCGTTTCAGTGCAGGAGTCAGGAGAGGTGTTTAAGAAATATTGTATTAATGAATTGACTCTTGTTGGCAGACAATGGTCCACGAGGTCTCATACTACTTACTACATATAGACCTCCCTATATTTTTAATACAAGCTAGGTCCAAAGAGACAGGGAACCATTGCTGACTTGCATAGTTCCATACAATTGGGAAGAAACTTCACAACACATACTAATATACTATCTAGAAGCATAACTTAATTCCGTTCCTAACCACCCACAGCCAGGGCCTCTAGTATGCAAAGACCGGATGCCATGCTGGAAGCTTGGCCTGTCCAGCAGCTTCCTCCTGTAACCTGCGCCTTCTCATTGCTCTTCTCCAGTTGCTGACAGTGACAGCACATTCTTTTTGTCAGTCGATAAAATCTAGTATACAAATTAAAGAGGCTGCAAACTAAGAAATAGGAAATACTATCAAAATAGTAGCAAAACCTTGGTATCTAACACGCACCAGAAAAGAAACCACATGCTGTTTGTAACATCATTTGTCAAAATCTCTAGGGACCCATCTATTTTTGGTACCAATCAGCACTGTGCATATACAGTTGGGAGAAAAAGGCATTTTTCAACACACTGCCTGAAGGCATCCTGCATTCACATAGGAACCAGAAGGCATTCACATAAGAAAATTCAGTAATGATGTGATGTGATTGGTCAGAACAGTAACATCATTTTGGAAAATCAGTGGGAATCGGTTTGGTTTTCTTGTGCATCCCAATCATGTACAGGTAAAAAGACTTGAGTGCAGATGTATCAATCTGAAACGGCGTGGCCGAAAATACTGGAAGCACATAATTCAAACTTTAATAGGGATTAGGAAAAAACAAAATACTAGTTGTGCAGATTCTGACAGTGGATCTTCAACTGACAGCTATGTATATACAGTGGTACCATCTTAAGGGGAAACAAGTTTGCAGCTGGCCATATATCCAACAAATGAACAAATGAAAGGGGCCTTTTTATATATAGATAGAAAGGGCGTTGAAAAGAACAGAACGTACTGATCAGTTCAATGGAACTGGAACTGATGCCAAGAACCTGAAAAGAAGGCATGTGACAGTAACAAAAAAATTGGACACCTGAAGATTTAGTACACTGCAACCCCCTATTTTCACGGACACCAGAATCAGCATGCATTTCACCTAACATACATTTGCAAAATGAGATTTTCTTTTGGGTATGAGCGAAATCAACAGCAGATCAATACGTATGAATTGATTGATGGCCTCACTCCTCCATACGTACTCAACTAGCAGTGAATCAAAGCAACAAGCCCATACAGAGCAACGGCATCCATCGCACAACCATTACTGCATCAGGATGAAGATCGCAGAGCAGGCAAGCACCTGTGTCGCTTCTGCAGCCGCAGGACCCTAACCGTGCGAGTGCTTGGAGTTCATGTGGCCCCGGGCGTCTACCGCCACGAACCTGCCATCCTGAGCTCCGCCACCGCCCGCCGCCGGCCGGGGGACGGCGAGTCGGTGACGGCTCAGGGGCGGCGGCGGCCGCTCGTGTTGTGGACTTGCATTGTGAGGTGGGAGGGATGTGGAGAGTTTCATGGGCTGGGCCGTGTGGGGCTGCTTTGCTACTACTGGGCTGTGACATGTGAGCCCGTCGGGGAGCTAGGCTATTTGTAAGTAGGCCGGCGTGGGCTTCAGAGGTAGAAAACAAGATCGAAACGATTTTGTTTTTTTTTTCTTCTAAAGGAAAAGGAAAACATGAGACGATGTTGCGGGACAAGCAGTATTTTACAAGCAAACACGAAATCGATCACTGGAGCCCCAATGTTCATTCATACAGAAAAGCTGAATGCTGGCATATGACATGTCAGATAGCCCATTACAGAGACAAAAGGTGGCTGCAAGCATTTCAGCCCGCAGATCATACTAATTAAAGGGTAATTTAAGCATGAAGAACACAGAAGAAGAACCACACAACATCAGGGTAACTCGTCGTTATTATATTACTTCCTTGCTTCAAAATCATCATCAGCATTGATTAATTGCCTCTCTATTCGAGTAGCACTTGCTTGTAGAAGTTCCAGTTGGAGTCACTCTCGGTGATGGCAGGCTGACCAAAAGGGTGCTCCCTGACGAAACGCTGAACGTCGTCTGCAGTGGCAAGGCTCTCCAGGTACAGACGAAGATCTCCACCAGGTCCTGCAGTACGTTCATGGAACATGTTCACTAATCCATGACACAAACAACCACTAAACAGAACGTAATATAATAACTTGCATCGGTACACTCTCAACGATATAGCTTAATCGATCATACCTAATGACGAATCATCCTTGTTCTTGTAGCTGTAGGAGCAAGGAAAAATGGCGGTGTGCGGCTGTAAGATATACGCACGGTCAATGCAATATTCATCAGGATGAGATTAGTGTGAATTATTACATTACATCAATAGTGATCGAGTCTGTGGTGTACTACTTAGATAGATACATATAGCGAAGAACAAAGGAAGACGCGGGCGGTATTAATTACCGGATTGCGCAGAACTTTGTAGGGGGAATCATCCACGAGGAGAGTGTTTGTGGGTGAGAACTCCCCCTGCTTCCAAGGAAGTCCATCATCACCATCCTCTTTGCTCCACAGCTTCTTCAGCTCCTTGAGCACCAATGGCTTGTTCTTGTTTTCAAGAGTGTTCAATCCAGTAGCAGTGCACATAGATGCGTCCTGTGCCCATCATGCAAATCAGAACAAACGACATATTAGAGAGAGAGAGAGATCAGTGCTTTATTTGATGCCCATTTTATTTGCTCATTGCACTTTTCGCATTTGATCAGCCAAATTAAAACGACAGAACCGAGTAGTAGTAACTTTTAAACACTTAACTCTGTTTGGGATTTTTTTTTAAATCCGAGTTATAGAACTCGTTTAAAAAAATAACTTTTAAACACAGGAAAAAAGGAACTACGATTGATATGTTGGTTAATTATTACCGATCGGATCAGTATATGATAAACAGGTAAGTGGGAAAAAATGAATGGGATAAAGCCCGACGAGATGCATGGATCAGATATCCATTACTGCATACTTACCCAAGAAAACAGCAGCCGATGTTTCAAATCTTTCATGAGGATATCAACAGCTGCATCGACGTTAACCCTGGGATCGGATCGAGTAGCAAATTTGTAGCCAGGGATGCAAAGTATGAATAAAGGAAATCATCAAACAATTGCAGCTGTAGTAATGATCGATGACTGAAATAATACGCAATGAGCAAAAGAAAAAAAAGATCTGATTAGCACCTCAGTCTTGATGACCATACACCCACGTCAAAGTTGTCGAAGCATAAATTCAGGAAGTCGTCGCAAAAGGGCCTTTTGAAGACTGGCATATCATGTGGGCACGCAAGTACCACAATATACAAATCATATAATGAGTCGGATATGGAGTATAGCATAGCAAGCCAGCAGGATAAGAAGGAGAGATGCATGTTTGCTTGAATCTGTGCGAGAAGATGTAAAGAAGAAGATGAAGATGGGTGCCCAGTGCGACGTTACCTAGTTTGCCTCGGCACCTCCCATCCGACAGACGGGCGTTTTGAAAGTCTTGGTTAATGTCCGCGAGCAAGCCATTGAGATCCAAAACCAGAAGCTTCTTCTTCGTAGTCGTCGTCGTCTGTGCTACTACTAGACTGGCTGGAACTGGAACCTTGCTGTTAACAGATTCCTCATGGTAAATCTGGTGACGACGACCAGCATCCACCTTATCTTCAACGCAAGCAGCAGCAGCACCAACATCTGCTTGTTCCGTCAGCTTCATCGTCTTCGTCTTCTCCACCACCTCTGCCAGCAGCTCCAGCGCGCCTTCATCGTCGTCGTCAGCTGAAGGCGTCGTACGTGCGCAACAGCAAGACGTTAATAAATCGATGCATGCATGCATGGATTATTTTCATCAAATCGCGCGAAGAACTTCATCTCGAACTAGACAGACAACTAAGGCAAGGCACGCTAGCATGCGGGTAGTCACCATACCTGATGAAGCGGCGGCGGCCCCGACGCGGCGACGAGGGTGACGGCAGCCTCCGACGCAGCCACGAAGGCAACGGCGACGGCCTCCGGCGGCGCGTCGACGACAGCAGCGGCAGCTACCAGGAGCTCAAGATCGTCTCCCTCCATGTCGATGCGCGCGTTCACCTAGACCCCAGCTGCTTCGGCTCCTGCCTCCTGGCTCCTGGGCTCCCGGCGGTGTGGGCACGCGGAGGAGAGCTAGCGGATGGAGGCATTTAATAAGGAGAGCGCGGCGCGGGACGGCGGATTGGGCAGCTGAAGCGAGCGGCCGCCTCGCCGGTCCACCGACCAGTCGACGCCACGCGCGGGAACCGAGGAGGCGCGGAGAATTTGAGCAGCCGGGTTCCGGCGGGCGGCTCACTTCTGCTGGAGCTGGACCCACTCAGCATATTTTCAATTTGCTCAAAAAAAAAACTCAGCATATTTTCAAGTTCATTTGAGATGATGATGGTAAACGGGGAAAATAAACTTCAATTTATTCAAATATTTGTCAGCTAATAAAGCATGCACAGTAAACGTTAGAGTTGTCAATTGTTTTAGAAAAAGTCTATGTAATACTCACCTATGTTTTGTTGTCTATTTAACTCCTAAACTAGAAAACCATCTATTGTGCACCCTAAGGCCTTGTTCGTTTCGTCCGGAACGCGGCCGGTTCCACCCGGATCGAACCGGCCCGATTCGAAGACAGGCAGATCAGAAATAGTCGTTCAGTTAGTTTCAGCCCGGAATGAAAATTAGTTGATTCAGGCCTTTTTCACCTCAATTTGGCCTAGAACAGAGACGGACCATCATAGGTCCGGAATAAAACCAGTCCTGGAATGACGGGAAAAGTTTCCTGGGCTGGAATAAAAACGACAGAACCGAACAAGGCCTAAACGTTTTCTAAACCTGACATATATCTTACGCCTTTGTAGTGGTTTTGTACACTGGTTTTTGTTAGTTGGCAGTCCATGCTGAATTGGAACACTATGGCATTGAACCCACGTATCTGGTACAATCTAATTAGCGGGCTAAGGCATTTAGCAATCTCCCTACTCAAACAACTAATAGCGGCCAAATTGTATATAGAAGGAGCTAGCTTATTGACCTTGTACATATAGATATTCGGAGATAGTGCCAGCTATTGCGGGACAATGCAAACTCAGACAAGGTTGTGACGAGGATGCATTGTGGAGACGGGACAAAAGAGGAGTCTCCACGACGGCGAGATCTAATCGGCAAAACAAATGGGAGACCAGAGGCAAAAAGAGAGTACTGGATGCAACCTAACAAGTGGGTCCAAATGCCGTAACGTCTAGATTTGCTAAAGTGGACTCCCAATTCATGAAAACCGGAGTACAAAATCGCTAGAAGGGGTTAGATACCTAGTTTACACAAGTTACATGCTTAGGGTGCATAATGCCTACGCTTTTCTAATTTGGGAGCTCAAGTATACGACAAGCATAGGTAAGGAGGAGGTTATGTTGACCTTTTTTCATTATTTCAAAGTTGAGATTTGTACCTCCCTACCTGGAATGTCTGTATAAGAGTAAGAGAATGCGTAGTTACACTAGCATTCGGCATATAGCACAGAAAAACAATATTGTTAACACCAGAACTGTTTTTTTTTTTTTGAAAAAAAACTACTTTATTTGGTATATATATTTTTTAGTGTATACCTGTATTAATTAATAGAAATAAATACGTTCAAATATACGCTTTTTTATTGGGACCCTCTATATGACTGTCGACAGATTTTTCAAGCAAAAATCTGTCAGCTTTTGAGCAAATCAACAGGCAACACGTCACCAATAAAAAAGTGACAGATTTACAATACAAAAATCTGTCTAATTTTTAATATCCGAAGCAATAGAGCAGATCCAAAACCCGATACAGTCCAAACCCAATAACACTGCATTTCTCAGGTGCCGTTGTTCATTTTCATTTGTTCTGCACGCCCATGCCTCCTGGTGCCGCTCGGTCAGCTTGATTTGCTACCACTGTGTCTCCCTCGCTGTGCTGCTGGCCCACAGCTTTCAGTAGCAGCAGCAGGGGACTACAGTCAAATGGCACACACATAGAAGGCACAACCACACACAGCTAGGGGCAACAAAACAAAGCAGTAAAGTTCGTTGGTTGAATGTGTGATTCAACGTCCTTGTGTGGCACATCCACCAGCACAACAACACCCCCATCCCCTGGATTTAGAGTAGATACAACTGTTAAAATTCAATCTAAATACAACAGACTGCCAATAATAGCAGGACAAAGACAAATGTTTCTTCAGGCCTTACATCATGAACACATTCAAATGCCTGGATTATAGCGTTAATGTTGCCGGTGCACTCTACACTACGGTCAACCCCTCCATTGGTCATCTGAACAAGTACCTAAAGCATCAACAAAATTGGGCATTATTATGGTCAAGTTCTGCATAAGCTGTCACATGTTGGCTCGGGTAAAAGAAACAAACCTCTGCAATGGCTTGCGTTGTGGTCTTTTGGGTTCACAGATTTAGTGCACCCCAAACTTCTTAGCTAAAAATGGGTAAACAGATGAGCTTACTGACTTCGCAAAACCAACGCAATCAAAAATGATGTATTAAGTTCCGTAGTTCTTAAGACGTCGGCGACGCCTTAGCGTCCAGGCAACCCCCCCCCCCCCCCCCCCCCCACAAACGCTTTGCAAAATGCTTGCCAAAGCAGGCAAGGCGGGCGCCTAGGCGTTTGGAAGGTGGCACACGCCATGCCTCGCCTTTACGCCTTAAGAAATATGTTCAGCTCAATCAAAATGGTACCTTCTTAAAATCTGTTGGCATTCAGGTCAACACCAATGATCCTTGATGCTCCAGCAATTCTTGCACCTTCTGCAGCCTACTCAGGCAAAAATATGCAGGGTAATAAGATGTTTATATCTTCAACCAAAAGCAACCATCTAACCAAAGAGAGGATCAGAGACACATAAGCATCAACTCAGCTAAACTAAATTGCTAAAATAGCAGCTATCAATAGAAGCAGCAAGCGGCGGCTGCAAGGTTCAGAAAAATACATTTGCAGATATAGAGAGAGAGAGAGACAAAAAACACAGACAAAGACAAAAACAGCTATAAATACATCTCATCTAGCAAAACAACTCTGAAAAAAAAAGATCACAACTCACCTAAGTCAAAATAGCTGATAACCAACTGCAAACACACAAAAAAAGCCATCAAAGTCAAATGCAGTTAAACTCAACTCAACTACATGGACTACAACTCCGAAAATCAACTCAAATAAACTCAACTCATGTGGCACCAAATCAACCACAAACAAAACACCAACTACAGCTGCATTCTCAACTGCAGTTGCATTCCCCAACAAAAGCATTCAGAGACAGAGATAAAGACAGCTATAAATACATCTCATCTAGCAAAACAACTCTAAAAAATCAACTCACCTCAATCAAAACAGATGCAAATCAGCTGCAGACACAAAAAAATAATCCCTCAAAATCAAATTCAGCTAAACTCAACTCAACTACATGGACTACAACTCTAAAGCATCATACACAAAAAAACATACAAATTTAAATGGCAACAGACAAAAAAGAGGTAAATGACAAAATAGACAGAGGCACAAACAGAGAGATATCTGCTAGATATACAAATAAAACAATTACCTACTGCTCATAGATTGATAACAAAACACAAGCAATAGAGAGATCAAGATCAGCCTGTCACACCGACAGTAAATCACGCTCCTGATGCTAATCACAGATGGCTAACATAGCACAAGCAACAGAGGCACCAAGATCAGCCTGCAAAGATAAAGAAACAAATATGCCTCAACTGACTGATCAAGTTTTGAAATGCCAATTCATGGATCATGGTGCTGCCCTGCACACATTGTCGCAACAAAAAACACTAGCCCTGATAAGACAACCCCATATCAAAACATGCCACTTAGTAAAAGCACCTTCATTCAACAACACTGGTAGGGACCAAAATGGACTACACTTACATTTTTTAATACATTTAGGTTGCCATAGCAAGCAAAGTCAGAATTCCATTAGGTTCACATAATAATACTGTAATATCAGTACTAATAATGGTCAAACTCACACTGAGCGTTTAGAATAACAGTATACACACTAACAGCCTGACACTAACAAATTAGGCCCCAACTGAGTATGCGGCAGTTCCTAGGATCAAAAGAAAAAAATACACTGCCAAAAGACAATCAAAAGGATGCAAGCCTCACTTTCTTTGTGACAATTAGTAAATCAGAGAAAAAACACATTGAAAAATAACACAACATGATTCAATCAAAATAACAAAAATCAAGTCTCCACTCCATCTCGAAGCAAGCCTCAATCCCTGGACGAGCCAGCGCCGCGCCATCGCCACTCCCCACCCCATCGAGTTCCTTGGACCTCAACATCACGTGCCGGGTCGCTCACCCCAACCCCCACCCCCGCCCCCGTCCGAACCAAAAAACTGCGCCACCCACCACGCCCGTGACCACATCAACAGATCAGCAGACAATAGAATTGAAGAACACATCTGCGAAGAACAAAAAAGCCTTACAAAATCTTCAGAGTCCGGAGCTCTCCATGTCCTCCGGCCGGAGCCTCTCTCCCTCCTGGACAACGCCTCTGCTGTGCTGAGGTGCCGCTGCGGACTGCGGCCATCGGCTCAGGGGGGGTAGCGGCGGCGAGGCGAAGCGCCCGGGAAGCGAGGCGACGCCCCGCGGAGGAGACGAGACGCGAAGGGATATGGGGAAAGGTGAAGGAACGGTTGGTGAAAAAAGGAAAAAAAATATAGGGCGTGCATTTCCAAAATAACGGGTTTCGGGCTTCGAATGTGCACAAACTAGAATCCAGCACGGGGGGATACACCCAAACATCCGCACAAATATTGGAACAGATCGGACGTTCAAAAATCTGACAGATACACGGCCATAAAATCAGCCGACAGATAAATAGCAAATCTCTTTTTTATTTATGGGCGTGTGTGTAAGGATGATCTCAATCCCGAAGTTGGGCCCAACGGCCCAACTCGGGCCCTTGACCCTTGCGCCACGATCGGGGCGCCCGGCCATCTATGGCTGGAGGGCCCCTGTCACCGCGCTATATAAAGAGGTGGGCGCGGCGGCTCTCGGCACGAGGTTCACCGTGAGCCGCCACACCCACCGACAAAACCCTAATCCGATCCGAGGGTGCGGCCCGGTGACGGGAAGCTCCTCCGCCGCCGCCCCGCACCTGCGCCGTACACCTTCTTCCCCGACGTCGCCGCTGGGCCGCCGCGCTTGTTTGGGCCGCGCCCACGGCGGTGCCGGTACTTGGCCGGCGGCGGCCAGCGTAGCGCCCGTGCCTTGGGCCGTCTTTGTTTTGGGCCGATTTGGCTGCAAGCATAGGAAAATGCAAATCTTTTGTTTTTTCTTTTTTAAATGTTTTGAGCATATTTTGCTCAATTTGAATCGAAAATGATGCTAATTTGTACAATTTTTATCCAACGATAATTTTGTTCGAGAGATTAGTAAAGTGCCTTTTATGTTTCGGAAAATTGATTATGAAAAGTTAAAGTTTCGCTGCGTATTTAAAGTTGTTATCGTTTTCATTGTTAAATTCGAACCAACGGGAGAGTTTAATATTTGAAAATGGATAATTTTACGATTATTACAATGTTGTTATTATTCGACCAACGTTGATTAATAGTAATATTATGATTTTGATTAATAGTTGTTGCCTACATTAATTCTATTTCTGCCCAACGGTGATTTAGAATTATTGCAAAGTAAATTTATTTTATGTTCTCACCTCATATGAATTGTAATTTCAGGTAGTACCTCCCTGATGTCTGCCTTAAGAGAGATTCCACCACTGAAGGGAGACAACTACATTGAGTGGAAAAGAAAGATAGACTTCACTTTCACTATAGCTGAAGTTGACTGGGTGCTCACTGAACCGTGTCCCACAGTGCCTGTGGAACCGGTGCGGGAGACCAGTGAAAGTGATGAAGCATGGGACAAAAGAATGAAAGATTATGGCCCCATCAGGATGGCCTATGACATAAAGCATGCTCGATGGGTCAGTGACAACAAGAAATGTTGTGCTGTCATTGAGAACACAATTGAGCCCGCCCTGTCAGGCTCAATTGAAAAGTGTGACACTGCTGTTGCTTACTTTGAGAGGATCAAGAACCAGTTCACTGGTTCCTCCAAAGTGTATGCTACCCATTTGTTCAAGCAATTGACAAATGAAAAGTTCAAAGGAGGTAGCATACGTGACCACATTCTGAAAATGAGTCACTTGGCAAATAAGCTGAAAACAATGGAATTGGAGATACAACCACAGCTCCTTATCCATTTTGTTTTTGCTTCCTTGCCTAAAGAGTATGACAACCTTGTCATTAACTACAACATGCAGCCCGAGAAATGGGACTTAGACAAGCTCATTGCTCAGTGTGTTGATGAGGAGCTCAGGATCAATGGCCAACAAGGTGGCCAAGCGAACATGGTCAAAGGGAAGGGCAAAAGGCCCTTCAATCCCGGCTCCCGAAGCAAAGAAAGGTTCTATGCAACGAAACCACGGTTAAAGCAACGGGGCAAGCCACGGAAGGTGACAACTTGTGCCGCACCGTGGTAAAGAGGGCACAAGAAGACCGGGCCCTGGATGGTTAAGAGATCTTATGAAGAAAAAGGGTGAGAATATTATTTTATTTGTAAATGAATCTCGTATGCAAAGTTTTCAAAGTCAACATGGTTTATTGACTCTGGTGCAACCATTCATGTTGCAAATTCTTTACAGGGATTCACTTCGACGAGAACTACGCTAAAAAGAGAAGAGGCCATTAGCGTTGCGAATGGCGTAGAGGCTGCAAGTGGAGGCAATTGGAGATGTAGCATTAGATTTACCTAATGGCTATAGTCTTATTTTGAGAGATGTTTTTTATGTTCCTACACTACGGCGAAATTTAATAAGTGTAATAAAGTTGGATGATTCAGGTTTTACTGTAATTTTGGACATGGCAAATGTGTCATTTGGTTTAATGATATTTGCGTTGGTCTTGCCTTCGACAAGACGAATTATATATGTTATCGCTATGTGAAAGTGTGAATTCCATATGTAATGTGAATGATAGCGTTTCCTCGTCTACAAATGAGAAAAGAAAAAGAAAGCGAACTACAAACGCAACGGCGAAATTATGGCACGTTGTTTAGGCCATATTTCGAGGAGAATAGAAAGACTAGTAAAGAATGAAATTCTTCCTCCTTTGGAGTTCGCTGAATTAGAGCAATGCATCGATTGCATAAAAGGAAAATATGTAAAGCAAATTAAAGAGAATGCCAAATGAAGCACAGAATATTAGAGATCATACACACCGACATTTGTGGTCCTTTTCCCGTAAAGAGTGTGGATGGCTATGATTCGTTCATTACATTCACAGACGATTACTCCGGTTTGGCTATATTTATCCAATTAAAGGAAGAGATGAAGCGTTGGATAAATTTAAAATATTTAAGGCTGAAGTAGAAAATCAGCATAGTTTAAAGATTAAGCTAGTCCGGTCCGACCGTGGGGGAGTACTATGGTCGGTATACCCCATATGGTCAAGTTCCCGGACCTTTCGCAAGGTTTCTACGGGAAAATGGTATAGTTGCCCAGTATTCCATGCCGGGTGAACCTCGGCAAAATGGAGTAGCCGAAAGGCGTAACCGTACCACGATGGATATGGTGCGCGGTATGATGAGTTACTCTAATTTACCATTGAGTTTATGGATAGAGGCATTAAAAACCTCCATTCATATTCTCAATAGAGTGCCAAGTAAATCGGTGCCCAAAACACCGTATGAATTATGGACGGAAGGGTACCTTCACTAGATCACTTGCGTGTGTGGGGGCGTCCCGCCGAGGCTAAAGTGTTTAACCCAAATATTGGGAAACTTGATCCCAAAACAGTGAGTTGCCATTTTATTGGCTATCCTGAAAGGTCAAAAGATTATCGTTTCTACTGTCCTGATAGACTCACAAAGTTTGTGGAAACGAGACATGCTATTTTTCTAGAGGATGAAATGATGAGGGGGAGTATGGCTGCTCAAAAAATTGATCTTGAAGAGAAGCGGGTGTGTGCACCCAATCCGTGATTCGGGAGCCATTTTTCGAGCTACCTATTGTTCGCACCAATAGTGCAAGACACCGTGGAGCAAGAACACATCGTTATTCCTCCGTGGTAACAACGAGAGGAAAATGAGGAAACTGTTCATCGGGAACCTATTGAAAATGTTGCCACAAATGAGGGGGAGCAACCTCAGCCTCCAATAGTAGATGTGCCAAATGTAGAGGCCCCTAGAAGGTCGCAAAGAGAAAGAAGGCCAGCTATCTCCAGTGATATATATGAGCTAAATAATATCACTGAAGAGTATCAAATGGAGGGTGATCCCACCTCATTTGAACAAGCCATGAGAAGCGATCATTCATCCAAGTGGTTTGAAGCCATGGAAGATAAAATGAGATCGATGAGTGCCAACGATGTTTGGGACTTGGAAGAAATTCCCAAAGGAGCCAAAACAAAAGAGGCTGTAAATGGGTCTACAAAATAAAATATGACTCCCAAGGGAACATAGAGAGATTTAAAGCGCGACTTGTGGCTAAAGGTTTCACACAAAGGGAGGGAATTGACTACACTGAGACCTTTTCTCCAGTCTCATGCAAAGATTCTCTCAGAATAATAATGGCATTGGTGGCACACTATGATTTAGAGTTGCATCAGATGGATGTGAAGACGGCATTCCTAAATGGGGATTTGGAGGAAAATGTCTATATGGCACAACCGAAAGGTTTTGTCGTGGAAGGCAAAGAAAAGATGGGATGTCGCCTAAAGAAATCGATTTATGGGTTAAAGCAAGCTTCAAGGAGTGGAACTTGAAGTTTGATAAAACTATAAAGAACTTTGGGTTTAAAGCAAATGTCGAGGACAATTGTGTTTATACAAAGTTTAAGAATGGGAAATACATTTTCCTAGTCCCGTACGTAGACGATATTTTACTTGCAAGTAATGATATGAGTCTACTACGAAACAAAAAGATTTTTGTCCTCAAAGTTTGAGATGAAAGATCTTGGTGAAGCTTCTTATGTTTTGGGCATAGAAATTCACCGAGATAGAAGAAAGGGGGTATTAGGATTGTCTCAAAAGGCATACATTGAAAAGGTCTTGGAGAAATTCTAGATGCATAAATGTAGTCCTTCACCTCGCACCTATAGTCAAGGGCGATAAGTATGGGGATTTTCGTGTCCCAAGAATGAGTATGAGCTCAACCAAATGAAAAGTGTGCCATATGCTTCAGCCGTTGGACACTTACAAGTATGCTCAAGTATGTACACGCCCCGACTTGGCTTATGTAACCGGGTTGCTTGCGATTTCAAAGTAATCCGGGTGTCGAACACCGGAAATTGGTAAAGAAAGTTTTGCGATATTTACAAGGTACAAAAGACCGATGCTAACGTACGAAGATCCGACTCCCTAAAGATCTTAGGATACTCGGGTCCCGATTATGCGGGAGATGACAGAAAGTCCACATCCGGATATGTGTTCACTCTCATTGAAGGAGCTATATCATGGAAAAGCTCAAAACAAACAGCTTACTACAAACTCCACTATGTATGCCGAGTTTGTAGCATGCTATGAGGCATCGGGGGTGTGAATTGGCTAAAGAAATTTATACCCGGTTTAAAAGTGGTCGACGACATCAATGGACCAATGACTCTATCTTGTGATAATAATCCAGCTATAGAGTATGCTCACAACAATTGGTCAAGTGGTGCTGCCAAACACATTGACATAAAGTACTATGTTGTGAAAGAGAAAATCCAGGATCGTATTATAAATCTTGAGCACATAAGCACTGAAAAGATGCTCGCGGATCCGCTTACAAAAGGCTTACCACCCAAAGTGTTCACTGAACACGTAGCCGGCATGGGTTTAAGGAGAAGCCTATGATTCCTGGATAATAATAAGGGCCCAAAGATAAAGTATTTATTTATTTCAAACCAGAGATGTGTATTGTATTTGTGAAATCCAACGGCAATAGACCGTGACGATGAAACATGTTCTATGCACAAATGCGAGATGGAATAAGTAAAATGAAAGGTTAAAGTGAAAAGAGTAAAGTTAAAGATAAAGTTAAAGATGAGATCAAGGGGAGAATGTAAGGATGATCTCAATCCCGAGTTGGGCCCAACGGCCCAACTCGGGCCCCTTGACCCTTGCGACGATCGGGGCGCCCGGCCCCATCTATGGCCTGGAGGGCCCCGTCACCCGCGCTATATAAAGAGGTGGGCGCCGGCGGCTCTCAGTACGAGGTTCACCGTGAGCCGCCACACCCACCGACAAAACCCTAATCCGATCTGAGGGGCGCAGCCAGTGACGGGAAGCTCCTCCGCCGCCGCCACTGCACGGCGCCGTACACCTTCTTCCCCGACGTCGCCCTTCCCCTCTGCCTCGACGTGATGGCCGACTCCGGCAGCGCCGCCGCCGGATCTTCTTCCTCTGCTCCCGTCAAGCCCTCTGGTAAACTCTTCTCCACTCTTCCTCCCTTCTCTCACTCACTGTCTATCTATTGTAAAGGTTGTACCCGCTCTAATCTCACTGCTAGTTGATCCTATGAACTAACAGTGTGATCCCTGAGAAAGATTGACCGTCGCCTGTGTTCATTTTGTTTTTCTCTTACGACGATGAAATGGCCCAATGTTTTCAACGTGCCTTCGCTTCCTATGTGGCAATGTTCAGCGAACTGGCAGCCCAAGAGCGGAAAGGCCTAGTTCGTGCAAGCCCAGGCAGGCAGAGTGGCCCAGACTAGAATCGTACACAAAACTGGAGGTCCGGAGAAAGAAAAAAAAAAATTCGCCGTTGCCGGGGATCGAACCCGGGTCGTCCGCGTGACAGGCGGAAATACTCACCACTATACTACAACGACTTGCTTGTTTGTTTGATAACCCCGTTTTGTATTTAACTACTATGACTTGAACAACCAAATAGTTCCACTTCCATTTTATTTTCTCAGCTCTATATATAGCACACGTTTCCTTTCTTTTTCGAATGACAGTAACGCAGACGCTTATGGACATCCACACGTACACACTTTCCTAGTTTCCTTGGATCCAATAGATGAGGGTCGCTAAAATTAGCACGATCCTAAGGCCAGTCTCAGTGGGGGTTTCACCGTAGTGTCATGCACATTAAATACAGCGACACATCAGCAATTTGATTGAAACGAGAAGGAGAGAGAGCCATATAGTTTCGCCATGGTGAAAGTGGGGTGGCGTCGTTTCCCAGGCATTGAAACCCGAATGAAACCAGCACTGAGCCGTTTCATCTCGTCGTCCCATACAGGATTAAAGTGTATGATCCCATACACATGCGGCAATTAAGTGCTTTTCTAAGCCTGGGAAACAGTGCATTGAAACTGTTGCATTGTGGAGTGTGTTTCAATGTTTGTTTCATGGAGGCTTTGTTAGCAATTTTGTTTGGGAAACAGTGCAATGACACCATGCACTGAGACTGGCCTAACGAGCTGCAGATGGCGAGCAAGATTACACAATTGTTAATTAGTACCCCACTCAAGAGGTTGACCATGGAAGAATATGAACGTGGCCGTTTGAAATTTGAATAATGCTCCCAGGAGAGCCGGGACTGTACGTACTTTCAACTTTTCTGGTACGGTGTTATTAGTTAATAATTAATATAAAATATATATTACTTATTTATAATAAATAACGCATTGCGTGCTGAAAAATAATGCATATGGTCGTCCACTTGTATAAAGATGCATTGGCTCGAGACTTTGTACAATTGTACTTTTGTATTAATTATTTTTTGCGAATAGTATTAATTGATTATTTGACCAAACTCTATATCTTGGCCTCGGCATCATCAAAAAAGGACCGGGTGCATGCACACAGTTGCGTGTTGCGGTCACTGCCTACTGTAGTACCGTCCCATGGATTGGTCAATTTTGATATAGTTCATAGCCAATTTGATAGTCCATGATTATCTATAACTCCAAGTTTTAGTTAGTCATTACATTACAAATAAGATATAAAGAAGTTAAAAAAGACACCAAACATTAGTCAATTGATAAAGAAGAACATCACAGTCGTCACAATCATACCATTTTTCATGATTGCCCAAAATCACCTTTGTCGGCACCCTTATTGCCGTTTGCACTATCGCCACTATCACTTAACCCATCCATACCATGAACAGTGGCATAACGAGAGCTAGTGCAGCAATAGCACGACAGTGAATCGTGGCTTCTCCGCGCTCCCAGTCAATTTTTATAGGAAGGAGTTCCTCTAAATAGTGTACCACAGGGTCATCAACAGAGTCATTGGTTGGGAAGTGAGTCCGGCTTACTTAGCTAGATGACTCAATGTGGCACTACACCTAGCCATCCACGTTCAAATCTGACCGGGAGCGAATTTAGGTGCCTATATTTTTTTTAAAAAAAATAGCACTGTGGGCCCTCACAGTCTTTTCTTGTAAAAAAAAAAAACAGAGCCATTGGTTGGATGGACGCCCAGGGCATCCTTGCGCCGCTGTCTGCTCGGGTGCAGCGGGTATCCCTGTATGCCGATGATCTTATCATGTTGTTGGCCCCGAACGACGAAGACCTCATGGCTATCATGAGCCTGCTGTCGCTATTCGGCGAGGCCTCCGGTCTTGTGGCAAACCTGGAGAAGAGCTCGGCCACTCCCATACATTGTGATAGGGAGGACACGCAGCGCCCAGCGCATCGGCAACATCTTGAGCTGCCCGATTCGGTGCTTGCTGGTACGCTATCGAGCATATCTCTATAAATCTTCGAGTTGTGCCGGAATGATGAGCAGGCGATCATCGATAGAATCGTGGCAAGGATCCCTCTATGGAAAGGCAATCTACTCAACGCCGCTGGCCGGATGGCGCGGTGAGGGTGACCCTGTCTCGCCATCCTAGTTCATACCGCCATCGTCTACCTCTGTCGCCATGGGCTGTCCATCGATTGATAAACTTCGTCGGGCTTTCATTTGGGCCGGAGGTGTCACCGTGGCGGCTGGAAAATGCAAGGTCGCGTGGGAAAAGGTGTGGCGCGCTAGGGAACTTGGCGTCCTGGGCATCATAGATTTATGACATGTCGGAGTCGCTCTTCGGGTGCATTGGCGGTGGCTTTTGGATGGGTGATGATCGTGCCTTGTGCCATCCGCCGGAGGCCTTCGAGCGTGCGGTGGATGAGGTCTTCCCATTGCCACGGTCGCGACTCGGGCGACGACAACTCCAACTTGTTCGAATGGATAATTGGATAGGTGGTCGCAACATTCGTGTCCTTGTGCCTCGTGGTGTTCGCGGCTGTTCCAAAGCGTCACCGCACAACGATCGTAGCCGATGCTCTCCTCAACAGTGGGTGCGCCAGATCGCTGGACCGAGGACGATGTGTGTCATCATCGAGTTCCTCACGCTCTAGACCACGGTGAGCCAAGGTGCAGTTGGTGGTAGGTGTCCCAGACACCTTCTCTTGGAGGCTCACGAGTGATGGCAAATATACAACGGCATCTGGTTATGGAGAGTGCTTCCCTCTCCGACGAAGAGGGGACTTCTAGCCAACATCAGGATCCGTTGAAACGTACCTTTCTCTCCTTTCATCCCGTGACAAGATCGACACATTGCCCCTTGGATGGACTCGAACCGTTCATTCTCGCGCGAATCGGATCATCGACGCCGTTGGGTGCCAAGCGCATCTGGAAGAGTGCCGCACTGCCGAGGGTGCATTTCTTCTTCTGGTTGGTGCTACACTGGAGATGTTGAATGGCGAATGGCAGGCTTCACCATGGACTTTAGCAAACTGATGAGTGCGCACTGTGTGATCAATCCTCTGAGACGATGGACCACATCTTGCTCGGATGCGTTTTCATTCGGGAAGTCTGGGTGCTTTGCCTCCGGTGGTTGCGTCTAGACACCTTGGTGCAGGTGCAAGAGGAAGATACAATGCAATGGTGGATGCGGACGAGAGCGCTGCTGCCCAAGGTACTTCGTCGCGGCTTTGATACGTTGTTCATGCTGATTGGTTGGAACTTGTGGAAAGAGAGGAATGCCCGCACCTTTGATCGAGTCGCAACAACAGCCAGGATGCTTGCACAAAAAAAAAATGATTAAGGAGGAAGCAGCGTTGTGGGTAGCAGCAGGCTACAAGCAGGGTGTCCTTGAGGAGAGGAGAATGGCCCTGTCGCGCAATATATCTCTTATGTAGATCGCCTTGGAGCTTGAGGGTTTTTTATTTTGTGTGGTTTTGGGGCTTGACAAGTCTTGGCTTTCCTTTTAGGCCCTTGTAATGTTTGTAAAAACTGCTCTCCTGCTTAATGAAATACGTGCAGTAGCACAATCTCAAAAAAAAAAAAAAATGTACCACAGTACAAGGCGTAGAAGAGATATGTTATGGCTATAGCGGGCAATACCAATGGCCCAGTGCTATTTGAACTCCCATGTTGCATCCAAATGTGTCGTTAGAAATTTTCAATGCTCTCAATTTCTATAGGATTGCAATTGATGGTTGTTGTTTTTTTTAGATTAGCTTATGAAAAGTGCTTACGCTGCCAAAAAAATCACAACAGCAACTTTGTAGAATAAGAAGGTGCCTTTTCAAAAACAATAGCTCTCGCATGGTACAAGTTTCATGGAACCTTGGACCCTTTTTTGGCTTTAAACTTTCTGCTTTTCCAAATGAGTGGAAATGGAGAGTCATTAACAGTTGTATCAGGTGAGACAAAGAGATGGTAAGTTTCATAGTTCGCAGCAACTTTTTCACAGCTTATATAGCTGAAATGGTGTATCCTTCTATTCCTATGCTATTGTGTTAGTTCAAAGAGGGCCCTAATAATAGTGGAGGTATACTTGGTCTAGAACTCTAGATTGTGAGTGCCTCTAATTTACTAATCTTTGAAAGTCTACGAATATTAAACTTTGGAAATATTAAGGTACTCGCAGGGTTTCTTTTTGTATCAAACTGACACTCATATACACCTATACACACTCATCCTATAAATATACTCATAAAATTAAAGATTGACTTGACATATCTCAAGATCAATAAAGTTACCAAAGACATCTCTCCGTCGACACGTACGTACATCACACCAACCATTAAAAGAATAACAACGTTAAATTCTGAAATAAATTAAAAAAATATGCAAGCTCCCGCTTCAAGTTTTTGTCAAGGACAGATTCTTTTAATGGATTAGAGCTGGGGTAGTGAGTACTGAGTAGGATGAACAGGAACAGGCATCCGCATATATGGCCAGACACCGGCCGGTCCTCCATCGCCATGGACAAATACACAAAGCATAGGCTCTGTTCGACTGGACTGAAACCGGCTGGTTCCGGCTGGTGCTACAGTACCGCGTGAGAGCTGACCAGCCGGAACCAGCCGGACTCTGCCGTGACTTGTTCAGGCGAACACAGCCATAGCAGTGGCTAGCTAGAATAGGTAGTGTGCTGATCATATCCATGGTGGTGGTGCTCGCACTCACCACTCAACTCAGCCCCTGCCTGATCTATAGATCGGACATAGCACTGTTCGGCCACGCAGCTACCGGCCGGTCCAGTTCAGGACTTTAGGTTCAGTCCAGTCCAGTCCGGCTGGTCCACTCCTTTTACTAGTAGTAGAGAGCTAGCCAATGCAAAGTGTATCAATTATTGGTTAGGCCCTGGACCACGCACTGTGTTGGTGTGTACTGATATATGTAGGCCTTGTTTAGATTGCTTCAAAATTGCAAGTTTTTTTATTCTCTCTCCATCACATCAATTTTTAGACATATACGCATGGAGCAGTAAATATAGATAAAAATAATAACTAATTACACAATTTGAATGTAAATTATGAGACGAATCTTTTGAGCCTAGTTGATATATGATTGGATAATATTTTTCAAATACAAACGAAAGTCTTCAGATTGCTCCGGGTTGCAAAAACTTGCAATCTAAACAAGGTCTACTTCATTCACTTTCCTATCTTCCTCTCTACCTTTTTTCTTCACTGGCTTTCCATATATATGCATAGGACATATATGAGTATACACCTACACCTACATACATATATCTACCTTTCCATATATCGCAGCTAGCTAACCACATTCTCAGGCCATATGCAATGTACATCAGTTATGGTGGTTAAGCCATAATATGTTTTATAACAAGTTGAGCGGGCAGATGATCATATAATCATGTGCTGACTCCCTTATTGATGAATATAGAAACCATCTAGTTTTGGGCTGGGGAGTGCGCTAAGTGTTGACGCTAATTAGGTTACACCCCAGCAAGGAGCTAGATCACATAGAGACGGCCAAAGATTAACCTAGACAACTTTTAGGTTGACCTTCCGGATATGCAAGACATATCGTTAGTGGAGCGCCTCATTGGGAACACGATACAAAAAACATTGTTGATGAGGTCTTTTGAAACCTGAAACTCCACACAACCAAGAAGGACCCCACCCTAGAGCTTTGTCATCATGGAACCACCAGTCATCAACAGAAACAAAGATCCAAATTTGATCATTTTTTATTTTCTTGTTTGCACACATTTTCTAATCCACTTCAACTCTTCGATCATATATATTTTGGCTATTAACAATAGGGTACCTAGCCAAATTATGGTTGAAATGAAACTAATAATTCAATCTCTATAACTCTTATAAAGATAAACCCCGCTAGATGAATTTTCTCTTCATGCAAGATGTCCATCATTCCCCACTAAGTGACCAAACTAAATGTTCTATTTGTTCATGCAAGGTGTCCACATCATTCGCGGATTCGCAACTAAGTTAATACAAGGCGTCCACATTATTTTTCACTAAGTCCATATCATTCATTATTAATTACAAAAATACAATGTCATCTCTCCGTCATGTGAAATACTAAAAATATTTAATCTATTAACATACAAGTCATCTACATAAACTATTTATTTCATTACCCACTACTATGTAATGTAATCAAATATTCTATTAGGTTTTCTTCTATTAGCTTACCGATTTTCTACTAAATCTAATACAATAAAATAGCATGTAAGTTAAATTTAAATATATGTATATGTGTGTGCTGAATATATATAGTAGTACTATGTATTATAATTGATTTATTTTTAAAAATCCCGCGCTTTGTGTATGCTCCTAGTATTATAAATGTATGTTTGTTGTTACTAAAATCAACATGAAAAGTTGAAAACCACTCTATATATATTGTCCTGTGCACGTACATACTGACCGAGTAATTGGATGGGCACGTACTGATGAGCGTTACTGTTTGATCTTTGCTTTTCATATTTATGCTTGGTCAGGGTTCAGGGGAGACAAAGGCTGCGTGCCCGGTGCCGGTGGGACCTCCCATCGATTCGCGCGTCCGTGTTGTTGCCACTGGGTTTTTTTTTTTTTTTTTTTTTTGACAACTGCATTATATTAAATATTAAAGCAGCCAAGTTACAATGTAGAGGTCTTTGAAAAAAGACCATGTTACATCAAGGTCCTGAGACCCTAAAAGAAAACAACAACATCGACTAGGGCGCAGAAAGAGGCGATTCTGCCGGTGAGGGGTATACGCAGAGGCGTCAAAGACGCGTGCACCCGGATGGATTGACCGCGCATAGCGTCGGTTAAGAATGGGTCGGTGAAGCCGTCGAAGAAAGAACATGCCGACAACCGAAGAATACTGTTGAAGTCGCTGTCGGCGGTAGAAGAAGCTTGTACCGATAACCCAAGTGGAGGCAGATTCGTCGAACCAACACCATAGAAGAAGAAGTTGTGCGGTTGGAGCGTAGGATGACAGGACTGTAGGCTGCCAAATAGGGGTGTTGGCATGCACCAGATGGTGAACACAAGTAGTGGCTGCATGCCAAGCACCGCCATTAGCTGTTGCATGCGTCTTCGATTTTGAGCCGGCAAAGGCGGACACCGCTGCAAGCGGGCCACGCAGCAGATGCATGGCCCACATAACAGCCACCTGGTCCCACCTCGAGGCAACAGTTATCCACTGCGAAGACTTCGTAGCAAAGGAACTCAAGATATTTTGGAAGGTAAAACTTGAGTCCCTGCTATCACGGCATGCTACCAGGAAATAAAAGAAAAGAAAAACATAAAAAGGAATAATAAAAAGATGAAGCAAAAGATAAGCACCTTCTTGAAAGGCACGCGTGTTCATCAGGGAGCTGGAAAGGACAATGCAGAGAACAGCATGCAGGACACGTTGTAGGTGCGGACCCCACCCCACAGTAAGCGGGACCCACCATGTGCTGCACAGGCTCCACGAAAAAATCTCCCAAACGAAGCATCGCTCCGTGATCAGGAAGTCACCGCGCGCCGCCTGTTCTTCACTGGCGATCCAGCCGCGTCGACGGAGTCGTGGTGTTGTAGGGCGTAGATACGACGGCAAGTCTCCTTCGACGAGCAGTAGCAGAGGCACGGCGACGGCGAGCACCCAGCGGTGGCGCTGCTGCGGTGGGCGCAGGGCCACGCTCCGAACTCGATGCAGGTTGTGGGCTTCGAGACGCTGCTCGCCTCCTGCGCTGTGTTGCTTCTCCTCACGGGGCATACGCCCAGGCAGTGCTAGCGACGAGGTCGGCTCTGGCCATGGAGGATCTCCGCCCGCCTCCACGGTCCTGCACCTTCCTTCCCTGACTCGGCGGTCGGAGACCGAGAGGGGAAGGGATGGTCGCGCGGACAAGCCCGCCGCCACGGAGTTGGGGTCGCGGACGTCGTCGTGGACGAGGAGGAGGAGAATCTGGAGGTGGTCTTGGTGGAGTATCTCAATCCCCTCGTCGACTCCATCCATGGCTTCTTCCCTTGCTTCATCTTCATAACTGCTAGATATGGCCATCTACGAGTAGGCCTTTATTTCTTAGGTGGCTGGATTCACAGGAGGGTGAAGAGTGGGGGCCCCTTTCCCTGCCCGGTGCGGCGAGGACGCCGGAGCCGGGAGGGAAGGGGCCAGCGGCGGCGTGTATTGGAGGCGGCGGCGGCGAGATCTGGATGTGTCCGATGGGAGGGAGGAGGAAGACAGCTACTACTCAGAGCAGGTACTACTCGCGAGAGCGAGAGAGCGTTGTTGCCACTGGGTTGGTCCTCCATGGCTTGGTGGCTTCTCTCCTCTCTCTCTTCAGTGTCCACAGGAGCTACCACAGGAGATATGTGATCTCAACGTCGCTGGAATCTCCCTCTTTTCCGGCCACTGACAGCAATAGCTTTTGTTGCAATGCAATGCACACTCTTCCCAGTTGCATCATGTATGTGTGCTCTCCTTTCAGGATAAAGATGTGATGCATGATGGAGTTAACATGCCTGTCCCAAAAAAAATGTGCAAATATGATGCCATCATGGAGCTGTTTACCGGAATAGGGCTCTCTCTCTCTCTCTCTCTCTCTACACCTTGGAATAATTCACTGTTCAAATAAAGTGTTGTTCGTTGATTTTTTTTGAGAAGAAATACATGAGCAAACAATTATGATTAAGTGATGTCGCTTGTTTTTTTAAATACCTTTCTATTATAATCCACCTAAACAACAATTTTGCTAGTCAAATTATTGCTAGTCAGATCTGTATTAGTAAACGAGGGACACATTGGGGACAAGTGTTTTTTGTTTTTGTTAAGGTCTTGTTTAGATTGCTCCAAAATTCTAAATTTTTACACTCTCTCTCCATCACATCAATCTTTGGATACATGCATGGACCAGTAAATATAAATAAAAATATCTGATTGCACAGTTTGGTTGTAAATGACGAGACAAATCTTTTGAGTCTAATTAGTTTAGATTGGACAATACTTATCAAATACAAACGAAAGTGCTATAATGCTTTTCAACTTTATACTTTTCGCAATCTAAACAAGGCCTAAGTGGAAGTATATATGTCCTTTTTTAATGCATACACCCCATATGATCCCTCTTTCTATTTTAAAGGATTAAGTCCACATGTGGCCCCTCAACTCTTGGCGTGGTCTAATCCCCCCCCCCCCCACACACACACAACTGCAGACCGTATATTCTTGGCACCTTATCTTTCATTATGGTACACTTTTGACCCCTGAGTGCATTTGAGGCTGTTTTGGCTCAACTAATCCCGGTTTTTGCCTTGACTGCCATGTCGGACAAAAAAACGGGATCAGCCCATTCACCCCATCCTCAGTTGCCCCGCACCTCCGTTTCTCCCCTGTGGCTGACGAGGTGCGGGGCGACTGAACCGACTAGGGTTCGGGAAAGAGGAGAGGTTGAGGTGAATGGGCTGATCCCGTTTTTTTGTCCGACATGGCAGTCAAGGCGGTCAAACTTGGGACCGCTTGAGCCAAAACAGCCTCAAACACGCTCAGGGGTCAAAAGTGTACCATAACGAAAGATAAGGTGCCACGAATAGACGGTTTTATAGTTGGGGGGGATTAGACCATGCCAAGAGTTGAGGGGGCAAATGTGGACTTAATCCTATTTTAAACATGCATGACATAGAGCCTTTTCTTTATAGAGAGATATATAAATTATATCCTAATTTTTTAGATAATTATTTTATGGAGCCTCTATATCCACATGTGGATATACACAACCAAAGTTTACAAGAGCCTTTAGACTCTAAGCCTCAAAAGAGGCACTAAAAAAAGCAACAACACTAACAGAGCTAGAAAAACTAAGCTTCTAACTTTTATGCTCTTGCTTCAAAACTGCTTGATCTTGTGAGGTAGCAATCCATCACATCCTAGTTTACTTAGAAACTCTTGATTTTGGGCCTCAAATTTCAATCTTGTGCAGTAGGAACCCTTCGTATGATACTATCCCAATTAAGGTACTCAACAAATAAATATACTCCACAAAACAATATCAATAACAAGTTGACAGTGAAAAGAGGTTGTTGGTCTCTAGACTAATTGGTTAGATAGCTTTGGTGGCACCCCTCATGTCAGGCTTGACTCGCCACGAAGCAGATTTCAAACTTAGAGGGTAAAAAAGTGCTCTTATCTGTCCCACACCAAAGTACAGGCTGGCCGTCTCGTCTCACAAGGATGCGGTACCGTTGTATATAGGTAGAGTGAGGTTTGAGAATTTTCTTGACCTGTGTGCGAATATCTTTTTAATGAAAAATCAGGGGGCTGTGATACTCCACGGATCGAGTCTTTTTTTTTTTTTGAAGGGGGCTATGTTCCACAAAATTCTAGTTCTAATGGTCCAAATAGCCCTTGAAATCGAATCCAGTGACTTGCCGGCAGCTCTCATCATCAGTCCGATCCCCTCATCTCATCACAGTGACTTGTCGAGCTCGCTATGGAACTAAATCTGGACAATTACATTGCGTCCACACCATGAACAGTCCGCGGAGATATCATATCATGTGGACGGCTAGCTGGAGAATACATTATATTGATGATGTACTTTTTGTCTAAGCTCACAGGATCGAGATGTGGTTGTCGACGAGGCTTTAGACTTTAGAAGCATGATTTCGAAAGCTGTCATAGTCAGGCCATTGGGAGCATTTTGCGCGGTGGTCATTCTCCTGATAGCTGATGTACATCCTTTACCAAGCAAGCATCTAGGTGATGTGCTCTTCATTCTTTATTTCCCTTCCTTTCTTGTTGGTCACTAGGAAAGCTAGCTAGCTAGTGCAACGGGATAAAAAAGGACGAATACACATGCATGTACATGTGAGGAGAGGATAAGTTTACCCTGCCTTGCTTGTTGTCCAATGTACTTGCTTCGGTGCTTGTTCTGATCCATCTAGAAGCTCTGATGGTGAAAACCACTGTCATTTGAGGATTGGCTATTGTGTGTACCATTTTTGTTAAGATAATGCTAAATCTTACACTTTCGTCCCTAATTAACTATCAGCCTCACTTCCTAAGAAATAACTTTGACTACTTTTATATAAAAAAATGTTAATATTTATGGTATATAATTAATATCATTAATTAGATAGATCGTTTAATTTATTTTTCACAAATCCTAGATTCCAGTCGCCTGGGACTCCAGGCGATGGGTATTCATACATTGGCTGTTGCTTTTTTATTCGACATGGCAAAGGAAACACGAGGAACATCCCGGTCGATTCAAAAAAATCCAGGCACCTGTACAATTTCCCTTTATTTTCATAATAAATTTATTTGAAGGTTTGTAAGTATTTTGTAAAAAACCAGTCAAACTTATGGTAAGGAAATAAAAAACAACAACGGAGGGAGTAAGCCATATGAAGATGATCCATCTATCCTGTTTGGCAAGCTGCGTGCAACTCAGAGGCAATGATGGCAGCAGACCCTCTGTATTAACATTCATTTATGTATGTTGGT
The DNA here is from genome assembly GCA_018135685.1 of Themeda triandra. NCBI lineage: Eukaryota > Viridiplantae > Streptophyta > Magnoliopsida > Poales > Poaceae > Themeda > Themeda triandra. The sequence goes on from JAENPR010000266.1 coordinate 366,482, forward strand.
TTATTCATGCCTTCATGTAAGTAACTACGGCCCTGTTTCTATGGCTTTTGGAGAAGTTGTTGTGGCTATGACTTTTGGAACAGAAGTTGCGAATATATAGATGTGGAAAACACAGAAAACTGTTTGGGTAGCCAGTTGTGGCTTTTCAAAGAACTATCCAACATACCCTACTTGTCATCCCACTCAACTCTCTCAGTCTCTCACTGATGAGTGGGTCTCGCTGTTGACACCTCTAACACCACTCATGCTAAGTTGTCATCCCTAGCATGGTGCCAGAAGTGTTGGTATAGAAACTGCTCCTCTAGTCAAGAAAAAAATATGGGATCCGCAAGCGAACAGATAATACACCATCGTAGCATTTTACCAGGAAGTATTCCAGGTATCGTTATTTATATTTAGCTCAAAGGAAAGAACTAAGGACTTAAACAATGAGATAAACTTGCTAAATATGACTACTTATGAGTGATTGATTGCACAGTCACATACTTTGGCAGAGGGGTAAACCATGATAAATAAGGGAATATAAAGTAATAAGCTCGGGGTATAAATCACACGAGAGATTAGATATAGACTACTCACATAAGGTAGGTTGACATCTGATCAAGAAATAGAAATCCTATGTAGGTTCTAATCTACTAAGTCATTCATCTACTCCAACTCTACACTATCACATACAACACAAAAGACTCTTCATCTATGTATAAGGATCATTGCTATAACAAGCCAAGACATAGCAGGACTTACTACGCAACTTTGGTTCCGCTAGACCTACCAACGGGGATGGAATACGAGAGAACTCAATGGAACCTGTCACTTCCACGATCTACCACACGACCCGGCCAATAGGGTGCATTTGGTAAACGGCATCTAAGCACCATGCTCACATGAAATCTACCACCTAACCCTCCCGCGAAGAGAGCTAAGCGCTTTGCAAACATATACATAAACTTATTATCAATCATAACCATATCAAATGTAGAACTAGAATAAACTAGGAACATAATAAATAGAAACATAATGATATTTAGAATAAAGTCACAAGAATAGATACAAGATAATACCAACTCTTGATGATGAAGATCCGGAATTCCGAGCACAGGCGCCCGATTCTTCCTCTATCTAGTCTAAACCTATGTAGAACTTGAAGAACTAGAGTAGCTATTCTAATTCTCTGGTGGAGATCTCTCTCTAAACCCTGGCTTTGCTGATGGCTACCTCTGAATAATGAATTCTTGAATGAATTAGGGTTTAGCCAGGGGCCAAGTGCTCGAATATATAGCCCCCTAGGATGCACCACGGCCATCGGATCAAACCGACCTAAACGGACGATAATTATTGCTCCTCAAAGTCGGTGGAGGCAGGATCCGCGAGCCTCCACGATTGGTGGAGGTGGGCGATCGGCCGACCCCCCTCGGAGTTGGCCGACTCACCCCTATGCCGGTGGGTCTCCGCTTCCGGGGTTTGCCTTCTCGAGTCTTCTAGAATATACAATTTTACCCGTTCGGTCTTTCTCTCTATGTAATCATGACATGTGGGCCTCCTTGGACGTTTTCCCGATAATCCCCCGCGAAAACACATATTCACCAAAACTTGTGGAATTTGTCGTTTAAACCCTAAGTCTATGATGGTGAACAGATTATACCCCTCTTTTCTCTCTCGGTTGACATATAAAATTGATCATTAACAACCGTCAACAAACTCCCCCAAGCTTACCCTTTGCTCGTCCCCGAGCAAATAGCTACGAAGATGGATCGGGAGTTGCCGCAATGCTTTCACACTTTACAAACACACATGCTCTAAACAAGAATTCATCCCCGAGACTAGAGTGGACTATCATAACTCCAAACTTACTCATGTTTCTTTCAACCATGGGGCTTTTACACACTTGGGTCTTGAGTAGTTGAAAGAAGAACAATTAAGTCAAGCACTTTGTTGTCTCGTGCTCGTTGTTCCACCTCGTCCCGGAGTTTTTATAAGATTTTCAATAAAACTCAGAGTTCCTTAATACAACCCTTTCAAGTCTCTCAATATATGGTATTTTTGGATCCTCTCTAAGGCATTGAAAGGAGGTATGCCTTCTCTCTTACTCTCAGAATATGTGGTATTTGTGGTTCAAGGCATTTATAGATGAGCCTTCACTCTCTCTCTCTCACCCTACTCTAATAAAGGCTTATGTGGAGCTCATAGGTGTGGAGAACTAATGCATTGGCATGATTGAACCATGGATCCGAAGGAACTCAACATACAACCAATCGGTGTGTGCATGTGTGGTTTTATATGTGGATGATGAAAAATAGAGAGAAATATTTGTGGGAGGAGAAGGGGTGCACAAAGGAATTATCAATGCTCCTTTATTTGGATGAAACTTGGAACTACTTCAACACTTGAACTTCTTGGAACTTTGAACTTTAGAAACTTGACAAAGACTGGGCTCATAAATCTTCTTCTTCTCTCTTTTTTTTTTTATAATTCTTGCAGCCCAAAAAGGAATGAAATACTTCTTGAATGGAACACTTCTTCAATTGACAATTTCACATCGGGAATAACAAATGATATTTGGAGCATTGATCTTGGATAAATGGCTAGCAAAAATGAACAAGGGGGATGTTTTTGGTGTTCACTCGTTGACGGTCGATAAGTGTCCATTTTTTACCGTCAACTAGACATGAAAAAGGACCTAAACATAATTACCTTCTAGATATAGGGCTTACACTAATGGAATTCCATGAGTTTTGGTGAATGTCTGTTTCTCGCGGGGGTGTCGGCTGAAAATACCCAAGGAAGGCCCACATGTCAGGTTTACATAGAGATAATCGGGAACCGGTGAAAATTCTGTAATCTGGAAGGTTCAAGAAGGCTCTGGACCAAACGGGAGCCCGAACCGGCTCGGTGGAGAGTCGGCCGCCCCAACCCTAGAGTCGGCCGACTCGTGACCTCAGCCAATCAGCGTCAGCCTCGCGGATCCCTATTCCACCGCCTTTGAGGATGAATAATAATCGTCCATTTAGGTCGGTTTGATCCGAGGGCTGCGGTGCATCCTAGGGGGCTATATAAACAGGGCCCCTGGCCCCTGGAGGAGGCATCCCTTGAAACCCTAATTCATTATTTCCGAGAGGATCAGGAGAGAGGTCCTTGAATGGATCTCCTCCCTAGAGCCTAGCATGCAAGATAGATAGAGAGAGTATAGGGTGGAGGTAGAGTTGGAGGAAGCCCGGCATGTCGGTGTCTCCTCTCGGTTGTACTGCGGGATCAAGTCTCCTAACCCGAGGCTTGGTTCTAGGATCATTCTGCAATTCAACTTCTGATACTAGTAAGTTCTTGTTATTATTGCTCTTTGGTTTACGAGTTTACTTTATTCACTTCCGGTTGGGAATAGAGTAATCGTTCATAGCGTAAGCGCGGTGCTTGGGCTAGGTTCACTCGTAGATGCTCCCTATCTGGCCGGAACCGTGGTAGTATCGAGGGAAGTGACAATCCCTTTGTTACCTTTGTAATCCACTTCCGTCGAGTAGGTAAGGTAGGTCCAAAAGTGCTAGGTTAAGCATCCTCGTGGTGTCTTTTCTTAGGTGCTCCCATAGAGTAGTAGTTGCAAAGCTTGCCATAGGTTGGAAGAAGACTGTGGTAGTAATCCTCTCTATATCGCTCATTACCTTGTTTGTAGCTCAAGGGGTTAAGTATAGACTTGGGTTAGTCAGATGCACATTTTCTCCTAGCGGATAAATAAATAACGATACTCGGAATATCTCCGGGTGAAGTGCTCACCGATATCCGTGCGCTTGCGGATTATTTCTCTTTGATTCTTTCGTGTGCGTATCTAGTATCAACAAGCATTTCTGGCGCCGTTGCCGGGTAGAAAGACGGTCTGCTGAGATAACCTTAAGTCATGCTTAACCTTGTATTATACTTTTATCTTCTTGTATTTTTCTTTTGCCTTTTCTTTTATATCCTTATAGATAACCCAAATTCCACGCCTATCCACCAATATCTTGCACCCATGAGCACATGCTTAGAGCCTCTAGAACCCATGATTTTCACATCCGGCTATGAGCTACACCAATGTTTGGTTGCAATAGGTCAAAGCCAACCCTTTTCTACGGCTAGAGTCCTATCTTCTAATCAAGAGGGTATTGTACCCAAGGTCCTATCCTCAACCGGTGAGGGTAATGAACCCAAAGTCCTATCCCTCGATCAAGTAGGTAATGAACTTTTGGCTACACTTAGGGAATCTTCTAATTTTCATATAAACTTAGGTTTAGACCTAGCTTTACAAGACCATGTTCTTCTTCAACATCTTATTACGGGTCTTGATAATACCACCTTTGGAGGAGTTTTCCTTTCTTTATCCATTAGTGAAGTAAGGTTTGTCCTTATTATTAGTGGACATACTCCTTGCTCTAGCCTTCATGATAACATCCTAGAGGTAGAGAAGGAATCATTCCCCAAACTAGAAGAGGAAGTTTCCGTAGCCACTTTGCAAACATTCCAATCCCATAATTTGGCTATCCATCCCAAACCAGTAGTACTCCGAAATCCCCTAAGGGAAGAAGTAATTCTACCCTTAGAAATTCTTTATGGCGATTTTGGGAGGAGCATAAACTTCCCTCTTCATGAGAGATCTTTTAGTGCATGCATTATAAATCTTCTCAGGAAGAGATCTCTTGGAAAGCGTCTCACATCCAATCCCTTTGAAAGACGTTTAGAAAGACTCAGGGATGGCATATCAAGTGATGCCATGGAAGAGAGCGTAGCCATCTAGAAACCACCTTTGTCTTCTCTCCTTTTGTGCCCACATCAAATATAGAATACGAACCCACCTTTAAACCCATCCTTGATCCCTATGACTCATTCTATGCTCTTTCTCCCAAACCTCCCGATGATCCTAGAAATCCGTGTAGATATCCCATGCATAGGAATCATCGAGAACATATAGAGGACCACAAAGGTCAACATCCATGGCTAGAGAGCATTAAAAACCTATGTGCTATTGCCATTGAATGGATGGATAAGGCCTTAGATGAGATCATTTCGAAAGACGATCCAGGGGGAGTTTTGGACATTTATGTCGAGTCACCCTTGGAAGTAGAAAATGATGGAGACTTCAATGAGCAGAGTAGTTACTTCCTTGACACTCCATCAAGACCTTGCTCATATGAAAAATCTCCTGATTCACTTAGTCTCCCCAACATTGTCCCACACGAGATCTTCAACCCCCTCATGCTCCCTGTTCCTAAAGATATTGAAAGGGTGGTTGTAGACACATATGTTTATCATAAATATTGCGAGATCTCGTTGTGTTGAATCTTGAGAGAGTACACATAGATTGGTGTTGGAGGGGAACCACTTCACCAATTCACATCTTGAAGGTTTTCCAAGGACAAGCTTAGTGTCCTAAAACAAGCACTGTTTAGACCATGACATGAGTGTAGACCTTTCCACTACGCTGCCCTTCTTAAATGAGCATAGAATTATAATTGCAAAAATATTTCTTCGGGTATTCTTGTCACTAACCTTTCCAGATTCGGAGCAAAAAGATCAAAGGAATAACAAATGCAAGGTATGTCCAACCAATCATTATGCAACATTGAATTACTTTCATCGAATCTTGAGTTACGCAAATTCAAGCTTGGGGGATATACATCCATAAATAGATTCCTTGCCATGTTGCTACATTATTTTGGTTGTCCCTACCTTTGGCATGCTCAATTTTCTAAACAACGATCATGCTCTGCCATCACTGTTTGAGTAAATCTCTATAGTGCCTTCATGTTACCTTTATCTACCATAGTAAGTGTTGGTTTAGAAGTACTCGACATGCTTCTATTGGCTTTTAAATTAAGCGTGGTGCTTAGGTTAAATAGCCTTCCTTAATCGATTAGACATGGAGTCTAGTTTGGTTATTGAACTAAAAACTGTTTGTAGTAGACATTGGTATATTTTGTTGGACTAACCCTTGCGGGAAAAACTTCCAAATCCAAATTGGGAGAGTCCACGAGAATGAACTCACATCAAAGATGAAGCAAGGCATATGATGAACTTGAACAATACTTCGCACAGAAGATATAGCTCATTCATCATCCAAGAAAGAGTTCAAGGAATTTATGGCATGCCTATTCATGGTGAACCTACCAAATCACCACTTCAGTGATGGAACAAAGGAGACAAGAGTGCTACAATCTACATCAATAGCACTCACCCAAAGGAAGTGGATGAACAAGGTGACAAGCTATGAGCAACCTTGAAGACATCATAGCATTGAGCCCAACACTCGAGCTAGGACACCAATGAGAAGTTGGGCACAACTCACCGATTTTGGCCAATCAAAGACCCGCTCTCATGTTCTTGGAGACACCATCTTGCACGTCGGCAAGCAAGGATAAGCATGGCATGATAAGCATGCATCCTTGTGCCAATCAATCACCAACAAGGGTTGACTACCGACCAAGTCCAAGAAGACCATGAACAACTACATTTGCAAGATGATGTCCCTAGGCCATTGGAGATGAAGCCGCATACGAACATTAATGAAGTCCCCTCCTTGATCATCAAGACGGATGGCGTATCATTAAGCGCAACTCTTCGCCATGCCGCTAGAAGACAAAGACCATCAAGGAAGAACTCGAGTCTACATCTCCAATGAACATCAATTAGTCGACCAAGGCTCAGCAAAAATCAAGAATGGTAGACAAAAGAAGATCATGCAACTATCCGTCCTAGATTGGATAGTCCAAAGAAAAGAAGAATGCAAAGGTGAGATCTTTGCTCAACGGACCTAGAATCGAGATCCCTCTCCGACAGACTTCAGAACAGAGGATGGACAATGTCTAAGAACATGGAGTTATTACAACACACTTCGAGGGATGATTTAACACACACACTTGGCTTCCAGTGACGAGCAACAACAAGCTTGGGGGAGGAAGACCGCCGACTCCTCTAATGATGATCCAACAATGCTCTTCCTCTTCTCAAGCCCCCGTCGCTCTGGCACGCTGGTTTGCAATCCCTCCATTCGCAATTACTTCCTCTCTATAAGTTCGAGTGTTTTCTATAGATTTCATACACCAATCAAGCTTTAGACAAAATAAAATCAATCCTTAAGAGAAGAAGTAATATTGAGCAAATGTTCTATGCTAATTAAAATTTTCACCCCAACTTTTCTGTAGCATAAAATTTACCTCTATGACAAATCTACCCTTGTTATTATATTTCTTCGGGTATGTGTTGTCCACTAATCCTCTGTAGAGAAGAAATAATAAGTGGAGCACAAGGTTGACGGAGAGGCCCACTAGAAGCATTTACTCTTCATCCCGGGGTGCTCCAGTGATAAAGTTTGAACCGCAACATGCACACTAAACAAGATCTTGCTAGCATCACAATTAAAGGTTCACTTCAAACCGTTGGAGAAGGAAAGAACATGTGACCCCTTCCTCAAGAGATATCAACTCAAGAGGTGCAGTTCTCAAGGTCTCTACCTTTGGGATCAAATGATGCACCGAAGGAGTGAACATGACAAAAAGTCCTGTTCAGAGGACTTAAAACACCGAACCTTCGCCAAGGAGGTAACTTGGTAGTTATCCATATTTCCCATTTTAGCATTGCACAAGTTTTTCCTTTAGCATATTTACTTTTTGCATAATCAATCCTTGTTGCATATTTACTTTATCGCATCTCGCATTAGAAAAGAAAATAATTTTGTCTTGCATTGCATCCAGAAAATGCTAAGCCCCATGCGAATAATTTTGTGGTGCGACAAACCCACAAAGATATCCTTTGTGGTGGCATAAAAATAAGTTTTCATCTTGGTTGCATTTTTCTATCTACATACCATAAAATATAAAATTGCAAAAATATTAAGATCCTACTAAAAAGATTTTATGTTAAGAGGGTTCTAGACATCCAAGGCTTAGAGGTTTATCACTAACGCTTAATCGGTTCCACTAGCTTTGTTGTCTATTTGAGCTTCACGAGAATTTAAAGGATCAAGAAGCGCTAACGAGCGAAGGATTCCTGTCCCTTGTCGAGTGCTATCTTCAATGATCAAGTTGATCTTTGTCTCTATAGCCATTATCCCCGACACTCCGGGAGGAGCAAGACGCCTTCACCGCGTCGGCAACACCAACGAGACTACGTGAACATCCGGCTTGGGGGAGAGCACCCCCTTGTATCCAGCTAAGTATCACTAGCTTATCTATCTATCTATTTGTTAAGTTCGCAAAAATAAAATAGAGGAGAGTATGTGAAAAGTCTACTGCTAAAATGAACCCTACGAGAATAAGCTCTTATATGGAAATGATGAATAGTTGCTCGCCGTAATTCCTTTCAAGTACCTAGTTTTCAACCTTGCACTCTCCCGAGTTTTGGACACAACTTGTTTAGATTTGAGATTTACTCGAACACGAAACTTAGGGTAGCGAATGCTTGATCTAAGTCTAGGTAGTTGACGGATATGATATGGGAAAGTTTTGAGCTGCTGTCCATCTTGTTCCTAGAGATGCTAGAGTTCTGGAGAGTTTATCTTTTAAAATCTTAAAATTCCTGCATGATGAGTTCCTGTATGACGAGAGTTCAAATTCCTACCACAGCCATATATTCATGCTTACTAGATTAGGAAAACCCATCTATTTATATAGAACATTTTATAGGCATTGAGTGTAGTCTTTATAGGCATTGAGTGTGGTTATCTGTTTGTGGACCCATAAGGAATCGATCATGCGGTTAAAGTCAATACAATGTGCTCTCCATCCATTGATCTATGCTACTTACGTCCTCGAAGCATGCACCCATTTTATAAATACTACATTCATTCGTGCTACTTCTGTCCCTAGAAGTACCACCTACATATAGATTCACATCCACCACATATTGTGCTATCTCTACCCTGGAGATACGCACCTATGCTGCTCCTACCTTGGGAGTACGCATTCCCCCACATATTGTGCTGTCTCTACCCTGGAGATACGCGCTTATGCTGCTCCTACCCTGGGAGTACGCATCCATCCATCCATCCATCCACAAAATACATATGCCACTCATTTCACTTCATCCAGAAAAGGTTCTACTCCTATCCTGGGAGTGAACATCTAGAAATAATCATCGCCGTTCCATTTGCCTACATAAAAGCTCCAGTCATTATCATTTCAAGTTATACACTCCCCGTTGCTAAAGTTTCATTTTCAGAGGATTGGTTGCTTTAAAAAAAAAAGAAAGAAAGAGAGAAAAAGAAAAAAAAGAGAAAGAAAGAAAGAGTAGCCAAGTCCTTCCTTTCAAGAAGTTTCAAGGTTTCCGAATAAAGGGAGTTATGTTATCCCCAAAGGAGCAAGTGTAGAAGTAGATGTTCACCAAGTGATCACCCCTCATAATCATTTCCTTATCATCATCATCTTATCATTCATCCCATTTCCTCATTCACATGCACATATGACTTTATTATTATTTTAGTTCTGTTGGATCCATGGTTTAACTGTGCAATATATGCAAGTGAGTTTGAGTGTCTCCCCACCTATGAGCTCCACATAAGCCTATTAGAAAGTAGGGTGAGAGAGAGAAGGCACTTTCCACTATGCCTTAGTTCCACAAATACCACATATTCTGAGAAAAGAGAGAAGGCATACGCTACACACATGCCTTGGAGAGGATCCAGAAATACCACAAATAAGAGACTTGAAACGGTCATACAAGGAAACTCTGAGTTTTATTTGAAAATCTTGCAAAAACTCCGAAATAATAGTTGATCAAAGAGCGAGAAACATAGCACTTGACTTGAGCGTTCTATCTTTCAACTGCTCAAGACCCAAGTGACGGCTACAAGCCCCATGGTGAAAGGTAATATGAGTAAGTTTTGAGTCGAATAGTTCACTCTAATCCGGAGGAGAGTTCTTGTTTGAATGCATGTGTACTTTTGAGGCGTGAAAGCATTGTAGCAACTCCTGATCCACACTGAGTTTATCTTTGCTCAGGGACGAGCAAAAGGTAAGCTTGGGGAAGTTGTTGACGGTCGATAAGTGTCCATTTTTTACCGTCAACTAGACATGAAAAAGGACCTAAACATAATTACCTTCTAGATATAGGGCTTACACTAATGGAATTCCATGAGTTTTGGTGAATGTCTGTTTCTATAGGGTGTCAGCTGAAAATACCCAAGGAAGGCCCACATGTCAGGTTTACATAGAGATAATCGGGAACCGGTGAAAATTCTGTAATCTGGAAGGTTCGAGAAGGCTCTGGACCAAACGGGAGCCCGAACCGGCTCGGTGGAGAGTCGGCCGCCCCAACCCTAGAGTCGGCCGACTCGTGACCTCAGCCAATCAGCGTCAGCCTCGCGGATCCCTGTTCCACCGCCTTTGAGGATGAATAATAATCGTCCATTTAGGTCGGTTTGATCCGAGGGCCGCGGTGCATCCTAGGGGGCTATATAAACGGGGCCCCTGCCCCCCGGAGGAGGCATCCCTTGAAACCCTAATTTATTATTTCCAGAGAGGATCGGTGAGAGAGGTCCCTTGAATGGATCTCCTCCCTAGAGCCTAGCATTCAAGATAGATAGAGAGAGTATAGGGTGGAGGTAGAGTTGGAGGAAGCCCGGCATGTCGGTGTCTCCTCTCCGGTTGTACTGTGGGATCAAGTCTCCTAACCCGAGGCTTGGTTCTAGGATCATTACGCAATTCAACTTCGATACTAGTAAGTTCTTGTTATTATTGCTCTTTGGTTTATGAGTTTACTTTATTCGCTTCCGGTTGGGAATAGAGTAATCGTTCATAGCGTAAGCGTGGTGCTTGGGCTAGGTTCACTCGTAGATGCTCCCTATCTGGCCGGAACCGTGGTAGTATCGAGGGAAGTGACAATCCCTTTGTTACCTTTGTAATCCACTTCCGTCGTAGGTAAGGTAGGTCCAAAAGTGCTAGGTTAAGCATCCTCTCGTGGTGTCTTTTCTTAGGTGCTCCCATAGAGTAGTAGTTGCAAAGCTTGCCATAGGTTGGAAGAAGACGTGGTAGTAATCCTCTCTATATCGCTCATTACCTTGTTTGTAGCTCAAGGGGTTAAGTATAGACTTGGGTTAGTCGATGCACGTTTTCTCCTAGCGGATAAATAAATAACGATACTCCGGAATATCTCCGGGTGAAGTGCTCACCGATATCCGTGCGCTTGCGGATTATTTCTCTTTGATTCTTTCGTGTGCGTATCTAGTATCAACACACTCTCAGTGTAAGAGTAGAACAATTTCAATGAATGATAATAGGCTTTATGTGGTACGTACTTCCAGGGTAGAAGTAGCAGGGGTGCATGTGAGTGTGTGAAACCAAGATTTAGCTGTATGATGAGTTCATAAGGATACAACACAGCCGACAGCACGAGCCCTAACAAATGAGGAGGCTTCCTTTTCTAATGATAAGTTTAGCCGTGGTAGGAATTTTAACTCTCTGTCATATAAGGAACTCATCATGAAATATTTACAATTTTCACAAACAAATCTCCAGAATTTAGTGGTACTTTGGAACACAATGAACAACAGCTCAGACTATTATCATATCATGCCCGTCAACTACCTAGACTTAGTTTAAGCATATGCTCCCACAGGTTTAAGATGTAGAGTAAATCCAGTTGTCAAACAGTGTATCCAAATCTTGGGAGAACTCAAATTTAAAGCTAGGTACTTGCAAAGAATTAGGCAGAGCAACTATTCATCATTTCCATCATGCAGTCCTCAAGTATACACAATTTTATTTATAGCAAACTGAATTGAAAACAAACTTGCACACTCTTTTTATTTGGTTTTCATCTTAGGGCAAACTCAAAATGTAAACAAACACACTTAAAGGAAGCAAACTTCTTAAAACAGCAAGCAAATTTTTATTGGGTTTTTTCTAATTTTCCTGATGATTTCTTTTCAATGCATAAAACAAACCGAAAAACAAACAAACCGAAAACAAAAGGAAAGAAATACTCATCTTGATAATGGGGGTCCTCCCCTAAGCTAGTCTTGCTGCGGTGGTGGTGGATAGTGGATGTGCAACAGGTCCACCAAGTCATGCAGCATGGAGGCGGCTTCTTCCTGGTTCTCTTGAATGGTGCCTAGTGTCTGGGTGGTATTCTGGTTCCACTGGTGCTGTTCATTCCACCTCTGATCATGGCGATTCAGAGTGGTGGTGGTGTTGTGCTGGAAGGCTACTTGTTCATCATAGTGCTGCTGGGTGAAAATGAATCCGGTGGCATCGGAGTGGCGACGTGGCTCAAAGTTATGGTGGGGTTCTTCTTCTTCATCGGTGGTGCCAAAGGGGTCATAAGAGTATCTTGGTGGCTGTGAGGGTCCTGGCTCTGATGTTCCTGGCTCTGTGCATGGTGGGTAGAAACCATAGAATGGTTGATGTGGTTGGCTTTGTGGTGGGTACACCCATGAGTTTAGTGAGTGGTGCTGAGGTACATTCCACTCATTAAAACTGTCATGTGCTGGTTCTTCTCGGGCGGTTTCGGCACCACGCCAAACGGGTTCACGATTTCCTGTCACCCTCTCCGAGCGAACTCTTCGAGGTGCTCTCTCATTCACTGGTTCTGCCTGCAACTCAACATGATAGTTTTGCACATGATACAAAGCCAGTTCCGGGTTAGGTAACCGGATCGCAGCTTCACCATATTTTGCATACAAAACATTATTCACTTTTTTCAGTAAGTGACCTTGGCCAAAAGTGTAGAGGTCATAAAATTCTCTATGATGTTCAATGTACTCAAAAGTAGCTCCCTCAAAAGTAGCTCCCTCTAATAATTCCAAGCGTGTGGCAATGCGAGTGATAAGCGAGCAAACGGCCACACTTCCTATTTTGTAACGGGGGACACTCATCCAATGGTTCACTAGGAGGTGGACAGGAGACACTTTCTGTTTCTTGACAGCCGCGTACAGCAACTGCAAGTCGGCTATTCTGATCTTGCTTTCATCATATCGTGGGAAAAAGGTGGCTCCTATCCAACGATGCAAAAATCTAAGCGTAGGATGTTCTATGTCTGCGGTGCGGTGCGCTAAGTGATATGGTGCTCTAGAAATGCTACTCCAAAACCTGTGTGCATCAAAATCACCTAGTGCTGCATTTAAGTCTATTAGAGCATCTTGAGGGAAACCTAGGAGGTCACTAAGGTTTCTCCAAGAGACAGAATATTCCAGAGCAAACATTCTAAAATAAACTCCATTGTCCGTGTATCGAAGGGTGCTAAGGAATTCTATGGTCAAGAGCCTAATCCCTTTCTCAGTGAGGTTTGCAAAGGAAGTCCAACCAACTAGTGGAAAAATTGTGTCGAATTCATGAGCCATACCTATCTCTAGCAGAAGTGTCGGATCGATGACTGGCGTGTGGATGAAACGCTTGTTCTTGAGCTTCTTGTATATCTCCTTCTCCTGGGCCGTTCTCAGGGCGAGGTCGGATGTTCTCATGAGAACTCTCTGAGATGATGGTGGTGCTGCAGGTGCTGCTGCAGGTGCTTCTGGTGCTTCTGGTGGTGGGTCGACACTCATGTCGGAACCAGCCACCGAGTTCTGGCGGGATGCACTTCTTGTCCTGATGTTCCTGATGGTTCCCGAGATCCCCTTGAAGACGCCCTTCATCCTGCAAGTTGCTCAAAAGAAACAAAAACAAACACTAGTGGAGAGAAGGATTAGCACAAGGTTAGTGGTTAGCCGTCCAGAGTCAGCAGTCCAGGGGTTAGTCGTTCTTCATGACAAAAGTTCTAAACTTCAGGTCTTGATTTTGACAGAGCCTCCCCTTGATTTTAAATTTTCTTTAACCTATTTGGGCAGCATCTCCACTAATTTTGTGATGATCTACTCAGCACTATCCCTTCCCTTCACTTGCTACTAAACTCTTGCTCACTCTCTCACTTCTTCTCTCTTCCTACTCTTCTCCTCTTCTCTCTAACTCTCTCCAGGAAACCCGAAGTCGAGAGCAGATGGTTTGGCTAAAATTCTGGAGTATGGGTGGTGCAAGGAAGCCATGGGAGGAGGCCTATTTATAGAGGAGGAGGGGGAGAGTCGGCCGCCCCAATGGTGGGGTCGGCCGCCCACTCAGGGTGGCCAATGTGGCTGCCATTTCACATGCTATTGCGTGATCTTTTCTCCATCCAGAAACTTTGGTCGGTTGAGTGGAATTGGAGGTGGAAAAGAGAGGATAATGGAGGTGAGTGGAAGTGGATGTAATTATGTGATTTGATGTATGTGAGGTGTAGTCTATGACATGTGGGACCCATGGTGAGGGACCCACCAAGCACTAAATGCTATGATAAAATTTATAAACAATGCAGAAATTTAAATGAAGGTAAACTAATTTAAATGCATGAAATGATAAGTTTTTGTGCCGCCACGATAAAATATTTTTGACGGGGTATCACACACCGTAAAATTATTTATATGGGGCGCAGAATTTTATAATGCAATGCTGGAAATAAATATACCTAAGAAAATTATAAGAGATGCAATTTTAAAATGCGGATAAATACCGAGTTACCTTCCGGCGAGGATTCGGATTTTAAAAGTCCTCCGAACTGGACTTTCCAAAATATTTATTCCGCTGATGCTCCCAGAGATGCATCCTCTATCTCTGGTGGTTGTATTGTCTGATCCTCTTCTACCATCTTCGCGGATTTATTGAGTTCTTGTTTTGACTTGAATGCGAATTGCTCTTCTTGCCCATTTATAGTGAACTTGATTTCTCCCTTCCCGACGTCAATGTGTGCATTGGCGGTGCTCAAGAAAGGTCTTCCAAGTATGAGTGACACCTTTGAGTCTGGATGCATATCTGTTGGCGCTCCTTATTGCATGCTTTTTACCGCCAACTTACAAATAAAATGTTTACCAAAACTTAGATATAGGGCTTACGACTTTTTGGTGTCTCACTTGTTTTGCAGGGCTTATATGAAAATACACTAAAAATATGACATGGCTCAAGCAAAACAGAGGAGTTAGGAAGAGGGGCCCAGCTACCAGATAGTTTGGGCCAAACCACCGACATGGGAGTGGCCTAGCCGAAGCACCAAATCAGGGTCAAGTTCGTTTTTGGACTGCACAGACACGTCCTAGTAAAACGGACGCCCCGGATGCATACGAACTCGGAATTAGACAAAATACCCACCGTTTCGAAGCTAAGGAAAAGACCTACAAGAATATGGAAAAAGTTGGGGCCAAGGGGGCCCACAATGGGCGCGCGCGCGCCTGAGGCGCGGGCGCGCCAGTCCTGGCGCCAAACAGGCCCATCTTTTGCCAGATAGCCCATGCCGACAGCCCAAGGCCAATGACGGTGGTGATTCCCATATGGAAGGTGTGAAACCGCCCAATAGAGGTCGGTTTTGGTCTTTCCATGTGGGGATGGAACATTTCCAAAGAGCCCCCTCTTCTCCACCTATAAAAGGAGGCTCTCTTCCCCTCATTGAACACACACCACAAGGAAGAGCTCCACTTCATATTTCCAAGATGTAGTAGTAGTGCTAGTCTAGTTGGGAGTGAGGGAGAGAGTTCAAGTTCCAGAAGAGTCCTCGGAGGCTCGGCCAACCTTGTATCGGTCCTCGTGCGACTCGAGTGTTATGTTATATCTATCTTCTTTACATTACCGAACTATTCATTTGGTTATCTTGTCATGCCTTAGTTCTTTAGCTAATCTTGGTTAGTGTAGTGATTGTACCTTGGCATGGGTTCTCTGGTCTACCGATTGCTCTAGTTATAGATCGTGACTAGAGTACGTAACCGCTAGCGCAGGCGCGGTGTCTGGGTTAGTGAGTTACCGGAGAATGCGCCCGGCCCACGGATAGTTGTGGTAGCCCGGGGTGACGGCTCCGACCAGGCCTTTGTATTCCACCACGTTCGGGCTGGTGTTTTCGTAGAGCTTTTGGCGGCCTTCCCCCGGTTAACCCTTCCCAGTCTCTTCGAGAACCGGAAAGGTACCGCAGCTCCAAGTGTCTCGGTATAACTGCTATGTTGACCTCCGCTTAGCTATTCCTTTGCCTTAGACTAGAATAGAACCACAGTAATGGAGAAGAAAATAGGAATCTTGGCATCTCCTCGTAGACCTCCTAGCTTAGCTAGTACGCTTCCGCTATCTTTTTAGGGTTCTTTGTGTGTGTCACTTATCAAAAACCCCGATTATATCTTTTACCCCTCATTAGTCTAGTTGGTATTTTAGTTAGCAGATGTATGAAGGTTAAATATCATCTTCTTTACCCTTTGCTTCCCTGAGGATAAATACGATACCCTAGAATACTCTTGGGTGAAAGCTACAACGGTATCCGTGCGCTTGCGGATTTCCTTTGTTTGCGTAACTTATACCAATTGGCTTTACGGTGCCGTTACACGGGATGGACTTAAAACCTCCATGCTTGGTAGCGACGCTAAGAAACACCAACAAGCTTTCTGGCGCCGTTGCCGGGGAAGCAATAGGCGTAAAGGATTTGATTTTTATCTTGATATCTGCTAACCTAGTTGCCACTAGCTTTTGTGGGTATATTTTACAAAAAAAAAAATCACGAGCCCAGGGTGCCTGCTCTTTCATGAAAAATCATACTTCCACCCTGCCATCTCATAGATAGGTATATATTGTGTACACACTAACTCTATGCAGATGGAGAGAAAGCCGCTGTCCAGAGATCACAATCCCATCACAAGTGACGGAGCGACTACATTGCATCACTCACAATTCAATCATAAATTGTGAGTGATGAATCGATCAAGGTTTGTGAGAACCAACCAAAAACATTTTATACCTTCCAAATTTATTTTCACCACTGCATGTTTGCTTAATTAATCTTATATCTAGTGCTTTCTTTGGGTGGCTCCTAGTCTTTGAGCTGTATTCGGGCGCCATGCCTAGTCTAGGTTGATGACAATTTCTATTGTTATCCTCCTATTCGATGCTCCTAGTCTAGCCTCGTAGTAGACGGATGTTAAACGGGACCATCTCGACTTCATGTCTTGGCTCGCCAATTGGTGTGATGATATCGTTAGATGGTCCGCGCTACGGGAAAAAGCTAAAGCCTAGATTTGCATGCATTTCACTTGTTTAAATTTCCTTCAAAACCATGGCATGTTTGTTTTGATCACATTCATTCACCTCGCATGCATTGCCCTGCATATAAAAAATGGTTCTCCAATTCATCATTCAATGTTCGTACATCCGTTTGAATCAATCTCATGTGCATCGTTTTCATGCTTCCTTTTTCTATTCTACTATGCTCGGTTTGGGAGTGTTTGGTCATACCGGATGATCACACTTCCATAGGCTTTTTAAATTTAAGCATGGTGCTTGGGTTAATTAGCCTGCCTGATTCAAATTAGACATGGAGTCTAGTTTGAATTTTGAACTGAAATTACTAGCATAGACTTTGGTTGTATGCCTGGACTAACCCTGCAGGAATTTCTCAAATCCATAAGGGTAAGTCTTTGAGATAAATTCAAAGTGGAGGTAATCAAAAATTTACTTGGTGAACTTTGAATGAAATCTTGGTCAAAAGAAAAAAAATGAATCTCAAACTGCCAAGCCAAAATCACATGAAGATCTCGAGGGCATGGTGAAAACAAGAAGGGCAATCATCCTCATCCATCTCCAGGATGAGATGATGCAAATTCAAGATCAAATGTCAATGGAGAAGTTCTTGCTCAACAGACTTAAACTGGTGAGCCCTTGCCGAAGGTAAATCGGTAATTATCTCATATTTGATTTCCAAACAACTTTTGATTTTGAACTCGCATGTTTACCTTCCCACCAAAATACCTTTTGCATAAAAAACTAAAAACATTTTTTTTAAAAAAATCTTTTGCATAATAAATTGCTTTGACCTTATTTTCAAAATTTGCAAATGCATCAAAAAAAAACCTCTTTGCTTTCAAAAAAATAAAACCTTTTGATAATAAAATAAGTCTATAATAACCTCTCCCTATCTCCCATAGCAAAAAAAATCTTGGTGCTAGACAAAGTTCCCTTCGGGTATTCTTTTCCACTAACAATTCCAGGAACGGAGGATGAACGATGTCTAGAAACATGGGCACTGCAACACATTGCAAGGAGATGCATCAACAATCACACTTGGTTTTTATTGTCAAATGACATAAAAATCCAAGTGTGGGGACCCGACTCGTCCACGCTAACACTCGGGCACGCCGGTTTGCACTCCTTTTTCTCACCCATGTTTTGCTCCCTGTAAGTTTGATCTTGTTTAACATGCTACACATGTTAATCAAACTTAAAATGTGAAAAAAAAATCTTGCGGCACTATGAGCTTGACTTTATAAAGATTGGCCGGTATAAACGTTATTCCTACTTCATACACTTGTTACTTGTGGATACATCTTTATTAGGAAAACTTGTCAGCTAGGTTGTTGTGAGGTGTGATATGGTACGACTAAAGTAATCCTTTCTTTTCTGTGTGAGCTCTTGGAGATTTTTGTTTTGATAAAGCACAAAACTCATAGCAATGCTTCTCCTCAATGGTTATGAAATTCCTACCAAGGCCATATGACATGCATTACATACAAAACCCCAGTCATATGCTACTTGTTTGATCATTGAGTCAGGTCAGATTGTTGTGACCGATGTTAGATTATGGTCATGCACCCACGATCGAGATTCACTTGCACCCACCAAATAATTGCCGATTCTCACACTGAGAGTCGCGCACAACATGCACCCCTTTCGCCCAGAATGCCAATTCTTACACCGAGAATTGCGCACCATTCCACCAAATAAAAGTGCCGACCCTTACCCTGAGGATCGCGCACCCCTCTTTTAGATTTCCAAAAATTCTCCATGCATTCCATTATGACATCTCTCCATTTCATCATTTACCAGACATAAAGTTATGGGCTATGTTCCCGAAAAAAAAGAAATAATTTTTGCCAAGGGATATAAGAGGACAAGGGTCCCATCGTTTAGACAGACGGGAAATCTTAGATCCCCGTTTCAAAAAAAAAAAAAAAAAGAAGAAAAAAAAAGAAAAAAAAAAAAAAAAAAAAAAGGAAAAAAAGAAAAAAAGAAAGAAAAATAAATTTATATACTTCCTTTTTATAGCCCATACTCCTTCAACTCATCATCCACCAATAAAGAGAGATTGTCATGATGCATGGAGCTCTAAAAATACCACAAATATAGGAACCATTTTCTCATCCCACACACTTGCACATCTCGATCAAGGTGTATGTCTTGTATCTTCGTCTGGTCCGGTTTTTGACTTTGCAATATATGTGATTCAAGTATGCCCACTTTCATACCTACCCAAAACTCCACTCTCAGCTTTAGAGGTAGGTCATGAAGAAAGGCATATATATCAATTGCCTTTGGCGAGGAATCATACACATTGAGCGATTTGAGAGTACCATTTGAGAAGAAGTTTGAGCTATATGTTTTCATTTGCAAAAATTTATAAAAAAACCCTCCAAGTATGCTCCATAGAATTAAAGTGATGACTTGGTGTCAAAGCCGTTCCACTTTTCAACCGCTCAAGGCGACATGGTAGACACTTTGAAATCCACAGGTATGAGGAATGACATGGAATATCTTTTATGCTAGCATCATATCTTTGAAGTCATGTTCCATAGTTCCTTTCAACTTTGCTCGAGGACGTGCAAAGAATAAGTGTGGGGGAACTTGTTGGCGCTCCTTATTGCATGCTTTTTACCACCAACTTACAAATAAAATGTTTACCAAAACTTAGATATAGGGCTTACGACTAACCGATTCCATGAGTTTTGGTGTCTCACTTGTTTTGCAGGGCTTATATGAAAATACACTAAAAATATGACATGGCTCAAGCAAAACAGAGGAGTTAGGAAGAGGGGCCCAGCTACTAGATAGTTTGGGCCAAACCACCGACATGGGAGTGGCCTAGCCGAAGCACCAAATCAGGGTCAAGTTCGTTTTTGGACTGCACGGACACGTCCTAGTAAAACGGACGCCCCGGATGCATACGAACTCGGAATTGGACAAAATACCCACCGTTTCGAAGATAAGGAAAAGACCCACAAGAATCTGGAAAAAGTTGGGGCCAAGGGGGCCCACAATGGGCGCGCGCGCCTGAGGCGCGGGCGCACCAGTCCTGGCGCCAAACAGGCCCATCTTTTGCCAGATAGCACATGCCGACAGCCCAAGGCCAATGACGGTGGTGATTCCCATATGGAAGGTGTGAAACCGCCCTATAGAGGTCAGTTTTGGTCTTTCCATGTGGGGATGGAACATTTCCAAAGAGCCCCCTCTTCTCCACCTATAAAAGGAGGCTCTCTTCCCCTCATTGAACACACACCACAAGGAAGAGCTCCACTTCATATTTCCAAGATGTAGTAGTAGTGCTAGTCTAGTTGGGAGTGAGGGAGAGAGTTCAAGTTCCAGAAGAGTCCTCGGAGGCTCGGCCAACCTTGTATCGGTCCTCTGTGCGACTCGAGTGTTATGTTATATCTATCTTCTTTACATTACTGAACTATTCATTTGGTTATCTTGTCATGCCTTAGTTCTTTAGCTAATCTTGGTTAGTGTAGTGATTGTACCTTGGCATGGGTTCTCTGGTCTACCGATTGCTCTAGTTATAGATCGTGACTAGAGTACGTAACCGCTAGCGCAGGCGCGGTGTCTGGGTTAGTGAGTTACCGGAGAATGCGCCCAGCCCCACGGATAGTTGTGGTAGCCCCGGGGGTGACAGCTCCGACCAGGCCTTTGTATTCCACCACGTTCGGGCTGGTGTTTTCGTAGAGCTTTTGGCGGCCTTCCCCCGGTTAACCCTTCCCAGTCTCTTCGAGAACCGAAAAGGTACCACTACTCCGAAGTGTCTCGGTATAACTGCTATGTTGACCTCCGCTTAGCTATTCCTTTGGCTTAGACTAGAATAGAACCACAGTAATGGAGAAGAAAATAGGAATCTTGGCATCTCCTGTAGACCTCCCAGCTTAGCTAGTCTGCTCTGCTATCTTTTTAGGGTTCTTCTGTGTGTGTCACTTATCAAAAACCCCGATTATATCTTTTACCCCCTCATTAGTCTAGTTGGTATTTTAGTTAGCAGATGTATGAAGGTTAAATATCATCTTCTTTACCCTTTGCTTCCCTGAGGATAAATACGATACCCTGGAATACTCTTGGGTGAAAGCTACAACGGTATCCGTGCGCTTGCGGATTTCACTGTTTGCGTAACTTATACCAATTGGCTTTCTGGTGCCGTTACCTGGGATGGACTTAAAACCTCCATGCTTGGTAGCGACGCTAAGAAACGCCAACAATATCCAGTACTACAAAGTCTACTGGCATGAAGAACTCTCTTATCTTGACTGGAATGTTTTCAGCAATGCCCAATGGATAGCGAACCGATTGGTCAGCTAGTTGTAGATACATTGATGTTGGCTTAAGTGCAGTGTGGTTGAGCTTATAGTAGACTGCTGCGGGCATCACACTGACACTTGCTCCAAGATCACAGAGTGCATTATTGAAATATTGATCTCCAATTGTGCAGTCGATAGTGGGACATCCTGGATCTTTCTTCTTTTTTGGTAGTTGGTTGAGGATGGCCGCACTACATTCTTCGCTTAGCTTGATCACTTCATTGGATGGCAAAGTGGTCTCTTCTTGTTAAGAATATCTCTTATGTACTTAGCATAAGTGGGGACCGTATGGCATCCAGCAGAGGTATATTGACATATAACTTTTGAATTACATCCACGAACTTGCCAAACCGCTCATCATGCCGTTGTAGTCCTCTCTTCCTCCGAGGAAACGGTAAGTAGTTTGTATCTTGAAAATTTTGTCTCATTTCCGATCTTGTACCGGCTTCGTATCGATTCTTGTGGTAATACTTCTAGCTCGGGTTGGAAGTCTTCTTCTTCGCCACTTGGTGGTAGCATGGTTGGCCTTTTTGTCCCTTTTGGATAGGGAGGATCTCTAGTGGAACTCCCTCTTCTTGTAGTGATAGATCTCACCGCTCGGGGTTAGTGGCAACGAGCCATGCAACGGCCAACTTGGCTATCTTTTCCTCTATCTTTTTATTGAAGTCTAGTTGATCATTAATGGCGAGAGGAGAAACTATCCATTTTAGCACTTAAATTTTCCAAGATTATGTCATTAGCAAGCAAGCCTATCCTCCATAGATGAGTTGATCTTGGACTGTTGTAGAACCAACTCTCTCAAAGTAGGTTGCTTTGCATAATTACTTGACTGTGTACCTTGGTTAGTCGATGATTGCACCCAATGTGGAACCTTTCTCACGATGGGACTTGAATTTTGCTTATACGTTGCTTCAATTGCTCTTTGATCTTCCTTGTACTTGGCCCTCTGGTCAAGCCAATGGAGTAAGGTATCCATCTTGGTTGATAATGCATTCACTTCTTCTATTACTTCTTCACTCTGGTGACAATCTTGAATGTTGTCTTGGGACCAGCCTTGATTATCTGCTATCTTCTCCATGAGTCTTTTAGCTCTCCCAAGAGTGAGTGACAAGAATGATCCTTCAGCAGTTGCATCTAGGTGCTCACGCGTCTTCGGAGTTAATCCATGATAGAAGCCTTGCATGAGTAACCATTCTTCCATTCCATGATGGGGACAATCTTGGATGTATCTTTGCAAACGCTCCCATGCTTCTGATATGGTCTCCGTCTTCTGCTGTTGGAAGTTGGTAATCTTTCCTCTTAAGGCATTGGTTTTGCCTATTGGGAAGAATTTTGCTAGAAAGGCCTTGGAACACTTCGCCCATGTATTGATATCTTCTTTATTTGCATAGAACCACTGCTTCGCTCTTCCCACTAGTGAGAATGGAAAGAGGCGAAGAAGTATGATGTCTTCTTTAACTCTATCTATGGCGATGGTGTTTCCAATCTCCATGAAGTCTTGTAAATGTGTACTTGCATCTTCATATACCTTTCCACTGAATTGGATTGCTTGCACCATGTTGATGAGACTTGGCTTGAGCTCGAACTCAACATTAGTTGCGTCCAATTTGGACAGTGCGGATGTTCTCTCTTGTTGGAGCGAGAGAATTCCGAGTAAGGTCTTCTCGGCCATCCGGATTGGTGACGAGCTTCCTTCTTGATTGATCCGACTCGATGATCGAGAGTTTGAATGAATCGATTCAATCCCGCTAATACCCCGTATAAAATATAAACAAAGAAAAACAACGGGGGTGAACCCGCCAAAGTAGAGGTGACTAGTGACAATCACTCATTTTCTAAGTATCTCGCTTAAGCAATTTTTCTCTAAAAGTTTATTCCTTCCCCGGCAACGGCGCCAAAAATGCTTGTTGACACCTCTAACACCACTCATGCTAAGTTGTCATCCCTAGCATGGTGCCAGAAGTGTTGGTATAGAAACTGCTCCTCTAGTCAAGAAAAAAATATGGGATCCGCAGCGAACGAGATAATACACCATCGTAGCATTTTACCGGGAAGTATTCCAGGTATCGTTATTTATATTTAGCTCAAAGGAAAGAACTAAGGACTTAAACAATGAGATAAACTTGCTAAACATGACTACTTATGAGTGATTGATTGCACAAGTCACATACTTTGCGAGAGGGTAAACCATGATAAATAAGGGAATATAAAGTAATAAGCTCGGGGTATAAATCACACGAGAGATTAGATATAGACTACTCACATAAGGTAGGTTGACATCGATTAGCACAAGAAATAGAAATCCTATGTAGGTTCTAATCTACTAAGTCATTCATCTACTCCAACTCTACACTATCACATACAAGCACAAAAGACTCTTCATCTATGTATAAGGATCATTGCTATAACAAGCCAAGACATAGCGGGACTTACTACGCAACTTTGGTTCGCTAGACCTACCAACGGGGGATGGAATACGAGAGGACTCAATGGAACTGTCACTTCCACGATCTACCACACGACCCGGCCAATAGGGTGCATTTGCGGGTAAACGGCATCTAAGCACCATGCTCACATGAAATCTACCACCTAACCCTCCCGCGAAGAGAGCTAAGCGCTTTGCAAACATATACATAAACTTATTATCAATCATAACCATATAAAATGTAGAACTAGAATAAACTAGGAACATAATAAATAGAAACATAATGATATTTAGAATAAAGTCACAAGAATAGATACAAGATAATACCAACTCTTGATGATGAAGATCCGGAATTCCGAGCACAGGCGCCCGATTCTTCCTCTATCTAGTCTAAACCTATGTAGAACTTGAAGAACTAGAGTAGTTATTCTAATTCTCTGGTGGAGATCTCTCTAAACCCTGGCTTTGCTGATGGCTACCTCGAATAATGAATTCTTGAATGAATTAGGGTTTAGCCGGGGCCGGGGGCTCAATATATAGCCCCCTAGGATGCACCACGGCCATCGGATCAAACCGACCTAAACGGACGATAATTATTGCTCCTCAAGGTCGGTGGAGGCAGATCCGCGAGCCTCCACCGATTGGTGGAGGTGGGCGTCGGCCGACCCACCCCCGGAGTCGGCCGACTCACCCCTATGCCAGTGGGTCTCCGCTTCCGGGGTTTGCCTTCCGGAGTCTTCTAGAATATACAATTTTACCCGTTCGGTCTTTCTCTCTATGTAATCATGACATGTGGGCCTCCTTGGATGTTTTCCTGATAATCCCCTGCAAAAACACATATTCACCAAAACTTGTGGAATTTGTCAGTTTAAACCCAAAGTCTATGATGGTGAACAGATTATACCCCTCTTTCTCTCTCTGGTTGACATATAAAATTGATCATTAACAACCGTCAACACTCGCTCGTCAGCTTCCTCCTCCCGTGAAGTCGTGATGGGGTGAAGGGGCGTCATCGAGGGGGCATGGAGCTTGAAAAGGACGTCACGAGCCATAGAGCAGGCCCTTCCCGTCCACAGACAGTCAGTTCCTATCCCTATCCCTCTTCTCGCCGACGGGGCTATATGTCGGACTAGGGCCATCAGCCCACGTGCACCAGTGGTGGAGGACAAGCTTCCCACGTGGGCTAGGTCAGGGCGCTTTTGGGGTTGCACTCACCACCATGGGGAAGAAAGCCCCCTCACTCTGCCCGCCAATGTAGGGGCAGTGCCGCGCACGCGTGAAGGGTTTGCGCTCACCACCGCCAGATCTGGGGTAGAGGCAGCTAGCGTTGGCCAGACTTGGGCTAAGGCCTTGTTTAGATCTCTTTCAAATTCCAAATTTTTTCACTCTCTCTCCATCACATCAATCTTTGGACACATACATGGAGCATTAGATGTAGGTAAAAGAAATAACTAATTACATGGTTTGTCTTTAATTTATGAAATAAATCTTTTAAGCCTAATTAATTGATAATTGAACACTAATTACCACATACAAACGAACAGTGCTACAGTAGCTAAGTTGAATTTTTTTGCAATCTAAACAAGGCCTAAGGTCGCATCGCACACGCCGTAGATGAAGAGCGAGGTCGCCGACCAGTGACACGAGCGAGGAAGGGGCTCCCTGGCCAGAGTTGTTGTCGCAGAGGGAGATCGCCGGCCAGAGACACATTCTGGGAAGGCCCACCACCCGAAGGGGATGAGGAGGCACCCACCAGATCCAGGGCTAGGCCTGCGTCGCAGCCGAGGCAGCTGTCGACACCGTCGTCCATGGAGGTCTCTGCTCCGTCCCCAATCTCTAGCGATGGTGTGCGTTCTATCGGGGAGAAGAAGGTATCTTATAGAAAACAATGAACCGTTATCATAACGAATGGTAGGCGGGTAATGTTTTGTTCCCAAAGCCTGAGATGCTAGGGATATGTCTGCTCTGGCTGCTTTTGGATTTGTATGGTTAAAAAAATTGCTTTAGCTCGAAGCGGTTATGGGCTGCCCCCCCCCCCCCTTTCTCTCCTAGTTGTTTTTTGCCTTTTGGAGGCCAAAATCCACAACCAAAATCCCAACCCAAGGGGCCTATATGTAGTCTAATTTCATTCTAGAGCATCAGCAATTCTCACATTAACGCCTGAGAGATCCTTCTAGTCTACTTAATTAAACATATGGTCGTGACAGAACAACACAAATTAGGCATGAAAAACAAATGCACACACATACTGCCACCATTTCAATTTATAAGACATTTTGGCTTTTCTACATATATATTACGGTCTGTTTGGCAGGACTCTGGCTCCTCCAAAAATAGCTCTAGCATTGGCTCTAAAGAGGTGGCTTCTCTAGAGAGATGAAGCCATTCAGAAAAACATTTGGCGACAATACCCAACTTATTATTTAACCATGGTGCAAATCTAGTTAAACTTAACCTTAAATTGGTTTTTACTATATTTTATATGTTTGTGTAATTTGTTATGTATTGTATGAGTATTAGGTGATTTGAGCAATTTAGCATAAAGCTGACAGTTGCTTTTTTATCAGTAATGCAGTGAGAACGGGCCGGCCTCGTTGTGACACTTGCTCATGCTAATTTAGCGCCCTTTTTTCGAAAGTGTGCTAATTAATTTCTTGACAAGTCAGCAAGGGAAACCTAGCCTATTTTTTTGATTTTTTTGATAATACAGACCTATTTCAATTCGCTCCCACAGGGAGTCGAACCCAGGCTTGTTGGGTGCTACTCAAGTGCTCTAACCATAATGCTAGAGGCCCTTTCGTGAAAACGTGCTAATTTCGCGCCTTGACAAAGGAAGAGAATGGAGAAGCTCGTTTTTGTGGCTCCGCCTGCCACTGCACAAAAGGGTTTGCTTTTCGAGTGCTGTGGCAGAGGAGCCCATTTGGTACAGCTCTTGCAGGAGCTAGCCGGAGATGAAGACCACCGGACAGAGGTGCAAAAGTGTCCATGATTTATGAATTTTAAGGGGTGTGTAATGGACATGAAGACCACCTGAGTTTAATTGAAATTTCAGGCTCTTGCACCATTCACATGTGGCTTCTTGTGTGAACCACTACTGTTTTTGGTAAGGATCAAATACCAGTGGTGGTTTGTCTATGAAGCCGTCTACAAAAATGTGTATCCACACGTGGCCCAAAGTCGTAGTACGTGGGGCTCGCTCATTAGGTCAGTCTCAATGGTGTTTCATGAGAGTTTCATGTACATTAAATATGCTGATGTGGCACTATATTAATGAAGAGAGAGATGATAGAGTTTTATGGGAGCAGAGAGAGTTTTATCCCCATGAAACTCTTATGCACTCTTTCCAAAAAATTAATGCATTGGAAACTATGCCATGAAATCCCCACTGAGACTAGCCTTACACGGATGGTTGGTTATATGACCTTCTTGTGGAAAGGTGCCTTGATTGCCTAAAAAACATTTTTTTTGTAGTAGCATCTGATGCTTGATTGTGACAATATTAACTATAACTTGGGCTTTGCCATTTTATTCCAAAATGACTGGATTATCAATATGGATGTCAATTATGACCTTCGTCCTAAAATATATAAGGTATCGAGGCGATTTTCAGACAAAATAAGGAGCCTGATAAAAGACCATCTTACCCCCTCATTAATAGGATGGAGGTAGTAGTTCAGTTGCACTGTACTTATAAGAAATCTAAACATTTCCTGCCAAAAAGACACAGGAGAGGGACGACGTTGAGGACCTAGAACACCTTGTATTTTGCATGGATCTTCTAAGATGTAATAGAAGAAATAGGAAAAAAACTCCATGTCCGTGCATATTAGCTTAAATATACATGCATGATCTGAATATCCTATTTGATGTAACATGACATAGAACTCTATCTTGACATATGTTTAAATCTAACGAAAAGACAAAAGGGGTACGTGTGTAGTTCTTCAGAGATTTGATCACGACGTGCTGTTTTAGAACTCAAGAAACTTACTCTAGTAAAAAATGATGTTTATCCACGTGCCGAACAAGGAAGGAGGAGGATTTCCTTTTTCTTTACCCAACACGTGTTAGTGCAATGCAAACAAAGAAAAGGAGTGGACAAAAGATATTCATTGCTGCGAGGGATGTGCTGAGGTCCTAAGAAATTCTTTATTTAGAGTATTTAGTTGGCCCATCTATTTTTTCAAATATCAATTAATGGCTGTGATTTTTTTAATATCTTTCCTATCGAAGCAAACTGGTGTACCGTTGACGGAATAAACAACATGACCATCACAAGTGCACAACCAAATCGCGTGAGAAATGGTGGGAGAGAGATGGGTGTAACATCTTTCTCATAAATAAACGGGTGGCAAGTATTCAACTACTAATAAGAGACAGAGGGAGAGAGATGAAGAAGTCGTCCCTATAGGTCCCATCTCCAATTTCGTGATCTGGAACGCAAAGAAACCATCGTCATATCGCACTCCGTCCACTATGACGATCGTACTAGGCCAATAGCTTGCTAGGTGTAGCTAGTAGTTGCATATATATATATATATATCGAGTAGAGACGTACTACCTCGAGGTGTTGAGATCTAATACGTGCTACAATGCACGTTCGCGAAAAAAGGTGTTGAGATCTACTGTAGCTTTGCTTGACTAATTAACGTGACCTGCTGGCGTCGAGCACGACCCCATGGGCAGAGATAAATGGAATGCTATAATTTGCACGAGATACCTACTATCAAGTACTACGTACCTAGCTAGTTCAGATCATGTGACCCGGCGTTTTTTTTTTTTTTTTTTTTTTTTTTTTTTGACAATCGGCTTTATCACATTTACACTCTTACATGACCCTGTTTGTTTGGGCTTCCCAACAACTTTGGACCTCAAAAGCTGGAGAAGCCAAAACAAACAGTTAGCTTCTGGCACTAATTTTTAAGAGAGCCCACCAAAGTCATCTTTACGTAGAAAGCCTCAAAGCACATGTGAGCCGGCTTTCGCTGGCTTTGGTCCATATTTACTCGCCTGCCATTGCCAAGTACACAAAATGGTTTCTTCTGACAATAATTTTTTTATGCCCGCCGCTCACTCGATTCCCTCTGCTCGCCCTCCCGCAAACCCTAGGCATGACGCCACCTTTAAGCGCCTTCGACGTCACAGCTCGGTGCCCAGGCCGATGCCCTACTGGGCTTCTACCGTCCTCCCCCACTTGGAGAACTAATTAACATCGCCCCACTCGCTCAGAGAAGAACTAGTCAACCTGCTTGGACATCCACCAGCTACCGCTTCAAACCTCTTCCCAGCGGCCACCACAACTAGGATCTGGTATTGGCCAGAGCTCACCTGCCCTCCCCACAACAACCTCTTCTAGCTCATACAACATCTCAAAAGCTAGATTGCCAAAACTGAAAGCCAAATGCAGCTAGAACAAACATGACCTAAGTCATTAATTGTCTATTTCACTTCCCTTTCAATTATGCATGTCGGTGTTCTTTTAATTTCTTTATTTTTTTAAAACTATGTGACAAATCCAGAGCCCAGATATCTTCGCCAAGTCCATAATCAACTTCCTAGACAAGTATGCCTGGTCAACTAACCTATGACGCTCCTAATAACCTTGCTTAGTGGTTAATAGCTAGCAGGCCTAGTCGAGGTCATCACACGGCACTCTGAGGTTCCCAACAAAGTTTCTAAGCAAAGTACACCACCAGTGGCATAGGAGACAAGTCAACTAAGCTATGATGCTTTGTTAACCATACATAAGGTACTTCATCTGGCTAGAAGCAGAAGTCAGGGGTCATCACTTGAAGGTTCCTGACCGAGGATCCGAGTGAAGCACACCATCAATGGTGTAGGAGATGGATGCACGATGGGCTGGAAGAAAAAATAGAGGGGGCATGAGGCAAAAGGAAGGTTGCAAGAAAAAAACAACTGAATTAAAAGTTGATGTGCTCCTAGCCACCCTTGGGAGAAGGGGGTTCAGAAGAATTCTAAGACCTCCAAAAAGCAGTGGCCATTGTAGGGCTCTATTAGAACTTTTTTTTTGTTAACCCTTGAAAATATAATAGGGAGTAGGAATCTTGTATAGGTTTATAATGTGAAGCAACAAGAAAACAAATAATCAACCTTATATATAACTAGCAAAAGTGCCAGTGCAGTGCAATTGGGATAATAAAAAAGCATATAATAATTTTTATTCAATTGAAGATTTAGGAGTGAAAGAAATAATTGTTTATGTCAAAAGATCAAATTTTGTTAGTGTATGGGCACTCATAGCAATTGTGTTTTGTCGTCTCCACCTCGTGAACCTCTCATTAAGCACTGCTACTATCACCTCTTGCTCGCCCATGCAGGGCACGTCGTCCTACTCCTTCCTCTGTACCTTCTAAAGCGTCATTACATTATTGTTTCCAGTGTAATATGTGATATAGGATAGGGTGGGGGTGTGGTCCAAACACTAGCACAACAACTAATCCGCCGACAAATGGTGTCCTAGAGAGAGCCTCATCATGGGCTAGGGATGAAAAATAAAATGATAATCTTTGATTTTCAAAAATTATTTTCAAGTTTTTTTTTATTTTTAAACATAAATGGAAATTGTAGCGGTAACAAAAAACAAAATTGATAATGTTAAAAATAATAAAAAATGAAAGGTAAAATGATGTAGCCCTCTTCCGATCATTTTCGAAGATTTCCGTATTTAACCAGCAATTTACCATTGGTAATCATCGATACAACACCACCTACATCGAAGCACACCCATTGATCGAATGATCTACGCACACACACTGAAGCGCATAAGGTAAATTTTATTTTTGAAAAGGAATTTTTAGGCAAGAATTTCGTTTATTTGTGTCATAGTCTAAGAACTGTCATGCTCTTGTGTGTCTACCACTGTTTGAGACTAAGATTAATGTGAAGTGGGAGGTTTTACCTTGTGAGATCGGTTGAGTTATATGGAGCCTTTCTTGTTCAAAGATTTGGCATGTTTGTTGTTTTTACTATATCATTTTTATCGATTTCGACTGTTATCATTGTGTTTTCCTATCCACTATATCGTTTTCAAAATTATCGGAATACCGGTGCCTTATTCATTTCCGACATTATCGTATTGATTTCATTTTAAAGAAATAACTATGAAAATGAAAGAGATTTAGCCTCCTATCGATCATCTACGACCATTTTCATCCCTAATCATGGGCATTGGCCCCAATAAGATGCTTCACAGATACTAGGATCACTGTGGTTGCAGAGATTGAAGCCCCAATTGCCAAGCTTGGCTTTGCTCTGCCACTCTATGGCATCGCACTTTGTGAACACCACACGGTCGACATGCCGCCATGGCCATGGAGCCATGGAATTCTGATATTGCTATCAATTCTTGTTTTCTGACGCAGATGTAATGAGGCACTTCTTCGCGGGGGCAAGGAGACCAAGCGCAAAGCCAAGTCATGCAGATACACAAGTTTTGTAAGCAGCTGATGTTGCATCATGCGGGTCGTCTTTAGGAGTATTAAGCTCGCTTGCATCTCTATTTCTAATGAGAGAGAATTTTTCACCTTTGGTGGTGTGGGCTCAGGTGCTTTCAGCTCCTATATTGTGTTTCATTTGGATTGTTTTTTCTTTTAAACTTTAACCAGTCAATATGTGTCCATTGTACATAAATATTTTACCAAAGATTACACATCTATAGTAGATTTTATCTATTTTTATTTTTGTTTGATGTTTTACCAAAAATGAAAAACATGAAAAGGGAGCAAGGCCACGACTTGGTCCAGTCCATCGACGCAAAAGGCCCACGAGACAACTTTCAACCCAGCAACAAGTTTTTTAAATTTTCATCATGAATTTTCAAGTTTTTTGAATTAAATTTAGATCATTTCACCCATTTCTTTCCCTCTTGCACTTTTACCTTAGAGCCATTTCATCTCTTATATTTCTTTTTTATCATCCTCTTCCCCAAACCGCGCGACGACTAGATCTCAGGTTGACCCTTTGTCGCTGACCAAGAACATATAGGACACGGATAGAAAAAGCAGGCAAAGAAAAAGTGATAGAAATTTTGTTTATTTATTATTAGGTATAGATACGAAGCAAGAAGAAAACCAACAACAACGGGTCATATGCCATGCCATCGCCAAGCTTAAAAAGAGGAGGCACGTACTACACGTGAGGCCCACTCTACTAAGGAGAGAGACAACCCGTGTGTATTTTACCTTAAACTACGTGAAAACATGTAAATCAATTAAAAACATATATTCTGGTTGTTAAAAAATAAACTTGGCAAATCTATAGTTCATACAAATATAATCGCACAAAAATGTGCAAACTTACTTTTGAGAAATTGATACAAAATTTAAAAAATCAGGTATATATGCACTACAAAAGACTAAATTCCTAGAATTCCGTCTTCTAGTGCATATATACACCTCAAATTTGTGATTTTCGTATGCATTTTTCTAGTTTAACTTTGCATCCTAACCTTTTTATATGAGTACATATTTGTATGAATTATGGAGGTGTCAAGTTTTTTTTTCTTTTAGAAAATGAGCTACTGAAATACGTTTTTGAAATAGTTTTCATATTTCCACCTAATTTGTAGTTTCTACTGGTTATTTTGCCTTCCCGTTCATGGATCGCTAGAATTGGCCATGTTTCACTTGTCACATTTCAGTATATATATACACATTTCTGTATATTATTTTATCATCATCTTATGATTTTGGCCCATGCAACACTGTCCCGCTCATGCATGCACGATTGTGCTCGTCGTCGATTATTATCTTGCACCGCGGTGTGTAATAATTCCCATAGCTTCAAATTAACTCTACGCACCAGATTAAGGATATGTTTAGTAGAGCTTTAGTTCCTCTACAAAAACAAATTTGACTTTGGCTCCTTTGGAAAAGCCATAAATCTTGGCACCACACCCACTAATATAAAGCAGCTCTGGCTTCTCTATAACTTCACTTCTTCTCCGCTCTGGCCTGTTTGGTAAGCTCCTACTACATGAGTCGGAATCTAAACCTCTCCTTGAGGCATGCCAAACGGGCTCTAATAAGCATTGGATGCAAGAGAGCTTTGCCTTTTTTTTTTCTCAACCAGCAGATCATGCCATACTTTTTGCATCATCATATCCATTATTACAGATATATAATGCTGGATTTGTCCCCATAGTAGTACCATCCATACTTCATTTGATTTGACCGGGTTGGTGGCATCCATCAGGGCTTTTTTGTTTGGTTGTTGAAGCGTGGATGCGCAACAGTTTAACTTTCTAGCAACTAATTTTTGTAAAAGTGGCCAGCTTTATTGATTAAAGATGGTTACCTTATTACTCTGTCCGTCTAAAAAAAATGCAATTCTCACTTCTTGAAAAGTCAAATGATTTTAACTTCGATCAAAATTGCACAAAAGAGTACTAGAAATTGTAATATAAAATAACTATCAATAGATTGATGACGGAATATATTTTTGTAATACATTGTTTTGGGACATAAATATTAATACTCATTACTATAAAATTGGTCAAGCTTGATTCAATTTGACTGACACGATTCCCATAGTTGCGTTCTTTTTGGGACGAAGGCAATATCAGATAACAGTTCAAAATTAAAGGTAGGGAACTCATCGTCTCAGATAGAAAGTTTATTTGCATAGCTCACTGCATATATATGGCACTGCTAGAGTGTGAGCGTGCAAAATTTAGAATTTCCTTGCGCTAACCTCCTTAGTCCTAGCAATTCTTCTTCCCCGACTGCTAGAGAGAGAGAGAGAGAGAGAGAGAGAGAGAGAGGCATGCCTCATGCGTATCCGTCGCTACCACAGGATCCGCCGGAGGAGACAAGCAATGTTGTCTTGCGTCATACACTCCAGCTGTCGTTCATTACCGTAGCATGGCATGGCCTACGGTGCCAGCCATTCCAGTGTTGCTGGTATGTAGATGGTTCATCATCAGTCTGGGCGTCGTACATGAGTTGGTAGTTGCCCTCATGTCATTGATCACAATGTTGTCTTGTTGCCATGGGGAGGCTTTGGCCACTATCCCTTGCGTTGGGGTCATGGCCCTTGTTGTGGCCTAGTTCGCCTCTAAGTCAAGGCCTTCGTCGCGGCTTCCATCCCATAGTGGGTGGAAACGTACGTAGGTGTCGTCGACCCGTATGTGGGTGGTGGTTTACCGTACCGGCCGATACTGCTTGGGGTGGTGTTGTCTTTCCCTTGCTTTGCAGGTCTTGGTCCCCTTTCCGCCACTTCCTAGAGGTCATGGTGATAGAGGTCGCAAGTTGTTTCCTTGGTAAGCGGCTAAGGCAAATGGAGAAGTCGTGACAAGCCTTTTCGTTGGTTCTTAGCTTAGCTTTCGTAGTATAATTGGGGCTCGGTCTATCGGGACTACTGACTGGCCTAAGCGGCCTACCGACTAATCCAAGCCTTGAGGTACTCGGGGTATTAGAACCTCGACGTTTCCACTCCGGTCAGTGTTCCTCTCTAACGCCGCTTACATCTCCTCTTCAGTCGATGCCCCATTCACCACTAACGTCTCCCCTCTGATCCGCCCTAATGTAGATGTGCCTCCCTCCCACCACATTGAACCTCCACCACCGCTTCTTTTCTAGCCAGTGTCCCTTTGGGTTGCTACGCATCACCTTGGTTCGGCACTCCTCCATCACTGTTGACATCTCTTCTTCGGTCGATGGCCCTACCTCCTCCACCGCCCTCTCGTTTGTCGTCATCCTCCTGTCTTGAGGCTGCTGCCGACAAGCTCTCCTTCGTCTTCAACACCAAGATCAACGAGATCCGGCAAGGAAGCCGACATGGGAATCAGAGAAAGAAAAGCCACTTACCTAATGATTAGCACTTTTTTGCTCGTCCATTTCTAATTATTGATTGTTGTGGGAAGCTAGTGAAAAACGGGCTCTTCTATAAGTTATTAAGCCGTTCCAATTTTCCAAACAGAGCCTCCTCTATACTGAGTTGTTTGGATTAGCTAGGTAGACCTTTTATTAGCCGATAACTGCAACTAGTTTAGTCAATTCGAGACCAGGATGCTTGTGGAACTTTTATTACCCATGAATGACTGAAGATAAAAAGGCCAGGACGCTTGTTGAAGATGTGTTAGTACATGTGTGTACGTGTTCATGGGGGCGTGGACTGGAACAGGACGCCAAGGACGACGGTAAGGACTAGGAAAAACGGGAGGAATATGGGTTACCATGCAGGGGATTGGAGGCCTTCTGCAGTGCTGCTGCTGCTGATGACGCGACGGCCGGATGCAGACGCGACAATGCCTCGGTGCTACGTTGTCGAGCAGCGACTGCCTCCTCTCCAGACTCCTGCAGTAATTTAAACCAAAAACGCTGCAAACCTGCACAGAGCACAACACAACCATCGCCGACTGCCTTTTTGTTATTTCTTCTTTTTGTGAATTCGTGCCCAAATGTGCACACCACCAGGAAAAAGAACATTTTATTTTTGCATGTGCATACAACAATATATAAAAGAAAAGGAAAAGAGAGACCCACGTTCTACGTTGACAAAAAAAAAAGATTGTTGCATGTGTTTTTATTTTTGTTCGACCGTACGAGGAGCTGACTCTCACGTTGCCCAAAGAAGAGATCCCTCCAAAAAATATTATTCTGCCTTTCCAACGTTTCAACGCATTTTCCTTCTACTAGTATGTTTTTATATACTTATTTATCTATCTACTTATTAAAGTCAAGTAATAAGTACCACTTGGGAAAGAGAAAGAGAAATGAGAAAGAGAGAGAGAAGCTCAGCCGCAGCGTGGCGACGAGAGAGAGGGAGAGGCTGACGAGGTGGTCCCGTGCAGGCCCCTTGACCAATCGGCGATCGACAGCAACCTGGCCCCAAACCACACTCCCCTCTCGCGCCGTCGTCTCCTCTCCTCCTCCACCACCGATCGATAGGCCGTGCCGGATCCCTCTCCTCCTCTCCCCGTCCTCCTCACATCCCACCACCTCTTTAAAGCTAGTACCTAGCTACCTGCCTGCCTGCCTCGCCTCACATCGCCGGCGGCCGCCGTCGTCGCCGCATCGATTGGAGGAGAAAGCAAGAAACGAAGCAGCGCGGCGCCCGGCCAGCAGATCGGAGCAAGCAGGCTACGATGGGGCGCGGCAAGGTGCAGCTGAAGCGGATAGAGAACAAGATAAACCGGCAGGTGACCTTCTCCAAGCGCCGGAACGGGCTGCTCAAGAAGGCGCACGAGATCTCCGTCCTCTGCGACGCCGAGGTCGCCGTCATCGTCTTCTCCCCCAAGGGCAAGCTCTATGAGTACGCCACAGACTCACGGTACGAGCACGGCCATCCCTTTCGTTCTTGCTTGTTGCTCGCATCCTGCCCTGCCCTGCTGTATGGTACGGTCGATTTCCAATCCTCATCCTTCCGGTCCGGACTGCGCGTGTTCATCCCGAGTTCCCAGCTTCCCATTTTTCCATATATATGTTCTTGTCTTCAATTATACATGTCTCTCTGCCTGTCAGTATTTATGGTCCATTCGTTCGTCATCTCAGTTTCATCTTCTGTGCTGTGTGCTCGTGCTGCTGGTGATGATGTGTGTATGCCATGCCACCAACCTGTGCTAGCTGTGGTGTGGTCTCCTCGTTGCCTTTTTTGGCTCGCAGCCGCCGATTCCCGAAAGCCCCCGCCGCTCTTGCCGTTTTTGGCCACCATGGCCTGCCTGCTGTCTGGTCCATGCCTGCCTCACCAATTTCATCTTTCGCCAGTTTATTGACACCCCAGAGCCTGCTGCTCTATTTGCTTCCTTCCTTCCTTTCCATTCTTTATTTCCCTAATAGTGCTACAGCCGATCATTTCATGCTGCCTGCGTCGATCTGCTTGCTTGTTTCGGGAAATCTCGCCATTAATTCCACATCTGTTGTTGCCACCTCGCGTGCCTCTGCGCCATGCGCTTTTTGTTGCTTTCTTGCTGTTGCTCCCTGCTGCAACAGAAGTTGCAGATGCATCCTTTTTGGGGATTGGTGACTCCACTCGTTTCGTTTTCATTCCTTGTATACATATAAATAAACTTTTCCTGATGCAGGGTTCTTCTATCGGATTGTTAGATTGATTACATCACGCAAATCAGATCTTGCTTCCTCTTCGTAATTCTTATCCCTTTCTGTTTGTTCATCTCGTTCCCGTCGCCCGATTTGTACTTGCCATGGGTATTTTACTCCGGGATTCCGAAAATCTTGCTTAATTTAATTTGGGCCTCTTCGATTTCCGATCCGCCGTATAATTAATTAACCGTCACTAATCACATGCACCCATTTTTTTCTATAAACAAAAAAAAAAGTACCACATGTTACGAGGAGTTCGTCCCCAATCACGCATGCATGTAATCATGTGTTTCTTGAAGAATCTTCCTTCCTTCTCTTTTATTCTCTCTTATTAATTGATTTTCTGCATAGAAACACGTACGAGCTGTTGCAGGCTGGCGTAATTGCTCTTCACTTGCTGCTGGCTCAAAACTACTGCAAATAATGACCCCACAAGAACACATGATCGAAGAGGAATATAGATCTGGCTCTTCCTTATCTGGTTCTTCATTCTCTTTCACTTTTATCTGTTGGTCTTCCATATATGACCATGAAAAATGCGATTTTTTCCATCTGATGTGTGAAAAAATCGGTTCATTTTCTTCGAGATGTGCCCGTGATTTCTGATCCTCCGTTGACTAGTATATATGGTTAAACCGCGGTGTGCCAAGTAAATAGGTTCAGCAAATCTTGCTGTCTGCATCAGATTTTCACCCAAAAGTAATGTGTTTCTTACTCCTATGTTACAACACTATTCGAGTTGTACTAGAAACACTATGTGCATCTTATCTGGATGTGTATCCTCCGGTTTTTGGGTGGTGTGTTGTACTCTAAAAATCTAAAAATATAGTAAAGTTTGTGAGGTACTGAGTTCTACTCAATTTTCTGGCTTTTATAGCATTTCTATGACGATCTGTGTAACCCAAAAATCGTTACATGCTGCCAAGGGTAAAAATGCAATAGTGCTTCACTGCTTCATCGTCTACATCATTATAGGCTTAGCATGCGCTTCTATTAGTAAAGTTGTATGGACGTGTTACATATTCATGGAGGTAACTGCTATTTGTGTAATTGAGCAGCAGATCTGCCTTCTTAGATTTGACATCAAAACTACAGCTAGTAGTTTGAGTAACACAGCTAGTGGTATATTCATGAAGCTTTTGTTTGACTCAGTTTTGTTGATGCTGAGTAGAACTGGTTGGGAACTCAGTTAACCATTTAACTCCCATGTACATGATATCTGCATATATAGGAGTTTGCATTCTACATTCTTCTTCTTTTGACACTTTATCATGTCATTCAACTACTACTAAAATAAATGCCTTGCAGTCAGCACTTATTGATCTTGTCTTGGCTCAGATGGAATGCATCATTACTTGCCTTACTGTACTGGGAAAACCAATATCACATGTACTTTGTGTTTCTTCAAGCATTCAACATCCATACATACCTAATATCCCTAATATCCCTGACCTCTTAACGATAGTACATCCAATGTTCGTAATTACTGATTAGTGTTCTTAACATAAGATGTTATGCTGGTTGCAAAGTAAACTAGGTCTGTACTGCTACTGTTTAAATAAACAATGAAAATCTTGTAAACCCAAATGGTACTTTCAGATCTGAAATTATTAAGATAAGATGAAAGTAAATGGCAATTAATTTGAGGCATAGTTTTTTTGCAATTTCCATTTTAGCTTGTTTTTTATTTTGAAGATACTAGATGTTGGCTTACTTGTTGGATGTAAGCATGCATCATGGTTGCTTTACAAAGTTTTGGTGATGCTGAGTACATACATTTCTCTGTTGAATGCAAGAGAGGTTATGCTATAGTACTTGCATGTTAGTGCTTTCTTGCATGATTGCTTTTCCAAAAAGGAATGTGCCCTCAAATTTCTTACCCCTTTGCAATGATATCTGGTTTAATGCATAAACAGTCACTTGATTATTTCAAGGACTTCCAGGAAATGATTTGACATTCTTTCTTCCTTTTTTCAGCATGGACAAAATTCTTGAACGTTATGAGCGATATTCCTATGCTGAAAAGGCTCTTATTTCAGCTGAATCTGAAAGTGAGGTAAGATCACAGGTTCTGAAATTTGAGATGCACCTTACACTGTTTCATGTGCCAAGCCGCCAATGCTTCATTATTTTCCTACACTTTGTATGAGTAAGATCGCTTGCATATACCAATATTTATGTAAATTTTCTTTTGTGTTTCTTTGAACAAAATAATAATCTTCATTCAAAACAGTTTAACCTAATAAAGGGTTGTAGGATACTAGGACAGCCTTATATTTTATGTTAAATACCATCAACAGGGCCTTTGAGCGTTCACATATATGTAAGAGGATATGCTTAATTACCTGGACTCATCTTATGATCAAAATAGCATATGCAACTATGAGCAACTAGTTGTGGTTATGTTATACCTTTTTTCAAAATTACAAAACCACGTGGTGGGTGGATCCCAAGTTTTGGAAAGTGTACATGATACCACAACATCATTACATTCTGTCCATTGTTTGAAGTCTTGACACCTGAGAGAACCATACCTCATTTGAATGTTAACATTCAAATAATATTAAATGCATTTCCTGTGTTTTTTTATCGATTTCTTTACTAAGTTATTCATTGACTGCCTGTAGCTGCAGCATATGCCAAACTTGTGTTGTTGTATCTATAAACTTACTACAGAGTGATAAATATGTCTTACAGTCATAGCACAAAAGAAGGGACTTGTTACTTGGGAGGTGGGACTTTCTTTTTTGTGGCCTTTGAACTCAAATGTGCCTGTGTGTGTCTATGTGGGCATAACTTAAAATTTTCTACATTATTTAATCATCAATGTTGTATATTTGGATAAATACTAGTGCTGTAATTTTAAATGTACAGTCATCAAACTTTGAAGTTAAATGTGTTCCACCTTCAGTGATAACTATAACTATTTACAAGACTGCTAATTGAGGCCATGCCTCTAAAAATAATAGGCTAATGGCTCTATTTATGGTGTATGTTTTATATATTTTTTTGCAACTATGTTTTTATATAATTTGATGGAAAAATGCAGAAATAAATAAAAATTGTCTTGTTTTAGCATGCTCAAGCAAGTCAAAACATTGCAAGGAATGCTAGTACTATGTTTCATCAGAGTTCAACATTGTGTCACTAATCTTCCTGGCCTATCCAAAGGGGTACAAAGTTGCAAAAATTATAACCCTATTACTATGATCATGCTATGTTTTCTGAGTTGCTATTGCTCTCTCTCTGTTTTTGTTTTTTTGAAAGGAAACAGGAGGGGCAAGCCCTTATTGTAATTAATATTGCTTAAAAGGAGTAAAATAAAGTCTTAAAGAGCCACAAGGGAGGGGCTCAAGAGACAAAGAAAGAAATGAAGAAGATAAGCCTACTGAGAGATTAAGCTAGATTGTTTTACCATTGATTAATGAAGGGGAATTAGCTCTTTTTTGCGCGGTAAAGAAGCAAAGCAAACTCCTGAGCCAAGGATGGCTGCACCTGATTGAAAATTAAATTATTCATGATCGTTCTCAAATTGTCCAGCACATAATGAGGATGACTTCCATTGCTCAATATATTAATTTTTGGTTCTTTATCTCTTCCTCTTATTCCAAAATAAAAGGGAATATCATGTTACAGATTTTCAGTCTAAAATATTTTGAAAAGTGTCTATCTTATATTACCTTGATATATATTCCCCATTTTTAAAAGAGCATATATATGTTCATCAAATTTGAACTAATTACAAAGACACATTTATCAGTCTCTTTTCCTTATTTTCTCAATGTTGATCCATAGGTCTTGTTGCATATATAGGTGGAAATATTAACTTGAACTTTCTTGCAGCATAGGAGTGCATGTTATATTAATTTTGTCCAATGTAAATTTACATTGGAGAAGAGGAGCCTAATGATATGCCCTGCATTTCATCCAGACTGATCTTTGCTTATGCTTAACTAAGAAGAAATTAGTGTATTTTGATCATCATTGGGTTGTCTCGCTATCTAAGTCTGAAACAATGATACGATCTGAATTTTATGTCTGGCTTTAATTTGTCTAGTTGCTTGTGATACTATCAGAAAAGGCTCCTCATTTCCCTTCTCATTTACAATGTCAATATGATTCCCCTTTATTAAAAAGATCATCATATATATTCTTTAAACTAGTTATTATGTGATTTTCTTTACTTTAGTCCGCATCAACAAATCCTGGAATTACTGTTGCTTTTGGCAATACTGTGATGACATTTTTTGTCTTAACAAAAAATAGGATGATTATGTTTATAGATGATAGTTATTCTGTTGATGACCCTTATTTGGACTGAAATGTCCATTCTGTTTTTATTTCTCATTTTGTCTCATGTGCTTCTGCTGTAGAAACATTCTTTTTATGAGTAAAAATATAATTATTAATTTTGCACATACTGTTCATATCTGCTCTTCTTGTACTGCAAATATAATCATATGAAAATTCCTATTATGTCTGCTCATGAGAAAGCAAGTGCTAATGTGTTTCAATGTATTGCACCAATATTAAGATAAACATATGGTAAATCTGAATTCATGAAAGCACTGTCTACCTGTCAGCTGTTGTTTTTAATTTTCAAAACTTATATTCAGTGACTGCAGTGGCAAAACTTATGTTCATTAAAAAAGACTTAACTAGCATACATGTTTGTTTCTCATGTTTAGGTGATCCAATTATCTGCTACTTCCTAAAGCAGTTCTAACAGAATTTATTTTACTATTCAGGGAAACTGGTGCCACGAATACAGGAAACTGAAGGCCAAAATTGAGACCATACAAAAATGCCACAAGTAATAACTTTGTTGGTGATTTGGATTTTGAATAATTTGGAAGTAGTATCATCCTGTTACTGTACTTCTTCTAAAGAAACCATTTTGTGTACTGTGCATATGGGTGGTGCAAGTAAAATAATCTGTATGCCTTGCAGGCACCTGATGGGAGAGGATCTCGAGTCTTTGAATCCCAAAGAGCTCCAACAACTAGAGCAACAGCTGGAGAGCTCACTGAAGCACATCAGATCAAGAAAGGTAGCAACAGTAGTTTTTCTTAATTTTTAACCTGGAATCTCTTCTTCTGTTTACTGTATAGCCAATGTTTGTGTCACTGTTCTAAATGATTTGCTGCTGTAAAATTGGTTATGTATTGACTACTGACAACCTGATCCATGCATGTTTGGATGTTGTGCAGAGCCACCTTATGGCCGAGTCTATTTCTGAGCTACAGAAGAAGGTAATAATTAAAGCTGAAAAACTTACATGGCAGTTGCACACAGGCTTACAAAACAAAACAACACTAGAGTGGCCATTTATCTGCTGATGATTTTTTTATTTCAAATGCTTTGCAAACAGCCATCACAATAAATTGCTCGCAGAATTGACTGTTGGTACTGTTGTGGTGTGCAGGAGAGGTCACTTCAGGAGGAGAACAAGGCTCTACAGAAGGAAGT
The DNA here is from genome assembly GCA_018135685.1 of Themeda triandra. Taxonomy (NCBI): domain Eukaryota; kingdom Viridiplantae; phylum Streptophyta; class Magnoliopsida; order Poales; family Poaceae; genus Themeda; species Themeda triandra. Next base: position 408,750 of record JAENPR010000266.1, read on the forward strand.
AAGCTGCCAGATACTACACCATTTGCATTGTCAAGAGAAGGGTCTTGATGTGTCTCCTCTTTTGTGTAGCTTGCGGAGAGGCAGAAGGCGGCCGCCAGCAGGCAGCAGCAGCAGCAAGCAACAACAACAGCAGGTGCAGTGGGACCAGCAGACACAGGCTCAGGCACAGACAAGCTCATCATCATCCTCTTTCATGATGAGGCAGGATCAGCAGGGACTACCGCCTCCACAAAACATCTGGTGCACGCACTTTTATGCTTACTTCTACTAGTCCTTACCTCAATTGGTCGATGCCATCTCATACCCGGCGTTATATGCATGCATCAGTTTCCCGCCATTGACGATCGGAGAGAGAGGCGAAGAGGTAGCTGCGGCAGCGGCGCAGCAGCAGCCACCGCCGGGGCAGGCACAGCAGCAAGCGCAGCTCCGCGTCGCCGGTCTGCCGCCATGGATGCTGAGCCATCTCAATGCATAAGGAGAGGGCGATAGCGCATCGACCTCTCGTCATGAACCATGACGAACGAGTACCATATGGTTGTCGTGCCTGTCGTTCCCTTCGATTGCGAGCAATGGCGTGCATCTGCAAGCGTGATTGCTCACCATTGATTGAAACCCTAGCGTAAGTTCATGGCAGCAACAATTTAAGCTAAACTATTGTTATGTTTGCAAGAAAGGGTAACGCGCTGTGTGTAATCTTGAGTCCAGCTAGCATGTGTACGTACCAACTGAGATGCATGCATGCGTATATCAGCATATGCTTATTACTGGTCAGTTACCCTTGAATGTCTAGTGCTTTTGGTGAGAGGGTGCAGTTTACTTTCAAACATGGTTTGTGACTTTGTGTAAATAGTATTAATCATCTGGACTTCTAGTAAGTAAATTAATTATTAATGGGAGGATGAATAAAGCATTGTGTTGCTGCTGATACATGGTATATGCATGTGACCATGAGGCATGATCCTCATTTTTTATATAAAATAGATAGATACATATGATGAGGTTTTGGATAAGCACATGATTTATAGTAAAACAAATATACTTATATTGGCCTGGGGATTTATTTATTGGTAGATGGTGTCATGCATATGTAGATGTTTAGATACCTGGAAATTTTTGGCATGTTCATGACTAGATGTCGGATGGTAGGGAGCTTGCTTTGCATGGCATACAAGTAGTATGATCCATGTTACTGTGCATATGATGTGACACTACTACACTAGCAATGTCTGTACCATCGATAGGTTCGTTCCTTTCTCCTTTAGGTTGCTACCACACATAGGAGTAGTTGCATGTGTAACGTGTTGTCTCTGCAAAGGGAAAGCTGGCATGATGACATGATGTGCTCTCCGTGTTAGGTTTCAGTTTTTCATATCAAGCCGGTGACAACCACAAAATCAAATTTAGCTGATTGATAATACTAAACTGAGAAAATGCTTTTTTTGCTTCTTAAAAATAGAGGGTTTGTTTTTCTATTTTAAAGTGCCACTTTCTGTTGTTCTCTTAGACACACTTCCAGCGTACATAACTACCCTAGATGATGTAAAACAGAGTTAAATTTTAGTTCCTGCATCCACTAATATTAGGCATATGTTAATTTAAAGAATAAAAAATGAAAATGTTGGGCGACTAGCTAGTTAATAAATAATGTTGATTTTCATATTTGAAGGCACACTGGATGATGTTGATTTTCAAGCAGTTAATAAATAATATCTTAAAAAATATTAAAATGAGTTTTTTTTTTAAAATTTTGTTCTTATTCACTGCTATAGATTCCTTTTATCTTCAAGTTAAGTTAAAACTCTTCTACTTCATGTGTCTTTCATTAACTCTCTTTTTCACACTTTTAAAATAAGGACTTTAGATCGTAGAGTACATTTTTTAAACACCAAAATACCATAACCAGTCAATCGATATATGTACCATGTCTACTTAATACAAGTGGCAGGTAACCTCTCTCCGTCCATGCACGGACAATTGCCGGTGCATGCCTTTCACGGACACGGGCGAGTCCAATTACGGCTCCACGGATGTGGCGGCGGTCGGCACCCCCTCGTCTCTTCGTCCAGCATGGGCGCTTGCCGGTGAGCGCTTCCCACCATTGCGGGCGAGTCCGCGGGAGCGGCTCTGCATGGTGTGGCGGCAGCTGACACCCTCCTCTCTCCATCCAGTCGTGGACGTTTGTTGGTGCGCGACTCCCACAGACGCTGGCGAGTCCGATCACGGCTCCGTGTGGTGTGGCGACAGCCAACACCCCCTCCTCTCTCCATCTAGGCGTGGGTGTTTGTTGGTGCATGCCTCCCACCAATGCAAGCAAGTCGGGAGCGGCTCCGCATGGTGTGGCGGTGGCCGACACCCTCCTCTCTTCGTCCAGGTGTGGACGCTTGCTGGTGCACGCCTCCCACTGATGCGGGTGAGTCCGATTACAGCTCTACACGGTGTGGCGACAATTGACACCCCTCAACCCTCCGTGATGCACCTACCTCCGGGACAAGCTCGGGTGAAGACCTTGCTAAGTTGTTTGCTTGGCTGACGATGATTACGCTTTGGTGTAATTCTCCTCGGTTGGAGGTATCGTCAAAGAGCTCTTGTACCTTGGGTGCTAGGGTGTCTGGTGGTGTTGTTTGTGTTAGTGTTGGTGTTGTTTCCTCCTAAAACCTTTTGTAAATAAGCCGTTTTGGACCTTTTTGAATATATTCAGGTGGGGAGTGATCCTTCCCAGTGAAAGTTCAGAAAAAAAAAAAACAAGTGACAGAGAGCTTGAAGTGAGATCTCGGATGGACTGGCTTGCAACAATCGACTTTTTACAGTAGAGTAATCTTAAAGGGCCTTCAAAATAAAACCATCAATTGTCTCCCACACACTACTACACATTCAAGGATCAATGCTGCCTACATCAGTGCCAAAAGCTATGGAATCGGTAGTGATAAGAGTTCTAAAGTTCAAAATCGGCCAGATGATTGAGCCAGCCGAAGATCCGGCACTGAAGGTCCACATCACTATCGGTCGGTATTACCAACCGACAGTGAATGTATCAGTGCCGGTTGGTAACACAAACCGACACTGATCCGATGTTACTAGTACTGGCTTGTGTTACCAACCGCCATGTCGCTCCGAGGACACTGATCCGTGAATGGTGAGACCACCGATATTTGGGGTGACCGATGGATTTTAAATCACTTTGATGCAAGGCCAATCACTCCGAGGACAGTGATGCACCCAGTGCCGGTTCGAACTCTTACATTTGGAACATGGAATGTGGACTCAATCCAAAATCGGCTCCTTCCAATTGATCTGCAGCCATCTTGCGACGGCCGCTGGGAAGAGGCGACTCGACTTCGGGCCTAGGAGCTTGAGCGAATAGAATTTACTCTGTCCGATCAGCATATAAACTCTTGCATAAGAGGAGGTTTGAATCTGTCTTCTTCCAACAACCGAGCTCATCTGATGATGGTGTTTGGAAGAGGATTTGGAAGCTAGATGTTCCACCCAAAGTACGTGTCTTTTGGTGGCGGGTTATAAATGAGTTTTTACCAACAAGGCAAATCTTATTCAGGAGACATGTAGAGCCAATGCAGTTTTGTGAAGTGTGTGTGTGGTGCTCCTGAGGAATCAATCAAACATGTCCTGCTAGATTGCACGGTAGCAAAATTATTTTGGGCCCAGACCAAGATAGCAACGGGGGTGAAATACCTGCTATGAATGAGGCGACCTGGGCAACTGATTTGATGTCAGAGCTGTGCCCGCGTCGGGTTCAAGCAGTAATCATGTGTGGCATGTGGGCTTTGTGGACAATGCGTAACAAGCGACGACATGGTGAATTATCAATGACAATTCAACAAGCAGTGATATGGGCTAAAGATATAGCATATGATTTGTGGCAGTTGGGACATTAGCTAGGCCAACATGGAGGTGAGCGAGTCACCCAAAAATGGACAAAACCGGCCTTAGGATGTCTGAAAATCAACACGGATGCAGCGTTCTCCGATGATAACAAGCAAGGAGCCACATCTAGCGTCATCGGAGATCACGGGGAGCCTTTCGGGCTGCCGGGCCATCCGGGTATAACAAGGGCCGGACGCATGCTCTATGGAGGCAATGGCTTGCGAGATGGCGCTATTTTTAATGCACAGCTAGGTATGCGGTGGGTGGCGATAGAAAGCGGTGCCTTCAGGTGGTTCAGTTATGGAATAAGGTGGAGACTCAACATTCAGTCATCGATCCTATTCTACGGGAGATTGCTGAGCTTAGTAGACTTGCCTTTCAAGAATTTTCTATTTCTTTCGTTAGTAGGAATTGTAATAAGGTAGCACATTCTCTCGCTAAGTATGTATCCGGTTCGCATCGTTCGGAGATGTGGCATGTAACTCTGACGTGTGTGTATGACCTGATTATGGTTGAGGCTTCGGCCAGCTGATAATGAAAGGCAAGCAAGTCACAAAAAAAACGCCATGTCGCTGTTATCAGTGTCGGTGATCAGTGCCGGCTTGCAATACAACTCGGCACTGATATTGTTCACTATAAATACTTTTCTCCCTTCTTTGTCCATAACAGAGCACACACCCAGGGAGGGCTTGCGATTTGCTCCTATCCTCCATTGTTGCGGTTGCTCGATTCCGTGAAAAACATAGGAGTTTGAGCAATGGGCATGATCTTCTTGCATTAAGGTATGAAGCAACTAACAATGCATGAACTCCATTTGATTTTGTTGCTTAATTTCCATGGCTACATTGATTCATGGTGATTATGGATTGTGTTTGCCAATGTAGCTAGGGAGGGCTCGTGATTTGCTCCAGTCCTCCATTGTTGTGGTCGCTCTTGCTTGTGAAACTCTTGGATTTTGAGCAATGGGCATGATGATCTTCTTACTTTAAGGTTAGTACACATAGCAACTAACAATGCATGAACTCCATTGATTTTGTTGCTAATTACCATTGCTATGATGGCTACATTGCTTTGTATGGTGATTATGGATTGTTGTTTCTCCATTATAGGCAAGACAATCACTCTCCGGTTAGATTTTGAGGAAGACGTCTAAACAAAGTCCCATGAAACGTTTTTCCTTGAGGTCGGTTTGTATGGACAAATATATATGTTTTTTACAATCTTGATTGATGACCAAAACTAGTTTGTATGTGGATCGATGTCTCAATGTTATTTTAGTACATGCATGGATCGAGTGTGGATGTACGGTGTGCCCCGATCGGACGACCATTACATGGATGGCATCCATGTGCAGATTGCGAGAATGGATTGGCATGGTCAACTGTTAAGCACATACAGTCGCACTTGATTCGCGGAGGTTTCATGACAAACTATACGATTTGGACTAAGCATGGGGAGGTTGATCGTCACAATGTGCCGCCAGAAAACATTGATGATGTGCCCAGCCAGACGTAGCCCTGGAAGCGTTTGTTAGGAACGAGAAAATCGTTAATGACGTGTGGATGAATACGTTAGCTGATGACACAGTTCACGACGATGGGCTTTCTCAGATGCTAGATGATGCAGTTCACAGATTTCTCAGTGACAAACAGAAGAGGAAGCTAGAGGTCATGAAAAAATATGCTAAAAACACGACTGCATGAACACTGTGAGCTGAGCAAACTGGAAGCCAACATCATGTTGTTAGAGTACAAATCCTCTAATGGGGTGAGCGATCAAGGGTTCAATGACTTGCTATATATAATAAGAAAATTCCTCCCGGCGAAAAACGAGTTGGCAGAGAATACATACCTGGCCAAGAAAATGGTCTGCCCCATCGGTCTAGAGCTTGAAAAAATCCACGCATGTTACAGCAATTGCATATTGTACCGTGGAAAGGAAAATGAAAACTTGGATAAGTGTCCCGTGTGCAAAACTGCACGGTACAAAGATGGGCCATCAACTAAGGGTAGCAAGACTAGAGGAGGACCCAGAAAGGTCATTTGGTATTTCCCTATAGCTCCACGGATACGTAGGATGTTTGCATGTGAAAAGTCCGCCAAGCTGTTGCATTGGCATGGCGAAGAGCGCAAGAAGGATGCAATGTCGAGGCACCCCGCAGATGGAAAGGACTGGAGGACGGTCAATACTATGTGCTATGACAAAGTCGGTGGAAATGTAAGGCACCTCTGGTTCGGTTTGAGCACAGATGGGATGAATCCTTCTGACTAGATTAGAAGTAAACATAGCACCTGGCTAGTGACGCTTGTTATATACAACCTTCCTCCGTGGCTGTGTATGAAGCATCGTACATCCAAATGCCATTGCTAATCTAAGGGCCAAGGCAGCCTGGGAATGATATCGATACGTTCATGCAACCAGTGATCGATGAACTAGTAGAGATCTTTGACAAAGGTGTTCCGGATGTCTGGGACGAGTACAAAAAGGAACACATAACGATCAAGTGCGTACTTATCGCTACAATGACCGACCTTCCAGGGAGAGGTAACTTGTCAGGAGAGAAGATAAAAGGGTACTTTGGGTGTGTCGAGTACTTTGGGTACAACCCGACAGTGTTCTTTTCAATAACACTGCCGGTTCTAGTAGCCACCCGACAATGTTATTTTAAAGAACACTGCGGTTGCTATCTTGAACCGGCAGTGATGGATGTGTAGAACACTGCCTGGTGATTATACGACCCGGTAGTGTTCTTTGCCCCCCACATCAGTGCCGACATGGTAGTGCCGGTTCATAATCCGGCAGTGTTAGAGGGTCTGAACCGGCACTAATCCTTCAATTTGGGGTAGTGACACTTCTTAGTCTAAAATGACATAATTTTTCTATCAAGAAATTATATGTGCAATTATAGTTATACTATCAATATAGATGTGTCAAATATTTTAATTACCAAATATATGTAAAGTATTCCCTCTGTTCACCAAAGAAAGCAACTATAGGGTCTGTGCAAATCAAACTATTTTAATTTTGACTGAGTTTATAGCAATATTTATATCTCCAGCTATGATATTGATAACTCCAACTAGTATATCATATAGTGAATAACATTGATGCCATACAGTGCTTAGAATTAAACTACCAATACCAGTATGACATATATTTTTTGTCAAATATATAAACTTATTTAATATGACAAATTACGAACTTTGTTATTATCACTACCAAAATAGTGAAATTCCTTTAGTGTTTTTAAGTAGTAATAGTAAAACACTACCACTAGTCATAGCACATAGGAATCCTCACTATAAGGCATTTTGTAGGAAAAGTGTATACTAAATTTTAAATGCTAAAACACTAGGAGAAGCTCACATCACAAGGAGAAGTTTAAGATTTTGGTTGTGCTATGTGGTTTGTTGTGGAACATTTTTTCCTTGTTCCGTAAGCTATTAAAATAAATATTGACTAAGGCCATCTCTTTTTTTTTTTTTTTTTTTTTTTTTTTTTTTTTTTTTTTTTGTCTTGAAGCGACCCAACCAAAATAGAGACACAAATGCAAGAACAGGGATATACGTTCCAGTTTGTGCTATCAATAACTAAAGAGTAAAGATCTTGCTATAACACGCGAAGCCTAATAATGATTTTATAGCTAAACTAGTGTATTTTTTCGAATATGAAAGGGAGAAAGAAAGAGATATAAATGAGAGCTTAGCTCTAATGCAAGCTTTGACTAGTCACAAGAGGCTATAAGGTGGTGAGTCCAAATAAGAAATAGATACATGTGGAATATGAGTAAAAGCAGCATCTTTTATAGAAAAATTGAAAGCAACTATTGCATAGTGTGTCTTATAATTCGGCTTATAGCATCTACAACAGTTCCTCCATAACACCTTTCATCCCCATAAACATGTGATATTTGAGGAGATGATCTTATTTCATTGCTCTAACAACGCCCTAATAGCTCTCTCCTTTTTGTGGCCACTAAAAACCTGCCATGAATCTTCCCTCAAATAAATAGAGAGTCGCACCTCCCCAATAGACTTAAACCCGCAGTCCCGAACCAAGTACCGCTTCTTCCTCCTGTGCCGCCCGCTGGAAATGTTGAACCTATGGTTGGAGATCTCGAGCCATGCCTTGGTGAGGGTGACCGAAAGGGGACGCATTTGGGAATTGGGATGGAATTTTTCGTTTCGGTGGCATCCCATCCAAGCCATTGATCCCCACCAAGCATGATCGGAGATGGCCTCCGACATTCTATCCAAGCCACCCCCACAAAGCATGCTCGAAGATGGTCATTGATGGCCCCGAGGTTGCGGATCGAAACCCGAGCTCATGTTGCTCATGCCAACTAGTGTGCCACTTCTAGCATGGGAATGGTGTTGTCTTACAGAAGGAGAGAGGGCAGTGATTGTGTGGCCTCCCCGAGCTAGAGCAGGGCGAGACGGCTCCAATGCGGTCGGTGCTTGGGACAGTGACGAGTCTGATGTGGATGGGCCAACGCAACATGGGTCCAGAACGAGATGAAAGCAATAATAGGCAAGGAAAAGAAGGAAAGATAAAATAAATAAATTTTAATGACACATAAGCCCCATGTATTGGGAAGATTTATTAGTGACCTTAATAATCCCAAAAGTAGTATTGGACCATCCTAATTGGCACTTTATTCGGCAGTTTTATTGGGAGCTAGTGGAGCTCTTATAGCCAAACACTTAGCTTCATTATTAGGCTGCTATGGGAACCTAATTGGGTAAAGAAAAAATTGCCATAGCAAAATGTATGTTGATTGAGTTTTTCTGCCATGAGTTCACTTTTTCTAAGTTCGATCAAGTTTATATAAAAATACATGAGCATCTGTTGTAATATCGAATAAATCCACATATTTCATGGCATATCTCATAAAAATAATTTAAAATTTTAGATGTTGTTGGTGTATTCTTTTGACTAAATTGCACGTGGGGTACCTAAACTATCGGCCACTTTCCATGTAGTACTCGAACTATCAAACCGACTATCTGGGTATCTGATCTTTCATTGATGCACACCAAAGGTCCAAAATCTGCCACGTTAGCGCCAATTTTTCAAAAAACACCCTGTCTTCTTTTTCTTTCTCGCAAGTAGCTCCTGTCAAGGCTCCGGCACTGGTTGTTCGCGCCGGGTCGGGCTCCGGCTGGGAGTCGTCCTCCGCCATAGGAAGGCGCCGAACGCGGTGCCGTCGCAATGGCCGGGCCTAGCATCAGCCAGAGACGTCTCGGTATCGACGGCGGCGTGAGGTGGAGCAAGGCGACGCCGACGGCAAACTGAGGAAGAAGGAGAAGACGGACTTGGCCGTGCGGCCGCGGGTGCCGGGGCAGAGCTCGCCTGCGCGCCGCCGCGGTGGTCGGGAGGAGCTCGCCCGCACGCCGTCGCGGTGTCTGGGCGGAGCTCGCCCGCGCACTGGCGCGGTGACCGGGTGGAGCTCTCCCGCGCGCCCGTGGTGAGCCGGCATGAGCTTGGCGTTGGTGAGTCAGCGGCGGCTCACGGTGTGAGCTTGGCGTTGGTTACAGGGAAGAAGAGAAAAAAAGGAGTTATAAGTAAGAAAGGAAAAAAGATAGGGTGTTTTTTGCAAAATTGGCATTGACATGACAAATTTTTGATCTTTGGTGTACATCGGCGATAGATTAGGTACCCAAATAGTCAGTTTGATAGTTCGGGTACCTACATGGGAAGTGACCGATAGTTAATAATTTGGATTTCGATGAAATAAAACATGTGATAGAAAATAGACAGAGTAATAAATAAATAAATAAATTATATGTAAAATTGCGCGCTTACTGGCCAGACGCGCACCAGCCAATGAAGATGGACCTCGTCTCGTATATACAGAGCCCACAACCCACCACCTGGCGATGGCCGCAGGCGTACCAGGGTGCGAAGCTGGGCTACAAGCGAGAAGCGAGCACGGGCCGTTGCACGTGAGGCTAACTTAGGCACAGGCGCTTCCGGCTTTGCCAATTATGCTTAGGCCACAAGCCCACAAGTTTTTTTTTTTAATAACTACAAGCCTAGAAGTTGGCCCCTCATTGTTTAAACAATTGTTTTGACGTCCCCGTTCACCACTCTACACGGTACCATTTGTGCTGCCTGCATGAGTGGACGACATATGCTTTGCTGTGTCTTCAATATTTGTTGAATGTTTGTTAGCATTAATCTAATTACAAGGCTTTATTGTATTTTCACTTAGAGCTTTCTTACTAGAGTCTCAAGATTTGTATATATCGATAGAGCTGTAATATAATGCACAACATACATCATGTTGTATGTGCATTGTAAAGACGGGACCTAGCGTGCCAAGTGAGGCTGAACTGTGGCATAGTCTTAGCTTTCGGCACGGTTTAAAACACGACATGGCACGAACATGCGGGCCTTGCCGTATTAGAATCTTAGCATGGTGAGTTGTATGCTTTGACCCGCATTTTAAACAGTGATGGGGCCGATATGTAGGAAAATGGGACGTAAGCAAATCTACAACACTAGAACACATTTTTCAAAATATAATTTTTAATCAAGTGCAAATAAACACAACTAGTAAATATATTTTGACGGGTATGCTTGAGCTAGCATGACGTGTCGATGTGTCTTGCATGCCCAAGAGGATAAACCCGAGTAGCACGAAGCACGAGAAGGACATGCCCTGTCCACGGTCCATAGTCCCACCTTGCATTGCATTTAGAGATGTATAACGACCCAGCTGCATTTTTTGAGTTTTTTTTTTCAAAATTAACTTAATGTTATTTATCGTGATCAACTGAATTGTTTCAGACCTATCTTCGAAATGGGCTTAAAGAGCCAAGTTAAAAGTTGAAAATCACTCAAAATCAACTTATTTTATTCTAAACAAAATTAACCAAACCATTTTTAAACCGGGCCTCTTGTCCGGCTCTTGCATTGTCATTGCATTTGCATGGCATGTCTGATTGCATTTGCATGCAGCTCGTTTGACTCTTCTCCGAAAACAGGATAGATATACTAGGCCACACATAACACAAAACAGGGGCACGAGGCAGCCACGGTCAAACCATTCCATGTATAGCTTGAGGCTAAGACTCCGCCAGCTGTCAAGACCGTCAGCAAAGACCAGCCGGATCGGAAGCCACATGCAGCCAATAGCTGAGAATCACAAATCACAAGGGACGTACGTACGGTGCTCTCCCTCCTTGCCGGCGTCGAAGGAAACCCCGTCGTCGTCGATCCGATCCTGCTCTGATTAGAACACAGCAGGTCGTCGTTGACATCGTCATCGTCGTCGTCGAAGAATAGAAGAAGCAGGAGGTGGCCGCAGGTGAGATCGAGCGATCGAGCAGAGGATGTCTTCGCTGCCAGGAGGCTTCCTGTCCGTGCGCGTCCTGCGAGGGATCAACCTTGTCAGCTGCGACGCCAAGGGCAGTGACCCCTACGTCGTGCTCAGCCTCGATGGCCAGGTACTTCTGCAAGACTGCAGCACTCCCTCGAAAACAATCTTCGGAATCCAGACGTGTTGCTACCTGCTAGCTGCTGCTCTGATTCTTGTCTCTGCCTTTTGTGCCTTGTCATCGTCGTCGTCGTTCCATGCATCGATGCAGAGACTGAAGACGAGCGTGATGAAGAAGACGGTGAATCCGGTGTGGAACGAGGATCTCACCTTGGCAGTCATGGACGCGTCAGCACCCATCAAGCTCGTGAGCATCCATCATCTGCATAACTGTTTTTCGCGAGCAACCATCTGCATAACTGTCACTCGATCATTTTCAATTCACCGTCTCGATCGGATTCCTGACAAACCTGCTGACACATACTACAGGAGGTGTTCGACAAGGACACGTTCAGCAAGGACGACAACATGGGGGACGCGGAGTTCGACATCGAGGCGCTGGTGCAGATCATCCAGATGGACCTGGAGGACATCCGCAGCGGCACCGTCGTCCGCACCGTGCGCCCCGGCGGCAGGGACAGCTGCCTCGCCGACGAGAGCCACATCATCTGGGAGAACGGCCACGCCGTGCAGGACGTCCTCCTCAAGCTCAGGAACGTCGCCACCGGCGTCGTCCACCTGCAGCTCAAATGGCTCACCTCCCCATGAACTCGCGTGATATGAGTACAGTACTATACAAAGTTACCATGTTCATCGAGATATCATTGTATTTTAGTGCAGCCACATATTGTCAGTTGTCACTGTAACTTTTGATATATGGAATCAATTAATTTCTCAACCAGACAATTTATTTACATGACCAAGAAGTGTTTGACAGATTCTTTTATATATCTAAATAAAAATTTAGAAATGTCCTAAAAACTTCATATTTTTCAATTCCTAAAACGTTATTGGGCGAAAGAAAATAAGGCCATCTCCAATCCATCCCTAATAATTAATCTCCAAAATTTCCTACACTTTTTTTTTTGTCCGCTAAAATCTTTTTTCCGCCCATACGTGTGTGAGACATGGAGATAGGGATGAGGATAAGGAAAAAAGAAATAGAATAGAAGGAAAGGTTCCAGGTGCAAAAGCGCAAGAGAAAGAAAAGGTGGAAGGACCTCAACTAAATTTGAAAAATTAGAAGATTCCTGATGTAAAAGTTCAACCTAGCTGGGTTGGGCCTTGTGTTGCTGGGCTGGAGTCCATCTCATGAGTCTTTTTGCACCGTGTCTTAGCACCTTTTTTATATACTTTTTCATGGTAAAACAATAATAATCTTGTAAGTTACATGAAAATTTTGAAATAAAAATAGCAAAACTATTTTTTAACTTCTCTTTACTAGGTCTATATTCTAAAACAAAATATTTGTTATTGTTATAGATCTTTATTTAAAAAAAACTACTAGAGAAATCATAGTCCTTTAATAGTGAAATGTTTATGGTGATTTTTATTAATGTGCAATTGATACATATTGACTGAATTAAGTTTTATAGAAGAAAAAAGTAAAATACAACGTGGGAGCATAAAACACTATAGGACACACAATCACATGGTGAATAGTGTATCTCCCTACAAATAATAATGCCAGTGGCCATAATACTCCTACACGCGGCACACACTATGCCGCATCAGCCGCTGTCAAAACTTATGTATCTGCATGACTCGGCCCTAAGCATGAGTAAAAAAATACAACGTAGGAGCACAAAGCACTTGAGGACACACAATCACATGGTGAATGGTGTATCCATGGGCGGACCCACGGCCCGGCAAGCCTGGGCGCCTGCCCGGGCTCCCTCACGAGCTGACACAGTAGAGCAGCGTATACACATCAGTCAGCAAGGTATACGCAAAGAAAAGACACCAAGGTATACACGTCAGTTATATGTTTGCCCAGGCTCCTGAAAACCTCTGGGTCCGCCACTGGGTGTATCTCCCTACAAATAATGATGCCAATTGGCATAATACGCCTATACGCGGCACAAACTATGCCGCATCAACTGCTGTCAAAACTTCTATATCTGCGTGACTCGGCCCTACACATGGTCTTGGCGTCACCGCGTAGAGGCGCCTCATTGCATTTGCGTCAAAAAGAGGAATTGATAGAAACATCATGACTCCATGGCACAAAGGCCATGGCAACAAGGAGACCATGTGGTGTTCACCGAGTTTGATGCCATAGAGCGGCGGTCCAGACCCAACCTCAGGAAACGGGGCTCTAATCACTACAAGCTCAATGGTCCTGCTATATCTAAAGCCTCCTGTTGGGGCTAGCATTCATGATGGGCCTCTATAAGGACACTACTCGTAGTGTTTCATTAGTTGTGGTGCTGACGTTCCGACCACATCGCACCCTATCCTGCATCACACTTTACATTCAAAGCAACAACGTAGTGGTTTTGTAGGAGTACACACCTCAGAAGGAATGGAGTAATTAGGATGTTTTGCCCTACATGGGCGAGAGGTGATTGTAGGTATTTAAAGAGATGTCGATGAGGTGGAGGGCACGAACCACAACTGCCATCGATTTTCACACACGAAACAAATTCGATCTTTGACATGAACAATTATTGGTTGAATTGCTGATTCGGTGCGTAGATCTATCTGCTGCTAGTTTATTGCTATTGTTGGTCTTGATACTGTTGTGCTCTTAGTACGTACTACTAGCTTCTTGATCAGCAAAGCTTTTTGTTGCTTCTAGTTCATTCTGTTGCTAGTTTCTTTATAATGTTGGTGCAATGCGCTGCTAGTTCTGCCGTTGGCTTCATAATACCACAGTATCGTTGGTGTCTGCTTGATACTGTTGTGTGCTAGCTTCTTGATATTGACCCTCTTGATAGTCTTGATATTGTTGGTACAGAGAGTTTTCGATATGTCTCGCTTTGCTAAACACGTTGAGAGAGAGTATGTTGGGAGAGACGGGTTTGATTCCCCTCTTCGTATTGTTGGTCTTTCCGAGTATTGCCGAATGATTGTGATAGTGTGTTCTTTTGTGCCGGTAGGAATCCAACACATTTAAATAATGACACTGTCATGCTTGCTGAACCTGGCCAAGCGATTATTCATAGACTACTTTTATATTGCGTGACCTATTTAGCACTAATCATTGTTTTAGTCACATTAACGTTGCTTATTAGAACTATTAATTAGCTATTTTAGGCGAAAGGGTCTCCAGCCTAGTGGTTAAAGCACCTTAGTAGCACCCAGCAGATCTGGATTCGACTCTCCGTGGGAGCGAATTTAAACAGATCTGCATTATTAAAAAATTAAAAAATAGGATGAGGTTTCCCTTACTGACTTCGGTCAAAAAATTAGCTACTTCCTTTTTATTTTTTAAGCTAATAGCTTCATGAGAATGTAGAACATCTTTGTTCAAACTATATATAATGACCAGGTTTATGGAGAAAAAGAAAATAAGGATGTTGAAACTAGGTTCTGAATAGGAGGGAGGGAAGAGAGCTTGGCTATTGAGATGTGACACATTATGGTTTTGAACAAGTGGAATGAATGGGAGGTAAGGGTATCTTGCCCTTAAGCCCTTGCACTCTATACATAGGCAACGGTCATTTACATGTGACCACTTGGTGGAGTTGGATTTCACATTCCACTACACTAGCACTTATTTGGGCCTCTACACGGGGGTCTTGGCTCATATACTACATGGATCCTCCAACAGTAGCCACTCAACTACTAGGTTATGGTTTGGCACTACATGAACTAGTAGATCCATATACAAGAACAAGCACAAATATAATTCAAACCCAAGTAATGTGAAGATCGCCCTTCGCAACATACACGCATCTGCCTCACTAAAAACTCAATCCCAAAAATACAATGGAAAAAAGGGGGACTTTGCTACGTTGGTCACTTCCATGAACAGGTTCGTTGGCTTCGCTCGGCACGAAGATCTTTTGCCTCTAGGACATTGTTAGCACAGAGATCTTTGTCTCCATGATTTCCTTGGCATGCAAATATTCATCTCGACACCTTATAGCCTAAGGCTTTGCTTCAAGACACTCCTTTGACCACTTCTATGATAGATTTATAACTTTGCATAGCACACATATCTCTAGCTCTAGGACCTTATCATGGGAAGCTTCACTCAAATATGCATCTTCTCTTTGGGAATGGATGTAGTTGGGATTAGTCAAAGTGTAGTCGAAGTAGTCATAGCCGAAGGTAGTCATGGAGCCTCCAAATCTTCTCTCGTGAGTGTGGGGCACAAGACTTCATCATCTAGGGTGTGGATGGTTCTCGTTCTAAAGTGGTCCCCTAGCCCCTCTTGGTTGGCGCTTGTGATTGAATCCTTAATCTTGTTTGGTGTTGTCAACATGGTCGTAGCAATCATAGTAGCGGGGTGTGTGGTGGTTGGTGGCGGAAGGGAGTGGGAGGCTAGAAAGAGTGTGACGGAAGCTTATTGCAGTTGTGACTACGCCAGGGATGGAGGAAGCTACTATTGTCGGTTCAATTGCGTGGGCGGACGAAGCCATCACTAATAACATCACATCCATGGCGACCAAGGGCAGGTACGACCACTCTGAACCGCCAGAGGTTGAAGACAAGGTTAGGAAAGATCCTGACCTTATCTCTCTTAAAAATCTGAGATATAAATAGAATAATCGACACGGTGTGTTATTGCAAAACAAGATTTCATATTACTAGTCATATTTCCGAGTTGGTGGTCTCCACAAGCATATACCATGTTTCTCCAATGTCGCACAACAAAATTTTGTTTTGTTTTTTTTTTACCAAATGCAAGAGGATAATTCCAATACATGTATGAAATAAGATTAGTGATTGATATATGTAAATGATATATATTCAAGTGTTATCTCAAATAACATGTCGTCTAAGCAATAAACGATTAGAGTTTAATAATATTATATGCGAATATGCATGATATAGGTGGTAGGACCAAAGCTCCATAGTAGCAATTTTTTGAACAAAATTATTGGAGTGTACGTTTGTTCAGTTTCGAGGCGAAAATACCTCTAAGCAAAATCACCGGGAAGACTGCTGACACCATCACAAATCCTCGTACAGTGGGATCTGCCTTCGTTGCCGTTGCCTTCCGTGCGTGCACGAGGAGGTCTCGATGCTTTTTCTGCTTTGGATCAAGACGAGGAGGAGCAAAACAAGTGGGCTGCTGTGCTGTCAAAGGCGGTGTGCGTGCGGCCCTGCCGTCCTAGACAGGACGCGTGGGCCAATGGTGGATGGGCCAGGCAGAAACAGATCCGTGGGCCGCATTCATCATGACTTGGGTCAAGCGGGCGGTCAAGGCTGGCCGGCTGCATTTGCGTCGTGCCGCCGCACGGTGTCGTCGAGATTTTCGCAACGCCACCGCGCCATGCCACTTACTCGTAGTATGAATCAATCAATCGTTTTGGTTTGGTTACTCGGCGCCATCTAGCAGCAATCTCGACGACACGCACGGCCTGCAAAAATCGCATCGACAAATCGGATATGTTTACTCGTCTCTTCTTCTCTTGCAGCAAGGCAGGAGGACATGGGCGGCTCCAACGGCCACAAGTCCAATATGGTGCCGGCTGCCGGGCAGCTGGAGAGGAACGCGAGAAGAGATCGAAGTAGAGTACAAGACCTGACAAAAGGTTTGTATCCATCACCAATTTTCTATGCCTGCATAGCAAAACCTATATACTTAGTGAAAAAGAGAAACAACATCCGCATTGGAATGGATAGAGAAGTGAAAAAGGCCTTACGATCTGGAACGAATAGAGTAAAACATATGCATTGGTTTTATTCCGGACTACAGACATAGGTTGGTCGATTAATATTACGGTATTAGTCAAAGTGTGATAATTAAATGTAATCATCAGTGCCTATAGAGATGCGAGGAGATGTATGATGATGATGATCGATGAGTGACAAAGAAAAAGGAACTTGTTGCGTTGCGTCGCCGGCGTGGTGGCCAATTTCAACGGCGTGCGTGTGCTTGCACGTGCACTACAGTTGGCACGGCAGGGTAGCAAGCGGACGGACGACAGCGGTTGCGGGGGTGGGCCGCTGCCGGCCACCAGTTTTTGGTCCGGTCCCACGTCCTCTTAACCCACGTTCCCGCTTTTGTGACTGTCTTGTTGACTTGGTCAGCCTGGGCCTGCATTGGCGTCGGTGCGTGAACACGGAGCTCCGTGGCGGCTGTTCACCGTGACAAGATTTGCATGCACAACATTTTGGTTTGTCGACAACGGTGAGTGATGGTCGATGGTGGATGGGCCCCGGGCAGAGACTTCCTATTAGTTTATACATGTAGTATGCATGGCACTGTTATGTGAGATACATAGATTTAGTTACTGAATGACATGCATGTTTATATTTCCAGAAAAACTCTAGTTGATTGTTTCTTTGTCTCTTATAGCTATGGCTGACGATGATGATGTGAGTTCCAATGCTGACTCCACACCTATGGAGAGTGACAAAGATTGGTCTGAAGATGACAATGACAACAACTCTGATCCAATGAATCTTGGCGAGGTATGTGTTTTCATCATGAATAAGTTTGATGTTTCATCTAATAAGCTTTGTGCTAAATATTGTTTGGTTGGCTGAACCTTTACCATTTTATTATCCTTTTTAGGACTCTATTGCCTCAGATGATGAAATCGATCCTGCTGTAGCTGTGGAAGTTATCAAGGGTCTGAAAGGAGCAGGGGCGGAGCTACAGGGTATGCTGTATATGCTACAGCATACCCTGCAATCCTACCGTGTATTGGAGTAGATATAGGTATTTCGTTATTAAAAAAAAGAATAACGCTAAATTGGACGATATGACTCTGCGAGGCACGATGCGTACACGTCCGAGCGAGCCAGCGAGAGAATTGACTGAATCGTGAAATCGACCATAAGGCCCAGTGGACACCGGTGAAATCAGAATTGTAGATCGCAGATTGCCAGCGGACAACGGCCTGTTGTCCTCGACTCCTCGTGAAGTTGTGATTCGTGAAGGTGAACTGGTGAAGCCGCTGTGATCTGCGTATGAGTTCACGAGAAGCACCGGTCTAGGTGAATTGACTGAATTATTTTTTATTTTCTTTTAGATTTTGTAAGAAATTTGTAATTCATGTATGCTTTAATTACTAATTGCTCTGCGCTAAATTATTGATACATCTATATATCACACAACGCGGTGGAGGATTTTTTCCAATATCAGAGTCAATTTGTTGAATTTAATGGAAATGGCTTCTATTTAGTCTATGAATTTAAACCTTATTACCGAATTGGAAAATAAATTTACTGAATGTGTATGAAATTTTTGAGAAGCATACTCGACCTAAATTCCTAGATTCGCCATCGGAAAGGAGCCATGTCGGAGTATGTTTTTTGGACTGAAGTCTGCATATTATATTCTTTATCTGTCTTTTGGAATGTTAGTTTAAGTCATGAGTAGACATATTAGCTTCTATCTCTTGTTTTTGTTTTCAACTGAGTATTGATATTTCTTTTTCATGATGCTAATTCTTTTCAGAAGAGAGGGAGAGCTGGGCGTTACAATGCTCGCAAGCGTGCCACAAAGGTAATTTCAATTCATTAGCATGTCTTTTTAGTTCCATTCATGACCTGTTTAGTTTTCTAACGTCTAACTTCTTTTTTTTCTTCTTCCTTTTGTTCTCAGGTTGAAGTAAAGGGCAAATGGAAATCACATGCTGCTGAAAATGAAAGTGCAAAAGAAAAGGCAGGAAGTAGGTGCAACAACAAGTTTTTTGGGGAAATCATAAGTCGTTTGGACGAGCCCAAGAGAGAGATAATTAGGGATCGTGGCTTTGGACACTTGCTTCAGTTTGATGGATGCCATGTTCCAAGAGGATTCTATCAGTGGATTGCCAATCACGTTGATGTGAACTTGCTTTGATATTCTTGTTGGAGGTAAAGTGATTCCTTAGGTCCCATGCTCTTCACTTATTCTTGGGACTTCCAATCGGTGGTAAAGATATAAAGAAGCATCATGATGATTCCGTGAAGGACAAGTTCCTCAAAAAGATCAATGTGAAGGGAAAGTTGCCTCTCAAATCAACCTTTGCTGAGAAGTTGACTAGTGACAGTGTATTGTCCGATGATGACTTTTTTCGTTACTTTATGGTTGCTGCTTTGTCGTATTTCTTGTGCCCAAATTGTAGCACTCTCCCAAGCCCGAAGTACCTAGGCCCTTTGCTTGATGTTTCAACTGCAAAAGAATAGGAATGGTCAAAATTTGTGTTTGAGTGGCTGTTTAGTGCAATTGCAACTTACAAGAGGACCCGTGATAGGAAAAGTCATACTCAGGCAGTTGGTGGCTGTATTTACTTCCTTGCAATAAGTTCTTTTTCCACATGCAGTAAATTCTTGAAGAGTTATAGTTACTTCAGAATTTGGACAACAGGGATCAATAAAAGTGAATCTACAAGCAACAAAGAGGGACACATACCGGACGTTTTCCATACTTGTCTTCAGAGACGGAATCATATTTAGCATAGTCTTTTATTATCGAGCCTCTCCAAACTTTAATCCTTGGAACAGTTATAGGGATCTCCCGAACGAACCCAAAGTCGAGAAAATCAAGGTAGTACCCCTACAACACAATATGGACCATAGTTAACAGCGAAGAAACATTATATGTTGATGACAAAATGCACAGAAAAGCAAATAACAGAAGAAGTGGAAAAATAACTTACTGCAAGGAAGTAAATACAGCCACCAACTATCTGAGTATGACTTTTCCTATCACGGGTCCTCTTGTAAGTTGCAATTGCACTAAACAGCCACTCAAACACAAATTTTGACCAGTCCCATTCTTTTGCAGTTGAAACATCAAGCAAAGGGCTTAGGTACTTCGGGCTTGGGAGAGTGCTAGAATTTGGGCACAAGAAATACGACAAAGCAGCAACCATAAAGTAACGGAAAAAGTCATCATCGGACAATACACTGTCACTAGTCAACTTCTCAGCAAAGGTTGATTTGAGGGGCAACTTTCCCTTCACATTGATCTATTTGAGGAACTTGTCCTTCACGGAATCATCATGATGCTTCTTTATATCTTTACCACCGATTGGAAGTCCCAAGAATAAGTGAAGAGCATGGGGACTGCAAGGAATCACTTTACCTCCAACAAGAATATCAAAGCAGTTCACATCAACGTGATCGGCAATCCACTGATAGAATCCTCTTGGAACATGGCATCCATCAAACTCAAGCAAGTGTCCAAAGCCACGATCCCTAATTATCTCTCTCTTGGGCTCGTCCAAACGACTTATGATTTTCCCAAAAAACTTGTTGTTGCTCCTACTTCCTGCCTTTTCCTTTGCACTTTCATTTGCAGCAGCATATGATTTCCATTTGCCCTTTACTTCAACCTGAGAACAAAAGGAAGAAGAAAAAAAGAAGTTGGACGTTAGAAAACTAAACAGGTCATTAATGGAACTAAAAAGACATGCTAATGAATTGAAATTACCTTTGTAGCACGCTTGCAAGCATTGTAACGCCCAGCTCTCCCTCTCTTCTGAAAAGAATTAGCATCATGAAAAAGAAATATCAATACTCAGTTGAAGACAAAAACAAGAGATAGAAGCTAATTTGTCTACTCATGACTTAAGCTAATATGCCAAAAGACAGATAAAGAATCTAATATGCAGACTTCAGTCCAAAAAACATACTCCAAACATGGCTCCTTTCAGACCCTTGATAACTTCCACAGCTACAGCAGATCTGAGGCAATAGAGTCCTAAAAAGGATAATAAAATGGTAAAGGTTCAGCCAACCAAACAATATTTAGCACAAAGCTTATTAGATGAAACATCAAACTTATTCATGATGAAAACACATACCTCGCCAAGATTCATTGGATCAGAGTTATTGTCATTGTCATCTTCAGACCAATCTTTGTCACTCTCCATAGGTGTGGAGTCAACATTGAAACTCACATCATCATCGTCAGCCATAGCTATAAGAGACAAAGAAACAATCAACTAGAGTTTTTTCTGGAAATATAAACATGCATGTCATTCAGTAACTAAACCTATGTATCTCACATAACAGTGCCATGCATACTACATGTATAAACTAACAGGGGAGCACCAACAGATCAAATGTCAGGAGTTACCACTTACAGGTTCAGACTACAAACCACATCAAGCATCAGATCCCCCTACCACAATCGCAAACACCACATCCCCTCTTCACTTTCCCCTACCCATAGCATGAACCAACAAAGAAAACCCCCGACCAGATTCACATAGCATGAATCTACTATACAAGCACAGGTAATTGTGTTTAAAAAAAGAAAACCTGAACAAGCACAGGTTTCAGATTCTAATTAAGAACAAAGCAACATAGACATTGGTATGCTGTTACTGCAGCCAGTCAGCAGTGCTATATTTCCAACCCTATCTTTTGGAATTGAAAGAAGTACAGAACAATTAGTATTTTAACTGAACTAAAGTTACAGTGTGCAACTCACACTTATGAGCTTTAGCCTTAAAATGGATAACAATTAGCAATTAGCCTTAAAATTTCCACCTGTATCATTATATGATTAGCCTTACAGTTGCATCAGTCATTCCAAAATGAGACAAAAAAAATTATCTGTCAACAAACATCTCCACAGAAAACAATTGCCACCTAATTAGAGGCAACTGTGATCTTATATGATAGGGGATGCAAACAGAGCAAACTGTGCCAAGACTGAAAGCTAAATCTACTATTCAATCTTAGACATATGCTAATGACAGTATGGTCAATAACAAAATAACCCTGGACAAAGCAACCATTATTTCTTCTGCACTTCTATATCTTAGGGTCTGATTTTTTGTTGTTGCTCATTCAGCATGCAGTTTTATCCTCAAAATTTCTAAAAAAATCAAGAATCTGAAATATACCGACTCCCTCTCTTCTAATTAATAGGCAGCACCATACAGTTCTATACACAGGAACTGCCCACCAGATGACACCCTTGGTAAAAATTTTCTGCCTGATCCCTGCAGGCAAGCTGTGGTATGCAGCACTAATGCTCCCACAACACTAGTGCTACTGAGTGTACTGCTGTGCCCAGTGACAGGAACCTGCAAAGGTATGCTAATTTTCGGCCACAAACTTGGAGGTCAACAGTTCACATATTGTACTTGAGCTGTGCAGTTTCTAGTTTCTACTAGGAGTACATACTTCCCTACAGTACGATACTGACAGCCAATGTGTTTTACCAGTGATCTGCTACCACAACGACCATTACCAACAATGTGCAATTTGGGTATTTTTGCACGGTGTAATTGATATGCAACAACCAATTGCCTTGGTAGAGCCAGGAGTTGGACATTCAGTCAGGGTTTGTTGTCACTATTCTAGTGGACAAAATAGGAAGTTTCAGCAAGCCTGGGCATCCACCCCCTCCATTGGCAGTTAGTTCATATCAGAACTAAACAACTCTAAACAATAAACACAAAGAGAGCAAATCAGGTATGAAACTTGGTGTTCCATTTTAGGTACAGCATCAAGATGCTCTCCCGTGAAAACAACTCTAAACAATAAACATAAGTGCCACATGAATCAGGTACTCAAAATAACCTTTTTGTAATGAACAATGAGAGAGGAAAACCTTTTATAATGAATCCCCCACCACAAAAAAGTAAAACCCGTTGCAATCCAGAGAGGAAAACACAAGATCTCAATTACCTTCCTATATGTAGATGCAATATCTCCACTACCAATGGTACAGAACACCCACCTGAACAAGAAACCAAAAAGCAGGAGATCAGTTAAGAAACAATTTACATTTACGTCTCAGTACAACATATAACAATGGAATGAAGTTATAGATAGTTCTCAAATTATTACGCAGTCACATATCCACACACAATTACACCAAATTGTACTCCATTCCACAAGTTATTACCTAAATTCTTTACAAAATAACTAAAATTTCACAAGCATTTTACATAATAGCATACATAAACCTAAAGTGAAGGTCCTAACAAGCAACTGAAAATTGAAGGTTCTGCAAGATAATCTACAAACATGATGTGTTGTAAAAAAGCTACAGATAGATACCTAAAGTGCAGGTGGCAGCAGTAGTATTTCTCAATTTAGACTATGTGCGTCAAGCAACAATCAAACAAGTCCACAGTATTTCTGTTTTTAAGAGATTTTCAGATCAATAAAAAAGGGAAACTAAAAACCTCCAAATATGTAGGGAATTCAAGCTATATCAGACCCAACTCAACATGAAATTCTTCAAAATGCTGTGACACAGCCGATAGAACAAAGACAATGTGGCCTTCTGATCTCAGCATCTTACTATAAACATCAAAGATGAGTCACTGCTCCCTGACACTGAATCCAGAGAAACAGAGTCACAATGACACAAAAAATGCATAGTAAAGAGAGTCGCAACGGGTTGAGGAAACGACAACATCCCAAAATAGCGGGTCCCCCATTTTCGTCCAATCATCCATCACAGAGACAAATCCATGGACCAATCTTCCTACCATACATGGGATTGAGCCAGATCTGGAGGAATAACCTCCAAACAAACGAGCACAAAACAGAGGGATGCATGATTTTTCACATGCTTAGGAATTCGTTGACTCCACCAAATGGCCCAAATAAAGCGGAGTCAAGGACACTATAGTATCAAGCAACAATCGCAATTTGACAAGTCACAGTCCCGGCTGCCCACACTCGATCCTCCAAGTACTCTGCACTAGAAAAATGGGGCCGGTATCAGGGGTTTATTTGGGGTTTAGTGAACAAATACCAGGTTGCCGCCGTGGCCTTTGCTAGTGGCTCTGCTGGAGGCATGAATGAAATGGATCGAACGGCGCTCATCGCCGTTCATCGGTGAGCGGAATCAAAATCACGAATTGAACTCCCAGGCCCATGGATTGGATTGGAATTACCTTACCTGGCTCGTGCATCGAATCAAATCGAACGGAGCGAGGCGAGGCGTCGGCGACCTCGGCGCCGAGTCGTTCCACGCAGATCCGCGCCGCGCGCGGGCCTCCTCGGCGGCCAGCCCCGCCGCCCCCCTCGCGCCACCGCCTCGGCGCCTCGCACGGTCGCACCCCGCTGCCCCTCGTGCCGTCGGTCCGCCACCGCCCCGCGCGCCGTTCTCAGGTTGCAGTAAAGGGCAAATGGAAATCACATGCTGCTGAAAATGAAAGTGCAAAGGAAAAGGCAGGAAGTAGGTGCAACAACAAGTTTTTTGGGGAAATCATAAGTCGTTTGGACGAGCCCAAGAGAGAGATAATTAGGGATCGTGGCTTTGGACACTTGCTTCAGTTTGATGGATGCCATGTTCCAAGAGGATTCTATCAGTGGATTGCCGATCACGTTGATGTGAACTGCTTTGATATTCTTGTTGGAGGTAAAGTGATTCCTTGCAGTCCCCATGCTCTTCACTTATTCTTGGGACTTCCAATCGGTGGTAAAGATATAAAGAAGCATCATGATGATTCCGTGAAGGACAAGTTCCTCAAAAAGATCAATGTGAAGGGAAAGTTGCCCCTCAAATCAACCTTTGCTGAGAAGTTGACTAGTGACAGTGTATTGTCCGATGATGACTTTTTCCGTTACTTTATGGTTGTTGCTTTGTCGTATTTCTTGTGCCCAAATTCTAGCACTCTCCCAAGCCCGAAGTACCTAGGCCCTTTGCTTGATGTTTCAACTGCAAAAGAATAGGGTCAAAATTTGTGTTTGAGTGGCTGTTGAGTGCAATTGCAACTTACAAGAGGACCTGTGATAGGAAAAGTCATACTCAGGCAGTTGGTGGCTGTATTTACTTCCTTGCAATAAGTTCTTTTTCCAGGTGTCTTCTCTGCACTAGAAAAATGGGGCCGGTGTCAGGGGTTTATTTGGGGTTTAGTGAACAAATACCAGGTTGCCGCCGTGGCCTTTGCTAGTGGCTCTGCTGGAGGCATGAATGAAATGGATCGAACGGCGGCGCTCATCGCCGTTCATCGGTGAGCGGAATCAAAAATCAATCAAAATCACGAATTGAACTCCCAGGCCCATGGATTGGATTCGGAATTACCTTACCTGGGTCATGCATCGAATCAAATCGAACGGAGCGAGGCGAGGCGTCGGCGACCTCGGCGCCGAGTCGTTGCACGCGGATCCGCGCCGCGCGTGGGCCTCCTCGGCGGCCAGCGCCGCCGCCCCCCTCGCGCCACCGCCTCGGCGCCTCACACGGTCGCACCCTGCTGCCCCTCGCGCCGTCGCCACGCACACACCCCCACTGCCCCGCGCGCCGCCGCAGGAGAAAGGTTGGCGGCGGCTCAGGAGAGGGGCACAGGGAGAGAGAGTGGCGCCCGCGGTGACAGTGAGAAAGAGAGCCGGGTGACACATTTTTTAGTTGCAAGAATATCCTTTTACTTAAGGATATATTTCGTGATGTTAAAAGGGATTTATATTCAATAAATAAATGGCATGTCAATACTGATTCAGCATACAAGGGATGTACGAACATTTTTAATTTTTTTTATTTAGTTGGCCAATCAGACATTGTTCAGATAATGTCAGATTGGAAGAAACATTTTATTTTTTAATTTTGCGCATCTATCTGAAGGAATGAAAAAAGAAAGTCTTTCCTTGTTGTTATTTAGTTGGGCAATGCGCCCCTACAACACCACCCATCCTTTTCTTTTTCTTTTTCTCTGCCGTTCCCAATGATCAAAAGTATACTAGTACAAATAATCCAACAGATTGTTTGCGATTGCAGCGTGGCCAACGCGATATATGTAACATAATTTGTGTTGGAGTTTTTTTTGTCTCAATTGGATAATATGTTCTTCGTAAAAGGGGGGTAAATGAGAGTAGTATGTGAAAGGTTTGTATCCATCAACAATTTTCCATATTCCTGCATAGCTAGCAAAATCTATATACTTAGTGAAAAAGGAAAACCAACATACACATTGGAATGGATAGAGGAGTGAAGAAAGGACTAACGATATGGAACGAATAGAGTAAATCCTAGCTTTGGAGATAGTGAATTGCACCATGGATCGGATGGCGATCTTTGTACGTATGTCATCATCAAGACAAGACAAATCAAGAGGCAAGTAACGCGTTTTATATATCCTCGAGACCATGGCAGCGCCCAATAGTAGGTTTAACATAACTTTAACCAACTTTATTTATTAAAGTCTACAGGAAAGGATAATGAAATGTAATCAATCTAATCAGGATCTACAGAGATGTATTGATGAATGAAAAAGAAAAAGGAACTCCTGATTTCAACGGCGTGGTCCGTCCAATTTCAACGGCGTGCGTGTGCGTGCACGTGCACGTGCACGTGCACTACAGTTGGCATGGCAGGGTAGCGGACGGACGGACGACAGCGGTTGCGGTGGTGATCCGGTGGTGGGCCCGTTCCCGGCGATCTCCAGCCACCAGTTTTTGGTCGGGTCCCACGGTTCTCGTAGCCCACGTTCCCGCCTGTACTGTATTGACGGTGTTCACCGTGACAAGATTTGCATGCATCAGCAGATTTGATGATTACCAACATTTTGGTCTGTCGACGACGGTGAGTGATGGCCGATGGTGGATGGCCCCGGGCAGAGACTGATCCGTAGGCCGCTTTTATTATGACTTGGGTCAAGGGGCCGGTCAAGCCTGGCCGGCTGCAATCAACGCCCAACCACGACCTGCCCCCGCCTTTTCTCTCTTTTTTTTCCCCTCCCTTTTTCATGTCCAACTTTCCAAGAAAAACTGTTCTAGCTAAATCTTTTTAAGCTTTTAATAATTAAATAAGTTTATTTATAAAATATAATATAATTAGCATTCAGATGTACTATGACATTAATTTAACAATAAACTTATCGTGCACAGTAATTTTTATAATTATTTACTCGTACCTAAATCTTTTTTATATACTTTATATATACAGTACAATTATTTTTTCAAAATCATGCCTAAGCGCGTATATACGTACAGTACAATTAAATTAGAAAAGCACAAACCAAAAAAAACTGCAAACTTTGTTTTAAGGGACGGAGGAGGTCAGTCAGGGTGGAGTTAAATAAAACGCGTTGGCGTCGAGGTCCCGAGGTCCAAGCAACCAGAAAGCTTCCTTCCTTCCTTCCTTCCCCACCAACGCGAGAAACCAAGGAGGCGGAGGAGGAGGTCCCCTGAGCAGCGTGTCAGCCATGGGCGGCGGCAACGCGCAGAAGTCCAAGATGGCGAGGGAGAGGAACGCCGAGAAGAACAAGGGCGCCAAAGGTTCGCTTCGCTTCCTTGCATCCCCCTCCCTTGCTCACCACCATCCGTTCCCCATCTGATTCTGATCTGATTCCATCCATGAATTCGCTTGATTGCAGGCAGCCAGCTGGAGACCAACAAGAAGGCCATGAACATCCAGGTGCGTGCGTATCATCATCTTCTCCCAGTCGTCGCCGCCGCTCGGCCCCCATCCCCCGTCCCCCCGATCTGTCTCTCTAACCTACCCTAGCCTACCCAATCCTCTTGTTTCCCCATCTGCTCCTGTCAAAATTTGGGGGGTATGGCAAGGCGGAGGTTCCTGGATTCGCTTCGGTTCGAGGCTGCTCCTTCTGGATGCACAGAATTAGTATTATGATTTTCTTATTGTTCCGCCCATAGGATAGGATTGTTAAAATTTACCAACCCTTGCTTTGCTTGCTTGCTTGGACTCCCAGCTTGGGAGCTGCCAAGGTGCGCATCAACCTCCTCTGTAACGTCAAACGCTGCATTTGGTTTGGTTACCGGGGTGGCAGCTGATGAGACAGGGGATTCAATTCCACACGCCGTCTTTGGTATTTTGGGGCGGCAGGGGGGAAGAATTTAGCCCTGCACACCCACAATTTTACTTACCTGCTTGCTTCCAATTCATGCTAGATCTCCTACAGTTCTGAAAGCCACAAACAGCAAGTTCAAATTGGCTGCTGCAGCACCTTCAGCGCAGTCCTTCAACCTAAACTGCCATCACACATCTTTTTTCTTCTGGCGTCGACGACTCTAGTCAGTGGGTGGGTGGTAATGCTGTCACTCTTGTCCAGGAACAACAGCAAACACCCCACGCCGGCTGTTCTAGCACAACTTTCATTAGCCCCCATAGCGATAACTCCTTTGCTTATATATATGTGATGCAAGTCAAGTTTATAGTGCAATGAGAAGGGGAAGACCGTATCATTTTTTTTCAGTCAATCCAGACTCTGGAGAGGCAGTACAATAACCACTGAAACCTGTGGTGCTTCTCTGTTCTGTTGGTACCTCTTTCTTGGCAACATTGAGGTGCTACCTGCTGTGCGAATCATTAGTTACTACTCCCTCGTTATCAAATTGCAAGTCGTTCTGCTTTTTCTAGATGCATAGTAAGAACTATGTATCAAGAAGAGCTAGAACGAGTTACAATTTGGAAGTAGCTGCCGTTTCTCTTGTTGGCCAAATGTATGTACCCAGAACTTTTTACATTCCTCTACACCCTAACAATGTTTGTGTTATGGTTTTCAGTTTTCAGTTTGTCATGTGAACAATGCTTACATCCAAATGCACTAACCATGCTTCCATCTGAACGCAGTGCAAGATCTGCATGCAGACTTTCATCTGCACCACCTCTGAGGCCAAGTGCAAAGAGCATGCCGAGGCGAGGCATCCCAAGAACGACCTCTACCAGTGCTTCCCCCACCTCAAGAATTAGTAAGCAGCAGAGCAGCAGCATATGCTTCCTCAGATGAAGGGGCATATGCTCAGCTCAACAAAGAGAGAAAACTGTCATCATCCACCAAGTACTGTCGTCTTCATCAGTGACTGGTTGCTATATACTGTGTCTCAATGGGTCTCAGCTGCTGTTGCTGTTGCTGCAGCTGCTTTCGGTTGTGTTGCCCCATCTAAATATGTAATGTAATCCTTCGCTGTCAGCCTGTCGTGCTAAAACATTAATTCTGTGGGCTAAGAACATTAATTCTGTGTGGATTTGTGATGCCTGTCTGTGCTTGCTCAATATTGTGTTCTTTGGTGTCAGTCTGGGACCTTACAAGGAGCCATTTATCTCTGTTTTTTTTTTCTTTTACCTGTGTTCTTATCTATTTTTTTTCTCGAACAACGTATTTATTCATTTATCTCTGGTTTGATGTACAACAATCATAGATTCTTATGCTCTACGATTTAGCATCCATAAATCCAGACAGTATTTGTAAGGTTGACAACCGTTTTAGCATCCATAAATCCAGACTATTTGTATGGTTGCAGGATGTCACAAGCATTCACCATAAATCCAAACTTTATTTGTAAAGTTGCAGTATGTCACAGGCATTCAGACAAGTTACAATTTATCTCTTGTTTGATTTGATGTACAACGATCATGCATTCTTTGGCTCTCCGTTTTAGCATCAATAAATCCAGACTGTATTTATATGGTTGCAGTATGTCATACATTCAGACAAGTCACAAGTTCAGTGAAACCAAATCTTGCCTCAACGTAGGGTACAACAGTCTAAATCCATCGACATAATGTATTTATAAGATCATGCATTCCTAGGATTAGAAGAAAGCCTCAACACGACATTTCTAATCTAAAGATATAATACGAGAAAAGAGCTCTCAAGAACTCCACAGATTCCAAACAAAGGATGAGATATTCTTTACAAGCTCAATGATACAATACAACAGTGCAATCAGCCAACAGAACCTTTTATGGCAAACATCTTACATGAATAATCATTGTTCGTAATCACATCCCAAAGCTCACAACCTGAATAATTCAGTCCCTTCTCACGTGGTTAAGTAAGGGTACAACAGGCTCTATAGCTATTGTTTGTTTTTTGCCAAGTAACCTCCCAACCACTATTCATCTCATACATCTGACTGAAGCAAGTCACTGGTAAGAGCATGGCTCCAACTAGAGCAGCTGATCTGATCAACGGTTAGCACCAGTCTTTGCACTTGCCTGTCATGCTCGCGTCCTGCTGTTCTCTGCAGCTCTCACTTGCTGGAAGTATGGGTGTGCCTGCAAGAATATAAAAACACCCATTATAAGAAGAGAATAAGACAAGGCATCGCAATTTACAACCTTTCAACATGAGTAAAACTCTAGTCTGAAACGTGCTTAAACAAAACAGCATGCACATCAATCAGCATATGGTGAAGACCAGAGTCCTTTTGTTCAGAGATGAGATATGCCCTAGTAAAAAATATACTTTACACCAAATGTTTAGCAATAATGAGCAGCCAGTTTAACTTCTGTTGTCAAATTACATGTCACCAAAATTAGCACAGGGAAACTTACCATAGCTTCACGTGCAGTAAGCCTGTCCTGATGATCATAACGCAAAAGCTTGTCGAGGAAATCTATGGCCTACCGACATAAACAAATGAATCCTGTTAGAGTTAAGCACTACCAAATGCTAGTTAGGTTTATTTAAAATGCAAGGGCATTAGCAAATACCTCAGGAGATACTAGGTGTTGGTTATCTGCATTAATAAACTTTGACCAGGGTTTCCTGCTATGCCTGCATCCCAAAAAGGCAAAAAAGAAGACTGTAAATGCAATCCACATAAATGATTACAGAGCTTCCACCAAAAGTCTGGTGAGCAGCGGCATACTCTACCTTCCAACAAGGGCTTCCAGCTGAGGATCAAGCTCAATTCTGTACTTGTTCAAATAAGCATTCAGCCCATCTGTTCCAAGTACCTGATAATAAATGGATGTAACAATAATTAGCAGAGAGGCATTTAACAAACCAAAATGGTCTCATGCCAACAACGTAGTATCAAATAACATAGCATCAAGTACAGCAGATATAGCCAACAACATAGCATCAAGTACACATGCAAGCTACAATAAGTTCAGAGAGGGCCTGACTGCAAAGTAAGCAGATCGCACCAGATAAAAATGAAATCTCTTCTACTTCTACATGACATGGGAAATGTAAGAAACATAGCTAGTTGACTAGTTCATTGCAAATAACAAATAGACTGAATATCAACCTTGGCTATCTTAACAAGTTGATCATGGTTGTCATGGCCGTAGAAAAATGGTTCCTTACGGAAAATCTGCAATCAACAGCATATGATAAAATTAATATTGGTTATGTCTATAAGGAATCATCAGAAACACTAAAGGAGGATATGGCAGCAATAGGTAGAATAGTCAGGTGGTAATACCATTCCAGCAAACATGCAGCCCAGACTCCACATGTCCAAAGAGTAATCATAATCTTGCAAGTCAACAAGAAGCTCAGGCCCCTTGAAGTACCTGAATTCCAGTTGAAAAAATGTTGGGAAAGAAAACAGTGAGGAGCTGAGGGCTGCCACAGAGAAAACATGGAAATTTATACTCTAGACTAGAGACATGTCAAGTAAGCCATATGATTCACTGTAGAAAAAGCATTCATTCTGTCAATTTAACATGTGACAACAGAAGGCTAGTTAAAATGCAAATACCATTTATCAGAATGTTATTAATTTATATGGTTGCTGAATAAACAAGCTACAGGAACAAACCACAAGTCATAAATGTGAGTTCAAATCAACTAAAATTTGGATTCAAAATAAAGGCAGAAGCAGAAAAAATAAATAAATTGTGTGACAAATAATATATAGTTTCACTAATTACCACTTCAAAACTCCACACTCCAAAGGTCATAACTTCGAACCAACAATGAAAGTTTAAATTGTATCTGCAGCTACCTGGAGGCAACACGGACATTATATTCCTTGCCAGGATGATAGAATTCCGCAAGGCCCCAGTCTATGAGCCGGAGTTTCCGAAGCTCGTGATCTATCATAACATTGTGGGGCTTCACATCTCGGTGCATAATACCTTGTGAATGGCAGTAATCTAATGCCTGTATCCAAAAAACAGAACCACTTAGGCAAGTCAAATTCACTACAGGTTCCTTGATAATTAGTTGATGACTAGATCAGCAGTAACTTGATGTGGTCATTGGTTACATATGCACAAGAGTTATCATTTCCTTGCGAACATATAACATGCCTCAAAACGTACAGACAGAAAGCTACCTGGACACCAGAACTTAAAAATCGATACATATAAATGCTTCGAAATTGCCAAGATTTCAATAGCAACAACTAAGCCTTTTTAGTCCGAAGCAAGTTGGGTTACCAAGATTTCTCTAAAGAAGAAAGTATACTAGCTGCTTACACAGGAAGTAACAAGATGAGAATTTACCTTGAGTAACTCGTAGATGTAATATCGAATGTCATAATCTGTTAGTGTTGGGTACAACACTTTGAAATCTGTGTTGTTGACATACTCAAAGATCAAGCTGGGTGTTTTTGAATGCTGATCTCTAACAATGTCAAGCAGCTTCACAATGTTAGGACCTCCACAAAGATTCTGAAGAATTTTAATTTCTCTTTTGATCTGCACCAGCACGTGAGGGTAGGTTAAAATTGAGATGAAAATTATCACTGAATCACTAACATAGTAGGTTCAGGGGATAACAAGTTACAAATTGCAGGCAATAGGATTCATGGTCTACCTTCTTTTTCTTCACAGGCTTGAGGATCTTAATGATGCACTTCTCATTATTGTTAACATTAATACCCTCAAAGACTTCACTGTATTTTCCTCTCCCAACTTTCCTAACAACTTCATAGTCATCCTGCTCACTGATCAAAGAGATATGGTCTCATCAGAAACTCAAAATTTAACAGGTTGGGAAACTATAACTGCAAAATAGTAGCAGTAAAGGTTTGAAGTTGTCAGTCACAGCCAGGAGCGGGAGCTTCGTTGAGGCCAACATGGGCCATGGCCACCCCTGTTCTTTTGTGATTACCACTATATGTACTGTATGTTCTTTTGTTACACTATAAAATAACCACCTAATTTCCACATAATCTATTGACTGGCCACTGCTGTCTTTGGTTCTATGCTTCACCACTGGTCACAGCATGGACAAAGGACTACAAGTATAATAACAAAAGGATTTAAAGGAGAAATCTCCAGGGCGAGAATAAAGTTGTCATTATTGTGAGGCAGAAATGCCCACGGCGCTAAAAATCTATGTGGCAAAACAAAATAGTTTAGTTTCTTTGGGCACAGGGTTTATCTTCCGCATATGGGACTTGGAAGATTCAGAGAGATGAGAAAACACCACTACTTATCATCTAAGTGTGATAAATCCTTGAATATTTGGCATACCCCCACGCTTATTCCACATACAGGTATTTCAGACTCCAGTTCTGTTAAGTACGTATGAATATCAAAGCAATAATAAACCAGGCCGGGTTCATCGACCAATTGCAAATTTCATGTTGATTACAATATTAAATCAACCTTTAGCTATAGCTAAGCACATTTAGTAATCCAAAAACCATGGGTATTTCAGTAGATTCCATGCATCAACTGGGTTTTATTTATTATATGTAACTCTACTGAGTGGTTCTGGAGCTGAAAAAGAGTTGTAGATTGGCGGGTTAGACATAGTTGCCTTGAATTGTTGTTTCACATTTAAGACTACAATGAAT
The DNA here is from genome assembly GCA_018135685.1 of Themeda triandra. Taxonomy (NCBI): domain Eukaryota; kingdom Viridiplantae; phylum Streptophyta; class Magnoliopsida; order Poales; family Poaceae; genus Themeda; species Themeda triandra. Next base: position 442,477 of record JAENPR010000266.1, read on the forward strand.
CAGTAGACTTGATAACTCATAGGACATAACCATATACCGCTCAGGAACATAGTTAATAACAACAGAACTCGACTACCACTAAAAACATGTTACAAATTCAATGCCTGCCAAATCAATGGACAAACAGAGAAACTAGGTGAAGGAAAATGCCGTGTCACAGTAAATCAGCTTCTTGATGAAAGCAAATGGGTAAAGCGATACATTCAGAACATAAGCATGGAGCTTCCATTAAATTGCTCTCAGATACATCTTAGCTCATAATTACCGCTACAAGTCCAAATAATCAGTGGCCGAATGGTGATACCGAGGTATCAAAAAACAGAAGGATTAACAGGAATAATTAATGAGCATTTATGATATCAGGTGGAGCAGCCTAACTATCTAGCTCATGGCCAACCAGTTGCGCAACAAAATCATGGAGCATGTGCACCACCAAACAAATGACACTACCCAACCAAGCTAAGCATGGGGACAATCACATCTTGCAGCTCCACCTGAACACTATACCAAGCCGGCGAGCCCAACCTTACAAACTGACCGAACGAGAATGGGAATGTTAATAACCATGAATGGTTCGGGAACTATGTAACTACTAGACAAAACTTTATTGCAAACCCAAACAACGGTTTACAAATTCAATACCTGCCAATCAATTGACAAAATGCTAAACTAAGGAAGGAAAACCCCGTCACACAAAACCACTAAACTAACTCAGCTCCCCGATGAAATAAATGAGGGAATCAATACATTCAGAACAAGCATGTGACCAAGCTCCCACTAAATTGCTCTTAAATACCTTGTAGTAGCTCATAATTAAAGCTTCAAGTGTCATAATAATCGGTGGAAGTATGGTGACACCAATCAAAGTACCATCATAAAACGGCAGGACTGGCAGGAGCAATCATCAGGGAGAACAGCCTAACTAACCAGCTCATGAACATGCCAGTTCCCCAACAGAATTACAGAACATGTGCACCGAACAAACGGACACTACCCAATCCAAGCTAAGCACAGGGGGACAATCAAATCTTGTACTCCCACCTGAACACTATACCGAGCCCAGCCTTACGAGCCGACCAAACGACTCGCCATACGGACAAGCTCGTACCACGGCGAAACCGATGCTTGAGGTCAGCTAGCGAGGGAGGAAGGGGATTGAGGAGGGGAGGAGAGGACCTACCCCCATTGAACGGTGAGCGCCTCGTAGTCCCAGTACTCCTTGGGGCGCAGCACGTTGACGTCGGCGTACACCCTGGCCTTCGACATGGCTAGCCAATCCGGATCCCAATCCGGCGGCTGGCTACCTCGCCGACGACCGACCGACCGATCGGTCGCGGGGCGACGGAGCGTGCGAGGAGGGCTACGTCGAGCTCTGCGCCGGTGCCACCGCCGGCGGCGGCGAGGCGGGGCTAGGGTTTCGACGACGGGGGCGGGAGGAGGGGGGAACCGGGGAGGGGGAGAGGAATCTCCCTTTTTTACGGGAAAAAAAAAAAGAGTTTGGGGATATAGCTCGGGGGCGGGACACGTGAGATGCTGCGGTGGTCAGTGAGGATGACGTGTGGGCCCGCTTCCTGTACCGGGCGGCGGGGGCCGGGCCCACGCAGCTTTTGTCCGCCGGCGGGAGGGGGTGATGGGGTCCTCACCGCACGGGAGGCAAAGGAGATCAGATATCTCGCTGTGCTGGCTGACAAGCTGTCTGGGCTTGGATTGGTGGATCACTATCAAGTGTCAAGCGTGGATTGGTCATTGGTGGATCACTATCAAGTGTCAAAGCATCTTTTTTTCTTCTTCTTCGAGCTTTTTAGAGCCCTTTGTTATGTTTTTATGAGTATAATAAAGTAGGTCTCAATGCGCGGTTCACTTGCGGTTTTGAGCGTGAAAGCGAGTATGAAATGCAGTGCCTCTTTCTCAACGCACAATTTCATTCACGGTTTCACATGCTTATTTTTAACCACCGGTGTTTCTCGCCTTCTCTATTCCCCATCGGCCATCGCTCGCATGTTAATGGCAACCACTCACCGGTGAAATTATGCCGTGAAACGCCTCGGTGGGCGGTTGACCGGGTTTCACCGCATGTGAAATCGTGCCCACGTAAAACTCCTCGCCTTCTGCCTCTCCTCCTCGTTTCAATCAAAAAGATCTCATTGGCGATGTGACACTATAATAAATGTGCATGACACTCTGGTGAAACTTGACCGAGGCTGGTCTAAGCAAGTACTAAATTCGAAGAAAGTTTTTTTAAGGCAAAAAAAAAACTGTGGGAGAGATTCTCACAACACTTCATTTTCTATTTATATAAATGACTTACAAAGAGTTATAAGAGAGACTTACAACATTATTAAGCGAAGGCATCTAACCAAAAGTTCAAAGTTGATCTAAGATCATCCTTGAAATGAAGAGATTGAAGAAGACATTGGTTTTTAAAATTGCTAAACCAAATGTTATTGTTTATGGCCCATTATTGAACACACGATCATTTCGAAGCTTCCATATCTCCCAGGCTGCTATGACCACTGCTTCCATGAAGAAAGTTTACCTCCTTCTTTGTGAACATGTCACGAATAGGGGTCCAAGATTTTACGTGAAACCTCCCGAGCTTTTTCTATCTTTTTGTCTAAAAAAGATTGGTTTTCTTTCTATATACTATAGTAAAGAGAATAAGAATAAAATGGATTTTGATTGGTTCTTCATATATTTTACCCTAATAGTTTGTGGGGCACAAAATTTTATACGGCGTCGTCACGAAAAAGGGGTGACAGAGTGGCATGAGTGATTCACGTCTTTTTCGTGTGAGCATACAACACCAAATCTTCAGAGGCAGTTGTGGAGGCTTTACTTGTGCTTCTCATGGCATCCTACACTGGTGTCTTCATGGGAGATGCCGTTGTAGTGACAATGATTCATGTTATCCACGATCAGTTCGGTTGGTGCAAGGTCCACCATTGTGTCCAGTCCAAGATTTACATGAAACCTCTTGAACTTTTCATCGTTGTGTCCAAAAACAGATTGGTTTTATTTGTATATACTACAATAAAGAGAACAGGAATAAAATGGATTTTGATCGGTTCTTAATATATTTTACTATTATAGTTTGTGGGGCACAAAATTTTACACGGCGTTGTCACGAAAAGAGGCGGTCAAGTGGCATGAGTGATTCACGTCTTTTTTTTGGGTGAGCTTACGACACCAAATCTTTGTGGAGGCTTTATTTGTGCCTCTCATGGCATCCTATGCTGGTATCTTCATGGGAGATGTCGTTGTAGGGACTATGATTCATGCCATCCACGATCACTTCGGTTGGTGCAAGATCTACCATTGTGTCGTGGCCATCGCCCCTAAAATCCCCCTTTTAAGCCTGCTGCTGAGGAGATGGAAACCCTCACCTTGACAAGCTCCTCGATGAAACCCTAGGTGCCTTTTTGTTCCTCTCTCGGCACGAGTTCATCATGAGACGAGTGGCGTAATTGAATTTCTTTGTTTTTTCCTCAAGCACTGGCCAATGTTACAATGTAACAAACAACGCTTTAGAGCTCAAACAAACAAAAGGGTAAAAAAGACAGATTTGAAGAAACCGACTTGAGAGTTGTAACATCGTTTTTTTTATTTGCTTGAGTGCACCACAAGTCAGCTCCCACATTGTAGATATGGCCATGAACATAGTTTTCAGTGCTGCATACACCTACATTTAAATCAATTATCCAATCCTTTTATTCTCTTTCCCCCTCTGAATAAACATGTCTGAAAAATATAATCCGAATAACAAAGTAGTTTTCTAAGGATCAGTGCTGAATGTTGGGATTGCTTTTTAGCCCACATCAACAGCTCAGCCCAGCACGGCGCAGTTACGTCGGATGTTCCCTTGGGCCCCGGTCTTGACCCCAATCCGGCCCATCTTGGTGATGGCGTCCACGAAGGCCCGCTCGAAGGCGACGCGGCTGCGGCCCAGCGCGTCGACGGTGGGCCTGGACCGGGGGTCCGTGTGCAGCACCTGGTCCGACGCCAGCAGGCCCTTCCCGGCCTGCAGGTTGCGGAAGAACTGGTTGTCGAAGGTCACCGGCGTCACGGCGTCCATGGCCACCGCCACCCGCGGGTCCACCCCCGCCGGACACCACGCCGCCAGCTGCGCCGCGTACCCCGGGTCGAGTGTCCGGTCTGCTCCTCGCAGCCGCCCCGCGAAGCTGCTGCAGTGCGCCAGACCCACCGTGTGCCCGGCTGCATCCATGCAAGTAGCGAGTGGTTGTCAGTCATGGCGGCGTCATGGCCGGCCGCCGGCAGATGCATGTGCAGGAGCCTTGTCTGTCTCTGCATCTCCATGGATGGGATGTGATGTTTCTTGTACCTTTGGTTGGTGAGGTTTTTCCGGATGATGTTTTGTACAATAGCGGCACAAGGTTTCCAGAACGGGAAAGCGAAGCATGGATTGGAGATCGATCATGTGCGAGCTGCTGGATTTGGGCATGGCGGAAGGTAGTGGCGACGGTTGCGTGTATGGCCGTGGTTGTCTGATTGCGAAGGATAAGCAACAGTTATAGTGGAAAGGTAGTCTTAGCTTTTCAGATTCAGAAAAGTGCTGCATGCCATGCACTTGTCATTCGTCAGCAGAGATAGATTGAGGTCGTGCAATGAATCCATGCCATGCGATGAGTTCAAGAGTAGCTTGCAAGACCAGAAAAGATCAGAAACGTACCTGAGAGGGCGACCATGTCGGCCTGCGAGAGCCCGTTGGCGGCGAACATCTGGTTAAGCTGGTCTAGGTTGAAGAAGGGCGCCGGCAGCCTCCCGTTCACGCTGCTCGCCGTCGACCTCAGCCCGTCCAGCCGACCCAGCTCCACCGCGTACGACGGACCGCCGGACTGCATGCACACACGCACGACCATTCAGTTTCCATGATTTCGCTTGTAACTGCCCGCAGTGCAGTGTGCGTAACGCTAACGAGTGCGTCGTGCGCACCAGCGCGATGGCGTCCCTGGTGGCCATGGCGAGGACGTCGGCGCACGACACCTTGCCGCGGCACCCCGGCACCGCGTCCACGGCCGCCCTGGCCCTGATCACCGTGTCGAAGCCGTCGCCGGCCAGGGACAGGTTGATGGGGTGGTCCTTCTCCGCCGTGTTGTTCGCCGTTGACGCCACCATCACCGACGCGTCGCAGCCCTGCAGGTCTCGATGCGGCAGCCGATGCATGTTAGCGCACGAGCAAGCAGCATGTATGGTCATCGCACCGCTACGATCCCCTGCTTACCTCGACGAAGCAGTCGTGGAAGAAGAGGCGCACGGTGGCGCCGACGGTGGCGGACGTCTGCTGGATCTTCTTGGCCACCACGCCGCGGACGATCGACTCCACGTTCGGGCACACGTCGGCGTAGTACCCGCGCCGGAGCTGCGCCAGGCAGACGCTGCCACTGCCCGCCGCCGTGAGCAGCAGCACCCAGAGCAGCGCCGCCGCCGCACGCCTCACGCTTCCGCGGGCGCCCATGCTGATACACTTACGCTGTCCTTAGCTTAGCAAGCAATGGTACCTTAGCTTGCCCGTCGCTCTCGCTGCCTACAAACATATGATCGGCACTCGGCAGCGTGCAACCGGAGGCTGCCTATATATATACACATAAGCGCAGTTGCAAAAAGAATAAAACTCTGCCACGCTTGGGCAGTTGGGCTAGCTGCTGCTGCACTTTGGTGTGACGCAAGTGATCATCAAGTGGAAGTGCAAACTACGATACGACGTCTATGCTCGTGCTACACACACAACGGCATCGTGGCTAGGGATAAGATATGGTTACTTGCTAGCTACTCCCTCTATTTCAAATTATAAATTACTTTGACTTTTTTGATACACCCATTTTGTTATACTTCAATATTTCTTTTTTTGCAAGTAATATAATAGTATGTCTAGATTCAAAGCAAAATGGGCAAACCAAAAATATCAAAACGACTTATAATTTGGAACAGAGGGAGTAGCTAGCTAGGTACTAGATCTGAGCCGTCAGATTAGGCGCGGTCGGTGTGTGCCGATTGAGATTTAGTTCCACACTTATCATCCTATATTTTAGTCGCTCCATTTTTTGTTGTTTCAGCAACATATTATATTGTCCTTTAATTGTAGGGAACGTATACTATGAAAACCAAAAAGCTATGCAAACTATGAAAACTCTAATAAAGACCACACATTTCTAATCTGATGGCTAGAGATCAACGTGAGTTAATTTAGCACTTAAACCTCCACTCATCTCATTTAATCTCAGTTTTTCAAAAACAACCCCCAATGCGTCGTTCCCTTCAGTCTCATCGAGTGCGTTCCGTCTCCTCGCATGCGAGGCCGCCGCCGCAGCCTCGCAAATCGCCGCGTGCTTGCTCTTCCTCACGTCGACGCTGGAGGCCGACGTCAAGGACGTGGACTGGGAGAGAACACCCCCCCCCCCCCGATCTCCAACCTCCCCGATGTCCACTTCCTCACGTACACAGACGTGGTCTTGTTTTCCAGATATGCATCCTGTATATCTGTAGAGACTCTTCATTTGTCCTTGCTTACCGAGAGCACACCCATATTGGAATCAAGGTGACCTCTGTGCAGACAAGACTCATCCGTAACAGGGGCCCATCGTGATTCTTCATCAATATCGTGACTAAATTTCATTGGTATACGCGGCACTGTACCAAGTAATTCAAAACTGCTGGATCAACGAAACTATGAAAAACAATGCCAAGACACTACTTCACGGTCCCTTGATATGCTAAAACAAATTTAGAAACCAGGCTAATCATTTGACCCAATAACCTCAGCGCAGCATCGCGGCCACCAAGCCAGCTGCGGTCAAGAAGGCGGCGTCGCCCCACGTAAAAGGCACGGCCGACGCGGCGGCGCTGCTATGCACCATGTCGGGATTCGGGAACGACCTTGCTGCTCCTTCTCCTGCGTTGGACTGCACCTTGTCCACGTCTCCATGGTGGGATCGTGAGGCGGCGGCGGCAGCCAAGCGCGATCTGTTTCTTCGTCCACGCGATAGGACAGAACGAAGACAGAGCCGGGAACCGCGCTGGGGCTGGGGTGATTTGGCAAAAAAATGATTAGGATGGGATTGGTGGGAGGGTTTAAGTGCTTAAATAACCCACCTTTATCTGAGACCATCGGATTAGATTCGTATGGACTTGATTAAAGTTTTCATAGTTTGCACAGCTCTTTGGTTTTTATAGCATACGCTCCCTTAATTGTAAGCCTTGGTTGTTTTAAAATTATTTTAAGTGGTTGCCTAAAATTGTTGCCTAAAACTCAGGAGCTTGAAATATAGCAATTTCTAACATCTTCTAGAGTCTTTCTTAAATCTGCTGAGAACGGCTAGAAGAAAGTGCTTCTAAGATAAGACATCACAAACAAGAGAAAATAACATGGTGAAAATAAGCTGGTCTGGTCTAACTTATAACCTATACCTAATGGGAACTATCTTTATACCTTGCAACAACTTTATCTATAACTTGTGCATACTTTGGAACACCTGGTTTGTACCACCCTCATCTTTTGGTGCATGGAACAAGATGGCATGCATCTTCTTCTCGGTGCTACATATTCCTCTTTGGACCCTCTCAGAGTAGCTACGAAACATATACTCCTCTGTCCCTAAAAGACTATCGTTATGTTTCCCGAGAAGCAACTTTGATTAATTATATATTAAAAAATATAAATATCTATAGTATATAATTAGTATCATTAGAAAGATCTTTGAATCTAGTTTTTTAACAAATTTATTTGAATATTTATATTTGTACGTTGTTGCACGTTTTTTTATAAATTGAGTCAAACCTGTGACACGCTTCCCACGGCGACACTCTTTTAGGGACGGAGGGAGTATACGACACGCTCTGAGACACCTATCTGCGCACACAAATGCCCGGGCCTTGCACTTGCACTGATGCCTACCAGAGTGCAAAGACTCCGACAGTTAACCCTTTTTTTATTGCTTACTTAACCGTCGCCTAGTTTATTTCATTGTTTTTTTATTGTAAAAAAAGTCTGGAGTAAGGTGTCACGCTTTTGTGTATATTGTTTACTTATACCCTTTTTACACAAACACATGTTCTCTAAATTGAAACGAATCTTTACCAAGACGACCAGCTTCTTCGGCCCATGGTTGGTGTGGACTGTCTTTGTCTACCGTTCTATTCATGCACTTCCCGTGCTCTCATTTATCAGTCTCGTATATATTTGCTCAAGAGAAAGGTGTTGCAGTTAGCATTGCGTAGACTAATGGATGTGACAACCTAAAGCACAAGTGAAGTGACAATTATGTTTGCACTACGGTTCTTCCATATATGCAAGCATGCCTCCACTTGCTCATTGTGCTTCTGCCCATTATGAATTAATGGTACGTGTGGTGTGACTCAACTCAATTGATGACTATTACACATACAAAGGGCCATATATATGTAAATAAAGTTGTGGATCATGCGCTGCCGAACAAGATACAACAAAGTCCAATGCAAATAAAGTGGTGGATCATTAGGGAAGAGATGCATGTGAGTGTGACGGTGCACTAGAACTGAAAATGTGATAGCCACGCCAAGCAACTAGCCTCCACATTATACTAGATAAGTGTATATATGGAGGTGAGAGAGAGTGAACAGAGAAATTCATTCTGAACTATAGCTGAAGAGTCAAACGTTTACTTGCCTTGCCTAGATTGACAAGTGTACTGTCGTTTATGAGGTCATCCATTTCGATCGCCATCGAAATCCTGCTTTTCACCATCTCATCAGGCGATTCAATTTGACAGGCGATCCACGGTGCAGATCGGATCAACAACCTCATATCATTCTCCGCGATCGCCATCTCATCAGAGCCGCAACAAACAGCAGAGTTCAATTTTTCACCAGCTCAATTGAGAACGGCACAGTTGCGTCCAATGTTCCCTTGGGCCCCCATCTTATACCCGATCCGGCCCATCTTTGTGATCGCCTCCATAAAGGCCCGTTCAAACGCTCCCTACCAACGCATCCACAATGGGCCTGGACTGGACCTGGGGTCCGTGTACAGCAGCTGGTCCGACGCGAGGAGGCCCATCCCGCTCTGCAAATTCCGAAAGTACTGGTTGTCGAACACCCGCGGCATCACGACGTCCATGGTCACCGCCACGTACGGGTCCACGCCGTTGGGGCACCACGCCGCCAGCTTCTCCGCCAGGCTCTGGTTCACCGTCGGGTCCCACCGTGTTCCTGGCCGACGACAGCGCCACCATGTCGGTCCGTGACAGCCTGTTGCGTGCGAAGAGAGCGGCCAGCTGGTCCAGGTCGAGCGTCGGCGGCGCCAGATTCCCGACTTCCCGTCCACGCTGCTCGCCGTCGAGAGGAGAGCCCGTCCAGGCGGACGAGCTCCACACCGCATTCGACAGGCCGCCAGCTAGCGCGATGGCGTCGCGGGTGGCCATCGCGAGGATGTCAGCGCAGGAGACCCAGTTTTGGCACAGCGGCACCGCGGCGACGGCTGCCTTGGCAAGAGTGCCCCCTTGATTTCAATGCTAATTACTGTAGCAAAACCTTGATTTCACCATTAAATTTTCATTCAAATCAATAACTCCATTGTTTTAGCCCCCCCTTATCCTCCATCTTGCATCCGCCGTTGCGGATCACCGTGTCGAAACCGTCGCCGGCGAGGGAGAGAGGTTCACGGCGGGGTGGTCCTGCTTCTCCACGGCGGAGTTGGGCGTGGAGACCACCACCACCGAGGCGTCGCAGCCCTCGAAGAAGCAGTCGTGGAAGAAGATGTTGTACCGTTGCGCCTACCGTGATGAACATCTCTCGGTACTTCTTTGTTACGGCGTCGCGGACGATGGACTCCACGTTTTGGAAACACGCTCGCGTAGTAGTTGCGACGGAGCTGCTGCGCTGAACAACACACGGTGGCGGCCGTTGGCCAGCGCTGCCAGGAGCACCGACAGGGGCGGAGCCAGAATTCAAACATAGGGGGCCATGGTGTCCGTGAAGATATAGGATCCAAATAATTAAGGGGGCAAACGTGTATGTGAAGATTTTTTTTAGATCATAGCCAAAAATCTCTAATTATTTGCTAACTAGCTAAAGAAAATCAGTATGTTTGTATGTCAAATGATCTATGTATCCATTCTAGAAAATACATTTATCTAATGAAGAAAAATTCTAAGATATAGAATTATATATGGAACGTATATCTATTATTAGATTCATATCATATATTGCCTTTATTCTACATGCCACTACAGTGTCGCTGGCATTTTGTGAGATGGCGGAGCTGCATATCGCAAGGCGCATGCTTATAGACAGGGAACCACACAATTACGAGCAACCCACCCACACATATACTGGAGTTTGGTGGGGGCAAAGTGCATCATTAGTTACTAAATATGGGGTCATGCAGACCAATCAGAATGTTGGGGGGTGACTGGCCCCTCCAGCCCCCCCTTCCCTCCGCCACTGAGCACCAACGCCGCGCCGCCAAAAACCTCTGGTGGTTGCCGCAGCCGCCCATTGCTTCGTCGTCGTTTCACAGTTTTGCGGCCAAGCACCAACTGAAGTGGCCGGCGTACGACCAGCTGAGATCTCCTATATATTTGCAGCTGGTGTGACGCTAGTGGTGAAGTGATCACGACGACACGGCAGGTAGAAGATAAAGAAGCCGCCCGTCACCACGAGCCTAGAGATAGAGGGATGTCCATGTTGAGGTGGATGTAGTTTTCGACGGCACAAAGGATTAGAAACACTAGATCAAGACGACTTCCAGAGCACTAGCTAAACTCGTTTTCACTCCATGCCTCCAGTGACAAAAGCGCCTTTGGTGGAACCGTAGAAATCGCATCCTCATCAGATTATATAAATTACACAGCACCCGCAAAAAAAATAATATAAATTACACAGGTCTTTGGGAAACACTATATTCCAGTCGCCTGAATTTTTTGAAAACATCCAGGCGATGAGCTTAACCATTCGATTTGCATGGGGTGGCCGTAGGGACAGGCTCCTCCGCTCAGGCGAGTGAGAGCATGCACACCTTGGCCATCGCCTGAAAGCGCAGTCGACTGGAATTTAGGAAGCGTGCAGGTCTTTTCCAACATAGAAAAGTTGAAGTAGGGGACCAATCTTTACGTCAATATCATCAGGGCCAAATTGCAAAGACCACCAGCTGTGAGGTAGCCAACTACTGTAACATCCTAGTCGCAATTAACCACATGGCTTACTCAATCCAAAAATGGCCAGAAGAGAACCTCCATTGGCTTGGAAGTGTAAAAGAAGGGACTAGCTGCGAGCACAAGACATCCTACCCTGGAAACACATTCCCACAACTATATGTCCTGCAACGTTGGATGAACGTGCTTGCATGAATGTGCTTCTCTCTCCTCACTAATCTTGCGTGACAGATATGTTGCGTTGCCCACTTCCTTCTCTCTCCTCACTTCATTGGTGGTTGAATGTGCTTCACTAATCTTGAAAGATAATATGTGCTGCAGCGCACGTAGTTATGACAAATGCACCTTGCTATGGATGGCACGAGCGAAGGTGGTCAACATGACGAAATCATCCAAGTGAGCCGCGGCCGCCTCCAGGTTCTGCGCCGCACTCCTCGTGGAACGGCGAGCATCTGGTATTATCGGCGCCACCTCCATGAGCTGGCTTCTCCACACGGCCAACCAGCTCCATTTTCCGTAGAAATCCTTGGCCCCGGCGCCGGCGCTGGTGGCATTTGCGGCTCGCCGGATGCGGGTCACCAGTCCGCGGAGCCTGTCCGTGTCCGGAGCCGGGGCACGCGAGGCCGGTGGCGCCGCTGGCTTCCTGCGGATCATGAACCAATCCAGCGTTCGCCGGATGTGCTGCCTCACGATCAAAAGGCCCATCTTCCTCATGCCTGCGACGTACTCCTCGTGTGAAATGAGAGAAAGACCATGATCAAATCTTGATTGGTCGATCGGCATCCTGCTGCACCAATTCCAGCCCCTATACGGATCCACGCGATAACGAACTGCCGACTCTGGTGGTAGAACTGCCTCTGGTGGCTTTGAGGATTGCACTGGCGGCGCCGTTTGCACTGCCAGTGACCTCCTGATTTCTAGCTCAAGCACCTTGAGGAAGTCACCGAGGCCCATGGCTTCCCTCTCCAACCTTGCCACCGTGCGGCTCAGTCGCTCGATGTCCTTGTCGTCGCGGCCAAAAAGCATGCTCTTCACTGACTGGAGGGCGCGCCACGCAGCGCTCCACACCGTGTTCCCGGCGGCCTGCTTGCTTGCTGCGTTTGTTGTCTCCTCGGCCTGCTTCCGCCGCCTGAAGAGCCGCAGCACCTCGTCGCCGTCGACCGTGGCCTCGCGGAGCCTCCAGAGCCAGCGGCGTAGCCACCAGCTCTGGATGTGCACTCCCTCCCCCGCCTCCACGGCGCTGTGCAACATGATGGCAAGCGTGCCCAGGCGCTCCAGCTGGTCGTCCACGCTGGCGTGGGACTCGTACCTTCCCACCGCCGCTGACATGGTTCGGGCGACGACGTCGCCGACCGCCGCCGAGAGCACGTGCCCCCCGAGCTCTTCCACCTTGCGCTTTGTCCCAGACGACATTAGTGCACCTGCGACCTCGCGGGTGCGATGTCCTATTCCTATCCTATCTGTGGCCATGGTGGCGTGCAGTGGCTACATGATCTGGATCATGATCATGACAGAGCTGAGATGCTGCATCATCTCATCTCATCTGAATGTCTGTTTGATCGTGCAGCTGCATCCTTAGAACAAGCGACGACGTATTGTTGTCACAATTGCAAGGGATGAATGGATGATGCACCTAACTAGTAGGATAGATTTAAATAGCTTACACCTCCTTGTTTCCTTGCTGTAATATTATTTTTTTTGGAAAGACAGCTATATATATGCAGAATCCTGAGTTGGCTTCAGCGTGCTGGACTTTGTCAATGCAAAATTAATTGTGCCGGCTGTGTGTCGACGGATGTCATGGTGCGGAGAAAACCAAGAGCATCTCATATCTGCACTGGTTCTGCGGATGTTCTTCTGTACTCATCTACAAGTTCACTGATTATAGGCCAAGCAAGCACACGTATGCACACACGCACATATAATTTATACTAGACAGGCCCCCCACGCTTCGCGTGGGGTGCAGGGAAAAAAACGCTAGTGAACAGTGATAAATCCGCTAAGGAACAGTGTCAGACCCGTTAGTGAACAGTGTTGAACCCGTTAATAAATAGTACGGACCCGGGTAGGAATAGTAATGGGTCGGCCGAACTGTGGACCCGTCACTGTAGACCCGTCACTGTTCATCCACAGGAACACTGTAGCTATGCCACCAAAAATAAAGAATCTTTATAGATATGAGAACTTATTACTCCCTTCGTTACAAAGTGTCCAGCGTACGTATAGAAAACTAACGCCAGGAGGTGAACAATTTTTTCTCCTTCTAATACAATGATATGCGCTCTCTCGCATATTCGAGAGAAAAAAAATTCAGTTACCAAGGACAGCAACCTAGTGCTGATTTGGTTTTAATCGCTGTTGTAACCGGTATAATGATGGCCTAGCTAATTAGCAAAGAAATTGGACCAACTCAGGCCCGTGAGGAGGACGTCGATGTCACGGGCCATGGCTAGGGCGCCGCCGCGAATGGGCGCCGCCCGCGCCTGGGCACCGCCGTCGCCTCACTACGTCATCACCTCGTCAATAAAGTATTTTCTGTATTTAAGGGATATAAAAATTTGAAAAGAGAATATCCGCATGGATTCTCTAGAATTGCTTAGTATCTAAGCTAGGTCAATCGGGCTATAAATGTGCCCCAGGTGTATTCAGGTCAACTCAATAATAGAAGGGGTTTGTCACTATCTACTCCTCTCCTCTAGCCGCTGCCTTCTACCTGCCTCGCGTGGGCACACGCTACGCCGCGCCACCGCCACCTCAGCAGTAGGCCACGCCGGCAACCGCCTCCGCCTCCACCTCTCCCGCTCCGCCCTCCACGTGTCATCGATTGTCAGACCCCTTATATCTGGTATGCGGAGACCAGCTACGATCCATGGCCGCACCGCCACCTGGGTATACACTACATCTCCTTTCACCGTGACCAACAATGCAAAATATTTATCATCTTGACTATCCGGCTATATGTCCACAACAATCAGATATGGCATAATTCCTTGCCCATCTCGAATCCCTTTGACAGTAGTAATACTCCCTCAACCCTTTTGGTGAAGATGTCAGAACAATGCCTTTTATTTTACAATTGGGACTTCACCCGTTTTTCATTAAAAGAGATTAATCAAACTTACAAACTAGCAATGGGTCTGGGATCGCTTGACTAGAAAGCAAGCTGAGGCAAGGGTCGCATCCCAATAGCCGCTAAGTGAGGCACAACATCTGAAATTGAACACTGTCTTTTCCTCTTGCAATAAGGATTGCAAGCATATCCCAACCAACTTAAGGAGGAATGACAATATTTTTTTCGAAAGGACGGCAAAAGCTTTGCCGCAATTTCTATTAGACGAATAAAGAAAAAAGAAGGCAAGTGCCCCCGCCCAGTTTTTAAAGTGGAAACTGGGCAAAAACCACAAACAATTTTGGAGGGTACCCTACTCCAAGATCACATCTAGGTACCACATCAACTCAACTCGCGCCAACTCAACTCAAACTCAGCTCCACGCTTGGTCGGATTGGGACATCGACACAAGCCTCTAACCACTAGAACTCGGTCGGATTGGGTCATCGATACGAGCCTCCATAATAAACTACTAGGAGCTCTACAACTGGGCAGCAAGCAAACCTGCAACTCATGCCGCCACATGCAGCCGGTCGACAACCACCTAACACAACTCTACTAGAACTACTCTCCGCCATTGCCACCACCCACGCAACACAACAGCGAGAACGACGCACTAGCCCCGCCACGAGACATCCTGACCAAGACAAACTCCACAACGACACCTTCAAGAAGGTAACAACGTCCAAGCGCCGCCGTCGCCCGTCCAAGACCAGACTGGGTTTTCACCCATGGAGAGTGATGTAGACGCAACGCCCTCAACAGGGGAACGACACCCGCAGGTGTCGTCGTCGCCGGGCCTTCGCCCAAGAATCCACAGCACGGTCGTCGATCAAGAGCCCGGAACCTCGCCAGGCACCAAGGCGTCGCTGCCAGACCTCCTGCCGCGGCCACTCCGTGGGGGTCGACGCGCCGGCCACGCAAGCAGCCGCGAAGCTGCGCCAGCACCCCCGCGACCGGGCCGCAAGTCGAAGAACCAGCCTCCCGCCGTCGAGCACATCCACCAAGGGCACCATCCCATGCCCAGAAGGTCCCGGTCCTGAGGCAAGGCCCCAGACCAGCACCCTCGAAGACGCCAAAGCCTTCATCCTCACAACGACCGCTCCACAACGTAACCCTTTCTTAGAGCAACACAGTGTTTCCGCAAGTGAGAGAAGCTTTTCCAAAAGCCGCACTTGTTCAACCGAAGGACTTTCAACTATCCCACAAAAGCTCTTGTAAAACAACTTTTTCAAAGCTCACAACTCACAGTTGTTTTTTTAAAAGCCACAATCCAATCAAAAGGACCTTAAACCTTACTATCGGGTCTTGTCTCTACCTAGCAGCGATTTGGCAAGGGTCACTGGGTCAAGACACCTGATATCACACTCCAACAACATTGAATATGATAGGAGGCTACCAGCGATTTTTCCTGGTACCTTGTTGGGGGATTGCACTGGTAACGTACAACATGCAGGAAGTACATTTATTTAGATTGGATTAGTAACAGACTACTTAAGACAATGTTTCATGATTTGATTAGTTGGACCACCGACCACACCGAATTATAAACAAAATCATATAGATTATTAGATAACTCAATGGTAAGAATATTTGTTTCACAGTAAAGTGAATCGAAGTCGAAGTCAAAGAGTTCAAAGCCTATTATTATGTTGTTTTTTTATTCTTTATTTCTATTGTAACTATTATTCATACCTGTCGAGAAATTTGCTATTATAGGACTTCATATAAAAGTGGCTTCGCTAAAATAGGATTTTAACATTGGTTTCTCCAAAATAGGACTTCAAATGTTTTCTTCTTGTTTCACATGACATTTTGTTCCTTTTAATCAAATTTATGTCATTAAATACATGTTATTTTTTTTCATTTAGTGACCATATTGCCCTTCCCTAATCTGGTCTATCCTCGATTCATCTACGAGAGGGGTTCCGTGCGCCCAATTCCACTTCAGCGGTCGTTCACTGGTTTCTATTCGAGGGAACGATCCGACCGTGCCTCTCCTTTCCTTTCCCGTCCCGTTCTCTTTTATTTTTTTCCCAGTGCACGTGACCAGCCGTCAAAAGGATGTCGCTCCCCAAAAAAAATTTCCGCAAAATATTCCTCACCCCTTCCACGCACATACCCACCAGTGATTTTGAACAACGTCGTTCATTCATCTTCTTCCTCATCCAGGCCCTGCCCTACGCAGCCGTCGTGGGCTCGCCGGTTCCGGCCCCGGCTCCCGCGTCGCGCAGTGCCGGCCTCCGACCACCACCGGCCTCTTCTTCGCGTTAACCGCCACCGAATCTCGTCCCGGCTGTCCTCCCCTGCCTTGGACGGCCACCTCTTCGGGCGACCTCGTTGGGATTCGATTCAAGGGGTCACTGGTCAGTGTTCTTCAGGATTCGTCGCAAGGTACTGCTGCTATTTTCTCTCTCATTTCGATGTGATTTTGCATTGTTGGGGATCCGATTCGAGGTTGGTTTTTTAGGTTTTCACTTTTCTGAATCTGTATGGTGTTCATCCTCGGTGTGCGCGGGCAGTGTCGTCGTCGTCGTGCGACGAGCCAGCCCTGGTGAACACCACCTCCCTACGCAGCCGCTCCTCTTTTCCTTCGCCCTAGTCGTGCTATTCATGTTTTCATGGTCGGCCTCAACGTCTGGCTGCATGTATTGCTGCATTTTAGGTCCCTTCCTCACTAGCGTCTAGGGAAAATTAATCTGCATTGGCATCAGCTTGATGCTATGAATTGAGGATTATATTACTCTAAATTGCCAATCTGTGGTGAGGAGAAATAGCATGATAGACTAGATAGATAGATGTTGCCTGAGTCATTGACAGACGATAGATTTTCAGAGATTGGTCACTCCAAATTACCAATCTATGCATTTGTGATTTAGATTGTATCTCCTATTAGGTTGGATTAACTAATTATGAACTTACAAGAACAAATTATATTATTGCTGATTAATCCTATTAAGTGATTGTGAATTATTTATGAAATGCATGTAATTAAAAACCATAGATTGTACATATTTGTATATGGAAGTTGTACATACCTAAATTGTGTTGTTGTGTTTCCTCACTACCAAATGAATAGTGTTTCTATGTCTATTAGAGTGCATTTGTGGTGTATGTCTATGGTGGCGTTCAGCGGACTACCTAAATGAATTTGATAACTCTGTTGGTCATTAGGTGTTTTGATCCTAACAAGTAATCACAATTTTTTTTTACTACCTACTGAAGTTTTCTGAATTTGAGTCTACATGCTGTTTTTCTTTCAGCTGCACTGTTTTTTAGTCTGTCAAGTCAATTTTGAAACCAAGATAGCACTTGACTTGCTGCATGTGCTTTCTGAAACTAGGAACAAAGTCTCCATTTGATTTTGTTATTTATTGTTTAGTTGTAGCATTTTTACACCACTTTCTAGTATGTTATTGCCTCAGCAAGTGATTTTAGGCCTTTAGTCTTTAGGCAGTGACATGCTTAGAACCCTATCTGTTCATGTCCGGGTTCTTTTACTAGTCCCTCATTAAACCAAGGGACTTTGTCTAACCTCTGACCCAATGAAATATGGTGAATGGAACTGCAAATATGTGTTTTGTTTTTTGAGACACATTCAAGCATTAGAGGTTAATGAAGTCAATTTGGGTTTAACCACATAAGTTTCATAGGCTAGCTTATGTCTATAAGTTGTTGTAAATAAGTTATGTCTTTCTAAGTTATGTCATGGTAAATTATACTTTTTAATCATGCCCAGGTATATATTTAATGATGTCTAAAGTATACCATAACCTAGTGAGCTACTGTAATAATTTTACTCCTTAGAGCCAATTACCCAATTCTAGTAATTTTCCTTATAGATAGCAAGTTTTAAATATATAATGTTCCAGTAAATTTGATTGACATGGCAATTGTGTATGGTTAACCAAACTTTTTGAATGGTGCTTTCTTACTATAATAAATCATTATATTCGTGTTACATGTGTACTATAAAAAATCATGCTTGAATTATACTGTAATCTAAGTAAGTTTACTCTTATATCCTTGCTTGGGTTATCGTATTTTTCCCTTTGAGTAAACCTTGGATATAAATCTTTTTTAGTAATCTTTATGAACTTATGGTAAATCCAAATGGTAAAATAATGTTTCTCTAGTTACCTGTGAGGATCTGGGAGTTCATGTTGTACACATGTCAATATTGCTTTTTACACCAGGCTATGTTGCTTTGTTTTGATTTTATCCATGTTCTGGTTTTCTTTTTCACAATTGGTGTAGGAAATAGTGCATCTGAACAACTGGCGGCTCCTTTTCTATAGAATTTATCTGAAGAACTCACAACTCCTCTTCTATAGAATTTACTCATCTTTAGTACCATGAGGCTACCGGTTGGAGTAGAAATGCCTAGCAAATGATCTTAGTGGTTTTTTTATATTGTCAATATGTACTCATAACAAGATGTCAGATTGTAGTACTTACTAATTAGATTTTATTGTAATCACCATTTGGTCTTCTCGTTTAGCCTATTCGCTTGAATTTATCTGACCAACTAAATAGAGATGTTGATCTAACTATTCAGGTTAAACAATCTAAATAGGCTATGTATTTGATATTCAATAATTATGGTCCGTTGTTAGTATGGGCAGCCCAGGTTTAGTTAAGGGGTCCTATTAAGCTGCTATTAAGGTTATGTTTAGGATTGCTGCCTACGAAGTTTGCTTTCTACTAAGCTTTCTAGCTGACAGCATCCTATGTACACAAGATGGTTATGATGATTTGTAACTGCGGTTTTTGTTAAGTTTCTGAATTGCCATCCTCCTTGCTAGACCATATGTCAACATTTATTCCTGAAATCTTTTTTCTTTTAGTTTTCACAATAACCTGATTCCATAATTGCTCTATTATTAAGTGATTCTGTTTTTCTAAATGAAATATATTTGCTACAGATGGCCGATAAGGGAGAAGGTTCTGCTGAAGTCAAAATGTCAAAATTAATTCATACGCCGGCGTCTTCTATGAATGATGTAAGAAATTGTGATTTGGCATTTCTCTTTCTTTATTTTTGTTTAATTTAAGTAGCAGTCAAATAACCAAATGTTTTTCATGATTTTATTAACTATCTTAGTTCATTTAGGCATCTAAGTCTTCTGATTCTGATGATATTGAAATCATTGATGAGGATGGTACTGAGAGTGGTGCCGAGAGCACCAAACTTCAAATCTTTGTGTTCCCTTTTTAAATATTCATGATTTGTATGTACTTAGCTGATGTTCTGTAAGTACCTGTTTATGTTCTATAAGTACCTAATTGATGTTCTGTAGGTACCTAGTTGGTAGTGTAGGCTAATTGCCAACTCCTCCTTGAGGTGTGTCCCCCACTTATACTTATGGATATGCATGCTCCTGTGGGATTTCATTTTCCTATTTTTTACCTTAAGCCACTTGCATTTACCCTATTATGAAAACCATGCCATTTGTACACTTTTTTAATTTTTCGGAAGCATATGTAATAGCTTTTCACTAACCTCAATTAGATCAAACAATCTTGGTGTTGCTTTCATTTAGATCAAACAGTCTTGGTACTGCTTCACTTGGTATGCTTTTCTATTGAACTATTATTCTTAGTTAAAAGCTTATCTTCAAATTTTAGAAGGCTGCAATTTGTATCTTTTTCATGTCTATCTTATCTCCTGTTTATGAACACGTATAAGGACAAGGGTATATTAGTGTAGGCCTAAAATTTTTCCCTGTTATTTTATAGTAAAATGACTAAGTTGATACAAAGTGCACATAAATGCATGACATAACTTGTGTTGTATAACTTAGTTGTGTAATAACTTATAAATATAAGTTAGGTTATATAACTTAGTTTTACCTCTAACTTTGCATCATAAGTTAAGACTACTAGCTTTACTAACAGTTATGTAAGTTCACCAAATTTTTTTAGTCTAAGTTTGAGTTCTAACTTAGCAAATATAAGTTAGATTGTATAACTTAGTTTCATCTCTAACTTTGCATTATAAATTAAGACTACTAGCTTTACTAATAGTTTGGTAAGTTCACCAAATTAAGTTCGGTTTTATAACTTAGTTTCATCTTTAACTTTGCATCATAAGTTAAGACTACTAGCTTTACTAACAATTTTGTAAGTTCACCAAATTAGTTAGTCGACTAAGTTTGACCACTAACTTAACAATATAAGTTAGGTTTTACAACTTAGTTTGACCTCAAACTTTATATCATAAGTTTAATTTACTAATAATTATGGTTAGTTAGTCTCGACTAAATTTGACTACTAACTTACCAATATAAGTTATGTTGTACAATTTAGTTTGATCTCTAACTTTATATCATAAGTTAAGACTACTGTCTTTACTTCGACTAACTTACCAATATAAGTAGGTGAACAAAGAAATATTTGTATTGTTTGTTAGAATAGTTGTTTCTCTCATTAGATATACTAATTTGGCCAAATTTAATGAACTTCGCTCAACACGAATCTAATATTTGGGTCACATTTTATTCAACTTAACTACAACGAATCTAATAGTTGTCGTTTTTAAAAAGATGAAGTATTTTTATACACTTGTTTTGCATTTGGACAAGTTTTACAGAACTAAGCCATGTTCTACTATGTATCATTCGATGTCTTTGTAAATAAATTTTGATGTTTCACATGTTTGCAGATCTTCCCATTGAAGACAGATGTATGTCCAAATGTCTTGGTTATAGAGATCCTTCAAATTATCATAGTTGCTGAATTTATGAAAGTTATCTATGTATCCATGTTATGTTTGCAAGTTTGGATTATATTATGAGATTTGTTCTATATTATAGGATGTAAAAGTTACTTTTATTTGCTCCCCCACCCTTTTCTATCCCTATTCCCATGTCCCGAATGATTTTAGGTTTGCTAAAAGAGAAAAAAGCTGCTGGAAAAAACATAAAGATAAATATAAATTTTGTAGCTTAAAAATGTTTTAGCTTATAACTGTTAAGTTTGACCTTTAAGTTACAATTGTTAAGTTTGGCTTTTAAGTTTTGGCCTTTTAAGTTATGCATAAACACTGCACTCATGAAAGAAAAAGAAAAATGTTGGCGCAAAAAGAAAAAAAGTGAAAGAGAGAGAAAAAAAGAAAGAGAATGGTGGGAGCGTATGCACGCATAACCTGATTGCCTAATGAGGAAAGTGGTGGGATTTTATTATTTCCTAAAATAGAAATATTAATGTTGTCTGATCGTTCGCTAGATACGTTCCTAATAAACGTTCGCTATTTAGTCGCCCCCTTCCGTGCGACATTCTTTGTTCTTCCCGTAGAGACGCGATGCCGCCGCCTGCCTAAACCCTGAACACCGCCGCGCCGCCCACTGCCCACAAGCCACCCGGCACCCACCGGCCCTCGCTCCTCGTCGTCCATCAGAGAAACTAATTTATACTATAATTAAATTCTTCCAAAAGAGTGGGAAGCCTGGATCTCACCCTCTAACCCCATAGCCAGGCTTCCCACCCTCTTCACCTCCTCACCCACATCTAGACTCCCCTCACACGCCCATCCGTGATTATAGGAAAAGTTTTAGGTAACAAGTCCGCGATATCGGTGGCACCCGCGTGCCGCGATTTCCTCGGCTATCTCCTGATCGGCGCTATCGGGTGCTAACGGCCTGCCTCGTCCCCTTCCCCGAGCTCCTCCCCGCCGCCACCTCTTCTCCGCCGGCCCCCCCACCCAACTCCCGCCGCCAGATGCCGATCCACAGCGGCTCTGCCTCGCACGCCGTCGCTGTAGCTGCGCCTGCGCCCTCCAGCGACCGCATGCCGTGCCCCCGTACCAGCGCGGCAGCACCACCGGGCCCTTCTCCTCCTCGCCGCACGCCAGCGAAGGCGGGGACACGCCGCGGCGGCGGTAGAGGCAGGGCCGGCCCGTGCGCGCGGGCTCCGACCCGCTCCTCATCGTCTGCGGCTGCTTCAGCGTCGTCACGGCCGCCACAACGCTGCTCTGCGTCGCCGTCAACTTCGTCTCCGCCGTCCAGTCCTTCCGCACCGTCTCCGCTCCGACGTGCGTGCCCCGCCCCGCCCCAGTGCGAGTTGCAGTGCACATCCATGTCGTGAGCATGCCGCACCTCTCAAGCGGCTGCAGCGCACATCCACTGTTTCTCATTTGAATAAAAATTTTGTTGCAGGTATATTGTTCGACAAAATGTCCCTAAAGCCATTACTTGCAATGCCATTATTGTGTTCAGATGTATACCTGGAACGGTTGAGATACGATGTAGCCATGGCAGAGGAGGGGAATCAGAAAGTATCAGGTGAGATTAGCGTCACTGCAGATACAAAATTCATTGGTTGGTTTATTTATTTGCCATGTTTTTTCTTTCTTGAGCTCTGACATCAAACTGACCTTATGGCTCAGATTGTGATAGTAAGTTCAGATGGAAGAATATGCAAGTTCCTCATCAAATGGATGCTGCAGCCAGGTAGATCATTTTGGTGAGAAGTTTCTCATTCTCCTTCCTGGGAGGAGAGCGTTGTTAATTTCTCATTTGTTTGTTGTGAAGCAGCAAGAGACGAGGATGGCGACGACGGCAAGTAGGGATGGCTGAGGGCAGCAACAACTTATCGGCATCGGTGGCCATGAGAAAAGAGCTACAGGTGCCTGCGCTGCATGCTCTACCTACCTGCCAGCTTGGTGTTTCTCTGAATAATGCTGAGTAGTGAGTACACAGCAACTTACTGAACTTTTTTTTTTCTATAACAGTAGTGATGTTTTCTGTTTTCTGTTTCTAACTGTACGCGAAGTCTAACGAAAATTTGCCATTTCTTTGTAGTGTTGAAGCCTGATAACAGACTACCAAAGCTTTAGCTCTGTATTTTATTTTAATTTTAACACAATATTTTTTTCAAAAAATTACCTTAAACTAGAAGATAATTGTGAGTTGGTACAGAATCTCTTGGTCAGTGTCTCTTTAATATTTCGGGGTCCATGGGCTCAAGACGATTGCGTGCACATATACATTTATGATATCAAGCAGGTGTTGCTGCTCTTTGCTTGCCGACACGGCCAAAGTTAGTTTGGAAAATATGCAATGGTGCCTGTAGGAGTTTTGTAGTACATAAATCTATATATGATCCAATCTGGAGTCTGGAGTCTTGGAAAAGACGCTGAACCTGGATTGTTCTAAATGATCTTAGAAAGATGAGAATTTCTATATGATCCAATCTAGATTCTGAAATGAACTTGGATTGTTCAATTCGTTTTTCCATCTTGCATTTGGTTGGTGCATAAAAATTTGTTTGATATTTGGGAATGAGAAACCAATAAAAATTCTATTTAATTGAGTCAGTAGATAGGGAGCAGATTGTTGTCAAGCAGGGACTAATTGGCATTTTTCAACAGTTCTTTATGTCTTAATTCTTTATCTGATCATGGTTCATTTCTTGAAGCGCCGTTAGTTATGCTTGTCTTGTTAACTTTATTTTTATGAATGTTCCTGTTCCATGGATGAAAATCTATTTGAGCACTCAGTGAGTGGCCTCATGTTAAACCCATTTATGTTTTGAGGATGCTTGCCAACATGATTCATCAATGAGATCTGGAATAGTATGTGATGATCTTCTATGCTTCAGCAGCTGATTATCAACAATGGGCCCTTTGGGTCTTCCCTGAGGAGACAACCCAGCTATCCCTTCATTTTGATAATTCTACACCTTATTGATTCTGTGATAATAAAGTTCTCTATGGCAGAGAGGTGGTCGTTCTTGTCATAATATTGGATCTAGATCTTTTAAAACCAAGTATTACCGAGATAAACCAATTTGTTGTATGTTTTTCATTACCAAATGTGATATTCTATGCTTCAACACCTGATTATCGCTACTTTACCAGCTATCCATCCAAGGAGCCCACCATGTAATCACTCTGTACCGAGCGGCCCGTGCAGTGGGTCACGAGACTGGAGGATGGAAGACACGACACACACACCTACATTATTAGTGGCATGGGGCTCCATCGATCTGCCTCCTCCCCCAATATTAGCCTCTTTATCTCCATGACTTCACCTTCCACCAGATCTTGCAATGCTATTTTGAGTGATCACAGGATTACAGCTCTGGAGTTGTTGGTGATTGTATTCCATGTTCAATGCTGATTGTAATCGATTCTTTCTCCTTGACATTTGCGGAGGTCCATAAGATGGGGGCTCTTTGGGAGACTCAACAGGATACCTGTATCTTTGCCTAGCATGTGTTGTCAGTCATTTTGGGGGATTTTGAGGACACAACTCCATTGTACAGAAAAGTTCATATATTTCTGGGCTATCCTGTGACTTATGAAGTACTGATAGGTCATGATAATGTATTGCCTCTCATTACCTCTTACTTTTCTGTGATTTGCTAATACTAAAATATGTTTGGGCTAGAAGCAATTGGATTATAATTACTATACTCGCCATATTTGTTCGGATCGATTCGGCGCGCGTCGCTGTGTCGATGCGCTCAGGTTTTGTTTCCTATGATGAATGGATCTGGATTAATTGTGCAGCTGCGCGCAGGTGGACTTGGGGCTCAACGACAACAGCTGTGCGAGGGGGGTGGTGCCAAGCGGCATGTCCACTGGTACGTGTGCCTGTCTCCTCTTCATCCACCATGCGATTATCGAGATTATTGAGTGCTCTGTGTTGCTCTATTCCTCAGCCACTGCTTGGCTTGCTTGATCTGGGCATGTTGAGGGATTCCGTCCATCATGGTATTTCAGTAGAAAGGAATTAGAGGAAAACTCTCCAATTCAGAAGGGATGACACTGATTGGAAGAAAGAATCGAACCTTCGAAAGTCATATTGCAAGTTTCTTACAAGAGTTGGGGAAGAAGCTTAAATTGTAAGATTGAGACATTGATCTACTCTATATTGTCTGCTACCTTTGCATTTCACTTCTGAAACTCCTAATAACATGATTGAAAATGAAATGCTACTTTAATATTTCCATGATTTTGAAGTTTATTAAAATATATCTGCTATATCAAATTTATTCTTTTGTTCATTTTACTTGGTCATTTGTTGGATTTACATTTTTCCCTATTAATTTGGTTTTGAACAAAATGTTCTTACTGTCATCAAGAAAAGAGAAATCTGCATTTCAGAGCAAATAGCAGAACTAGATGTTGTGGTATTATCTTGTATAATAGTATGCTTTGACTGTCATAATAATGTCTATGGAAGTCTCCTTTTTTAAAATACCTGTTAAGTGCTTGTCCTATCAAGTATACTGTGAGGCTGTGAGGTTGTTGATTGATAAACAAGTTAAGTAATCATTAGGTTATTGCCCTGTTCTTGAGGTTAATATGTGCCCTGCAGGAAGCAAGTAAACTCAGAAAGAAGCCCAGGGAAGCACCGAAGCCCTTCACCAACTTGTGCCTTGTTCTCCCTGAATTCACACTTTGAGAGGATGGAGGCTGTTGGTGGACGGCGTGGTGCTGAACTTGAAGAAAAGAAAACAGATTCTACAATGGAACACGTCAGATTGCTGGATGTGCGCTGTTTGGCATTTTTTTACTTTTGGGAAAAAAATGCAAAGCATTTAAGAGTAACATGTGCAATACTACATGAAACAAGCCGACAACCATATTGTCCCTCATCTTGTCCATATGAGTTGTGATCAGTGATTGTTCACAAAATTGGTCAGATCAATGCCCTGTCGGCTTTCATGATATTTAAAGGGGCTTCGATGCTTTTTGGGGGACTTAAATATACATAAGCCTAAAATATCTCATAACGTGAGCACAAACAATGTATTGCCTTTTGCTTGTTTGATAGCACAAACCAAGATATATATTGCCTTTTGCCTGTTTGATTTGCATTACAAAATATCCCATCACATTAGCCCAAACAATGTGCTGTGAAAAAATAAGTTTGTCATTTGATGTTTTATGTGCTTTTTTAAAATAAAACCGTAGCGTTAGCACGGACACTATACTAGTGTTAGAAATTCTATTTTAGCGAAGCCACTTCTTTGCAGTCCTATAATAGCAAATTTCTGGTTTCTATATATATATTTTCACATTTAGTTTGTTGAACGTGGAAACAAATAAAAATGAAATGTGAACACATTTTCGTTGAACGTGAATAAAAAAAGAAATTGGAGAGAGAGAGAGAGAGAGAGAGAACCGGAATATAAGCGGCCGCCGGCTTCTGGACTACTACTCTACTAGCGAGGTCTTCTCCCATTCCCTATACATTCAACCGGATCCCATCCCAAGGCGCAACTGATCGATCGGCTTACTCCGCGTCGATCTCCGTCCTCCATGGGTTTGGGTTGACTGCACAAGGCGACGGCGTGATCCCATGGGGGACGACGACGCGGCTGCTACGACTAAGACACCACGACGGCGGAGAAGCACCGGCGTGGACGGCATCTCGGCTTTGCCTGACCACCTCCAGCACGAGGTCTTCTCCCGCGTGGGCGACGTCAAGGCCCTCTTCAGGTTCGCCGCGACATGCCGCGGCTGGCTCCGCCGCTTCACCGACCATGCCTTTCTCCGCGAGCTATGCCCTGGCAGCCAGGGCGAGGGCTCCGGCCAGCAGCGCGCGCGCCTCCTCGGCGTCTTCGTACAGGACAAGTGGTTCAATCGCTCCAACAAGGCAACGGTGCAGGCGCGGATGACGGGGGAACCGCCGCCGCAGCGCTCGTCGTCGTCGTCGGCTTTGGCACCCGTCTTCTTTCCGGCACCAGGCTCGCCGCTCGGCCCCGCGGGTCGTGCCCTCACCTCCTTCGCTGGCGGCGGCGACGACGACGGCACCTTCGACTACGCCGAGCTCCTAGCGGCGCGCCGCGGCATCGTGCTGGTGCGGCTCGCGCCCCGCGTGCCTGACGAGATGGAGTGCCACCTGTTCGGCGTCTGCAACCCCGTCACCGGCGACCGCTGCGTTCTCCCGCCGTTGAAGTGCATCCCCGGTGGTCGTAGACTGTTCAGCTACGCCATCATCCAAGCCGCCGACGACAGCAGCGGGAACGGGAGGCCAGGTCCGCCCGCAGCGTGCTTCAGTTTCTCGCAGCTGCTCGTCATCACCCGAGGTCCATATTGTCGCGAGGGAGACATGTACCTGCACTGGTACTATGCCGCGACGCGCCGCTGGAGCAAGCCCACCACGTGCCTGGACAGCAGTGTCTTCTCCATGGTGGGCGACAGTTCCGCCGTCGTCCACCGCGGCGCGGCACACTGGCTGTGCGTCAACGATGGCCCATCGCGTCGGCAGCGCGAGGCCAGAGGTGATGATGACGACCACCACCTGTACAGGCTCAGCGTGGAGGTGGCCACCGCGCGTGTCTCCTTGACGAGGCTCCCCGTCCGTGTCGGAGGCAAGCAGCTCCTCTGCATCACCAGCGACGGCAAGCTCGCGGTCGCTTCCATGTACCCAGGGCATGTGACTGTTTGCACTCAGCCAAGTACAGCTGGAGACGACGAAGGCGACAGCACCACCCCTGCGGCTGCGGTGGCATGGCCCCGCACTTCGTTTAGAATACCAGCGGCAGTGCCTTACTCACAAATAGATCCGCAATTGCAGTACCAGGAGAGGTGGTGCAACTTCAACCATGGATCGTTGATCGCGCTGTTCAGGGGCAGCGGCGTCTTCATCCTCGACCTCGACACCAGGGTGATGGAGAAAGTCTACATCGTCGATTTGGACAACGAGGCGATGGCCTTCGTGGCTGGTGATAAAAAGGATCTATCGTGTGTGCCCTATGAGATGGACTTGGTGGAATTGTTCACGCTCCTGCTTGGTGGCATACAAGAGCGACTCGGATCTGCTACTGCTACCTCAGAAACTGAATCTCTATAAATGTTGGGTTTGGTTATCTGTCTGTTGACAGATTTTCTAGTTTGGGATCTCTCAGATTGAGGATTATTGAAAGTGCTCCAAGATTCTTGCTGGTCTTTCAAGTGCAGATTAGTTAGTAAAAA
The DNA here is from genome assembly GCA_018135685.1 of Themeda triandra. Taxonomy (NCBI): domain Eukaryota; kingdom Viridiplantae; phylum Streptophyta; class Magnoliopsida; order Poales; family Poaceae; genus Themeda; species Themeda triandra. Next base: position 470,660 of record JAENPR010000266.1, read on the forward strand.
AATATGACAGACCTCTCTATGAAAAATCTGTCTACTTCCTTTATTCCAAAACTAGTGGAGATGCACGTGCGACACGCACGTGCTTATAAAATTTTTTATAAAGCAAAAATATTATATGTTTGAAATGTTAGATTAGATGTTTTATATCAATTAAAATGATAAAAAATACATTTATTTATAAAGAAAAGGTATTATTTTTATTTTCAAACTAATCTGATCGAACTATTATCCTGAATCACCATCGGTTCCATAATGTTCACCATTATAGAAAACCATTATGGAAAATTCCTTTAAGCAAGGGAGAAAAGGTCATACTTTATGCTAGCACGATCTTCTAGTGACCCCAATGTCATTAACTCATAATAATCAGGTTGCTTGCTATAATTGTGGTGAACAGGGTCATTTTGTTTCTGCTTGTACTCAGGTTAAGGCTTGCTTTGTCTGCTCTGCTGAGGGTCATATTGCTGAGAATTGCCCTAGATGGTCTGAAAATTTGAAGGTTGCTTTATGCTTGGGTAGTGCTGATAAGGGCTTAGGTTTTTTCCATGTGGATGTATCTCCTGGTGAAGGCAGGTTCAAGTTGTGGAATGGTTTTGACAACTGTGGCATCTTCACAGTGGAAGAAGGGGTCCTACAACAGGAGAAGTTGCTTGATTTGCTGAAAATACAGTTTGACCCAAATTGGAATTGGCAGCTAAAGAGCTTGGATGATTTCACTTTTCTAGTGAGATTTCCTCCTGAGTTAAGAGTGGATAGGATTGTCATCAATAAGGTTTCCTATTTTTACCTAGATGAAGGGGCTGTGATGATCTCTCTGAAAGTTTGGGCTGGCAATATTGAACCTGTCAGTAAACTAGTGGAGGTTTGGGTTCAGGTGAGGTCAATTCCACCAAAATGGTGTGACTGGTTGACACTCAGACAGGTGGCTTCAACCCTGGGCAAACTAGTGGAAGTTGATTGGCATTCTTTGTTCTCTAGTTATTTTGCTATGGTCAGGATCAAGATCAAGTGCAGGAACCCTGAGAAGATACCTCTGAAAAGAATCATGGAGTTTGATGATGGGCTGTTTGTCATCAGGTTCAGTACTGAGGGATTTGTGCAGTTGGAAAGTCAGATAGATGGAGGTGTTGATGGTGGTGATGGGGGAGACTCTGATGGTGATCAACCACCTAAAGAGGATGATAAGGCTGATGAGATGGACTCTCAGGAAAATGGTGAAAGATTGATCCCTGATGCTAACCAAGGAGGTTCTGGTGGCTTTGCTGGTGGTAGTTGCAACAATAGGCAGGGGGGTGCTTCTCGGGCAAGAAGAAGTGAGGAATCTGAATCTGTTGTTTGACCTTGAGGATGTAGCTCCAAAAGATGCTAGTGAGTTTGATAAAGATCTTTGTATCAATTTGCTTAAGGCCATGGAGTTAGAGGACAAAGAGGAAGAATGGGAAGATTTCTCTCAAGTGGATGCTGATCCTGATAATGAAGGGGTTCCTTTGCCTAGGGAATGGCTGATCGGCTGTGATCAGTCCAACCTAGAGGAGCAGTCTGGGTTTCTTTCTAATGCTGAGGCTACTGCTCTGAAATCTGTTGATCTGGTTTCTGATCTGGTTTCTAGTGACAAGCCAACTTCAGTGAATGCAGCTGTGAGAGACAACCAAGAGAAGGACTGTACTGAAACAAATGTTGTTGCTTCTTTGGAGGAGGATGAACCAAGGAAGACTAAAGCCAAGAGGGTAGTCTGGGGGCCAATCATACCTGAGAGAAAAAGTATGAGGATTCCCCAAGATGGTGTCAAAGTAGCTGATAAAGCTCAAGCTCTTAAGATGAAAAACAACCTGGATATTGAGAAAGGTAAAAAACCTTCTAAACCTATCTCTGCTAAGTCTCTTTTAGAAGTAGCTGCTTGTATTAATGTTGCTGTTCCAGCAGTGGAGCTGGGGGGCTTGTCTTCTGTTAATAGCATGTTAGAATCTGAAATTAGTAGACATTCTTTATATGCCCAGAATTGTGCTATTGATAGTTGTGTTGGTGAGGTGGACAAGTTGAAGTCTACTTCTGCTAATGTTGGTTTTCCTCCTAATGTAGATCAAGCTAGTAGTAGTGCCCAGAGACAGAATTTGTCTCATCCTAATGCAAGTTCTTCTAGAAAGTTAGGACAAGATTATGGTAGTGCCCAGGAAGAGGATCCTGGCACACCTATAGAGGTTGTTAAGAGTCAGAGGGACTCTAATATTCTTGAGGCTGAATTAGAGAAGGCCTGGACTAGAGTCACTTATAGGAAAAAATCCAAGAGTTTTATATGTTAGGTCTCTTTTGGAATATAAGAGGAATGGGCAAAACTGGTAGATCGATCGCTTTGAGAAATAGGATCTCTAGTACAGTGCAGACTTTGTAGGTATTATGGAAACCAAGAAGGAGGTTTTTACTAAGAGTTATCTTGTTTCTATAGCTGGTAGAGTTCCTTTTGAGTGGTTTGTTGCTCCTGCTAAAGGTAGTGCAGGGGGGATTTTGGTAGGTTATAAAAGTGAGAAGTTTACCTCTTCTCAAGTTAGTATTTTGGATTATACAGTTAGTGTTATTCTAGAAGAAAAGAAATCTGGGCTTAAATGGAAGTTAGTTGTGGTTTATGGCTCTCCCTATGAAGAGGGAAAGGAAAGTTTTATTAATGAATTACATTCAGTTTGTAGTGATTGGCAAGGTCCCATCATGTTGGGTGGTGACTTCAATCTTATTAGATTTGCTAGTGATAAGAATAATGATAACTTAAACTTTAGATGGATGGATGAGTTCAATGAGTGGGTTCATAGATGGGGTTTGATTGAACTGGATGCTTCTAATAGGAAGTATACCTGGACCAATAACCAAGATGAGTTGGTTATGGCCAAATTAGATAGAGTTTTTGTGTCTGCTGAATGGATTACTCATTTTCCTTTAGCCTCTGTTTATTGCTTGGATAGAATTCCTAGTGATCACAATCCTGTGGTAGTTGATACTGGAGATGTGGTGTGCTTCAGTAAAAAGAAGTTTAGATTTGAGAAATGGTGGTTCCAACAACCAGATTTTGCTAAGATTGTAGAAGAAGCTTGGAATACTTTTTGTCCATATTCATCTAGCATTGACAGGTGGCAATTTAAAATTAGAACTTTAAGAAGAATCCTTAGGGGCTGGGCTATGAATGAGGTAGCTAAGATTAACAAAAGGAAAGCAGCTTTGGTTCTAGAATATAAACATTAGAGGCTGAGCAGGATGAGTCAGGTCTTTCTATGGCTGAACAGCATAGAATGGATTTTTTAGCCAATGAGTTAGATAAACTCTAGGCATTAGATGAAATTAAGGCTAGGCAGAGATCTAGGGATAGGAATATTCTTGAAGGGGATAGGAATACCTCTTATTTCCATACTGTAGCTAGCTTAAGACATAGAAAGAAAAGAGTGGAGATTTTGGAAGGACCAAATGGCCCAGTAGTAGATCAGAAAGGTATGATGGATGTAGCTATGAACTTTTATAGGGAGGAGAGATTAGGGGCTACTCTTGGGAGTGACTTTTGGGAAGATTCTGATTTGGTTAAAGAGTATGAGAATGAAATGCTCACTGCTCCCTTCTCAAGAGGAGGTGAAGCAAGCGGTGTGGAGTTGTTATGCCGATGGGGCACCTGGCCCAGACGGTTTTTCTTTTATGTTTTATCACAGATTTTGGGATCTGATTAAAGGGGATCTAATGAGTTTGTTTGTTGACTTTCAGTCTGGGGAGTTAGAGTTGCATAGGTTAAACTATGCCATGATTTCCTTGATTCCCAAAGTAGAGGAGGCTAGGGCAATGAAAAACTTTAGGCCCATTAGCTTGATCAATTGTAGCTTTAAAATCTTTTCTAAAGTTTTAACTCTAAGATTAGGAAAGGTCATTAATAGATTGGTCTCCCCCCAACAAAGTGCTTTCATCCAAGGTAGGTATATTTTAGAGAGTGTGGTCATTGCCCATGAGATAGTCCACAGCTTACACAAATCCAAGGAGCCTGGCTTGATCCTGAAGTTGGATTATGAAAAAGCCTACGACAGGGTTAGTTGGGATTTTCTATTTGAGATTCTAGAATCTAGAGGTTTCAGTAGTCAGTGGGTGAATTGGATTAAGAAGCTTGTGATAGGTGGATCAGTGGGTGTTAACCTTAATGGTGAGGACAGTAAGTTTTTCAAACCAGGAAAAGGTCTTAGACAGGGAGATCCTATATCCCCTTTGCTTTTTAACCTAGTTGGTGATGTCCTTACCAAAATGCTTAAAAAGGGTGCTCAGAAAGGTATAGTCAGAGGAGTGGCTGAGGATTTTATGGAGGGGGGCATTATATCCCTCCAATACGCCGATGATACCATTTTGTTTACTAGGGTAGAGTCTGAGTATGTTAACAACTTAAAAAGTATTCTCATGTGGTTTGAGCAACTTTCTGGGATGAGGATTAATTTCCTGAAAAGTGAGATGTTTCCTTTGAATCTTAAACCCAGAAGTGACTCATGAATTAGCTCACCTCTTCACTTGTCCTGTTGGGACTTTATCTCTGAAGTACTTAGGTGTACCTTTACATTATGAAAAATTGAGGAGAGAGGACATTCAGCCTTTGATTGATAAAATGTTAAAGAAAATGGCTGGTTGGAGAGGTAAGTTGCTCTCTTATGCAGGGAAGTTAATTCTAGTTAGATCTTGTCTTGCTAGCATTCCTGTTTATCTCCTCTCCTTTATCAAATTCCCTAAGTGGGCCATTAGGATTATTAATTCCCATATGGCTAATCGCCTATGGAATGATGAGCCAGGAGCCCATAGATTTCATTTAGCTAACTCGGGAAAGTGTAAGTATGATGAAAGAGTTTGGTGGGTTAGGGATACCCAATTTGAGAGATCTTAATGTTGGTCTTATGGCTTCTTGGGTCAAGAGATATAATCTGGATGGCCACAAAATCTGGAAACAGTTGATTGATTTTAAATATAACACTAGGAGACCAAATATTTTTTATAGTTCTGTAAATGGTGCTTCCCTATTTTTTAAAGGTATGATGTGGGCAGCTACTGCTGCTAAGATGGGTTATAGATGGAAAGTAGGAAATGGAAAAAGGTGCAAGTTTTGGGAAGATAATTGGCTAGGTTCTTCTAGTTTGGCTATTCAGTTTTGGGATGTTTACACCATAATAAATGAAAAATCTAGTACCATAGCTGATCTCTGGGATGGTGAGACTCTCAAATGTACTTTTAGGAGATGTGTTGATGAAAACCTGATGTTGAAGTGGCTAGAGATAGTCCAGTTAGCTTCTACTATAGTGTTTTCTGAGTCTGATGATGAGTTAGTTTGGCAGTTTAATTCAAATGGGGTCTACTCATCACAATCTCTCTACAAAGTAATTAACTTTAGGGGGATCACCCCTGTTCATATTCCTGCTGTCTGGTCTCTAAAGATACCTCCCAGAGTTCACTTTTTCCTTTGGCTACTTTCTAAGAATAAGTTACTTACTAGAGACAACTTGTCCCTTAGAAAGAAACTAGATAATGAAGGTTGTCTTTTCTGTGATGAGGTTGAATCTTGTCATCATCTGTTCTTTGAGTGTGTAGTATCCAGGCAGATGTGGGATGCTCTATCTGAAGTGTTTAATGTTCCTGTTGGTTCTGATTTCATCTCCATAGGCACTAGATGGTTGAGTAATAAGAAATTCTTGGTGATTAACATGTTCAGGCAGCAGCCCGTGGGGGTTGTGGAAACTAAGAAATGGGTTGTGTTTTCGGGAGATGAAATGGAAGAATGGACATGTATTGCTACAGAAGGTAGCGGTAATGGTGCAAAGTTGGAGCATTCTCGTGCCCGAAGGAGCACGCTTTGAGCTTTGCCAACTCTCCGGGCAGCCGAAGGAAATTGCATTAAGACCCCAGGGTCGAGCTGGAGAGTCTCGATTGCAAATGAAGATAAGAGGTTCTTTGTTTCCGGGATGAACCGGGATGCTTCACGGCTATCGAAGGAGCACAGACCCCCGCCGACAACCAATCTGGATGAAGCTAATGAAGCAAAGAAATCGCTGGACTTCTCCCACCCGAAAGAAGCTTGGAATATGTGATGGCGCTGTTGGTTGTAGATGATAGTTGGTAGTTGGCTTTGCTGCAAACTTTGTGCTTTTCCTAGATACTTTTCCTCAGCTATGGCTGTTAGCGTGAGCTATCTTGTAAAACACTAAATGTGCTTAAACTGTGGTCTTTTGTAATAAAAGGCCGGGGGCCACCCTTGAACTCGAAAAAAATAACTCATAATAATCAAGAAGGTTTGAATCTCAAAGCAATCCCTGAAATGAACTTTCTATAGGTAGTCAATATATTTGAAGGGAGGAAATATGTAAATACATATTTCTAAATCATCTATTGTCAAACCTTGTTAGTCCAATAGTGGGTACTCAAAGCTTGTTCTGTCAGGTTAGTGTGATGTAATAGACTGAGCTTGAGAACCTCAACCAGAAATTCCCTTTTTTCTTTGGAGACCATTACCATCAAGTTGCTTCACAGCAACAGCCTAGGAAGCAAAACTCTGTTAGTATCCAAGACTAATCCACGGCGTAACTATAATTGTTAATTTGTGTTATCAATGTTTTGACTAAATGTCAGAGCATCAAAGACACACCACTTCCCATTCTCCAACCATCATTTATATACACGACCCAAACCTCCCTCCCCTAAAAGGCAATCTAGCCTGAAGTTGATGAAAAGTGAAAGTCTATGCTGCAATAATTTCCTGTCCCTATGTATAATTAGATCCTTCTTAGAGTCTAGTTCACCCTATGATCTTGATTTACCTAAGCAAGGAGAAAGAAATTATAAACTCTATCAGCAGCCATTCATGAATGCAACATTTAAAAATGTGCATAACATATCATTAGAAATGTGTAAATAGATGGCGCATTTCACTTTTACAGATACTTTTACTTGTAATAAATAGACTCATAAAAATAGTTGTTCGATCCTAGTATGTTCCTCTTCCTCTTATTTGCAGAAATAAAGCTTTGCAAGAAGCTATGCAGTTGGCCTAAGAAAGTCTGGTTGTGGTATTTCCTGCTTAATGAAATACGTGCGTCGCACGGTCGCAAAAAAAAGCCTGGTTGAGGTATAATCATAAGGATGCAATGGGGCAAGGATGTACTACCTATGACCCCCGTCCCAACCATTGGTGATGTTTTTGTGGTACAGTGCAGACCATAATAACCCATCCAACATTTTATTTTTACAATATCAAATGACCTTCAGTCTATTTCACCATAGTAGTATATTTCTCTTCCTCACAGAAGTAAAAATGTTTTGTATAGTTATCCCGTCAGCCCAAGAAAAGAATGTTCAGTTCATGAATCAATAGTTTGCATGCAATGGCTAATCAGCTAAGCTTGATGCCTTGATGTAAAGAAACCAACGTACTTGCAGAGCATGACACAACATGGTCAGGTAAAAAGCCTGTCCCCAAACATACCAGATCGGTAGTTTGACAGACATCTCAAAAAACATGATACGTGCTTATCTTGTATCAGGAATTAATTAATTTAGGGTAGATCATAAGTAGCAATCTATTGAACTATTGCTATTTGACAAACAAAAACATAGTATGGAAATCTCACCTTGCTGTATAGAATATGTGCTCACCATGTCAGTGTGATGAAATTTTATTGCAAATGGAATACATGTTTTTCTCTGTAGCCCCTACATATAGAATTTTGAGTTGATTGAGCAACAAAATAGATTGAACAATTAAATATATATGCTTCTAGTTCCAATTAAATATGTGTACTTCTAGATCTTATCACAGATTGTGGAGTGGTTCCCATGGCTCTTGCTGCTGTGAAATAAATATAGAAATTTTATTCATATACTATTACATCTTTTCTGCCGATAATTGAATAGGTAAAATTTTTCTGTCATTGTTAGCATCTTGGAGTTTTAGTTAACTTCAATTGTTGGCATTCAAATGATATACTTTTAAACTGCAGATCCAACACTGCAAGACGTAATTCAATTACATTAAGTTCTTCTTGTGCTGCCTCAAGTTTAGCAATTTGCCAATTTGTGCAATGCTTCTGAAATAGGAGCAGGATAAGGCAAAGGCCAAAATTAGGACATCTGGTTCAATTATGAAATTTCAGATTTAGATATGAGGGACATTATATTGTACATGTATATTAATACTACTAATAATAATCAATAAATGATATAAAAAAATTTGTGTTCGAAAGTCAATCTCACTTCATTTAGTTTTATATTAAAAACATTGTTCCACACCCTATCATTGGTTATTAAAATGGCTTCAACAAAAAATAAAAGGCAAATATATATTATAGCATTCCTGTACCTATAGTATTATAGTGATACTGCTACACAAATGACACATTTCATGTGAATCTAGATACAATACACTCCCTATCAAAAAAAAAAAGGATAAAATACACGGCCTAGCATTAACCGTAGCATCACCTAAAATGAAAGGGGCCAAACACACAATTCAGTTTCATTGCAGACGATGAAAACGATTTAAAGAATCATCTTGCGGAGCAATCATAAAAAGTGCATACGCATTTATAAATAAAAATATTTATTTTCTATCTAAAGAATTGTTTGTTTCACTCAAGCAAGGCAGAGGATTAAATATTTATTGAGCTTCTTAAGTGGGCAATCTGCCAGACTTCTCAGATTTTGCTTGCATTTTCTTCCCAACTGTAAAGTTAAATTAAATAGAATAATAAGAATATTTCACCTGTTACGAGAGCTTTCTGAATAGGGCCAGTCTTAGACCTGTTTACCAGGGAGCAACTGGTGCAAACCCTTGCTTCTGCAAAACCAAAATTACCAAAACTATCAGATTAATGAGCAACATTGCAGCTGGAATCGTGATAATATATGCCCACTTGCTACATATGGAAACTAAATTCCTTGAATTCAAGAAAGCCCAAGCAGAACTGAAGAAATCATGAAACTTGCAAAGCCTATTTAACCGCGGCTTCAAACTTTATGAAGATTAAGATAGGCCTAAGTACAATATTACAATCCAACCTTTGTGCATGTTGTGGTTTGTGGAATCCAAGGATTGATTTAGCTACAGACAGGGAGAGGAAACCTTAATTGCCAAACATATATTATAAACCAACACCACAAGTTACTGCATGCATCCTGGAAGTAGATACCGATTGACAGCCTGTGAATAATCAATAGCCTTTGTATTGACAGTGATAGCAGTATCCACTCGTGATGCATGCATGAATATGTTTTTCCTGGGAGATGCAAGCACTTAAAATCCAAGTCCTTTTAAACCTGGACCCTCACGAATCTAATTGGAGTTGAGGAACTGGAAAGGATGGGGCATGGTTGTTACCAGGGTGAGGAAGGAGACACACCACTCATCGGGCGGGCAAGATGCCGTCAGTTTGGAGAAGGGGGTGTCTCTGTAGGTGGGGAGGGAGTATGGGCCGCCGCCGCATGGAGAAAGCCTCGCCGGCCATGGCTGACATCGAGGAGGGATCTTATGTTGGGGGCTCGGAGTCCGAGGTGGGTGTCAGCGCCGTTGAGCATGGAGCGCCGCCGCGGTTGTTGCGGGGCGCATCTGCTCCGTTCCGCCTGCACCGTCGCAGGAACCGCGGCCGCCGCCTCGCGCAATGCATGCGGCAATGCGTCGTCGTCGCTGAGATTGCCCATCGGGGAGGCGCGTGACGGCGGCGACGGTTTCCTCTCGTCTCGTCTCGTCTCCCTGGCCGCCTAGTTGTGGAGCACTCGTGGGGGAGGAATCACGCTCACGCCTGGGGGTGAGGAGTCGCGGGATGGGATGACGCGGTTGCTGGAGTCGTGGAGGGTACCGCGCGTGGGTACGAAAGTTTTGTGGTGACAAAAAACTTTGACAGGAGACGTTCGTGAGATAGGAAAACAAGTGTATCCTATGTCAGGATGTCAGGAACGATCCGGACCCACAATTAGCAATTAATCAGATGCGTTAGATGTAAATTTAAGGGTGGAGATGTCAGGTGGGTAGGAAGTTTTCAGGTAACAAAGATTTCTAATTCTTAAGCTCTTTTATAGTATAGATATAGTCCATTTGACATTTTTGTTACGTACATTTACTATCTATCTAGATATATACACTGTATATTCAGATATATAGCAAGATTAATGTACCAAAGAAAAATCTCGAAATAAACTCAACAATGTCGAAAAAAATGTACCAAAAAAGATCAAAGTAATTTATAATTTGAAATGGAGGGAGCAATCTTCTTTCGTTAGGATGCTATTTTTTAAAACAACTCAGCAATGGAGTTTGTTAGCATATTATGCTTTCATATTAGGTTCTGTATGCATTCACATTAGATTTAGTATCCCAAAGCCTCATTTATATTTCCACCTCTGATATCTCGCTGTAATCTCTATATAATGCAACTGATGCTTAATGGAAAGTTGAGTTTTATCCTTCAATTCCACCTCAGGTTATGCTGTCTTCCTTGGGGACAACTTGGTTTCCTGGTCTTCTAAACGCCAGCAAACAGTTTCCCGTTCCAGTGCTGAGGCGGAATATAGAGCTGTCGCTAATGCTGTTGCGGAAATCTCCTGGCCCCGGCAACTCCTACAGGAACTCCATTTCTGTCCTCGGCGTTCCTCAGTGATTTTCTGTGACAATGTCAGCGCCGTTTATCTCTCAACAAACCCAGTACAACATCAGCGTACCAAACATGTTGAGATTGATTTGCATTTTGTCCGTGACAAGGTTGCTACAGGGGAGATTCGTGTTCTTCATGTTCCATCCTCTTCCCAATATGCAGATGTGTTTACGAAGGGTCTTCCTACATCTCTATTTACCGAATTTCGTTCCAGTTTGAATGTCTCCACTCCGAGCAGTGTCGGCGTTCCAACTGCGGGGGTATGTTAGCATATTATGCTTTCATATTAGGTTCTGTATGCATTCACATTAGATTTAGTATCCCAAAGCCTCATTTATATTTCCACCTCTGATATCTCGCTGTAATCTCTATATAATGCAACTGATGCTTAATGGAAAGTTGAGTTTTATCCTTCAATAGAGTTTTTTCTGCTATTTAATTGTATTACTATTTTTCATGATTGCACATACAAGCATGCATTTGTTGAATTCTTTTTGCACTCCTACAGCTATTGTGATGGCTTCTTTAGTGTCAGTTATTGTGCACAGCTACTCATCGTGGATCGTGGTGCTCGAGGGCTCCTATAGCCTCCAATGAGTTGCAGGACACACAAGGAATTGGTGGTGGACACAGCTTCTTCGTGTGGGTAGTGGGTGGCTTTTGTGGATGTGCTCGTGAAAGCTTTAATAGTGTTCCTACCGGCCTTGACATCGACGACACGCCTGCTAGGCTTCGGCCGGCCTACCGGCCACAACCAGAAACTTGACAGGTTGAGGCTGCATCAAAGGAGCTTGTTAAAAGAGGGGAACGAGTAACGAAGATGTTGGAGCAGGTGGGGACTACGCGCATGCCGCGGCCGTGCGCATGGACGAAGGCGGCATCATAGAGTGGCGCCGTGAGCCCCTGCTCGTGCTTGCTCCGATCGGTGGCATGTACGTGTGCACCATTTCCATCATCACCGGTGCATGAGCCGCACCGTCCCATGGTCGTCGAGAAGGCACTGTACGTACTGGAGGAAGGCTTTGCCGTCGGACGTATTGAACCTCCCCTTGTCCTACCTCAACACGATGCTCTCCATCTTCGGGGAAGGGGCATTCACCGTCCACTCGGCCACGCTGCCGTCCTTGTTCGCCATCACCCTCTCTTTATTACTAAAAATAAATATCAAAGGATGTATTTGTAATTAAAATGAACATTCAAGGATTGTTTTTGGATATTGTAAGATATTAAAACCTTCATATTGTTTCAAGATTCGTGCTAATGTGAATCATGTTAAGCCCATCTCTAGGGCCTTTTTCCTTTGATCCTTTCCCTTCTAACATAACCACACCGCTGCCACTCCCGTTTCTTTGGTACACTACCACACACACCCACCCACCACTACCATAGCCGACGCCTTAAGCTCCTCTCTGAGCCCGCTCTTCCTGCTATGATCACCGTCTTTGCCTACCCCATGTGCGTCGTCATATGATGTTTAAGTTGCAACACTTAGTAAGTATCACTACCATCTCTTTGTTGTTGTGTATCTACTAGTAGTCACTTGCTTCCCTAACGCCAACCTTGCAACTATAGGAAACCACTTTCTCTACCTCAAGCATCGCTGGCATGGTTTATTGCTGTGAATCAGCCTTAGTCATTGATTGGTTCTCAGTCGCCATCCTTCTAATTAAGATAACCATTTTTCCCATCTACACTACTAAAAACTATTTTGTGATGTCATTTTCATTATTTGAGTCAGCGGGAGGCGGACTGGGCAGTCGCCTCCATTAACCAGGTGCTTGCCTTGATTGAAGATTAATGGAGCCAGAAAAATTTAGCTACCCTTCTCCGTTAATGTTCTAATGGAGGTGGTCGCTAAATGTCCGCCTCCTTAATTTATTAACAGAATTAGACGCCTTATGAGGCCTGCCTCCACAAACAATATAGTGAGGCCCAATAAAAAGCCCATATCATATCACCTACCGGACTTATATAAATAGTAAGAGTTAGGGTTTCCTAACTTCTCTCTCCTAGCTCCTCCCTCACCGCGTCGCACGCCGCCACCTCCTTTCCCATATGCCCTCCTGCTCCCGTGCAAGACACCCTCCTTCTCTCATGCGCGGTGACGACGCCCCTTCATCTCCCATGTGTGCAGTGGCCCTGCTCCACCCGAGCTGACAGCGGCGCTCCTCCTCCGCCGAGCACGGTAGTGCCACACTCCACCGTCAAGCGGTGGATCCGGCTGGACGACACCTCTTCCACACCCCGACGGTGGATCTGGTAAGTGACTCTTCTTCCCTACCCCCCGATGGCCGTAGAATTCTTTCTAGAGGCAAAGATCCGGTGGTGGTGCGACCAGATCCGGCGGCGGAGGCATGGGGCTTGGTCCTTCTCCAGCGGTGGCCAGATCCGGCTAGTGGGCTAGGAATAAGCTCACCAACAAGCTTGTTGGTGCGCGTTTATTGGTTAACAAGACAAGCATAGAAACTGTCTCCAGAGGTCTATTTTAGAGACGACCTTTGGATGGAGGCGATTGCAATGTCCGCCTACATTAACCGTTTTCGCCTGCATCTAGTAAGTATTTTGTAGTATTGCTAAGTGGCATCTTTGTCTAGTAGACAGTGTTAAAAAAGGCACTATTAGGCGCTCGCCTAGACGCGCTTATGCGCTAGGCAGAGGGGGACTGCCTCGCCTAAGTTGGTAGGTAGAGGATATGCGGCCTGCCCTAATCCAGAGATCTGTTGGTTGAGGGAGTTATGATGAGTGTCGATGGAGGTAGTGAGTGTGCCCAGGCTAGACGGCTGACGGCCGGTGAGTGATGGGAGCGGCTACGAGGAGAGGCTGGTGCAGTGGGCAACAAGCGTGGCTAGGAGGCAGAGACAACGACTAACAAGGATGGATGGGATGAGGCAGAGGCTGCGCACTACCAGTGCGAGCGTGCGATCGGAACCAGGAAGACCGGAGGCTAAGGCACAAGGTTGGGAGTGGGTAAAGTGGGCTGGACTATTTGATGGGCGCTTTTTCCTGATATAAGCCCATTGTTCTAGTTTAATCTTTTCTTCTAGACACAATATATGTAAATATATACGTGTACAAACGTCTTAAAACACTTATGCTATAGGTAGAGGATGAACGTTAGCTATAGCCTAGTGTAAACTTGCGCCTAGCATATCCTTTTTTACCTAAACATTACTTCGATCTTGTTCTTACATAATTAACCTTGATTGAATTTAAGTTTGATGCAGTTTCACCTCCACTGAGCTTTTCCCCTGCATATGTTTGACGAGATTTTGTACAAAATTTTCTTAAATAGGCATATATATATTAATATGTGTCATTAAGAAATATTTTAGTATTTGATAAAGAGAAGATAAATAAACAACAAGCATCTGCGCATTCATATATATCCACGTGTGCTATTTGAACAAGAGATGAGAGAAGCAACGAAACTAGCAGTTAGCCGTATGCAATGCACGTCTCTACGCACGTCAAGATATATATGTACACGTACGAGATGGATGTGTGTGCAGGGCATACGGCGCTGTGCTGGGCATACGGCGCCTAGCAAGTCTACTTACACGGTGAGGCCAGGCCCCACAGCTCAGTGTATCTTCCAGCTCCGGAGCTTCTAGAATGAAGGGAGCCCACCCGTGTATCTCTCGAGCGGCTGGGTTTGTTCCAGCTCCTGATAAACTCAACTGACGTGAGATCAGACTAGCGGAGGACAAACAAACTCGCCCAGATATCTCGCCGTGGCTTCAACTGAACCTGGCGGCGTGCGTGCGGCCAGGAGGCCTGCTGCTACCCTAACCGCTGCCTATATAAAGGAGCCACAGGTCTCTAAGGAGGGAGGATGGCACGGGGCATTTAGAGCGCCGCCAGGCTGCTCCGGTCCCAGGTGCTGCCATGAGAAGACCATGGGTGCTGCTCATCTAGCCCCATCACCATCTAGGAGGGGGCAAGCAGGGAGCGCCGCCATCTACGGTGACGCCCGGCTGATGGATGATACATACAGCAGCCGCCGCCACGGCGCCATCGATCCAGAAGCTCGGCGCCACAAGATGACCATGCCAAGGAGTCCATGAGCAGGCCATCGTCAACACGATCCCAGGCACTGGTTCGGTCCAGCCCTGCCCGTGATGGAAGAGTATGAAGCGGCCTCGTCGTCGTAGGATTCAAAGGCATCCACCACCGGAGAAGATGAATCGAAGGCAGCCTATATGGCGCCGCGCCGGCCGCCATGGGAGCGACTGATGCATCCAGGCGTGTGTGTGCTGCGTGCAAGAAGGATGAGAATCCCACATCCAGGCCGCCAGGCCGCTCTGCGTCCAGCTGCAGGCGATCGTCCGTCCGCGGCCAGGCGTCTTCGTCCAGTTCCTGGAGACAGATCGGAGCCGGAAGCCATGGCGTGCACGTCGTCTCTCCTACGTAAGAGCTAATCAAGTATTAGTCTTTCGATCTTGCATATACACACGTTGTCCCTATGTCATAATCCAGGGCAGGCAGATTGCAATACAGCGGCCACATGATTATGGCGGCACCGTACAGCGAGAACCCTCGCGTCACGGGTGCACGGTGCGTGGTTGGCGAGCTTCATCCTGCTGGCGCCGTACAAGAGAACTGGAGACCGAGATGCGAACTCGGCTACCAGGACATGAACGTGTTGTGCCCATGTAAGCCAGACGTGCATATATATATATATATATATATATATATGCGCCATATACATGCAAGGAGAGACGACAAGACCATGCATCTATACGTACGACCGGGCGAGGAGCGCCGCCAGGCTGCTCTCAATCAGTAGCGACGACCGGCTGATCACCTACGCAAGATGAGCGAGGGCAGGTGTATGTATACATACGCGCCGCCGGCCGGAGGCTGCGTCACGAGGAGACCCGAAGCGAGGAGTGCCGCCAGGCCGCACCCGTCTACGAGGACGTACGCCCGGCCTAATCGGATCATGGGAAAGGGCCGCCGTCGCCATGACGCCGTTGATCCAAAGGCTCGGAGCGGTCGACAAGATCATCATGAGGAGACAGAGATCGACGACGCCAAAGGCTCCATCCGCTGGTAGCAAGGCATACGCTACGTATACATGTATATACGCGCCGCCGGCCGGAGGGCATGCATGGACCACGAGACACGCCCGTGCTCCCTATATGCCTACGGCCTCTCCTTCATCAACACTGACATCCATCAGTGTGTCTGTCGGCTATGCCCAGTCACGCCGCCGGCGGCCAAGATTCATCCACGGGCAGGCAGCCGTTGTAAATAGGGCGACGCAGAGGCGCCACTCGCATCACACTCCTACCTAGCATCTGCCCGAGGAAGGCAGCTGCTGCTACGCAGGGGCGCCATTCATCCGTAGGCACGGAGCGGATCAATGAAGAGAAGATGGTCGTCGGCTAATCACGACACACATCCAAGCCGCCAGGCTGAGAAGCAGGCACTCGTAACCCACGATGTGTCGACGTCCATCTTCGAAGAGAGAAGCCGGCAGTCAAGCACCTTCGTCCATTGGCTGCACGTCCGTTCCTAGAACCAAAGGAGATCGTGTGCACATCGTTGTGCATGGGTAAGAATTAATCTTGCATTAGTTCTTCCAATCTTGCATATACATGTGCATGTCGGCCCTATGTCATGATCCAGGGAAAGCAGATCGAAACACGGCGGCCGGATGATTATGGCGGCGCCAGACTGCGAGAAGCCTCGCGTCATGGCTGCGCGGTGCATTGCTGGTGGGCTTCACCCTGCTGGTGTCATACGCGTAGCGCCACCGGGCTGCTCCTATCTACGGGGAGCACCACCGGGCTGCTCCTATCTATGTGATTGGAGGAGAGCGCCTTCTCTTTGTCATCCACCCAGATGAGATCGAGATATGGCAGCCAACGGGCAAGACGCTAGCTCTAGAGCACATGGCTGATCAGCCGTCATGAACAAGAATCTCCAGGCAGCCGGCAGGGCGCCATCCATGCAGATCTCAGAGCCGATCCGCACGGAAGCAGCCTCACGGTCAGGCATCCACTGGACGCGGTTCCGATCCACACCACGCCAGCCGGCCGGTTGCCAGATAGTTGATCCGGGCCATCGAGGGAGCACACGTGCCAACACATGCCGGCAGATGCGCCCCCCACGTCCCAGGGTGAAGGCAGTCGTACCAGGCGCCAAAGACGAGTTCCTCGACGCGATATACGATGGAGAGTTCAGCTAGCCATGTCACTGAGAAGAGCATAGCATGCAGGAGGTTGACAACATCACGCATTCCCTTAACGTGTATATGCGCATGCACGCAATGCCTCCACACATGTACCCAAGAGAAGGGCTTCTCAAAGTCCATGATGAAGGGTGCCGGCCATGACTAATGCCGGCGATCTAATATTTAATTAATCTCTATTTTCCTTGTATTACATCTAATATGCAGGATTAGACTTACCGTCATCGCCGATCACGTGCCGATGAATGCCAGCGAGTTGTCCGGACACTCGAAGCCTGGTTGCCTGCTGCTCCGTCTACTACCACTACCAGGTCTACTACCACTACCACATGATGCTCGATGCCGACGGCGACTCCATCTACTTCGATGAGTACATGCGACACCGACAAGGCGGTCGGCTATATGCTCGGGATCAAGATGCATCTACCACGTCTTCATCAACTCCAACAACTCCACGTGATCAAGATCCACGGCGTACCATGACGATGCTGCCAAGGAAGTCCGAAGCGATCCAAACTACACCAACCATGCAAGTGACGACTACGATGACACCACGAGTCGTTCGACACCGACAAGGCAAACGACGCGGGCGGGCATGGCTCATGTTCCAGCCATGTTTTCCGGCTATGGACCGACGAGGCCCTCATGCCGACTGCCACACACATCTACACCAACACCATGCATGGAGAAGTGAAGTGAAGACCGACGACGATGACCAACGCAGCTTAATCGGAGGTGCTCTGTGAGCTTGACTCGCAGGGGTAATTAACTGGGAGCTTTCCGAGGCCCCAGGAACCATGAAGACCATAATCGCCCAAGTCAGATCGCCGCAGCAGGCTATATGGAGCGCACACTTGTACCAGGGAACTTATATTTGTATTTTTATTAAATATGAATAAAGATATGTTCCCGTCTATTTATTTTTGTGTACTTTAGTAGACTGGCACGCCTGCACTTTATTTTTATTTCGCATAGAGAGATCCTCTCCGTTGAGTGATTTTTCTGTGGAAACAGCATAAGCATTTATGTTTCCCCCTATTTACGAAATTTGAGAGCTATAATTTATTTTTGTGATGACTCGGTGCAGTCTTCACATATTTTGACCTATAATTACAATTTATTGCAACCAAAGTTTGATAAATGGAAAATATTTCCAAATGCAAACCTAATGTAATACTTTTGTAATATACAAACTTTTGATATAGTTAGACTAATTGTTAGTCAAAGATAACAAAATTTAAATTTTGAAATACATGCATGTCTTATAATTGGGAAAGAGGGAGTACAAGCTAACACGGACAATAATATGACAATGTTTCTATACACTACTACTTGTTGAATTATATACACTACTACTTGTTTATATTAGCAGGAAGAATTACTCCGTGGATTACATATGGCGACGGCGACGCGATTCCAGTTTCCAATTCCCATGGTGGACGACGACGAGGAGGCTGCAGAGAGACGAAAATGGAGAAGCACGGGCATGGGCAGCATCTCGGCTTTGCCTGAGCACCTCCAACACGAGGTCTTCTCCCGCGTGGGCGACGTCAAGGCCCTTTTCATGTTCGCCGCAACATGCCACGGGTGGCTCCGCTGCTTCACCGACCGGGCCTTCCTCTGCCAGCTAGGCAGCTATGCCCTAGCAGCCAAGGCGAGGACTCCGACCACCGTGCGCGCCTCCTCGGTGTCTTCGTACAGGACAAGTGCTTCAATTCCTACGACAAGGCGATGGTGCAGGCGCGGATGACGACAATGGCGGCACCACCGCAGGAGCGCGCGTCGTCGTCGGCCTTGGCGCCCGTCTTCTTGCCGGCGTTGGGCTCGCCCCTTGGCCCCGCGGGTCGTGCCCTCACCTCCTTCGCCGGCGGCGACGACGGCACATTCAACTATTCTGAGCTCCTAGCGGCGCACCACGGCATCGTGCTGCTGTCGCTCGCGCCCCGCACGCCACAGGAGTTGGACGACTGCCACCTGTTCGGTGTCTGCAACCTCATCACCGGCCACCGCTACATCCTCCCGCCGTTGAAATGCAGCCGGCGGACCGTCGGTCGTAGACTCGTCGGCTACGCTATCATCACAGCTGCCGACAACGAAATCAGTGGAAACGGGATGCCACCGCCAGCAGCGGCGCGCTGGACGTTCTCACAGCTGCTCGTCATCACCAAGGTTGACACGGTCGGCGCAGCGTACCTGCACTCGTACTCTGCCGCGACGCGCCACTGGAGTGTTCCCGCCAGGTGCCTGGACAGGTGGGTCTTCTCCCTAGTGGGCACCAGCACCAGGTCCGCCGTCGTCCACCGTGGCGAGGTGCACTGGCTATGCGTCGATGATGGCCGTTTAGCGGCCAGAGGCGATGACGACGACAACCACCTGTACAGGCTCAGCGTGGACGTGGCCACCGCGCGGGTCTCCTTGACGAGGCTCCCCGTTCGTGTCGGAGGCAAACAGCTCCTCTTCGTCAACAGCGACGGCAAGCTCGCGGTCGCCTCCGTGTATCCTGTGCACGTGACTATTTGGACTCCGCCAGGCGGAGGTGTCGGAGACAACGACGACGACGACACCACGGCTGCGGCTGCTGCGTTGTGGCCCCGCACTTCGTTTAGAATAGCCCCGCCGCACCACCTCCACCAGACGTTGTGCAGCTTCAACAATGGATCGTTGTTTGCACTGTTCTGGGGCGGCGGCAGTGGCGGCGTCTTCATACTCGACCTCGACACCAAGGTGATGGAGGAAGTCTCCATCCCCTTCGACAACAAGGCCATCGGCTTCCTGGCTGGTGCAAATAAGTATGTGACATGTGTGCCCTATGAGATGGACTTGGTGGAGTTCTTCACGCTCCAGCTCGGTGGCATACGAGAGCGACTTGATGGAAGTACTATCTCTGAAACTGCATGAATCTTCATATACTCTTCTTTCGTGATGATGCTATATAAAAAAAAAATCAAGAATTGAGATTTTTTCTGCTATTTAATTTTTTTACCTTTTTAATGATTGGACATGCAAGCATATGCATTTGATGTATTCTGTCACTCTTTCAGCTGTTGTATTGTTTTTAGAAAAGATAATATATTAATATCCAAATGTCATTGTTTTTTAGAAAAGAGATATTGTGATGACCATGATACTATGAACGCACCAAAACATCCATAAGTATGTCTCCTTATCACTCGCACCGTGCAAGAGGTCGTCTGCATCTACCCGTTGGGTTTGCTTGTCGAAAAAAAAAAAAACAGGTACGGACCATCTGTACGATGCAGATGTAGACTCACCACCGTGTTTTGGCATAATCTTCTTCCCACGTGGCACAACCTGGTTAGTAATTTCACAAAGGGCCAGGAACAGATGGTCCGTACCGGATTTTTTCCTGCTTATCTCCCCCCTCCCCCCTCTTCCAATTTTTTTTCCAGCTTGTCCGCACCCCCCTCCCAAAAAAATTGGCAATGGGCCAAGCCAGCCCAAGGGCGTATGTGGGCCGGCACATGGTGGGGCTCGCAGCTCCCATACAATTGTTTTTTGGGGATCAGGCTCTCACATAGTTTGGCGTGACAACTATTGTACATGTTGCCAGTAGCTGCCGCTGTTGGGGACCGCCTCGATCTATATATGCGCATGATGAGGACATCCCCTCCATTGATACAACCACACCTGCTCCACAACAAGATCTGATGACAAGTGCTCGAGCACGAAAACTTATTTATTAGGTAAAATTGTTTCTCATTGTTCGTACAAACTCATCTCAGATTTGGATGCTACTAATCTTGATGATGATTTCCTTATTCTTAGGAATGTTGGTTCAGACCCTATTGGCTCATATTCAGACCCCATGATAATGATGGAGCAACAGAACAAGTGGAGATCATCATCAATGAGGTGCTCAACTCGTCTAGAGACAGCAGGAAACAGTCCATAAAAAAAGACCGTAACTCTTTCATAAGGGTACCAATAAGAATGTTTTTTGACTTGTTGGAAAGAGTGCCTCATCCTCTTTCACATGTGTCCAACAGCACTATCAGACTCAACTGAAGCTGTGCGTAGTAGGCGAAAGGATGCAGAGACCTACAGCTTAGGCCTGAGCCTTGTTTTGACTACATCACATTAAGGGTCGCCCATATTAGGGTTTCCCCCCTTGTGCTCTCCTACCTATGAATAGAAATAGTAGCCATCAGTTGAGGCCAGGTTTTGTTTAGATGAATGTTTAGTTTCTAGGTGTTTCCTTACAACGCGTGTGTCGATCTAGACCACCCGACTACTTGTACCCAGAACCCCAAATTTGTGATCAGTGGCGAAGCTAGAGCTAAATCGAGGGGGGTGCCACGCTTATACTAGTATAATGTACTAAAAATTTGACCCGAGCTCCACCAAACTGAGAATTAACCTTGATATGCAATATTTAGATGCTGAAGTTTGATTTTTCTAAGATAATATACATAGCTCTGCAAAACTATATATAAATATAGGGAAATAAATCAATAAATATATATAATAGGACCAATTATCAAATTTGGACAAACATTTATCTTAGATATATGCATAGATCGGTATAGGGAATTAGTATCGATTATTTGCCACTTAATAAGATAACATTATAATTCAAATGCCATACTAACATGGTCACCTAATTTTAAACCCTAAATTCTTGTTAAACTCTATAGTTTGATAAATCAAACCTATATAATTGCACCTCCCATTATCTAAAAAATAGAGCTCCTAATTATGAATAATGAAAGATGAGTTTCATTTTTCTTATTCTTATATGGACTTGGCAATTATCATCTAGCCTATATATACACCAATTGAAAAAAAGATCTCCCAATACAAATCCGAACATGTAGTTATATCTATTTCAAGTACAGAGACAATTAGCAAGCAATCAATAATTGCGAGTTTTAGGTGTTTAGTTTGCAAGAAATGTCATGAATACTTGAAGTATATATAGAAACAAAGAGTAGTACATAGCTTATGCAACTAAGGAATAAAATGAGAAGGTGTGCAGGAAGCATGCAACAACGAATAGTATATATAACAATATTACCCTAAAAATAGTATATAAAATAATAATATATTTGTTGATTAGACAATAAATGGCTCGTATTGGTTTGCTGGAGCAGTCAAACATTCAGTTGCGCCATGGGGGGTGCCTAGTCCTAGATTGAGGGGGGTGCCCGTGTGGTGATTTGGGATAATTAGCACTTAATTTCATTTTTTCCGTGGGTGCATGGGCACCCCCCATGTTCTACGTAGCTTCGCCACTGTTTGTGATTGTGTATTTCATCCTTTGGACAAGGTCTGTGCACTATTTGCTTGTCCCCGTGTTCTTTCTTGTTCTTCGATTTGCTTGCAGGTTCATGGTTGTTCTTGGTACGATAACAACAAGAACAAATTAGAGACATTATAACTATTGCTAAGGCGCAATGCCCCTACTGGTCATATGGCGTCAGAAAGAGCACCTCATTTGTGGCTAGAACCAACAATGATAGAAATCGACATTGAATAGTCACCATTCATTAGTTTGTGAAACCTAACTTGTGAGCTTCGTTTACAGCTACAACTGTCACATGCACATCACTTGAGTTGCATGCTGTCTTGTTGTTCTTGCTTTTGTTCTTCGATGCACAATAGGAATTACTCCCTCCATCCTAAAATAAGTGTCGTTTTGGGTTTTTGTGCCACAAATTTGACTTAATTTGTAGAAAATATATGCAATATTTATATCTCCAAATAATTTTGTTAAAAAAGTAGACTCAAAGACCTTTCCGATGATATGAATTACTTAACATAACTATTAATATATTTTAATATATAATTGCTGACATTTTTTTCTTGAGAAGTGAGAATGACACTTATTTTGGGACGGAGGGAGTATTAGTCTTGGCGATGTCAGCTGAATGTGACATGGTTTATAAACAAAGGAGATGTTGTGCTAAGGTTGTAAGGTTTGGGTCTTTATGATATGATGAAACCGGCTCGGTGTCGCGCCCACCATCCAAGTCAATAGTTAGCCCCACCTGATGGAAGATGGGAAATCCCATGACTTTTAGATATATATTATATTTAAACTAAATATAATATTCATGCGTTGGAAATATTTATATATCAAACTCCAGGAGTTCTTTTAAAGACATGTCAAGATTTGTAATTCAAGTCGGTGTGTAGTTAGTTACTGATTTATAAGGTCAGTTTCAGTGGGGGTTTCATGTGTGCTTCATTTGCATTTAATGAGCTACCACATAGGTATTTTTTTTGAGCTAGCTAATGCCTTTTCCATTGCCACAAATCCCAGGTGTTAGTCGGTGGGTGGTCTGGGACGCTGAGTCCCGAAATAGTTCCACGCCGGCAGGGGTGGTTGTTACAACAACTCATACAAATGAATCAGCACAAGATAGGGAAGCAGTAATCATACACAACACAGGATTTCCGGGGAATCCGGTAACACCATGAATGAATTCACATAGTCATTTTGAATTGATGTGGCACCATATTTAAGAAGAGAGAGAAGAAATGAGTTTCATGAGGATGAAACTCTCTTGGCATGAATACCAACTCTCTATGAGTAGTGAAATTTAAAATCTATGAAACTATAAGATTAAACTCTTCATTGAAAGTGAAGGTTTTATCCGTGTCTCATTTTATTTTACATGATGTGGTTGTGTTCGAAACAACGCTATGAAACGTGCCACTGAGACTGGCCTAATGGCTGCCACGTGCGACGAGCCTACCATCAAATTTTTTGCATGTACCATTTTTGGGGATTGCATTGTTACGTGAAACATGGGAGGCACATTTATTTTGATCGGACTGGATAATAAAACACTTAACATATATAGTTTCACGATTTGATTAGTTAGATCGTTGAGACGTCTCTGACTAACAGCTGCTGGTGGAGGTGAAGCAGCAGGGAGGGGGCGAGGCAGCCGCGACGCATAGTGCAGCAATATCGGGCGTGACTATTACGCGAACGTTCATTGGATTTGATTCTCGCGAACGATCAGACATCTCCGACTGATTCCATTTTAGGGGAAAAAATAAATCCCACCAGTTTCCCCTTTTGGCATGTACTATACATTAAATTTCAGTTCGCACTCAACCGCAACAAGGCTACAATTCTGGGCATCAATTGACGTGAAAAAAAGGAAAACATTTAATTCAAATTGCTATAACTCTTGAATGGTGTAACTATTTTCAATTCTGTCTGCACCAATGCGTTCTACGTGACAAGACGAATAAAAGTAGACCCCACTTGCATATGTTTTGAATAATTTTTATTTTTTACAATTTATATGTATTAACTTATAACTTATAGATAAAATTTATGAAATATAAATTATGTACAAAAAGTTATTGAATACAAATGAACAAATAATACTATAACTTATGCCAAAACTTAAAAACATAAAAATTATAAAAACACAACTCATATACAAAAGTTATGGAACACAACTTATACATAAATCATTTTACAACTTATGTATGTACGTAATTTATTATGCCCAACAGGTTGCTCTACAAAGTGTTATTTGGCAAAAAAAGTTACGATTTATAAGTTATGATAATAAGTTATGCATAAAAGTTAAAGGTATAAGTTAGTAACTTTTTTTTATGTATAACTTATTTCTATAACTTACATATATAATTTGGGATGAATTACTTAGATGTATAAGTCAAATTTAAGAATTTAGATGTACAAATTAATATCATAATATATTAGCAAAAATATAAAAGTTATATACGAAATAACTTGTAAAAAATAGGCAAAAGAAAAAAATGAAACCATATGTTTTTTTAATTAACCATGCGCGTCTGAGTGTACGGGCTCGGAAGCCGCCTCTGTATGAAATCGGAATGAAGTAATGCGGAACGGTGGGAAGCCTCCGAACAGGTGCATGCACGTGTGAGATCGTTCGCTGGAATGGGAACTAATGGACGATCGCTAAAATGATTCCGCAGCAATATCTAGGAAGGAGTCACGATCCAACGGAGCTGCTTCGATGGAATTAGGTTAGGGGAGTTAGATTAGGCAGTACTAATTTGCCCATAATTACATTTAAATATTTTTCCTAATTAATACGTACCGTAATTAGTACGGGAGGAACCAGGCACCGTAAAATATCTCATATTATTACACCTTTTAGAATTAATTGAAAACCAGTTTCGAGTCTACAGTTTTTTTTCTTCTTCGTTTCCACAACTTAAGTTGCTCTCATCTTATTCCTCCTATTTTTAAACTGTTAGATCTGACAAAGTAAAGGGCTCTTATTATTTTCATGCGCCTTATAGTTTCTCATAAAGTATATGTGCGTGTGTGCATGCGTGTGCTTGCTTGTCCTGTAATCAAAATGGACTAGTAGATGAGTACGGAAGAACATAAACTAAATAAACAAAAAAATAAGGCATAAAGATTCTCGTCATTTGTGTAGATTACATTCTGATGGTGTCAGATCCTAAGCAAGAACTACGTACCATATACGACAAGATTGGAAGTGCATTTGTTACTGTCTTTCAAAAAAAAAAAAGAATTATATATTACAGCAAGAAAACAAGGTGTCAAGCTCCATATCTTGTTACTAGGTGCATCATCCATTCATCGCTTGCAATTGTGACGACAAAACATACACGTCGTCGCTTGTTCTAAGCATGCTGCTGCAGAATCAAACAGAGATTCAGATCATATGACACGATGCAGAATGTCTGTTGTGTCATGATCATGATCAGCATCATATAGCCACTGCACGCCACCATGGCCACAGATAGGATAGGAATAAGACAGCGCGCCGGCCAGGTAGCAGGTGCACTAATGTCGTCTGGAACGAAGCGCAGGGTGGAAGAGCTCGGGGGGCATGTGGTCTCGACGGTGGTCGGCGGCGTGGTGGACTGGTCCATGTCCGCGTGGGTGGCCAGGTACGAGGCGCGCACGAGCGTGGACAACCAGCTGGACCGCCTCCGCACGCTGTCCATCATGGTGCACAGCGCTGTGGAAGCGGCGGACGGCGTGCACATCCGGAGCTGGTGGCTGCGCCGGTGGCTCTGGAGGCTCCGGGACGCCGCGTTCGACGGCGACGAGGTGCTGCGGCTCTTTAGACAGCGGCGTACGGCCGAGGAGACAGGTGCAGCAAGCAGGCATGCCACCGCCGGGAATATGGTGTGGCGCGCCCTCTGGTCAGCGAAGAGCCTGGTTTTCAGCCGCGGCGACGACCCTGGCGTTGAGCGGCTGAGCCGCGTGGTAGCGAGGTTGGAGAGGGAAGCCATGGGCCTCGGTGACTTCCTCAAGATGCTCGAGCTAGAAATCAGGCGGTCGCCGCCAGTGCAACGGCCGGCGCGGCCGGTGGAATCAGCGCCACCAGTCCAGGTCCCACCATTCGGACTGTTGGAATCCAACGACTCTATCATTCGCCGTTTCAATACTGGATCGTTATCGTACGGCTCCATTTCAATGGAGAGCTTGGGTGCTGCGGCTGCCAGCTGCGTCTCTCCACCACCGCGCCGCGTTACGGCTTCAGAAGGCCAGGAAGAAAACAAACTCCAACAATGCTGCCCAGAAGACGGCGGGGACGGATCAAGATTCGATCATGGTCTTTCATCCAATTCACACGAGGAGCACGTCGCCGGCGTGAGGAAGGTGGGCCTGCCGATAATGAGGCGGCGCATCCAGCGAGTGCTGGACATGCTCATCATCGGAAAGAAATCACCGGCGGACACGGACAGGCTCCGTGAGCTGGTGGCCTCTATCCGGCTAGCCGTTGTTCCCAGCACCGGCAGCGCTAACTTGGCCGGTTTCCACCACAATCGGAGCTGGCTCGCCAGGTGGAGAAACCATCTGCTGAGCATGGCGTTCAAAGCCGAATACCAGCTGCTCGCAGTTTCTCTCGCAGGAGATGGGGCCGACGCTATTGGCCTCATGAGGTGGACGGCGCAGAATGTGGAGACAGCGGCGGCTCACTTGGAAGACTTTGTCACATTGGCCGGCTTCGCTCTGCCCTCTCTGGATAGGCCTTCTGTTCGCAGCTAGTCCGAGTACCTAACACTTCCAGAGCACTGACAGATTCTCTTTCGGCAGTTTTCGAATTGAGCAAGACAAGCTGTTAATTTGGTATTGTAATGTTTGGAACCTTGAATAAATGGATATCACTATTTTCATGCAAATACCTTTATGCCCTTTGTCTCTCCTAATATGTTGTTGTTGGGAAGGGGCCGGGTATTTCCAACCTTTTTGAGATTGGTTTAGGGTTTAGGGTTGCCCCTATTAGTCTCAATTAGTCGGGGTTTGCCAACTTCTAGACGAACAACTAGTTGAAGACTTAGCTAAGGATTACTCAACCCATTAGCCCATCTATTTGGATTCTTATGGACTAAAAATTACTCCACTAAGTTGTTAGCAAAAATAGCGCATTAGTGCTCCTTCCTATGACTACTCTCACTCACATTGCTTGGAACTTGCCCCTGGTGATGTTGACATAAGATTGGTCCAACATCGAAAGTACAAGAGCATATTGATCGAGGCGATTTGATCCTGCAGAAACCGGCCTATCTTGCTTATATGTCAAGGAATGACAAGTTTTCGCACAAACTAGTAAAGAACCACTGAAACTCTCGCTTGGCCCGGAATGGACCTACCAGGACATGAACGTACCAGGGCATGAATATCGCTGGGATACCCTAGGCTGCTCAGCAGGTGTAGGGCGCCACCCTTGATTATCATCAGATGAAAGGATGAACAAGTAAGTGGATGTAAAAGTAGAGGAATAAATGAGAAAACATGCTAACATATAAAGTTGTGGATGTTGTGAAATAGTGAGATATCCTTGTGGATGAATCTAGATATGCGAAATCATTGTTGCAACACGTTCTCACTAAACTGATCTAGTAGGGGTTTATTTCCACCATGACACCATATAATGCTGCCACGAATCCATCGTCTAAATCCACTACTTCAAGTTTTATATGTTGCAAAGCACCTGTGTAATTCATATAAAATATCTTGTCAAAAAAAAAGTTCATATAAAATAATCTGAGGATGGTCCCACCATATAGGCACTTTCTTATTTTGTCAGTGGAGGCATGTAGTGCAAACAAGTTTTTATCAGCTAGATATAGTGCTCTTGCACCTCAGATCCATTGTCTCTGATCTAGTCTTTCTCACCTTGTAGTGCAGGTTCATTGGTGCCGTCGAAAACAACATCCACCTCAAGACGATGGGGCATGCCACTATCTCTACTAGGCTCTACATGTGGTGACGGGCGGCTGCTTTATCTTCTACCTCCCGGCACTTCACCGGTGAACCCCACTGCCCGCCGGCGGTGGCACATGTCGTCGTGATCACTTCACCACTTGCGTCACACCAGATTCACGCCTTCACATATATAGGAGATCACAGCAGGTGGCACGCCACTTCATTTGGTGCTTCGCCGTAACACTGAAGAACGACGAAACTATGGTCGTCGCCTGCACCAACTTGAGGCTTTTCGCGGTGGCGCTCTTGGCAGCGCTAGCCGTGGCGGCCACCGTCTGCTCGGGGCAGCAGCTCCGTCGCAACTACTACGCGAGCGTGTGCCCAAACGTGGAATCCATCGTGCGCGACGCCGTAACAAGAAAGTACCGGGAGACGTTCATCACGGTGGGCGCGACGGTGCACCTCTTCTTCCACGACTGCTTCGTCGAGGGCTGCGACGCCTCGGTGGTGGTGGCCTCCACGCCGAACAACACGGCCGAGAAGGACCACCCGGTGAACCTCTCGCTAGCCGGTGACGGCTTCGACACAGTGATCCGCGCCAAGGCAGCCGTCGACGCCGTGCCGCGGTGCCGGAACCGGGTCTCATGCGCCGACATCCTGGCCATGGTGACCCGCGACGCCATCGCGCTTGCCGGCGGCCCGTCGTACGCTGTCGAGCTTGGCCGCCTCGACGGGCTCTCCTCGACGGCGAGCAGCGTGAACGGGAAGCTGGCGCCGCCGACGTTCAACCTGGACCAGCTGACCGCGCTGTTCGCGCGCAACGGGCTGTCGCAGGCCGACATGGTGGCGCTGTCGGCCGGCCACACGGTGGGGTTCGCGCACTGCGGCACGTTCACCGCACGGATCCGTGGCTCGACGGCGCCGGACCCGTCGCTGAACCGGAGCCTCGCGGAGAAGCTGGCGGCGTGGTGCCCCGACGGCGTGGACCCACGCATCGCGGTGACCATGGACGTGGTGACGCCCAGGGTGTTCGACAACCAGTACTTCCGGAATCTGCAGAGCGGGATGGGCCTCCTGGCGTCCGACCAGCTGCTGTACACGGACCCCAGGTCCAGGCCCATTGTGGACGCGTTGGCGGGGAGTAGTGTCGCGTTTGAACGGGCCTTTGTGGAGGCCATCACGAAGATGGGCCGGATTGGGGTCAAGACGGGCGCTCAAGGGAATATCCGACGTAACTGCGCAGTACTCAATTGACGACCTGATGAAACTAGAAGTGAGGTGTTGGTTTGTTGCTGGCTTGCTGCCATGTGCTTATCTAAACACACAGAGAGAAACTTATTGCCACGCTAAGTTGTTGTTTGTATATATATTGTAAAAATGTGAAAGGGTCTCTAGCCTGGTGGTTAGAGCACCGAGTAACACCCAAAGAAATCTAGTGTTCGACTCTACGTGGGAGCGAATTTAAACATGTTTGCATTATTAAAAAAATAAAAAATTAGGTTGGTGTTTCCCTTGCTGAATTCGATAAAAAAATATATTGCAAAAATGATATTGTAGCAGTATCTTTGTCTTCCAATTGATTGAGGAAATGGATCGGATGACCTAATTAACAAGGCAAGAGGTGAGATGGGAGTGTGTTCTGTTACACTTCTTTTTTTTTCGAAAGATCGTGTTCTGTTACACTTTTTGAAGTAGCGTCAAAATGCTAAAGGCACTTCGTTTCAAAAATGGAAGCAACGTTTGACTCGTCAGCTTACTCAGAATGAATTTATCTTCACTGTTCACTCCCTCTCAGCATACAGATTCGTAGTATATACTTTAATTAGGGAATTACTGTGTAGGCTAGCTAGTGCTTCGCGTGGGTGTCAATCATTTTCAGTTCTAGTCCAATGCCACACACACACGTCCATCGGCAGATATAGGATACAGTAACAAATCAAACTATTGCAGTTCTCTCACAAGGCAGAAAGGCCTATATACATAGGGAGAATTAGAAATATGGCCTCAGAAAAACTTGCGCTTAGGAATCAGGCCCTTTTTTATTTGAATTTGGGAATCAGGCCTCAAAACAAAATTCTCTTAGAAATTAGAAATTAGACTTCTGTTAGATCTAGCGCACACGTTTACATGTTTACAGCCGGGCACACGGTGGGTCTGGCGCACTGCAGCACCTTCGCCTGGCGGCTGCGGGGAGCCGACGCGACGCTCGACGCGGGGGTACGCAGCGCAGCTGGCGGCGAGCGTGGACCCGCGGGTGGCGGTGGCCATGGACCCCGTCACGCCGGTCACCTTCGACAACCAGTTCTTCCGCAACCTGCAGGCCAGGAAAGGGCCTGCTGGCGTCAGACCAGGTGCTGCACACGGACCCCAGGTCCAGGCCCATCGTCGACGTGCTGGCCCGGAGTCGCGTCGCCTTTGAGCGGGCCTTCGTGGAGGCTGTCACCAATATGGGCCGCGTCGGGGTCAAGACCACGACCGCCCAGGGGAACGTCCGCCGCGACTGCGCCGTGCTGGGCTGAGCTGCTGGATGTTTTCATGGAATAAGAAGAAAAAAAAGATAGAACTCCTAATGACGCCGTTTAGCTAATTCGTTAAACAGACCATGTGGAAAAAGGAGAATAGAACTTAGAAGGAACGTAGATTTGATTTAAATGAACGCAGTACTTAGAAGGAACGTAGATATAAAATTTAACACCGCATCGTCAATCGACGTATGAGCCGTACGTCCATGCAAAGCAAAGTCGTGATGATCTTGTTTTTCTGAGACTCTGACTGCCCTGAGACTCGCTTGGTAAGTGTCGTCGCGCTGGAGGTCGAGAATAATGTTTGAATCTTGGGGCTTTGCATTTGCAGGTACCGAGAATAATGGTGTTCATTTGCCCAACAAGGAACAAATGGGCCTGTTAGCTTCCTTTATTTTGAGCTTCTCAATGATATGATTTGTTCATGCGTCTCTATGTTCTCTATGTTAACAAATGTGAGTTTATTATAGTTTGCTTAGGAATTTGTACTGTCGGGTGTTCTTTATACTATTCTGGCTGGACCATCCGGCTGTTGGCAGGCTAAAAGAAATTGTTAAACACGAATACCGAGTAGACAATTTGTACACACTCTACCACTGCTACGTACTGCGTGCTCCCATGTGCTTGTGCACATTAACACACGCTAGTTAGTAATAAACAGTTACAAACCCATCCAGACCTCATCTGTGCATCTCTCTCTCGCCCCTCATTGTTGTGAGATGTGAGTTCTTCTTCCTGGATCTGGTCAGCTGGGAAGAGGCGAGATCCATCGAGCAAGATGGCGGAGACGACGATGCTGAGCATGGCGAGGGCCATCCTGGGCAGCGCCGTCAGCAAGGCCGCCGCGGCCGCCGTCCAAGAGATGAGCCTGCTCATGGGAGTGCAGAAGGAGATCTGGTACGTACTCTCCACTTGCCGCTGTTCCTTTCCGCCGTTACTCCGGGTCATTTTTGGCCACCTTGTTGGATACGTAGTCAGGCTTATCGGTTGGTAGTAGGCAGTCAAAAATCTAGCTCACTCGTCCAGTCGTCCTAGCTATCTAGCAACTCAAAAACTAAGCTTCTCCTTGGCCGTGCGAGCGAGGTAGATCTCGGTGCTCTAGTCCTGCGCATAAAGGCAGAGTACTGCAGCAGCAAACTACGGATGCAAGGAAGGTCATTATCCATAATATTAATATCATAAATACATTTTTTTTTGGATTAACTCTGTGCTGCAAGCCCAGTTCAACATACACGTTGCCCAGATCTGAGCCATGGCCCATGGACCACCATAACCTCAAGCTTGAGTTCCACGCCGCCGCGTTCGCTAGCGCTTCCTCCCAAACACTGGTCTGGCCGGGTGCCCGGGTTGGGGCTTGAGCTCACCCAAACCATCCCAGGCTCCTTCGGACAGCTTCAACAACAAATATGTTATGAGCCTCTAAGCATTTTATTCTATATTTTAATAAAAGAGATAGAAAAGCTAGTTTTTTCAAGAGCTAGTCTTATATAGGCATTTTAAGATCATATGAGGTTCCCTTCTGAGCCTAATCAAACTATGATCCATTGCTAAAAGTTAACCCCATTAAAGAGGTTGTCTTAGATCTAGTAACTAGCTCTCATTGTTTTGGGTGAGTCATCACCTCCTTCCTGAAGTGGATAATCTGGGTCAAACA
The DNA here is from genome assembly GCA_018135685.1 of Themeda triandra. NCBI lineage: Eukaryota > Viridiplantae > Streptophyta > Magnoliopsida > Poales > Poaceae > Themeda > Themeda triandra. Next base: position 502,830 of record JAENPR010000266.1, read on the forward strand.
AACCAAACACCTAGCTAGGAATACATCAAAGAAACTAGACACCAGCTTCCATCTACTGCCAGTGCAAATCATTAGCTAAAACTTGTCAAATAATGGCAAACCTTAGCAAGGATACCAAACAATGACCTCTGTATATGCCAAATATTCCATACGTCTTGTAATACAAGGTATTCTAGAAGTTTAGGATATACTATTGAGTAAAGCAAATGACACAAGTAACCATCTGTTAAAATGTTGTGATTCTTACCATATTTGGGATAATGATGGACATTAATGGTAGGTATATATGTGAATGTTGTCTTTTGAAACTGATTTGTGATGTTACTTTACCTAGAATCTTTTATAATTTAGGATTTAGGATAAATTTTGAATGCCATAGTACTACAGAACTGTCTTGCTTTGTCTCCATGACTGAAATATATTAGTATCCATGTTTGCTTTATTGCCGCGAAGCAAACACACACCTGTACTGTATCTTGATTATAAATGACGATGGGAGCTTTAATATGTATATAACTGAGACTGGCTATTAAGTTTTCCTACAATCTATACTCTGTTTTTCACACCAAAAATAATGTCCGAGTAAGCAATATGTACTTTTAAGTGTAATAATAATTTATAGTATTTTTAACATAGAATTTTCCCATGATACTAAAAATACCTTCGAAAGTTGCAAAATGTAAATTTCTTCAAAACCTTGCTTGACTATAGGTTCATGAAAGATGAGCTAGAAACTATGCAAGCATTCCTGGTGGCCCCTGAAGTAACCAAGAAAAAAGATAAGCTGGTGAAGGTCTGGGCAAAGCAAGTACGAGATCTGTCCTATGACATTGAAGATTGCCTTGACGAGTTCACAGTACATGTGGGAAGCCAAAGCCTGTCACAACAGATGCTGAAGCTCAAGGACCGTCACCGGATTGCTGTCCAGATCCGCAATCTCAAGGCAAGAGTGGATGAAGTGAGCAAAAGGAACAAACGCTACAACTTGATCAGTACAGAGGCGTCCAACACTGTGGACGAGATAGGGACCTACTTGGAAGATATTCGCAACCACTCGGCTGCCAACATTGATGAAGCACAGCTTGTAGGCTTTGAGGGACCAAAGAAGAAGTTGCTTGAGATGATACAAGAAGTTCGTGGCGATGATGGACATGCACGTGTGATCTCTGTGGTCGGCATGGGTGGTTTGGGTAAAACCACTCTTGCTAGGAAGATATATGAAAGCAAGGAAGATATTGCAAACAAGTTCTCATGTTGTGCATGGATCACTGTATCACAATCATTTGTGAGGACAGAGCTCCTCCAAAATATGATTAGGCAACTGTTGGGTGATGAATCATTGAAGGAATGTTTGAAAGAACTTGAAGGGAAGGGTTTGCAAGTCGATGACCTTGCCGGCTACCTCACACGGGAGCTAAAGGATAGGAGGTACTTTGTTGTTCTTGATGACGTGTGGAGCATTGAAGCATGGAACTGGATTCACGGTATTGCATTTCCAAGCACAAATAATGAAGGTAGTCGGATCATAGTAACTACACGTGATGCTGATATAGCAATAAAGGCATGCACTTCTGATGAATCTCTTGTCTACCATCTTAAACCGCTACAAATACGTGATGCCACAGAGTTGCTTCTAAGGAAGGCAAAAAAAGATCACAAAGTCATGGATGATAATAAGAATTTGAGGGATACAGTAACACAATTGGTAGAAAAATGCGGTCGCTTACCATTGGCTATTCTCACAGTTGGAGGTGTCCTTGCTAGTAAGAAGATAGAGGAGTGGGGGGAATTTTATAAGCAACTCCATTCAGAGCTTGAGAGTAACCCAAGTCTCGAACCTGTGCGAAGGATAGTAACCCTTAGCTACAATCATTTGCCATCTCATCTCAAGCCATGCTTGCTATATCTAAGCATTTTTCCTGAGGACTTTGAAATTAAAAGGAGGCGCCTGGTAGACAGGTGGATTGCAGAGGGGCTTGTTACAGCCAAGGTTGGAATAACAGTTGAGGAAGTTGGAGAAAGTTACTTTCAGGAGTTAATCAACCGAAGCATGATTCTACCAGAAAGAGTAAATATTGAAGGAGTTGTTAAGAGCTGCCGGGTTCATGATATCGTGCGTGATACCATAGTCTCCATATCAAGAGAGGACAATTTTGTTTACTCAATAGAAGATAATGTACCTGGAGTAGTAGTTGGAGAGAAATTTCGTCATGTGGCATACCATGGCAAGAGCTGCACAAATGTTGGAGTGGAATGGAGCAGTGTCCGATCATTAACTAGCTTTGGTGAGAGACCAAAGAAGCCCACACCTTCACTTTGTTCACCCGAGTTTAGGATGTTAAGAACCTTGGATCTAAAGGATGCACAGTTCGAAATTGCGCAAAAAGATATAAACAATATAGGATTATTGCGCCACTTGAAATATGTGAATGCTCAGTATGATAATTCAAGCTTTCGTCATTCAGATATTTATGAACTTCCCAGATCTACTGGAAAATTACAGAGCTTACAAGTCCTGGACCTAAGAGGCAGTTGTATTTCAGCACTACCAACAGAGGTGACTAAACTCCAGGGTCTCCGAAGCCTACGTTGTAGCAAATATACATGGATGGTTTTCGCCCACGGGAGTTGTCTGAGAAACATATTGCGCCTGCCCAGAATAATGTTCGCACCCCTAGTTGATTCTGAAGTCCGCAATACAATGATTGCTGAGGCACACGTGTTCTTCTCTAGCTCTCTTTCTGAAGCACGAGTACCAGGTGTGAGGATGCCAAGAGGAATGAGCAACTTAAAAGCACTGCAGATCCTAGAGCTTGTGGATCTCAAGGGCACTAGTACGAAAGCAATTGAAGAGTTGGGTGAACTAAGTCAGCTAAGAAAATTAAGAGTGACTACAACAAGGGCAGCAAAGGGAAAATGTGAGGCCTTTCGCAAAGCACTTGTGAAGCTCACCTCTCTCCGCTCTGTCCACGTCAAAAGTACAAGTATATATTATGGTATAAGTGATAATGATTGTGATGAAACACTTGAGTGGCTAGTTCCTTCTCTCTCCCCTCCCCCGCTGCTGAGGTGCCTAAAGTTGATTGGAAAGATGCAGGTGACACCCGCTTGGTTTGGGAATCTTACACAGTTGGTGAAGCTATACTTAGGAGAGAGCAAGGTAAAGGACTTGGAGATTGTTGGGGCGCTTCCCAAGCTTATGTTCCTTGACGTTGAGGCATATAATGGGGAGAAACTAACATTCAGAACGGGAACATTCCAAAACCTCAGGAAACTTGTTATTTATCTAGCAGCTGAATTGATAGAGATGAGGTTTGAGGAGGGCGCCTCGCCCCACTTGGAGAGCATACAAATCAATGGGTACGAGCTAAAGTCAGGGATTATTGGTATCAAGCACCTTCCAAGGCTCAAGGAGATTTCAATTGGTTACTGGTGTAGGCTGGCAGGACTTGGTATGCTGCAAGAGGAAGTCAACCAACACCCCAATAAGCCCGTGCTGCGACTGGAGAGGGACCGAAGCGACCATGACCTCGGCGATGTTGTCAGATCCAGTGTTGAAGAGGAAGCAACCGAACCTCAGCCTGACGAAGCCGGAGAGAGCTCCCAAGTGATCACAACTACCGATGACAGGTCAGCCCTGCTCCTGCCCGCTCGCTATAGTTTCCTTTCCCTATTTTTCAGCATAGTTTATTGTCAGCTTGCATGTTCTATGCTCACAGCTCGTCTCTTTTCTTTAATTGTTTCCAGCGAAATCCAACCCGTTCCCAATTGATGCTGGCTGAGTGCCTGCGAGATGCCCGTGCCCTACTCTTTCTGCAACGACCCTGCTCCTGGTCTCAACCTGCCAGACAGATCGCCTTCAACTTCTTATGCCGTTTTGGTTGTGCTCGAATAAATACCCCCGCCTCGTGTGCTGCATCGGATCTCTGCTTGCTGTTAGTGGCAGCGGTGTCAGACCAACCTGCAGCTGAATGACTGAATCTGAATTGTCTGATTATGATGTGTGCGTGGTGATGTTTTCATTCTCTGGCTTATAGTCAACCATTCTTGATATGGTCTTTCTTGTGATATGCCGTATATTACTTTACTACTGTATTTGTGAACTGCAGTCTCCCAAATGCGTGTATTTTTGCTGTTTAAGCTGCCTGTTTATTTTTAATTTAAGTTATGTACTACTATGTAATAACGAGATGTTGCATATTGAAATACTGTAATCCTGTTGTTTTCAGCTTTTAGCTGCACATCTCTGCAGCCCTGTTTGTTTATGAAACAAAGACAGTTTGACGGCTGCTAATGCCTGTGTATCTAGTCAATTCCGTTGATATCTCAGTACTGGCACACTGATCGGCTCCCCAATGCTTATTTATCATGGTGGGCGTCCTGATCTTACTTAGATACATCTTGATTGTGAGTTATGACATCATTTTGTCATACGATCTACTCTGTTATGAATCTAGAATGCTTGCCTTGTCATTAGTTCAGCTGTTGCCCTGGTTTCTGGAGTTTTAGCTAGATTCATCAGAAACTGAATTAATGGTGACTCTAGTAGTTCTGTGACATCTCTGTTTGTTACTGCGTGTTTAAGTAAATAATTTTGTATCACTAGGATTTGACCTATCACAAATCTGATTGTCTGAATGCCATTAAGCTTCAGCAGGACCATTAGCATTGTTTTTTCACTCAGTCTGGAGTCTGGACATAGGACATTCAGATTTCAGTTACAAACTTACAATGCAATCCAAAAGTAACAGGATTGTTAACCAGTCTGCAACATTGGCTTTTGCATAGTTGTCATCTTCAGTACTGTACACCTGCACATTGTTACAGGTCAAAATACACTGCCAACTACACAAGTTTTTTACTTGGCGTAAAGAACCAAAGTTTGGTCTTTAGTTGTGTGTCACCATTCTCGGCAGAGATCTGTAACCAGTCATCAAAGTGGTCCTGATCTTCATTGTTACAGGCCAAAAAACACATCAAACGGTGTTTTTCATTAGTTTGCAATACCTTATCACTTCCTGCATCGAGATTGCTTGTTGTGGACTTGTGTGGTACTAAAATGACCGTTGGATGCGATGCGATCCCTCGGGTCGAGAGGCTGACGGTGATCCTGGTTATATTGACGCTGCTCTCGCCGATGGTGGTGATCGATCGAGCAGGTGATGCACAGAGCTCCAGAGCAGGATATCCAGCAACCAGAAGAGCAGAGCAGAGGACTTGACTCAGCGCCCAAGCGGAACAGAGGAGGAGATGGCAGGCTGGGCCGGCCGCGAGGAAAAGAGAAGGTGGGCTGGGCTAGGCAGGTCCGGCCTGGTTGGTTACGGATCTGCAAGGACTTTTTTTTTTCTTCCACACAAAAGGGGAGTTGACTGTTGAAAGGCGTTTAAACAGAGGTTTTGACACCAAAGAAAACCCAAATGAAACCAGACGGACACACGCACTTAACTAATTACGATATGCACAAAGTTATATTGTAAACCCCCTTCGAATGAGACAAGAGGGATGTAGGGTATTAGGTTTTAGGGAAAAAAAAAATATCAGAAAACATGTGTCGATGAAATTACGTTGAATTCTAGTGAGCTCAAATTGAACTCAATTAGTTGTATTTCACGAATTGTTTTTTATATGGAAATATCTCTTGTCATGTTGTTGGTATTTTTATCCTAACATCTACATGCAACACACATTATTATAAGAAAACAAATTAAAGAAATGACATTTTTTGTATTAAAAACTGATATGTTATTACCAACTAATTAGGTAAAGCTACGAATGACGCCATAGATAGGTACTAAACTTGTCATTTAGCATCACCCAGCAGTCCAGGGCCAGAATGGAAGTCGACATGTACTTGCATATGCACATCATCATTTGATTATTCTAGATGACAAAAGGCAGAAAAAAGCTAAATCCACCGGAGCATGGAGTAATGTATGTATATATACACTATATACCCGGCCTGGTCGGTCAGTGACCATCATGTAGTAACAGTAACGACCTATTTATTAGCAAGGAAGAGACATCTTTCAGCTTCTCTAGCCAAACAACTAGCTTCCTTCATCTATGCAGCTATCTCTTTCCTAAAAATTTGTTTCACCAAATATTTTACTTTGTAGCTTCACACTAGCGAAGCTTTATGTAACCGATACAAAAATAATAATAATTCATTAGTAAAGCTGAGCCGTATCTAATAGACCATTGTTCCAAACGAAACGTGCGATCGAGTTTAGTACACTAGTGTTGTTGCACATCCTTTGATTATTCTCGATGGCTGTGTGGGTCCACCATAGCATCAGAGTATGCATGCAGTAACGGTAAAGCTGGAAGGGGAATGCAACCAAGTAACCAACGGCCAGTACGTCGCAGCACACCAAAAAAGTTCATTTCCACCGAGAACAGGGAAAGCCGGCAGGTCTCGTCGCTCCTTTTGATCCTTTTTTGAGCACCTCCTTTTGATCCTGAGATGATGAATAGTAGTAGTATTTTTTTATGCGAGAAAAAAGGAGTAAAGGTAAGAGAATAATTGAGGGATCACGATCATTCGTTCGTTCGTTCGTTCTTGTCTTGAACTAGCTTGGGTCGACGTTGAAGACACAGCTGGAGTCAGCAAGCAGGGACGACGGACGACGCTGCTGCTACACCGCGTGATCGATGATAGATGTATATTGTTTATATAGAAGACGCATGTGATACACACACGAGCGGTGCATTTTTTTTAGTTATTATTTATTTATTTTTCTGGATCAACATTTGGCGATAATAAATTTCAAGTCAAAAAGCTGTCCAGATGATTTGTTAGAAATTTGTTATTTTTATATCTCACAAATGAAGTCGAGTTTAAATAAGATATTTTATAAGAATTTTTTTACAATGCTTGGAGAACCGTTGAGAATTATTGAGAAAATATTTAATGTCATGATTAGTGGGCCCGATATAAGGGAAGGCGTTGGGAGCCGTCAAGGCGGAGGCGTTGGGAACCGTTGAGCTGTATCTATAGTAGGTGGGCCAAATGCGCGTAACGGCTTCAAACGGCTCAAAAATTAGGGGAATTAGAACTCCAAATATAGGAGCGGTAATTGCTTTTTTCGTAGTTTTTTTTATGAAGGGTAAAATGGTACCCTTTTATTTGTAATAATGATCTTTTGACATGAATTACTCGCATCTGGTCATAAAACAGTGGCCCGATATAACCAATCGGTCTTTTTTCCGCTTTCCTCCGCCGGCGTATCGTCGGAGTCAACCGCGCTACCTTCGATCAGCGAGATCGTGGGATCGCAAGCTCGCAGCAGAGAGGAGATCATGACCTGGAGGGCCAGCAGGCTGCGCCTCTGAAGCATCTGTGTCTAGGTCTCAGACGGAGGGGAAAGATGACTTTGCAAGTGATGCGGCACCATCCATTGAGGAACGTCTCGAAAGCTTGAACGATGATGTAGTACTAATACTCCAGGCGTCAGCTATCGACGAACTGCTATTTTTTTTTTTTGAACAAGATGAACTGCTAATTCATTTGATCACCTAAGAGAACTGCAGCGTGGTTGCGGCTGCAGCTTCGGAGTGGGGTTGGGGGAGATGAAGTTCTGCAATGACCAAAATATCCTTACACAAATTAAATTAATAAAAATTACTAATTTGCGGAGCTGTTGGAAGCCGTTGAGAATTGTTGGGAATTATTTCCAAACATTGTAAAAGAGCTCATTTTATAAAGTTGTGTATCGTCATAACTCATATCATCTACATGTGTGATTTTTTGGGTAAATTTAGACGACTTTTTTCTCATGGTTTGCATGGGTTTTGACGAAGGAGTGGTTTGCACCTGATCCGTTGCCTCGTATATTAGTGTACAGCACTATCTGATCAAGTAGAGAATAATAGTTGCGATGAACACGGAATCTAATCTCGACACACAAGGTTTTGGCCCTATCGGACCTAACCTTGGTCCACCCAATCAATCACTACCAATCTCCTGCAAAAATACAAGGGTCCCCACCAACTATAGTGTACACAAGAAACGTGTTATATGGGGGGCCTTATTTTTCTACGTACAATGGTGCAGTGAGCCACCAGGCGCTAATCCTGCTTGATTTGCTTCATGGGCGACAGTTTTGCAGTGAATATTTTAGGCAGCTATCGGAACTCGGAAGAGACAGTCAGGGATGGCCCCTGCCGCAAGTTTGGACAGATATGATGGACAACTAACCTGGCAGTTAGCTTCTATCGTACTGTATTTGTTGACAATCAAGCTGAGGAACCAATTAAGTTAAATAAGGGCAATTTATAGATCTTTTGTTCTTGTTGTTAACGGTGTCAGGGCAACTAGCAGTCGCTGCTACTATGCTGCTGAAATAAACTGCAGCCGACGTTTTCTTCTCTAATAAAAAACCGTCAACATCCGCTTGCATTGGGCTTTATTTGTTTATACTCAAAATAGTAGGAGTGGCAATATCGTTATCAGGCAAGAATGTATAATACTTCATTATCGTTACAAGTAGAATTGTCATCTCAGCAGTGTCACTCAGTATGTCCTTATCGAATAAAGTTATCCGTTCATCGGGAGTCGACACGAACTTCCCGTCAGGAAAGATCGGTTTTTCCTGTCAGGTAGCCATCAGGAATTTTTTTTCTGATGGCAGTTCATGACGGCCGACGTGAGGATGCATGGCCCTGGATTGAAACAATGGCTAATTGAAACCAAATAACTTAGCTGTCAGGACGCATGGAAATACTCTACTCGATCGTTGTGTACAAAAAATCAAAATAGCAAAAGAGGGCATCTTGACTTTCCGGTTGGAAACAAAGCACTAGTACGATAAAGGAGTATTAAAAAAAATCGAGATGAGATCGGTGTTCATTCAGATCGACTTTCGGCGAGGAAAAGAAAACTTGGAAACGCAACTGATTTTGACTTTTAATTAAAGAAACAAAAGAAACGAAATTGATTTTGTCAGATTAGACAGACACTGATCGTTACTACGCTGTTTCATCAATATATAGAATCCAGAAATATACATGTATATATAGCCGTTGGGTTTGTGGGTGCCCCTTGAGTTTTGTCAGTACGTATGGGCGGGAAGGCGCGACGAAAGGCAGGCAAGCCGCGGCGCCGTGTCCTGTGGCGTGCGTCCACGTGCGCGATCGCCGGCCGTCGCCGCGTCCACATCGGGGCACGGACGACGACGGACGTCCACCTCTCTCTCACTCATTTCTTTTCAATATTCTTTTGCGTCGTGCTCGGGCAGAATTTGTCTGCAATGACTGACTCATAAGCTAGCTCTTAGCATATTTTTTATATTTTAATGGAAAAGACAGGGAAGCTATCTCTTGACTAAGAGATAGTCTCATACACAAAGTTAGTACTATTAAAAAAAGTTAGAGCTAACAACTAGCTCATACCACTGCGGATGATCTCAGCCACCTCCCCCACCGCCTGTACAAATAGAGTTGTGGGTCGTCGTCCCAGAGACCCAGCGCTGGCACTGCACAAGAGCTGAGAGGTCAGCTCACAGCTCAGCCGGTGCGCGTCGTCAACGTAGAAGGCCGCGGCATGAGGCCGCCGGCCGGAGAGGGAGGGGAGGAGGGTCTAGTCCAGGCGGCAGGCGATTGAGGCAACCTACGAGGCGGCCGGAGGAGGAGGATGGTTCAGTTCGGGGAGCAGCTAGCTCAATCCGGCGAGCGAGGTCGACTAGATCGAGCAAAGACAGCAGAGCAGAGCAGAGCAGAGGAAGGGATCCGTATCAGACGACCGAGGAAAGGATGTCGTGCCTGGTGCCGCCGGCCAAGCGGGTGTGGCGCGGCCTCCGCGCGCGCCTGGGTCTCCCTCTCCGGCGAACCACCGGTAAGTCGTCTGGACGTCTCGTCCACTTGAGTTGTACTAGCTACGTACGTACGTACATGACCACGGCAAGGGATCAACCGACGGCACGAGGCGAGGCGGCTGATATGGCGTGGATGTATGCATGGATGTGCAGGTCTGGGGCGGCTGCGGAAGGAGGTGCGTACGTGCGAGTACAGCGACATCCACGTCATGTGGGAGATGCTCAGCAAAACCAATACCAACACCAGCACCGGGGACAGACGACGACCCACCGCCGGCAAGGGCGCGGCGGCGACGCGGCGAGCCAGGACGAGGAGGAAGGCTGCCGCCGTATCTGCCTGGCGCCGGCTGGCGTCCTACTGCTGCGCGCTCTGATCTCGATCTGGTCAGAGCACCGAGCAGAGTTCAGACAGAGTTGCTCTGCTCCGTGGGTCAGGGTTCATCCTTCAGAGTTCAGACAGAGAGTGCTCCGATTCGGCTCTTGTCCTGCCTTCCTTCCTTCGTGCGGGGAGTGCTGACGCGACGCTGATCGGTCGGTCAAGCGAAATCGCCACAATCAAACCATTCTTCTGCTTGGCACGAGTCTCGTCCTCAACTCCTCATCAGTCATCATCAACACATAACCGGTCTGTCACAGTTATACATACATGCGGCAGCGGCGGCTGCTGCTGCTGCTGCAGATTTTGGTCCATGTAAATTGCTGCAATTTCTGTGGTATTAGTTATTAGTACTAGCGTTGGAACCAAGGGAATTTTGTTAGTTTGCGTCAGTTTTCCTTGCTCGATGTGGTTCTACCTACGTGTCCTGTACTATACTTTTTGCTGTGACTGTTCTTGCGTTAGCAAAATAAGATGAACCGACATACTTTTTGTTGTGTTCATTATGTTGATTGAAGCCGATAACACTGACAGAGAGGCTGTCCGAAATTCGGACGAGAAATCTGATATTCATTCTCATTACGTGTCCACGCAGAACTCAACACTGCTGCGATGATTGTTCACACACAAACACCAGAATACCATATATTACTTCCTCATTAAAAAAAACGTTTTTTTCCGAACTGAATATAAAGTTTAACTGTATTTATAAGTTCAACTTACACCTTCTTTTCTGAAGCGGCGAAATTTGTGGAGGTACATCTATTTGGCAAACAAAGTGCAGAGTGGACAACATGACAATTAGATTGTATGCATTGACAGTGACAGAGGATCTTTTGTTGTTGCTAACGGTGCAGGGGCAACATAGCAATCGCTACCTGCTGCTGAAAACTGCAGCCGATTGACAATGTTTTTTTTCCTTCTGATCGAAACTGTCAACGTCCGGGCTTTGTTTTTACTGAATAAACATATATATCCGGGACGACCAACAATAGTGAAGGAGGTGTTAGCAGTGTATAATATGCTCTATTCTAGTCAGCATTACAACTGTCATCTCAGCGTTTAGGTAGGTACTACCGCAACGTGTACACCGGTAATAAACAATTTAGTTTTTATTTTATTTTATTTAATGACCGAGGAAGTAGACTTTTCTCGACACCCTCCGTAGTAAAACAAATCACTGCAAGTCAAATTGTCAAACTCTATTTAGTTTAACTAATTTTATAATGACAAATAACAGCATTTATTTATTATAAAAAGCTAGTATGATTATAGCTGATCAATAAACCAGATCATATTGGCTGTTTCAATATAATTTCGTGAGATGAAGTCGTAGTAGGGCTGATAAGTCGACTGAAAAGAGCTCAGCAGACGAACAAGGCTTAGTCAAAGCCATGTTATACCTTGAGGATGAATGAAAACACTCTTGTACATAAAGTCAACTAAGGGCAACTAATAAAAAAACAAAAGAGGGCATTTTGACTGTCAGATTGAAAACAAATCGCTACGATAGGTATAATAGTACCGATGAAAATGGTTTAAGTTTCAAGGCAGAGTAAAAAAAAAAAAGGAGATATGATCAGATGTAGAGACTTTCGGTCAGGAAGAAAAGATGGAAAAGAAATTCAGCTTTATTTTTTCTATAAAAAAAGAACGAAACCGAACCTGTAAGACACACTCATCTGTAAGACACTCATCTTACGCTGTTTCAGTATTAGCAAAGCATCCAAAATTACACATAGCCTTTTTTTTTTTAGGGGAAACCGGAGCTTCATTAATTATCATAAGAGGGATTACAATCATCGTCTATGATGCTCGCGAGGCCAGGTGGCATTATAGGCCACTTTGCCACCTGATCACTCTGAGACACCATCTTAGCACAAGCATGAGTTAGCTTATTACAAGTTCTATTAACAACACAAAACTTAAAACCCTCAAAACTCCGGCTAAGCACCTCCAGTTCATCGAGTATGACCACCACCTCCGAGCGTTGGCCATTCTTGTTGTTCCAGAGATTCACGAGTACCAAACAGTCAGTTTCAAGTATAATCTTCTGAACACCGCGTGCCTTGGCTAGTTTCACACCATCACAGCAGGCGTGTGCTTCGGCTGCCAGGGCACTCATACACAATTCATATCATTTGGCTGTCCCACCACAGGTTCTCCCGTCAGCTGATCGATCCCGGTCAGAGAATGCAGCATCCACATTACACTTCATCCAGCCCCTGTCCGGTGGTTTCCAGCGAAAAATTGCACATAGCCGTTGTATGCCGACAGCGCGTGGGCGTGACGGGAAGGCGTGACGAAAGCAAGGCAAGCCGCGGCGCGGCGTGCTGTCGTGTGCATCCTCCACGTGCACACCGTCTCTCGCCGCGTCCACATCGGAGCACGGGAGCTCGGGCAGCAACGGAGGCGTGAGCGTGGACATGGAGGCGTGGAGGCTTCTCCATCTATTCCTTCCACTTTCTCCACCCCTCATTACCTATAAATAATAAAGAGCAGTGTCGGCACTGGCACTGCAGCAGAGAGGTCAACCCACAGTCGGAGCCGGTGCTCGTGCGTCAACCGCCGGAGACTCGGAGAGAGAGGGAGGTAGGGTGCATTCTCCATCGAGGACCACCGGGTGAGGCGAAGACAAGCAGCAAGCAGCTCCGGCCAAATCCCGTCTCCAGCAAACTAGAAGAGCAGAGCAGATGTCGTGCGCGTGCCTGGCTCCGGCCAAGCGGGTGTGGCGCGGCCTCCGCGCGCGCCTCGGCCCACGGCGAACCACCACCACTGGTAACGGTAAGTCGTCGTCTCTGATGTCTTGTCTACTTCTAGCTACGTACGTACATGACCACGGCAAGGGATCAACTAACCGACGGCGAGGCGAGGTGGCTGTTGGCTGACATGGCGTGAATGGATTCGATGATGTGCAGGGCTGGGGAAACTGCGGAAGGAGGTGCGCACGTGCGAGTACAGCGACGTGCACGTCATGTGGGAGATGCTCAGCGGCTCCGGCAGCATCGGCGTTATCAGCGACGGACGACGACGACCCACCGCCGGCAACGGCGCGGCGGCGCCGCCGATCCGGCTGGGCAGGGTGGGGACGAAGCTCGCCGCCTGGAGCCGGCTAGCGTCCTACTGCTGCGGGCTCTGAATTCTGATGTCTGTCTGGTCCGACAACTGCACAGCTCTGCTCTTCTTTCCTGTCCTGCCTGCCTTCTTCATGGAGTCATGGTAGCCGATGCTGGTCTGCCATTGGAGCTGGAGGACCCAATGCACCACGGGCTCGCTAGCTCTGTTCCCCCTTTTTCTCCCGGTGGAGGCTTGTCCTCCTTGGGTTATTCGGCCAAGGTTTCAGCCAGTTGATCCTGTTTTTCTGGTGAGAAAAACACTTACTATGTTGTTTTCTTCTCTTTTTTTCCCGATGGAGGTCTATCCGGGCTGTTCGGCTGACTATTTATGCGGCTGATAAGCCGGCTGTTGCTGTTTTTTCTCCCAGAGGAAAACCATTGTACTTTGTCATTTTCTCTCTTTTTTTCCAGACGAAGGCCTATCCTCCTAGAGGTGTTTGGTTCATAGTTTGCGTCTGATAAACAGGCCGATACTATTTTATTGTCTTCGACAAACTTGGCAATCATGTGTGGGTCAGAGTTGTACATACAATTTTTTGTGTAAAAGAAAGTTGTACATACAATTTTTTGTGTAAAAGAAAGTTGTACATACAATTTTTTGTGCAAAAGAAAGTTGTACATACAATTCTTGCTTGTTAGGGTTCTCTTGTTCTACAACTATCTAGTAGCGTGTTTCTTGGTGTTGTTGCTGCCTGTCTAACCAACATGTTTGCTACAGTCTTTGCATACGTAATCTATACATAATTAAACTTAAAACCCCCTTGTTATCTATTTCGTATCTGAAATAACCTACTATGTTCTCAAAAAATAGTTTGCGTCAGTGTTTTCCTTGCTATCCTTTCGTGTTATGGTTCCGTGTACTCCCTCCATTTTCACACTATGAAAGTATTCAAATAATCCGTGTATGGAAAATCGTATGTCTACCCTATAGAGAGCATTCGACATCATCCCGTGATAGCGAGGGCTTCCGTTCCTTCTTTTTTTAGATATCCTTTGCATGTTAATTTTAGTGCACATTGATATCATATCCTTTCCATGTTGATTTTGATAGTCAGTCCATCTCAAAAATATAGCCTTGCTCCCTCAGTTCCCATCTGGATGTTCTATCCTGCGATTCTCCTCGAGATTCGAGCGAGCGAGCCTTCTCTTCACCGGCGTAAACCGTGCTTGCCCTATTGACCCCTGCGTCTAGCAGCAACATGCTCTGCTGCATATATGGACCGCCTAGCTTCCACAGTGGTGTCGAGTAGTGGATCTAGGGGACGCACCTGCAGCGTGGATCTAGGCAGCCAACTGGGACTAAAGGGTAATCAAAGAGTTAGTTCAAAATAAAAGCATCCTATCCAAAGTCACATGTGTTGTGTATGTGGGGTGGAAAGCTACGTGCAAGGCAATACATGATGTCATGGATTCGAGCCATAGGGGTGGGAGGTTTGTGTTAATAATTTTTTGACGTTGGAGGACCTATTGTAGTTGGGAAACCAGGACTAAATCTATTTCCTAACTGAAACAAAACATTTGCTTCCTACGATTGAATGTTGTAAAAGGGCTCATGAAACCAAGTGGCCTATTTACTAGTGCCACAACAACGAGGGTGGGGGCGTCCGAGAGAGGTCTGGAGGCACACGGAGGGAGGTGGAAACGTCCTTGCAGGTCTTGAAAGGTGGCAACATCACCGGTGAATTGGGTGCGAGCAAACTCGCTCGGGAATCACAAATTCAGAGAAGGAGTTGAGGAATCGAGCATGAGCAAACTCGATGGGGACGAGGACGTAAAAGATCGGGTAGCCCGTAAGTGGGTGGGTGGGTGGGGCGCTATAGAGAATCTCGTCGAGCGTGGAGGCATCGATAATCTCGTTCGTGGTAGCAGGGTGGTACCAACGCCGTTGAGTGACTTGTATTTACAAGTTCATTTTTATAATTTACCATCTAACCTTGATATTTCTATCTGGTCTGACCAATAGGGAGGTTATCATGTGAAAGTATGACAAGAGAAACCAACTCCAAGCATTAGTTACCCCCGTCACTTATAGAAATGATGCAACTCTAGCACAGCGTCACTTTTCGGTATCTTAAGTTTTACCAGTTATAGATAAAAACCCATGTTTTAAATCGCGCACTAAATGTTTTCGCGGCGAGGCTTCCTGGGCGCTATGCGTCGCTATAGCGGCCGCTATTCGATGCAACGCCACATAGCTTGCCACGCTATAGCGCCGCTATTTTTTTTTTGACGAAAAAGACCGTGGGGGAGATCCCCACGGTACGAAAAGCTTTTATTAAAAGTAACAAGGAACAAAGGTTACAGAAGACTTACAGTGGGGGGGGCAGCTACAACCACACTACAAGCAACACCTAACTAGAAAGAAAAACAAGATTACAACTTGTTGATCCATTGGAGCACTAAAGGTCTATCAACTTCCTTGATCCTAATAGATTGCGAGAGGCTTCATCCTTGAAATTTTGAAGCCACCTACTGAAGGAGACCTGGACACCATCGAAGACAAGCCTGTTCCTCATCTTCCAAAGTTCCCAAGCGGCGACTTGAAAGATCTCCATGAAGTATGGTAACGAAACTCTGTGCCTAGTGCGCTGAATTCTTCTGACTGTATCATCATCATTGACCCATCTGATAGAAAGCTTATCCCAGCATCTCTTGGCAAAGGCGCAATCAAAGAATAAGTGTGCAATTGTTTCTTCTGTATTAGCTGAGCAGAGGACACAGAGGGAGTTGGGTTGAACATTGAAATTTCTTCTTGCTAGCATATTCTTGGTATTCAATCTGTCCATGCAAATGAGCCCTAAAAAACTTAATCCTTGGGATAACTTTAGACTTCCAAATCCAGCCCAAAAACAAGCTCGGAGCATCTAAATGAGAGAAAGCCAACTTATAAAGCTTAGCCACTGAGAAATTGCTGGACCCCCAACAGAAAATCCTAAGATCAGGACCATCAGTTAACTCAAAGGAATGAATGAGATCATTAAGCTCCTCCAGCTCGGCAGCAGCTTGTTGTGAGATGGGCAGCAAGAAAAGCTCATCAAGACTAGCAAAGCATGGGAGACCCTCTACCGTAAATATCAAGTGAAAGGGCAACCGAGCCGAGGATGGAAAGCTCTCCATGAGGGAGTCACCACCCACCCGTCTTTCCAAAACATCACCGAAGATCCATCCCCAAGCCGACAGAAGTTAACTCACCATATAAATCTTTAAGCTTCATGATGTCCTTCCACCAAAAGGACCCAATAGGCCTATGAGAGTGTGGGACTCGAATTGCCATAGTGCTTGAACCAAACTTGCTGGACCTGGGATGTCTTCCTTAGAGTAAAATTTGTGCAATTGCTTCATCAAGAGAGCATCATTTTGAAGATATAGATTCTTGACACCAAGACCACCTTTCTTCTTAGGCCTCTCGGGACTGGGGCCAGTGCAACCAGGTTACCTCCCTTTTTTTGTTGGAATTACCTCTCCATAAGCACCGCTTTCGATTCTCGTCCACCTCTTCAATGACCCCTTTATGAAGCTTGAGGGTACCCATGGCATAAGTGACAGTTGGAGTGATCACGTTGTTGACATACTCAAGTCCGCGGAATAGGACAGAAGGTAGAGCAGCAAGTGAGCTTTCTCGAACTCGTCCAAAAGAGGAGCAAACTCTTCAATCTTCGGCTTGGTTGTCCCCGAGGGGGCAAGCCAATATAGGTGAAAGGCATGGAGCCAATTTGGCACCCAAAGGTAAAGAAGAATTTTCATCTTATCCTCAGCACATTGATTGGGACCATGAAAGACTTGGAGAAGTTGATCACTGCACCGGGGAGGAAGCAAAAGTGCCGAGGATGGCCTTGAGGCAAAATAATTGTCTAGCATCCGCCCTAACACCAGGATAGTGTCATCTGCATGAACAATAGGGAAGTCATCTCGAGGGCCGAGGAATTGGCATGTGTTGATGATGCCACTATTTTTTAAGCCATTAACAACATGCCGGAGGAGCTCAAGAAGAAGGACAAATAGGAGAGGAGAGAGCGGGTCCCCTTGTCCGACACCCCTGAGACAACTAAAAATTTTACTCGGAACACCATTCATAAGCACAGAGGAAGTGCCAGATGACAGGATGGATTGCACCCACTCAATGCATTTGGAGGGAAAGCCAAGAGCAAGCATCATCTGGAGGATAGTGGAGTGCTCAATAGTGTCAAAAGCTTTGGCAAAATCCAGTTTGAGAATAACAATCTGTTTCTTAGACTGGTGGCACTGATGGATATATTCAAAGCTCCACCCCAAGCAATCCCGTATGGTTCTTTGCTTGATGAAACCATACTCGATTTTTATGAATAAGTTGAAGAATGATACTTTGGAGTCTATTAGCCAACAACTTGGTAATCATTTTCACAATGCCAGTTCAAAGAGAGATTGGCCGATAACCAAGCCATTGGGTTTTGGATTTTGGGAATAAGCACAATGTGGGAGTTGTTAAGGGAGCAAGGTTGACCCTTCCATCATAAAAATCTTGAAAAAGTCCGAAGATCTCATTCCTAATAATGGGCCAGCACTTCTTGATGAAAACACCATTGAATCCATCAAAGTGGGCCTTATCACGAGTGCATGCTTCGATGATTCCCATGATTTCATCTCGGGCTAAAAGGAGCAATCGAAACCGCATCAATCCCAGGAATGGGAATAAGATTAGCCAAGTCAAAAGCCATATTGACACCATTGGACAGCCCCATCCTCGTTTTTGAATGACCACCGAGAGATGGTTGGCCTTATCTTCATGAATCACAAGGTGACCCCATAATCATCTTGAATCTAAGCAATCGATTTCTTCAGTAGGAAATGGTAGCCATAGAATGGAAGTACTTAGTGCATTCATCACCATACTAAATTCTATTAACAAGTGTTTCTCTCGCTCCAATAGGAGTTCGGTTTTGGAGAAGAGTTAGGAGCCGTTTTCTTTATCGAGATCTAACATTCCATTCTCGTGTTAAATAACCGCCTATACTCCTCCACAAGATCAAGGTAAAGAATGACTTTGTTGCAATTTTCAATTAATAGCTTGAGGTTAGAGATATTTTTGCTCCATTGTTTCAACTCATATCTCGCCTTCTTGAATTTAGCACAAGACAAGCAATATTGTTGGAGTTGGAATTGATTTGGTTCCGTGCATGCCGAACGCATCCATAAAGCGTAATGCCGCACCCAATGGTTCTCAAATCAAGGTTTTGGCTCTAGGAATTCTTGTTTCAACAGGTGACTCATAGGAACATGATCGATGTAGGCCTAGCCGAGGAGTGACAAGAGTATTGGGAAATTCCAAAGTCCAATTAGCATGTGAAGAACCAGCCTAGCCGCTCCAATAGTGGGTTGTACCGCATATTACTCCGTGAAGGCTCTTCCTTTGAGGGGAGCTCGACTGCACCAAGGTGATCAATAACATCATTGAAGATTTGGGTATCTTGAAAATTACCCCCACTTCTGTTCCTATCTTCAAGGGATCTCGTAGAAGTTAAAATCCCCAATAAGCATCCAATTTTCTTCATCCAGGATATTGAGATGCTGAGCCGAGCTGAATAAAAGAAGATCGAGTGCCGGTACAACAGGACCATAGACAACGGTGAGATTCCACATTTGATGATCCATTCTAGAAGAGAAGCCCACTGTAATACCATAAGACCGAATGTCCAAAACAGTTCCATCAAAGAGGCTCCCATTCCAACAGATTAGAATGCCTCCGAGGCACCCCGGGAGGGGAGTAACAAAACTTATCAAATCTCCTAGGAGCAAAGTTTTTGATGAAAGAAGAGTCAAAGCTTTCTTTCTTTGTCTCCCGGAAACAAAAATGTCACAAGCTTGCTTTCTTCAATTTTGTTCCCGATAGAAGGCCATTTTTCTGCACCATTAATCCCTCTAACATTCCAACAAAGGATATTCCATGATCTATTCATTATATAAAACTACAATTATAAAGTAGATAAACTGATGCCCTTCACAGAAGGACATCATACCGACCACAGCATAGTACTTAGGTAAATATAAAAGTTCATTACATCCAAGCTCCCCGAGCTTAAAGACAATACTAGAGATAGTAAAAATATAAAAGATAACTTTGGCCAACAAGGCCCAAGAACAAAAGCATTGGACGACTTGATTCATTACTCCCGATCTTCAGACGGCCCTCCATCGTGGCATCTTCGAGACCTCACCAGAGGCACTCCACAAGCCACCGCCCATTCCCCGAAGCGCAGCAATGGGGGTGGGAGGCATGGCTTCATCCGCATTCTTGGGGGGCTCCGTGTCCAAAGACCGTGGCGAGATTCTTCCTTCTTTTGGCCGCCGGTTCCTTAACCTTGACAATCTTTCCGCCATTGATAGCTTCAGGTGGTTGAGTCGAGGGCTTCGCGAACCAGTGGTGTCCACCAGCGGGGTCTTGGATCCAGGCTTTGATGAAACAACACTTGGGAGAGAAAGAGGCCCATGGCCAATTCCAGAGCCCTCCTGGGACACCATGTCCATTCCTAGGAGCACGACCGCATTCTGGGCCCAAATATGGAGAAGCAACACATCAAGGACAGGCCTGACCACTTGAATGGCCTTTGTAGCATCCTCCTTCCAAACAACAGGAGGTTCATTGATCTTGATCTTGGAGAGAAAGTCAGCAGGTAACTTGTGGCAGGCTTTGACGATGAAATCAGGCACAGTAACAGTCATGACCCTGATAGAAGAAACAGCACCAGAGTCATCAGACGAAGTGCCACTGTTCTGAATACCAGCAAGGACTTCTTCCACGGACAGATGGATGTCAGGCCCAGTGGCCCTCAGATAGTTTGC
Organism: Themeda triandra; assembly: GCA_018135685.1. NCBI lineage: Eukaryota > Viridiplantae > Streptophyta > Magnoliopsida > Poales > Poaceae > Themeda > Themeda triandra. The sequence continues at coordinate 522,950 of JAENPR010000266.1, forward strand.
AGAGCTGCCAGACTGATCAAAGGATATGGTGTCTTGAGGTTGATCCGGGTGCTGAGGGACAACATTTTCATCAACATTCTCAACATCATTCAGCACGATGTCATTTTTGTCATTCAAATCATCAGCATTCAGGGCTTCATCATGGTGCAGGTTGGGGTGGAGCTCCATGTCAATGTCCTGCACTTGCTGCACATCCAGGCCAACATCAGCCAGGACCTGGGCACCAGCTCCAGCGAGATCATGCATCTAGTTCTGGTAGATATCAGGGTTGCCCTGCAGAGGAGCACCAACAGCAGGGTGCGGGTTGCCATCCGGAGGCAGGGCATCCTCCTCTGCAATGAGCTAATCAGCAAAGTCTCCTCCCAGGATGAAGGTCGGAGCAGACCAAGAACGGCCGGCACCACCCATGGTGGTTCCCCTGGAAATGACCACACTTCGGGGCACCCTTTCTGGAGCGAGGATCAGACACTTGACCAAGCTTCTTGTCTTGTTCGGGCCCTTGTGCCAGTACAGACGCCGACCGAACGGGGCAATGGCAGCATCAAAGAACTCTTCACGTTGATAATCCAGAGGGAAGGTCAGGAACATGATCCAACATTCCCTCGAGTAAGGGCATGACCTGAGGTTGCCAGCTTCATCATGTTTCACAACACGCGGAGTGGAATAACCATTGAACTGAATCGGGCTGATATCAATCATAGACTGACGCATGACAGATGAACCAAATTCCACCAGGCCTAATCCGAGCGGGGAGATGAAGGACGAGAAGATCCTGACCGGGTGGTGGGCTTCCAGGAAATTGACGACGGCGGTGAGCGTCGCCCTGGCTTGGATCTGCGGAGGAGCCGGCTCCATGATGATGATCCCATACTCCTCATGGCAGCCGAGGCGGCTCGCCACCGATCGCCACACGGAGCGCGGGCCGCATCCACCGTCCTCGACATGAGCTCCGAGGGGGAGATACGGGGTGGGATCACAGGTGAAATTCGCCATTGCTTCTTGATCTGAGCGAGAGTAGGGTGGTGAAGAAGACAAACAGTGGAGCACCAGTTCGTCGATGGAGGCAGTGGGGTTTTCTGAGATTATAAGAGGGGGGTGCTGGGGGTCTGAGAATTCGAGGGGACTGCCTCTTGCGTCTCCCGAGGTGGAGTGTGAACAATTTCAACTCCGGATCGGTTCGAAAGCCCGCCGCCGGTTGGGCTATGCTGATTTTGGGCCTCCACTGCAGACATGGGCTGGAGCGAGTGACTCGAATCGGAGGAGACTTGGGCCTCCAGTAAGTACCCCGAGCAGGAAGAAAATTTGAATTTGATAAGCAATTCCTGACTCGATGACCATAATTAAAGCATTTGAAGCATCTTACTTGGAACGTGCACTCCCGGTGTGAATGGCCCTTTCGGAGGCATCTCGAGCACCATAGGGAATTAAGATGGTCCAATTCCCTAATAGCATTAACGGCCATTTTGGACGAAAGGGCCACGTTTGAAATTTTGAAATCACTCGGGAAGGATCGAGCAAACGACCGATGAACAAGCATTCTGAATTTCGAGAGAATGATCACGAGAAAGAAAACCCGAACCTAAGTTCAAACAATCAAAAGATGCAGTCTTCTTCAAAGCCGGCTTGAGAACGGGATTCTCGCAGTGGTAAACCGAAGCTCCGGACTGCAATCATTTTGAGAATCGTGACGAACCGCACCTTGTCAATCGGTTGATTAGAATTGAGATCCCGAACGGGGGGCCGAGGATAAACCAGCTTGAGCATAGCGTTCTGGTGGATAATGAATTAAGCCCAGATCATCAACCAAGAATGAAGGTTGATCCGAAGAACCTACGTAAAGCAGAAATGAGAGAGAGGCCGAGCCGAACCGCATGAAGGATCCACTGTCGCCTGAAAAGCACCAAAACAAATAGAATGCGAACCCAATCGATGCTTGTTGGCCGATGGAGAAAGAATCAATTTCGGATGAAAACGGACTTTCTTGTTAGGATCACTGGCCACAGATTTGGCTTTGGCCGCACGACTTATACTGCGAGCAAGAACAGCCGACCATTTCTTGGCTTCCTCAGCCTCCCAAAGCCTCTTCTCTCACTCCCAGTGGGGTGCTCCATTACTCCAGAGATGGAAATAGACATCAAATTGAGAAGCAATCACTCTCCGAAGGAGTAGATGAAGAAACCCACGCTTTGCAAGAGACGGAGAAACGAAAATGGTTGTGGCTAACTTCCATCACGTGAAAAACGGGGCATGACCACCGAGACAAGATTCCAAGATCAAACCAACATTTTCTTCGAGAGTCGAAAGAGGAAACGCCTAAAGGTAGCCGGCATGAAGAACGATCCCCTCGTGGAAGGGGATTGATGATGAACTGGAGCACCAAAGCGTCGGCGAACTTGACGCTCAAGTCATCTCCCACCGCAAAATCCAACTTACCAGCAAGATCCGGAACAGGCGTCGACTCCAATGCGACCATGACGCCGGAGAGAGAGACCAGCAAGGAGCTAAGCACCGAGCGCCATCAACGACGGCGAGGAAGGGAGGTACGGAGGAAGGCGGAGGTGGAGGCTAGGGCTAGGGCGGGGGGGGGAGCTCCATCTTTTTGATTTATACCACGCATACATGAAAGGAAAGTTGGCACCTCGCTATTTTAATACACTCGGAAAAAATAGCAAAACAGTTCATAATAATTCATATAAATTCATAAGTTCATAAATGATAACTTGATAAGTCATAATATGATGGTAATAATATAAGTTCATGACTCATCCGCAATCCATAGGAAAACCAAAATAGCAAAACCATATTTTTTTGGCCCAGCCAGGGAAACACTGATAGTGGCAATTTAGCGCGCTATGGCGCTATAGCGCCAATAGCGGCGCTATAGCACCAATAGCGCTGATAGCGTGAAAATGAGCAATAGCTTCGCGGCATGTCCTTTCTCCTGCTATAGCGCCGCTATAGCGCGCTATTTAAATCGTGCATAAAAACTATCAATATGTATGATATTTCATAGAAATTGATTTGGAGCTATAAACATGAATATTGTTTACTTTCTCTATTCCAAATTATAGTTTGTTTTGACTTTTTTTATACCAACTTTGAGCATTCGTCTTATTTAAAAAAATATGCAAAATATTACTTTTTTTTGTTGTGGCATGCTTTATTATTAACAAGAGACATTTATGAATGACTTAAATTTGACTATGTTTGCATAGCTTTTTTAAATAATATGAGTGATCAAACCTAGAGTGAAAACAGTCAAATAAACTATAATTTAGAACGGATGGAGTACTAAACATTTGGTTAAACGAACGTGTACCACTTTAACCAACCAGCATTCAGCCTAGTATTATATTATTGTTTTTTGGACGAAGGGAGCACGTTACAGCACGTAAAGATGGCAATGGTGCGGGTTCGGATCGGATGTTGTCTCAGGGCACCCAAAATCAAAAACCAAAACTAAAAACCAAAACTAAAAACCAAAACCACACCAAACCCTGATTCGGGTGAAAATTCATCCCCAAAACCAAAACCGTGGATTAACCAAAAACCAATGGATTAACCAAAACCAACAAATCAGCAGGCATAGCAATACAAAACATGATATATTAACAGTACATAACAGGTAGCCGATAGCGATGTCCATAATTCCAGATTCCACAAACATAAAATATCAAATCTACGACAATGCCAGTTATTAGAGTTACTACTGAGAAGCTAAAGCATACTACTGAGAAGCAAAAGTAACATAGATTCAATAGAGCACTATAGCTTTCGGGACCTCAATGGAGCAACCACGGGTGAAAAATAGGATCCGCACCAAAACCGCAGTGTTTCGGATATCCAAAACCGCAAAACCATGGGCGAAAAACAGGCACCAAAACCAAAACCGCGAGAACCGAAATCCGCGGATATCCGCACCAAAACCGATCCGCTGTCATGTTTTAACAGCACGTTGATGGAGAACAGAAACCATAGATGGTTGGCCCTCACGGTCACGCAGATGTTGCGGTTCACAAACGTGGATTGTGTTGGCGTTGATTTTCGAGGTAAGCAACCCGCGAAAAATCCCCGGCCGGACGTCACAGACGCCGAGCCGTCTAACTGTTACCTGTCGGCATCCAGCAGTCCGTCACAGGTGCTCCAGAGCTCGCTCTTATGGATGCCAATTGGTTAGCTAGGACTATGACGCGAGCCATACGTCCGCCCGCGGCATGCAGGAATATAATTGAACAAGTATATCCAAGACACAGAACAAAGTATATTGAGATTGTACAGGTAATGCAAATTCAGGCATTTTAATACAAATTTTATTTACTACTAGGAGTTAATATCTCAATTAAACCCGACCATTTCACATTTTTACCTTTTTTACAAATTAAAAATTATATCTTGTTTTTTTTTTGAGAAAGGGTTGGATTTTATTGATACAAGACTATTACATCCAGCCCCTTGACAGGGCACCCCAAAGTAAAAAAGAAAATACATTGAAGTCCTTTACCAAAGCACCCACTACGCGTCGCCGTTGCCGACCGTCGATGCCGCAGTCCGGTTCTCCTCCACCTCCCGCAATGAAGGAACACCAGAATGAAGCTCACGGCCGATACCCAGATTGACGAAGAAACTTCAAGTTTGAAGCCATGAGTAACACACTGGAAGCGTGCTTCTTGTCCGTTGAACGTCCCGGGCAAACCCTATGTTCACCGGAATCTGACACCAGTCGCCTCACCGGCCACCTCCAGTCAACAAGCAGCAAACCCGCAAGGGGAACAAAAGACCATCGGCCCGTACACACAAGCAGATGGTAAAGTAACCTCCCAAGGTGGTCGTAGAGTACAGATCCACCTTGGAGGGACCAAGCAAACTTCCAGCCTCCGGTGACAATGTCTTTGGTAATGAAGACAACGTCTCTACAGAAGTTGCGGGCAAAAGCAGCAAAGAAAAGCACCCAGAGAAATCGAGTACCGACGCAAAAGAAAGCAACAGAAAAAACCTCGTCGATGCTTGATCCTCTACAAAAGACGCCGACTTTATACTCCACACACCTCTCAAGAGCCATCAGACTCCGTTAACCGCCGACATCACTGCCACCCGAAAAGACTGGGAGGAAATCCAACCCTAAAACTAGCCTATGACTAGGGGATATAGATATCCTCCACCAGATCCGCCTCCCCCAGCACACCAGCGGCGCAGAGGCCGCCGGAGGCCGAGGGAAGCCGGCGAATCTGGCAGGGGAATGGAGATCGCCTCGCTGAAAGTCCCTAGTTTGGTTTTGGCTAATTGATGAAACCTAGGACTAACCTTGTTTATCTAAGTGGTTGATTTAGAGAAAGGTTGTCCACATGATGAGCTTAATGCATATGAAGCATGACACGTGTCATGTGATCAAAGATGAAGATCGAGACGATGCTTGGCTCCATGGACCGGTGTTGAAGGTGAAGGGCTAGTCGAGGCTTCGGAGTAAAGGACCATGCGATGGTGAAGCTCGGGCAAGACTAGGCGCCGATGGACCGATGCACGGTGAAGGGCAAGTGAAGTCAAGATCGATGGATCGAGACGGTCACATGATGGTGTGAAGTGTTCATATCATTTGGAGGAACAAAATGGGCTCAAGGCAAAGGTATAATCGTTAGGGCCATTTTGTTTTGCACTCAAGACACCATAGAGGGTGTGAGTGGTTTAGGATCGATAGCCGCACTATTAAGAGGGGAAGTCTTATCGGCTATTCGACGCACGGTGCCACTAGGTGAATTCATGAAGTGCATTGCATGTAGGGCCTAGTGAGCTAACCTAACCTTTGGAAAATGTTTGTGAAAAGCTAACACACAAGCACATGGAGATGTACACTTGGTGGAGTTGGCACATTTACAAAGGTGGCGTTTTGATGCGCCGTGTTTTGGTGGTAGAGATGGGTTTGGGTCCCTCTCTTCCTCCCGCCGAGCTCGTGAGGCGGGATTCGCGCTTTTTCGAGAAAAATGGATGCATATTTTCTATTGCGCCGGATGCAAAATTTGGTTGAAATCATGCTATCTCCGATGATCAAGTTGGTATACTTGTTGGATAGCATGTTGGAGAAGTTGGTGTCACGACACGGCGACGAAAAGACTGGATGGCCGCACGGCAGGCGCGGACGCCAGGCGGACGCGTCCCGCGAGCGGGCGGACGCCGACGTAAAAGTTTCGGTTTTCGCCTGCTCACGGCCGGACGTCGTCGGACGCTGGCCGGACGCACGCGGCGGACGCGGGCTATTCACAGGCCGAGTCCGGGGAGTAAACTCGGCATGGCGCCGGGCCGGGCGGGCGTATGCGGACGCTTGCGGGTAGTGTCGCGTCCGCACCGCTGCGCCGGACGCCGAACGAAAGTTCCAGTGGCGCGGCTCGGGAACCGGACGCGAGCGCCGGACGCGCGATGGCGCAGCGCCGGACGCCACGGACGGACACGTGGCGGGACGAGATTGAACGCGGAGCCAACGGCCGACTTGGCTCGCTGAGGAAGCGCCTTGACGCGTCCCGCGGCCATGGGCGCACGCGTCCCGGCCGTCTTGCTCGTCGCCTCCCGAGGGGGTAACGGTCACATTTGTTTGATGGGTTATAAATAGAAGGTGGCCGGCCCTTGGGGAGGTCTCTTGGCCATTTCTCATCCCTTGTGCATTCTTTGAGCTAAGAGACTCTCTCCCACTCTTCTCCCTTGCTTGGTTGTTCATCCTAAGAGAGATTGAGTGAATCACCTAGTGCATTGCATTGCTTGAGGGCATCTAGTGGCACTTGTGGGTGGTTTCGCCGGTGGATTTCTTGTTACTCTTGGAGAGTACCGCTCCTAGCCGGCTTGGAGATTGTTGGAGGCGTTGGCAAGAGAAGGTGATTGTTCTTGGCCATCTCCGGTTGCTTGTGAGAGGTTTGAGCTCACCTTGTGGGGATCACGAAGAGCATCTTAGTGGATTGCGCGTGTCGTTGAGTACCTCGCTTGAGAGTGGTGTCTTGCGGTGCCTTGCGGGGCGAGCCTTGAGGGGCTAGTGACTTGAGGGTCACACCGAGGAACCATCTAGGTGTTGGTCGACACAACCGGTGACGTAGCTTGGCGGTGCCCAAGTGAACACCGGGTGAACAAAAACAATTGTGTTCATCCTTGTCTCCAGGTGATTGGTTGTCATCGATTGTGTGTTGCCGATTGTGATCGATTGCTCTTTCTCTTGGTGATTGGCAACCTCGACTCGACGCGTCAAGATAACAAGTCTCATCCTCTCTTGTATTACTTTGATTACATTCTTGCAAAGTAGAATTGCTTGCGTGGTTGGTCGGGAACCACATCTTGTGTAGACTAAATCCCGTGGGTAGAATTGCTTTGTGGTGGTCGGGAACCACTTCTTGTGTAGACTAAATCCCGTGGGTAGAACTCTTGATCACTAGTGGTAGCTTTTGTGTGTACTAGTGATCACCTACTAGAATTGCTTGGATAGGAGGCTTGCAACATCTAGTAGGCTAAGCATAACTTGCTTTCCGCCGTTTGTGTATCTAACAAAGTTTGTTTAGTGAGTTTGTAGAAATTTTTATGGGCTATTCACCCCCCCTCTAGCCATCTAGGACCTTACAAGTGGTATCGGAGCCGAGGTCACCGTTTTTGTGCAAGGCTTAACATCCTACGGTGTTAAGATGGCTCAAATTGTGTTCAACCATGTTGGGGGCAAACCGCCTATGTTTGATGGAGTTAGCTCATTTGACCATTGGAAGAGAAAGATGATCATGTATCTTGGTTCGATACAAGAGAGAGTGTTGCAAGTTACATTGCATGATTATGCCATACTTGATAATGATCATCTCACCGATGAAGACAAAGCCAACATCACATGCAATAGAATGGCTCTCAACACCCTATACAATGGCATTGATACAAAGGTGTTTGAGGGAATCAAGGATTTGGAGCTTGCTAGTGAAGTGTGGACTAGGTTGGGTGAGACCTATGAGGGCACCAAGGTTGTGAAGAGTGCCAAGCTATATGGACTCAAGAGTGAGTTCGAGAACTTCAAGAAGAAGGAGGATGAAACAATCATTGAAATGTTTCATCGTCTACAAGTGATTGTGAATGATCTCAAGAGTTTGGGGCACAAGACAAAAGATGAAGACTTTTGTCACAAGTTCTTGATTTGCTTGCCGAAGAGCTTCAAGATGTTGAAGCTAATGCTACAAAGAGATGGGCTTGAGAATAAGAAGCCAAATGATTTGCTTGGTGAAGTCTTGACATATGACAAGTTTGATCAAGATGATGAGAAGGTGGAGGAAGAGAAGAAGAAGAAGACCGTGGCATTCCAAGCCACATCCTCCAAGGGCAAAGCACCAATGTTTGAAGAAGAAGAAAACAATGATGAAGATGGTGACTTTGAGATTGATGATGAGGCACTTGCTCTTATGGTGAAGAAGATGGGACACATGTTCATCAAGAGAAGAGGCTTCAAGAGAAACAACTTCAAGAAGCAAGAGCAACCAAGAAAGTGCTTCAATTGTGATAGCACCGAGCATCTACAAGCCGAATGCCCATATGAGAAGAAGAAGAACTACAACAAGGGCAAATTTGAGAAGAAGAAGCATGAGGCCAAGGTGACACTCAAGAAGGGCAAGAATGGTGCATTTGTGGTCACTTGGGAGAGTGACAATGATGATGAAGATGAAGATACAAGCAACAAGGCTATGGCTTCCATCGCCATCAACAAGAAGTCTTCATTATTCTCCACATCACCATCATGCTTCATGGCCAAGGAAACAAAGGTACAACATGATGATAGTGATGATGATAGTGAGATGGAATATGCTCACGATGTTGATAATGTTGATGATGATGATGAACCGACTAAGGATCAATTATATGACTTGATGCAAGAAACTAGAGATATAGCTATTGCCAAGGAAAAGGAGTGCAAGAAGCTTTCAATGAAAGTAGAAATACTTGAGAAAGCCCTAGGTGAGCTTATGACCACTCATGAGAGTCTAGTGGTAGACCATGAGAAGCTTGGTGATGCTCATTCTAAACTTAAAGAAGCTCACTCACTTCTACTTGAGCAACAAGCAAAGAAAGTGGTGATTGCATCATGTGATATAGGTCTTACTTGTGACATCATTGATGAGTCATTTTATCAACCTATCATCATGACAAATGCTAACCCTTCTTGTAGCACATCATCCACCACCACCACCGACTCTATCTCTACTACTAGTGATGGCTTCACTTGTGATGCTACACTTATGGTTGAGAATGAGACTCTCAAGAAGGAGGTGGATGAGCTCACTCATGCCTTAGGCAAAGCCTATGGTGGTGAGGCCCGCTTGCTAAAGTGCTTGGGTAGCCAAAGGTTCTCTCTTAACAAAGAGGGATTGGGATATACCCCCAAGAAGGGCAAGTCGGCCTTTGCAACTCCAAAGCCTAGCTTTGTGAAGAGCAATGGTCGGTTTTGCTATAGATGCAAGCAAGTTGGGCACCTAGAGCAAAATTGCAACAAGAAGCAACAAAACAAGAAACTTGACAATGCTATACCTTTTGATTCTTGTTATGTGCTTACCAAGGGTGTGAAAGGTGTGCAAGCTAAGTTTGTTGGTACACCCATTATAGGCCCAAAGAAGAAGGCAATTTGGGTACCAAAGAGCTTAGTTACTAACCTACAAGGACCCAAACAAAAATGGGTACCTAAGCTTCATTGATTTGTTTGTAGGTGAATTATAAGGCCGGAGGAAGGCATTGGATTATTGATAGTGGGTGTTCTCAACACATGACCTAAGACATCAAGAATGTTTGATTCAATTGAGAAGAATGATAGTGGCATTGAGTCAATTACTTTTGGCAATAACAAGAAAGGCAAGGTTGTTGGTATGGGCAAGATTGCAATATCAAATGACATGAGTATCTCTAATGTGTTGCTAGTTGAAAGCTTGGATTTCAATCTTCTCTAAGTGGCACAAATTTGTGATCTAGGCTACAAGTGCATATTTGGGGCAAATGATGTTGAGGTAGTTTCTCTTGATGGCTCCAACTTGGTGTTCAAAGGCTTTAGATTTGAGAATCTCTATCTAGGACCTTACACTCGCCTGCTCACTACTGTTGGGAAGAATCGGGATGAAGACGAAGCCTGTTCAGTGTTCCCAAAAATTATATCTTGTTATGTTGCCCTGCAAGGAAGGCCCAAACAAAAATTGAACATGCATACAGACGGACAGACGAAATAGGATGGGCTCCGTGTGAGATTAGGATGGGCTGGCCCTTCTCTTTTTTTGAAGCTTGGGCTGGCAAATGGCCCACCTTCCGGCAAGCTGCTAGCTCCATTCCGATGGACCGGAACCGGATCAACTCTTGCTTGAGTTCATGTCCGTCACTGTGCTAAACAACACGCGTCGTGCTTACGGGCTACGACGAGACCTCTTATTACGTAGTTTTTCTTTCCTCAAATTTTGCTCTGGAGTTTAACGTACGCATTACCACGTATACGTGCCACGACATATATATCAGACCAGACATCACAGTCCGATCGATTTTGTGGTATCATAAAGAGTAAATTAGGCCGCTTAGACTAGTAATCGCATATTCTATATATATATATATAGGATCGAAGTATGTCACAATAAAGCCAGCAATACTCGTGAATATATATACAATCAATTAATATTACTAGTCGTACTTGTTGTGTCTTATGCTTTTTGTGGTGTTCTTAGAGGTGAGTTTCTCTATGTTTTTTTTTTAAAAAAAAAAACATGGACGAGAAAAGAATATGAAATACTCTTTGGAGATGCTCTTGGTGTCCTAATGAGAACGAAACGGAACTATTCCACCACTAAAATCAGAAGCCAGCCACTGCAGATCTTGTTGTCCTGCGAGAAAGGCCCAAAACAAAAAAAAAATGATCTATACCCAAAAGACGCGCACAGACCAAATAAGACGGGCTGCGCGTGAGACTTAGATGGGCCGGCCCATTTCTGCTTCGTGGTTGCTGGACTGGATCGCGTATGTACGTACGAGCGATTTACATACATTGCAGCAGCACAAATAAATGATCCGTTACAGCCAGCCGAGTGATTCCTTCTACACACCCTAAAAACAAAAAAGACAGCTGCTTGCCCTCTGAGCCGATCGAGCCCTCCCCAGCCTCCACCGAGCATATCAGCAGCAAGTGACGGAGCAAGTGTGCATGATGGAACACACGTCCAGCACTGGCTCGTGGCTCCTGCAATGACAGAAGGATCGATCGAGGAGCACGCAACGCAAGTGATGATGGATGGATCAGCATGCAGCAGGATCATCCACGCCCGATATAGTATATGTGAGAAAATAAAGTTTGTAACGGCAAGTGTGCAGAAGCAGCAACGGCAGGATTTTCCGCTCCCAAAGTCGTTGCATCGTGTCCGCCTCGATCCAGCAATACACATCCATAGACGTCGTACGTTGGAGTGTTGACTCGCCCTGCTGCGCCATCGATCTAATTCTCGGCTGCCGCATCACCACGTCTACCTGCATGCCTATGTATGAATGTATCCTCGCATATGAGAGAGATACTATGACGCGTGTCCTATTCCTCCCTGGACGGCTCGGCTGGCAAGTCCACGTGGCGCGATAGATTTCATTGCAAGTCCGCATGCCGCACCATGTCGCGTGCGTTGCTGGCTTTCTGCGATATCTAATTCTCGCGCGCCAGATCTTTCCTTTCCCCCACGTCTCCATTCCGGCCGGCCTATATATACTATACATATCACACGTAAATAAATAAAGAAATATAAGCAGCAAAGAGGAGTGAGTGGTGGTCATCGATCAAGAGGAGTGCTAGTGTGCAGCAGCTAGAGACAGAGGTCCAGGCCGATCGAACGACCAGCTAGCTCCATCATCTGATCGAGCAGAGACACCAATCAACAGAGCAAAGAAGGCCGGGGATCGAAATCCGACGACCGAGCCGGAAAGGATGTCATGCCTGCATATTCTTCAGGTGCCGGCGGCCATGCGGGTGTGGCGCGGCTCAGCGCGCGCCTCGGCCTCCGCCTCCGGCGGCCGCCGTGTCGTCGTGCAGGTGGGCTGGGGCAACTGTGGAAGGAGGTGCGCGCGTGCGAGTACGGCGACATCCACGTCATGTGGGATATGCTCGGCAGCGAACCCAGCGGCACCAGCAGCGCGGCGGCGGCGACGCGGAGGGCTAGGACGGCGAGGAAGTCCCCCGTCGTCGTCGCTTGGAGCCGGCTGGCGTTCTACTGCTGTGGGTTTTGAAGTCATCTGAAATCTGTTGGCAACCCGAGCAGAGTTGCCTTCAAAAACTCCGGAGCAGAGCACAGCCGCTGTTCTGTTCGGGTTCGGCCAGTTCTTGTCTGGCGGAGGTGGAGGTGGAGGCGGCTGGCCGGCCGGCTGCTGCTGCTGATTTTGGTCCATATCCATCCGCTGTTATTGCAGCGTTTGGAAGCAAATTTTGTAAGTTTGCGTCAGCAATTTTTGTTAATGTGTTCTATGTATTGTACTGTATGTAGGTGCAGTTTAACTATCTTGAGTAATTAATACTGGTAGTAGCTAGTAAACGACGATGAATCGCAATCGGAGACATTAACAACCTCACTGACCGGATTGTGTTACAAAATTCATTGGTCGTAATGTAATTTCTGATTTCCTGATGACTTCAAATATGTGAAATCGACGTGCATCCATTTCGTCGCATTTATTTGTCGTACAAATGGCTCAATGGTAATATTAAAAAACTCAATGATTGGATATATAGCAGAACAAAAGGAAACAGATTCATGTTTCATTTTTTTTTTTAAAAAAAACTCGAGGTATCCCCCATTTTCACGGAAATACAAAGTATCAAGAGATGTTTCAGATAAGAGAAATTAAGAAAGCCACAGGGAAACAAAAAGAAGCGCGATAACTGTCCCTAGACCGAACCTACTGCGCTCGACCTACAGCAGCAAAAACACGTTTCGACTTTGAAATTCAAACTCTAAGATTTGAATCAAGCTAAGTAACCAAATACGATGATGTTTTTTGAGTAAAATGCATTGGGGATACCTAAACTTTTGGCGTTTTCCCATATAGTTACTCAAACTATCAAAATGACTATCTCGGTACCTCAACTTTCATCGCGGTGTACGCCGGTCCTTCTGCAACCATGTCAGCCTAAATTTTTGCATAAACCTCCCTCGTTCTTTCTTTTCCTGGTTCCCCAGTCCAATCATCCTCTTCCTCTGCCCCCTCCCGACCCTAACGGGCCGCCCCTCCCCGAGCCATGACAATGCAGCCGCCGCTCCTCTCCGACCCGCGAAGGTGCGGCACCGGTCTTCCCCACCGGCGAAGGCGAGGTCCCGTCCCTCCCCGACCAGACGCGACCCGGCCTCTCCCTCTCCTCCGTTCCCTCGGCGGTGTGGTAGCGGCACCTCCGGCTACTCGCTGGACCGGCGTGTGCTCCAAGGGGGCGCAAGCGAGTGTGTCGCAGGCGCGGAGGCGCGGCAGCGTTGGTATTCAGGCCGCGATCCATGGGGTGGGACGGGCGCGCGACGCGATTTAAGGAGAGGCCACGCTGCTGCTGCTCTGGGACGCTCGAGGCCACGCGCAGGCTGCTCCCCCGTGCGTCCACGCCGTCGCCCCAGGTCGCGGAAGGAGGAAGGAGTGAGGGCGCGTTCCGAAGCCGCCGCCGCCCGGATCGCGGTGGAGCGCGCGCCGCCAGGTCGCGGAGCCTCGGAGTTCCTTGGAGGCCTCGCGGCGCCGGATAATATGCTCACATGAGCGATCGATGGAATAGAATCTGCCTTGTAATTCTACATGAGACAATCAAGAGAAAGCATGCGTTGCGTTTGTGTGGATGCCTGGATCGTTGACTTGCTCAAGGTAGCGCGGTGTGTCCGTAGAGTGGCGGGCAGCGGGCATGGATGGCTAGCTGGTCGACAGGAACGAATGCGCCAGGCCGTGTGGTCGCCGCGCCGCCGCCATTCGTGTAAGACGCGCAGGCCACGCGCGTCGCCGTCTGTCCAGGCCGTGCTCGCTGCGTGCAGTCCGCCCAGGCTGCGCTCGCCGCGTTGCCGTACGTGGGCTGCGCTCGCCGCGCTGCCGTCCAGCCGCATGCTCGTCGCCCTCGCGCACCGCAGTCCTGGAGCGTGTCGTGCATCTGGTCCGCCGCGCTCCAGCTGCAGGCCATCGGGCCGGGCTCCGCCGCGCCGCGCGCACGAGGCGGGGCTTGCATCGCCACCGTTCCATGTCCCGACCGTGGCAACGCGCTGTAGGTGCACCACCTTCCCGCCGCGCCGCGTTCCGTGGGCGCCGCCGATCCTCGCCCTGCATGAGAAGATGGTTGGACTGGGGAACAAAGAAAAGAAAGAGCGAGGGGGGTTATGCAAAATTTTAGGCTGATGTGGCTGCAGAAGGACCGGCATGTACCACGGTGAAAGTTGAGGCGTTTTGATAGTTTGAGTATCTATATGGGAGAACTCCAAACGTTTAAGTATCCCGGTGCATTTTACTCATGTTTTTTTTAGCAAAAATACGCCAATGATCTTGCTGTCCAGCGATTAAGGCCCACCAAACATTTAAACATGCACACGGACCAGATGAGATGGGCCGCGCGTTAGAGCAGGATGGGCCGGCACTTATCTAGCAGCGAAGGCAGAGCAAAAATAGCTGATAAAAATACTTAAAAATGTGATTTTCATTTGGTTCTTACTAAAAGGGTTAATTTTGGAGTGAGGTTTTAACGCCCATACCAATGTATATATGCATTCTCTAATTTGACGTTTTGCATCCGACGAGGTCAGACCAAATAAGAGTGGGACGGCCATTCTTCTCCTCGGACTTTTGGATCGTGTTACGGCAAAATCTTTATTATTACGTGGAGTAATTTTTTATTTCATTTGCTCTGGATTTTAACGCACGTACGCACGGCGCATTACCACATGCTTTTGCCAACAACACATATATGCAGTGACCTCATCACATTATCACAGAACGACCTTCCTCAAAAAAAATTCATATAAATTGGTGGCCCTGCAGCATTATAGTAATGGCGGCGTACGTATGTATGCAGTGTTGTACGGAGTAAGTATATCACAAAAGCAGTACTGTACTCCGAGGTATATTTGTATACCATCAATGTCAGTCACAGAGATGTGTAAATGTATGCATGGGTCCTGCACTGCTTGTGGGCCCCTGGTCGTCCTCTCGTGCATGCATTCAGATACCGTACACCGTACTATACGTGTGGTACGTAGTACTACGTGATCGTAGTATCGGATCGCATCCTCTCCACTATACGTACTGTACTTGTTACATACAGTACTACTGATAATGATGACATGATGAGGTCGAGTAGAAAAATACTCTCCGTCGTCGTCTCTGTACGTACACGTACTGTACGTATATGCCCATTATTCAAGCTTCTACTATATATGGTACACGACGAACGCTCGAGTAGAATTTACTTTCTTTCTAAATTCAACCGCGCGCTATATATCTAAACCCTTCGACCAATCTCCATGAAAAAGAGATCTTCGTTCACACGAATGGCTGCCCACGTCCACGTACGCATCAGCTACGTCTACGTACATACGTATACTATATAGTATGTACCTGGCCTGGCGCGGATCCGTATTCCGTAACTACGTAGTACGTAGGTGTTGTACTGAGATAGATAGATTCTTGTACACGATCGATTTGATCCATTACTACCTAAAATTTACGTGTACATCATCTACATATGCATCTGTATTTATTTATACATCACTGCACTAAGTGTACTCTGCCGTCGACGGTACACGACTGAGCTGAGGGACGTGCCGTAATAATACCGAATCCAGAGACCAGAGAGGTCCTTTGTCACGGGGAATTAAGGACCAAGGAACGAAACAACCTACCACACTAGTCTCCACGCACTAATGCTGATTCTAGTGCTGCCGACGGATGGTTATGATAGCTAGTTGACCAACCCTAGCGGCCGTGCAAGCATGCTGCACCACACTACGCACCGGACCGCTATGAATGTCGGGGCTCATATATCTCTGCTCCGTATAAACGAAATATCGTGTACTTATAACTTCATTCTAGACCATGTCAACATCTGAGTTCATTTGTAAATTCTAAAGTTTGAATATGAAAATATGAGAATTTAAAACGAAATTTCGGTACTCTAGATAGTTTTTAATAAGATACTGCCAACTACAAAGTTGTAGATGCAAATTTTGATACAACATCCGTCTTTACCTGACTTCATATGTAAAAATTATGATTTTTTAACGATAAGTAACTATTCGTAGTGATAGGGTATATTAGGACAATCATTTGTTTTAATCTATTTACAAACTAACAAAGGTGGCACACTTAAAAGGATTTCATCTCTCAATACCTATTCCTATGGTAAATTTCTTAAGATGAGAAGGGTGTGTTTGGGACTGCTTTGCAACACTGTTCCCAAACTTCCCCGCCAAAAAGGTCTAGCTCAAGAAACTCACTCCCCCCCCCCAAAAAAAAAAAAGTGGAGTTTTGGCCCAACTCCATATTTTTTCGGGAGCTCCTCATGCAATACTCAATGAAACAAGGTTTTGTATGTTCTCATGGAGTTTCGAGGTATTTACCTGCAATGGCACTGATTACACAACGTAACGATTCATCATTTTTTTCTCCTTCTCCCACCCGACCCCGACATTTTGAGACCCCGAATGAATTAACTACAATCATAATACTTCTTATCATATTCCAATATTCGTTAAAAAACATTCACTCACATATCCTTATATACATATGAGAAAAGTATTACAAATATAATCCAAGGGCATATTGGACCATGATAGGAAAAATCCCTTGCTCATTCATGGAGCTCTGCAAGTGGAGAATATTCCAAGTGGAAGGGACTGTCCACTAAAATGGTTTTCGTGGTTGCTTATATTTTGCCTTAAAAATAGAGAAGAAAGAGGTTAAAATGCGCTTGAATCGGAGGCATATAAATACACACACCGGAGACGTGAATGAAAGATCGAAATGCACGTACACGGATACGTGCACAAGACCATAAATATAGTTCCATCACCACCTTTACAGACTACAGAGGCGTTGGGCAAGCTAAGCTTCAACTCGCGCCATCCACGCCTGTTGTTGGTTTCAGCTACTTCCGTTCAACTCTCGCCTTGTCCCGCGCGCCTTGCCGGCTCGCCGTCGATCACACCACACGGCCGCCCATTGACCAACCAGCAGCAAGGATGCCGCCCGCAGTGGTGGACGCCACCGTGGCCACGCCCGGCCGCCGCCGCCGCCCCAACGCCAACGCCGGCTGCGTCGTCGCCACTGCGCTCTCCGACGCCAATGCCAACGCCACCGGCGCCACAGCGCGCAAACCCAAGGCCAAGGACGTCGCCTCCCGCTACCTCAGCCCCGCCTCCAAACCCACCTCCTCCCCTGCCAAGTCGCCGGCACCGAGGACGCCTGCCTCCACGGACCGGTCGCGTCCGGTGCTTCCCAACGTTACCACGGACGCCGCCGGCGGGAGCGCCACCACGACGACACGGACGCTCGCGGTGGCGTTCCAGAGCCCGACCTACTCCTTGGAAACCAGCAGGGCGAGCTCCGCCTCCGGGTCGCCCGCCGCAGATTCGCCGGCGCCCGCCACGCCGGAGCCGAAGAGGCCCACCGCGCGCCCCAAGGTGTCCGACGCGAGCCAGAACACGTACACGTACCGGTGGCCGGCAGCGTCGGCGCCGTGCGGGCGCGAAGGCCGCGCACTCGCCAAGACACCGGCGTGCTCTGCTTCGAGTACCAAGAAGGAGGCGATCGCCGCCATCTTCAGCGCCGTTCGGTCGACGGCGTTCCGCGGAACGCCGACGCCGCGGTGTGCGTCGGTGGACGGCGCGAACGAGTACCTACTGGCACTGTCCTCCGACACGGACAGCGCGTCGTCCGGCGGGTCAGGGTCCGGAGACGGCGGCGGCGCGCACCAACGCTACGTGGGCTTGGCGTCAGGGCCGCTCCCGTCGCCGAGGAGCGCCATGAGCGCCTCCGCGCGCTTCACGCGGGACGCCATGGGGACCCGCTCCAAACGCTTCGCGTCCCCGGTAATGCCGTCGCCGTCCCGCGCGTCGTCCCCGGCGTCGGCGCCGGTCAAGAAGAGGTCACTGTTCACCGGCCTGTTGTCTTCGCCGTTCAGCAGGGCGTCGCGGAAGCAGCCGTCGCCCAGCAAGCCGGTGGCCAGCACGTTCAGGAGGGCGGCCAGCTCGTCGTCTCCTGCCCGGCGCTCCGCCGAGGTGCCTGGCTCCGCCGGGAACACGCATGGAAAGGCTTGTCCTACCGGCTGTGGCGTGGACGGTGACGTGAAGTTGAAGCTCCCGGCGGCGATCAAGGCCGAGGAGGAGCACCAGCTGAGACTGCTCTTCACCAGGGAGTTGCAGTGGCGGCTCGTGAATGCGCAGGCTGGAGCTGCGGTTTCGTCGCAGACCATGGGTGCAGAGGTGAGTGGCAGACTGCCCCTCTCTGTTCTAATGTTGAACAAAAATTCAGATGTGATACAGGGTGATCATCGTGTTAGTTGTTAAATCATTTTTTGAAGGCTGTTGATGCTGCATTTCGGTAACAGAGCAGCTGATGGTTCTGAATGTTGATGACAGAAAAACTTGTGTGGCGCGTGGATTTCTATCCTGAGGATGCGCAAATCGGTCGCCATTAGAAAGATGCAGCTCCAGTTGCTTCGAAACAGCTGCAAACTCATGGCAGTTCTGAGAGGACATGTAAGAACATCATGCTGATCCTTTGCTTCATTTACACAGGCAATTCTCCATTTGTTACCTGGCATTGTCATTCATGTATAGTTATTGATAAAGAACCTAGAGTAATAATGCATTTTTTTATGATTGAGGAAGAGCCGGGCGTCTGTTTCAGTTATCAACAAGGACCGCTGTAACCAAAATATTAGCAAACATATATTTACTAACACAAGTTGAAAATTAGTAGATAAAATCAGCTCATACTAATCAGATGATATCACTACTAAAATGGACTTGTGGAGTTGTACTAGCATGCAAATTAAAATGGCCATGATATGGCTCATGATGATACTTGGATCAGCTATAATTGCTATCTTAATTGTCTAAAGTCAGTACACCCGGTTTTGCCCCGCTGGACCTGCAGGAGTAACTAATCGCTAATTTATGACAAAAAATTCGTTTTGAGTACACATTGTTTTTGACAAAATCTGATAAACTTGCAATATGCAGATGAAATACCTGGAAGAATGGTCCTTTTTGGAGAGGGATCATGCTCATTCTCTGTCAGGAACAACACAAGCTCTGACTGCTACCGTCCTGCGCCTTCCTGTCTCGAATGGAGCAATGGTTCGTGTTTCATATAACATGCAGAAATGTTTCATCACGTTGGCTTTCAGTTCAAATATTAAGATCCCATATTTTCAGGCAGATATTCAAGGAATCAGAAATGCTCTTAGCTCTGCAGTTGATGTCATGCAAACTATAGGAAAGTCAACAAGAACCCAGCTGCCTAAGGTGCTGAATTTATTTACAGAGTTTCCCTTTCCAGTTTTCATGGAACCTTGAACATGTAGCACTGAACCTTGAAGATGCATGCTGCTGTTTTCAGTCTGAATGGTCTGCCATTTTCTGCAGTTAGCCCGGACAAATGTGTTGGTGTCCCAGCTCTCCAGAGTGTTCATCCAAGAACACATTCTGATGGCGCAGTGCGGAGATTTGCTGTTCACACTAGCATCAATGCACGTAAGCAGTACATCCAGACCAACAAATTCGGTTTTATAATCTGTCAGCATTGTCGATGTGCTAACTGTTCTGGATTCAATGATGAAACAGGTGACTTACAGCAGTCTACAAGGGCAGAGGATACAGCTGAACCAAACAAGGCCCCGGCATTTTCAGTAGTCTTCAGGCCACTTTCTCTACTCTCTAGCTGCAGGCCTGCAACCAACATGTTGGAGAGTTTTTTTTCTTCAGTTTGCCAACTGCAGTCTGCACTCTGCAGTAATAGCAATTAGGAATAGGAGACGACTAACAGAATTGCTGTTGTCGCTCTTGTTCAAGATCAAAGAGGGTATGCAATTTCGGGAGGGGAGTGAGCCTTTACGGGCTTTTTATTCTTAGTTTTTTTTTCACTTTTCCAAATGACACTATGTAGATTTCTGCTGTATATCAATGAAAATGGCACAATGTAGACAGCAACAGGTATCCATGCTGCTGCAACCGCAACAAGACAGTCACATCTTTGCTATTAGAAAGCAGAGAAGCTGTAAAACGGCCATGGTAGAAGGTTGCATGGTGTTGCAAGACGCAACTAGAGAGAGGATGAAGATATGAATAGGATAGTTATGATGAAATCATGATGGAAATGAAATGACCAGGCCTTGTTCTAGAACTGAAAACGACGAATAAAACCTGAACTCCGTGACAGGAAATGGGAGACTAAGTCATATAAAACGACAAATAAAACGATGAATAAAGTTTGGTTTTTATATGAGATGAGCCCTAATGGTATTGTCATTTAGGGTTTTCTACACGATTCGACCAAGTTATTCTTGCTACAGTGCAAGCTTTTGTCGTAGCCAAGCCGTCCTAGCCACTTGGCTCTAATGAAGAGTGCCAAGTTGGCTAGGCTGACTTTGCTGCACCGTACCCTACTCAATTTTGCTGTCATCAACTAGCATACCAGTTTTCGAAACGTGCGCTACACGTGCCTCATTAAGCGAAGATAGAATAGTTTGCTAAATTTTGACGTTCCGAATTGCAAGGTGCCAAGGAAACATCGAAAGACACAATAACACAAGGCGCGGCTCGACGGCAGAGCTTCGAGGCACTACCGGATCCACAGCTTTTGCCGATGGCTTGAAGCCATCGGCAAACCCATATATGCCATCGGAAAATAGATTGCCGATGGCAAAGTGACGTGGCCATCGGCAATCTCCCATCGGCAATATTTCCACCGGAAAACATTTTTTTGCCGATGGGAAAAGTATAAGCCATCGGCAAACTTTTCCGATGGCCGTGGCCCCCATCGGCAATCCCCGCCACGTCCGCCCCGCCCCGCCGTCCGACGGCCGGTTTGCCGATGGGCGACGCCACGTGGCCATCGGCAAACAATTATGTTTTCCGATGGCCACGGCCGTCGGCTTATTTTTTTTGTTTTAAGAAAATCATTTCCCGATTTTTTGCCGATGGCCGCGGCCATCGGCAAATTTATGAGTCGTTTGCCGATGGCCTCGGCCATCGGCAAACCCGGGGTTGGGCCAAATTCCCCCGGGTTTGCCGAGGCCATCGGCAAACTGGGAAATTTTTTTCCCTTTTTCCCCGTTTTCTTCCATTCCCAAGACATTTAATCACGAGCATGATATCACAAGCAATATATACAACATTCATCACATATATTCGCAATAATATGCCATTTCAAACATAATATAGCATCAAATCCATGTCCATGCATACAAATCCATATCACAAGTCCAAATGCATCCATGCAAGTCCTACATCGGCCAAACATGTCCGACGTGGCACAACAAGGTCCAAAATAAGTAATAGAAGCTACCTAGCTCGTGGCGCCGTCCCTTGGGTCCCCGAGCCCCCGTAAGCATCCTCCCACGCGGGCCAACCTCCGCGGCCGCGGCGCATTTGTGCCGCTGGCGCCACGCACCGCCGCCGGTGGCCGAGCCGCCGAGGAACCGAGACGGGCCGGGCTACAGGCCGCGCCGGCCACGAGTACCCGGCCTGCGTGGGGGAACCGAGACGGCCCGGGCTGCCCCCGCGGCGGCCACGAGTACCCGCGTCGGTGGAGGTGTCGGGACGAACGGCCGCGTGAGGAGGCTCGGAAAGGACCCCAACCGGGCTGTGGAGCGGGACCGTGGAGAAGCACCCGCCGGAGGGCTAGCACTGGAGTTGGGTTCGAACCCTCCGACGTAATGCTAAACCGCACAAAGACCAAGTGATGGAATTAGTACTGCGACCGGCATCACAAGCTAAAGCGATAGGCAATGTAGGGACTCACCGGACGAGGTGCAAGAAAAGGCGGCGGTGGAGGAGGTACTTGGTGGTGGAGCGAAGAAAGCGGCCGGAGGCTCACCCATTCCCATGGCACGCATGTGCCGGGACATCTCGCGACCACGCCCGCCGGGTAGTGCAGCGCAACCGAGGCCGCGTGCCCGATAGGCAAGCGCCATCGCTTCGATTGGCTAGCACCTCCGGACCGTGGCCTGCAATATTACACGAGCATGGTGGATTGTATTTGAAGGCAAGGTACATTATTTGTGAAACGGTCGAACGACGAATGAAACTCCACTTACCGAAGACCCGCGATCCGCTACGCACGCTCGGCTGCCGAGGCGCTATGGGGACCCGCGGTGCGCCCCCACGCCGGTCTTCCTTGCGGATCTTGGTCGCCGTCGGGACGAAGGGACGGGTCAATGGCGCCGTGGGCCATATAGAACCGGCCGTGCCGCTTCCCCTCCTCCCAACCTCATCACGAGCTTAGGGTCTATGGGCTCGGCGGTGACGTCGTAGGTGTCGCCATGGGCCTCTCGAGCCGCGGCGGCGTACTTGGTGAGCTTGTCGTACACGACCGGGCTGGTGTACTTCTCGGGCCCGTCCGAAGAGCCATGCGTGGTGGAGGGCGCTTTCGGGCCCTTGTGAGCAAGGGCCCACCCCATGTACTCGTTGATGGGCTGCCCGGGGTGGTGCTCCTCTGCGAGGAAAACAGAAAACATGGTTACAAGTAGAGATATATGAAATCCGGCGCTATAAGAAATGGTTGAACACAAGCATACCCATGTTTCCATGAACTCGCCGAGGTTACGCTCCCCGGTGGTGTGAGACCCCGGACCTCGCCATCTCTTCCAAGCGCTTCGCCCGACGTGCTCGTGCTCCACGTACGCCGCCGGCGTTTGCCACCCTCCCCGACAATCGCACGCCGCTAGTCGGCGTACTTGCGCACCAGCCCGGAGGTGTACGCATGACATTCAAGTATTAGATCTTCCGGATAATGAGTTGAATGTGTCACATAAGGAATCACGGCGGATGTTTTCCTACTTATTTACCCGCATGTCGCTCCTCGGTGAGGTCGGTCTCGGCTCACATATCAGCTCCCCGGCACGGGTCTTATCCACCTTCACCCCCGTGAAGTTGGCGTAGTAGGAGATGACGGCCCGGGTGTGCGCCTCGTAGAACATGTCCTTGATCCGCAACTCGCACACCTTGTCGATGCCGGTCCGCCACATCGGGGTCCCGCCCTCCGCCGACCTATAGTACAACGCACACGAGGCATCAAACATCATTCCATTGTTTGAGAAAAGTCCAACAAATGCGTAGTATTGAGATATGCGTTGCGATTGAAAGACTCACCCAGGTAACCGCTTGATCTTCTCGGCGAGGACTTCCCCATGTGCGTCCTTGATTAGGAAGTAGTATGGCCATTTGTCGGCACGATCGTCCTCCCTCGATGGTGACCAAGCCGGGGAAGTTTGCCTTAATCACTCGCCCCTGGATGCTAGTGACATGGGGCGAACTCTTCGGCCGACACCTTTCTCCACGCACAAGCACAACAATTGTTAGTATGCGTTTTAATTCGAAAATGAAATAAGAACAAGTACGAGAAATCAACAATAGATACTTACGTCCCGAGAGATCACGATGCGGGCGGTCCTCGTGGCGCGGCAAGTGCTCGGGGAGCCTAGCGGGCCCGCGCTGGAAGGGCTTCTTCGCGGTGCTGTGGAAGCCGAGGTACTGCAGCCTCTCCTCCTCCTCGTCGTCGTCGCCACCGCCGCCGCCGCCGTCCTCCCGTCGTCGTCTTCGCCACCGCCACCGCCGCCGTCCTCCTCCTCGTCGTCGTCGTCGTCACCACCGCCGCCGGCACAAACAGCCTCGTCCTCAAACGGCCTCATCCCGGGGTCCTCCGCCGACTCCCACCCTCGCGGTCGACGGCTCCACCTCAAGCTCCTCGTCGTCCTCCTCCTCGTGGTTGCCGGCCTCCACGTGCTCCTCGTGGTGGCCGGCCTCCACGTGGTCCCGTCGGGGCCCGAGGTGCATGTACTTGGACCCGACGTTCGTGGCGCGACCGTCCTCCGCCCGGCATTTTGTCGAGTGCCGCAATGACAAAGATTAAAACAGTTAGTATTAGTAGATTGCAAGTACTTGTAAAGAAAACATAAATGTAAGGTAATATAAATAACAGTATCAATATTACATGGATTAGAAACTATCTCCGCAAACGGCAATATTGCTGGCGGCGCTCATCCTCGTCATCGCATTTTCGTGATCACATGTGGAGATGTCTCGGGTTTTGACCATCCGACGTCACAACCTGCTCGAAACTTTTTGAAATTTTTACCACACACTACACATGCCATGCCAACACAACTCGTCAAGTTTCGTCAATTTCGGACTCCGTTTGGATTTTATAGAATTTTAAAACACTTTCCGCACGTCACTACCCATGTTACGAGGCCAACAGGGTCGTAATTTCATGCCGGCTCTGGATATGGCCTCAACATACTCCGAGAATCATGAATATCATTTTTCGAATCAAAAGTGTGCATTATTTCATGTACCCGCAGTTCAAATTTTGAGGTGCGGGAAAAATTCAAAGAAACCGAAATAATTCATCAAATATAGCTAAAAAATTCAAAATTGTCCCAAACTTTGGAGGTGGGTTGTATGTGAGGTTGGAAGACACCGAGAAAAAAATTGGGAAGGAAAAACCAAAAAAAAGAAAGATTGTTTGCCGATGGCCTTGGAAAGCCATCGGCAAATAGTCTATGCCGATGGCCGGCCATCGGCAACTAAGGTGGGCCTGGGCGCTCCCCAGGTAGCCACGTGGCCATGGTGTGCCGTTGGCCGCGGCCATCGGCAAAGGAGTCGGTTTGCCGATGGCCTAACGGCGGCCGCTATCGGCAAAAGTGACGGCGTGCGCCGTCCGCTCCCGGCAAATTTTGCCGATGGTGGAAATGTGCCGATGGCCCGGCCATCGGCAAAAATTCGTGGCCGATGGCTTTTGTTCGCCGAAGGCCGGCCATCGGCAAACTAGCCGATTCTTGCCGATGGGCGTTTTTCGCCGATGGTCCGGCCATCGGCAATAATAGGTTTTCCGATGGCGTTACTTTGCCATCGGCAAATCGGCCTGTTTGCCGATGGCTTATTCCTTGGCCATCGGCAAATTCTGCCGCCATCGGAAAAGCCTCGGTCTCCGGTAGTGAGGGTTGTACTACCTAGAAAACAAATTGTGCTACTAAATAGGACTAGCCGAGTGCTAGGCCGCGAAGAACGTCGCGATGGCTCTGAAGCCGGCCGCGGACCACTCCTTGAGCCTCCTCGGAGATTCGAGCAGAACTGTGGTGGTCGTGGAGGAGATGTAATATAAATAGATACTAACAACAAGCTTCTATAAAAATCCATAATGCTTTTGATTTTTTTTGTGAACGTGTCTTAGCACATGTTTCATTAAAAGAAAGAGGATTACATGACACAACTATGAGAGAACCTCCATAGCACTGCTGAGCATCCCCAACCGTTTGGCATATAACCTTTGCATTTATGTTTTTGCAAAAAAAGTCTACAAAACTCCTATCTAACGGTTTGGCATATGAGCTTTGCAATTTTGTTAACTTGGCAAATTCCTGGGGAGGATTGGCATATATGCAAAGCCCGTCCACGCTTGGCATCGCTTGCTTTGCGCGATTTCCTTTGCCCTCGCGGGTTCTCACGCGCCAGCAAACAATAGCATGCATGTGGAGACAATAGCGCATGTGGAGGAAAATAGTACGGGAAAAAAATTTGTGGGCCACAATTTTCTTTTTGCCAAGTCAATATTGCAAAATCATTGGAGATTGACTTTTTTTAGCTTTGCCATATTTAGTTGGGATTTGCCAAACTCCCTCATTTGCCAAACGAAAAATGCAAAACGGTTGGGGATATAAACCACCAAGCCAATAGTAAGCGACCTACTAGAACAAACTAAAGCAGCAAGAAAAAAAAAGGAGCAACGCGAAAGGGATCCTCAGCGGTAAAACCCTCCTGAGAATGTG
Organism: Themeda triandra; assembly: GCA_018135685.1. Lineage (NCBI taxonomy): Eukaryota > Viridiplantae > Streptophyta > Magnoliopsida > Poales > Poaceae > Themeda > Themeda triandra. The sequence goes on from JAENPR010000266.1 coordinate 548,949, forward strand.
AGAAGAGAGGTGATCAACGCAATGGTTTCCTGCACAAGACCACACATCCTCAAGTAGTTCTTAAAAGTTCACAATGTACCATACAAATTCGCTGAAACCGGTTCAAAAGTACTTGAGACACATACTATCTTCTTGATCGTTCTCCGTGAGCAAGTGTGTTCTTGATTGCATGCAACTCCTTGATGATTTCTTTTGCTGAAATTCGGCTGGATGGCATTTCTGCAGAGCAAAGCAACCCCAGGTGAAGTAATGATATCAACGAGTCAATCTTTCTCTTGCTTGACAGACCACCAATGGTTGCATGCTCATTTACGAGCTCCGTCGCCAAGTCCATGTCGATGATGTCCATCACACTATTGTCCATAGCCATCTCAACATACTTGTGAATTCTCGATGTTCCCTCAAATGTGTTATCTGTTGGTCTTCTTCGAGTGATCATCTCAAGAACAAGAATGCCATAGCTAAAAATGTCTCCATATGTTGAAACTGTATTTCCAGCACCATATTCTGTTACATTGAATAGTGATGATATGAAAACAAACACTCTAGGGAAGTTACTTGAGGTTCATATAAAATAACATTTCAAGTGAATCGAAATACACGATGGTATAAAGTTTCATATATTCACACTAACATGATTGGATTACTTAATTAGTTTTGAGACATTCGATGTATTTTTCTATATCAATTTAGTTTGTATAATAAACTTCTAGTATATGTTTTGTTCAAAAATAAATTAACATGGCTAACCTGGAGGAGCATAACCAATTGTCCCTCGGAATCCCATTGAACTCATTGATGATTGGAAAGATGAGCATCCCTCGGCCAAGAATCTTTGCAATTCCAAAATCCCCAACATGTGCTACCATATCAATATCCAAAAGCACGTTACTTGGCTTCGATCACAATGTACAATTGGTGTTGGGCCATTGAAATGAAGATATTCCAATGCATAAGCCACGTCAAAGAGTATATTCACCCTTTGTAGAAGGCTCAAGTGCCTCTCCCCCAATTCGACATCTCGCGCTAGGGTGAAGCCGGCCTTCTAAGTTACCATTGGGCATGAATTCAAATACAATTGCTTTGAAGTCCTCCCCTTTCAAATCAATGCTTGAGCAAGCTGTGATTGTCTTAACAAGATTCCGGTGTCGTATGTTTCGCGTGACGTCGCATTCTGCAATGAAACTTTTTACTGCTCCAGGGGCTTGAAGTTTTAGTACTTTTACAGCAATAAAACTTGCACCTTCCTCACTATCTCCATCTAGATTTCCTTTATATACAGTGCCGAAGGACCCAGCACCTAGCAGGTTCGCTGTTGAGAAACTGTCTATAGCTTTTGCTAATTGCGAGTAAGTGATTAGTGGGTGGCTCGCATGGGTGCTGCTGAAGGGTTTCTTGTGGTTGATCGTTTCTTGTTCCAAGTAAGGTAGATATAGATAAATGAAAGGACACTTATTGTTGCAATGACGGAAACAACAATTGGTGTCACTTGGATTTTTTTTGCCTTCTTCTTTGACAATTCTGAAGAACATGGAGGCAAATGAAGGTCAAAGATACCACCACAAAGCTTAGGGTTCCCATGGATTGAAAATACACTAGCATTTGAGAAAACACCAAAAGTTGGCACTTCACCGGTAAAGTTATTGAAGGAGATATTCAGGTAGATTAGTGTGGTGATATTCCCGAAACTTGGGTATACGCCGAAAAACTATTGTTTGATAGATCAAGAATTTCCAAATTTTTGAGCCCAATTAAAGAATTTGGAAGAGTGCCCGTCAAGAAATTATTTTGTAGATAGAGATTGCGGGAGCATTTGGCATTCACCAAGGGTGCTCGGGATTTCACGACAACCTGTTTGATTCAGCATGGAAGATGGAAACACTTTTCAAATTACCAATTTCAGGTGGAATTGGTCCTTCCAAAAGATTATGTTGCGACGCTAGCTCGATTGCTTGAGTGAGGGAATTTGTAACAAACTGGCAGGAATACTACCTGTTAACTTATTATTAGCGAGTTCAAATTCCAGCAGTGATTTCAGATTTCCCAAAGGTGTTCGGTATAGTACCATTGAATGAATTTTCTCCAATATACAAATAATTTAGCTGGGTAAGATTTCCGATCAATCGAAGGCCACCCCAAAAATTTTTTTGAACGAAAACCGTGGGGCAACAGCCCCGGCAACTTAAATTAAAAAGGAGCACCAAGTACAAGAGAAAAACAACTTACGAGAGAGGGAGGGAGGGGAGGGATCTAACCAGCGGTTAGATACAAGCTACAACTACTTAGAAGTCCAAGCAGAACAGCAAAAATTACAGGGAGTCGAGCCAAAGCCCGATGGACGATGCGAGAGAAGGTTTAATTCTACTGAGAAATGATCAATCACTTCATCCCTAAAGGATCTCTTCCATGCCGACGGGTTAGGGATCTTTCCACCGAAGATGAGAGCATTCCTTTCATTCCGAGATACACCAGGCACCAATCATCACAATCTCCATGAAGAAAGGTTGTGCAAACTCGATGAGCAACGGAGAGCCCTGTCATGAATATTTGCATCATCATTCCGGACAATACCCAAAGCAAACCACCTTTTCACCGAGGAAGGACAGCTGAAAAAGAGATGTTCGAGAGGTCTCCTCGATAGAGTCCCGACATAACACACAGTTGTAGCCTTCCGTAGAAATTTTTTTCGACGCCTCGAATATTCCTAGTATTTAGCCGATCATTCAACAGCAACCCGGGCAAAGAGCTTGATCTTTGGAACACACTTCGACTTCCATATCCAGTTGATCGTCTTGGGGTTTGGAAGTGAATAGAACTGATATTGATAGTACCTGCTTGAAGAGTAACCTTGCTTCCCCCAAATAAAGAACCAGCTATCTCTCAAATCATCATTAATGGGAGGGAACTGAGAAAGGACATCTTGCAGTTCAAGAAAATCATTGTGGGCATCCCTGGTCATAGGGATCTTGAAGCAACTTAATAAATCATCTGCACTCCTCAATCTCCAAAGTGAGATTTTGGGGTCTTTAGCAAAATGGTAGAGATCTGAGAGGGTTTCAGAGAAGAGAACCCCGTTGATTAGGTCTTCCCAAAACCCCACAGTGTCACCCTTGTTAGGAGAACAACAAGCAATACCCCTATATTTAACATTGAGTCTGAGAATATCCTTCCACCAGAAGGAACCTTTTTCTCTAGCTAGGTGAGGAACTTCATTTACATAATACTTTTGCCAAATGAGAGTGACCCACTGAATATTTTCTTTTCTATAGAACTTATCCAATTGCTTCAGAAGGAGGGCATCATTTTGTGTCCTCAGATTGATAACCCCAAGGCCACCCTTGCATTTTGGTAACTGAACAAGATCCCAAGCAGCAAGGTTATATCCTTTTTTCCTGTATTCATTTCCTCTCCACAAACAATTTTTTCTATGCTTGTCAATGATGTCAATGACTGTTACAGGGAGCTTCAGAGAGCACATGTAATATGTGGGCAATGATGAAATCACAGAGTTTACCAGCTGAAGCCGACCAGCATGGTTGAGCCATTGAGAACTAGCAGACATCCTTCTTTCAATTCTACAGATGAGAGGAGCATAGTCCTTAACCTGGGGTTTAGTGAGTCCCATAGGGAGGCCGAGGTAGGTGAATGGAAACGAGCCCACCAGGCATCCAAAAGCTGAGGCTAGAGAGACAACTCTGTCATGATCAATATTTATGGGGAGCATACATGACTTGTGATAATTAACAACCAATCCAGAAGAGATGGCAATCAAATGCAAGATTTCCTTCAGGAGGAGTAGCTGCTGCTCACAAGCTTGCATCACTAAAATCGTGTCATCGACGTATTGGACTATCGGAAAGGGGGTATCTGGATGTTGTGGGAATGGAGGCAACAGGCGACCCTGCCTGTATTCATTGTTTATTACACCCTGCAACAAGTCGGCAGCAATAGCAAAGAGAATGGGGGAAAGAGGATCCCCCTGCCTGACCCCACGCTTGCATTTGAAATCTTTCCCAGCCACTCCATTCAATAGTACTGATGAAGTAGCAGTGGAGAGAATGTCCTTTACCCATCTGATCCACTTGGGGCTAAAACCCTTGACTTCCAACAGACTAATGATGACATCATGCTCCACAAGGTCAAAAGCCTTTTCAAAATCTAATTTGAGGATAATGATCTCTCTTTTAGACTGATGACACTGATGCAAGAATTCAAATGCCCATCCAAGACAGTCTTGTATCGTTTTCCCTTTCACAAATCCATACTGGTTCATATGAACAATTTGAGTAGCAAACCTCTGCAATCTATTTGACAACAATTTGGTGATGATTTTCATGGAAGAGTTTAGCAAGGATATAGGCCTAAAATCGTTAACCTTTTCAGGATTATCAATCTTAGGAATCAAAGTGATATAGGAATAATTGATACTTTTGAGATCTGCCTCATGACTATAGAAATCCCAACACAACCTGTAGATATCATTCCTAATCACATGCCAAGCCCTCTTAAAGAAGAGGTTGTTAAACCCATCAGGCCCTGGAGCTTTGTCGCAGGGGAGGTTTAGGATGATGGCATCAATTTCCTCCTTGCAGAAAGGAAGGCAAAGAATCTGCAACCCATCAATAGACTGGAACAGGCTCTGAAGATCAAACTGCATTGAGGTAGGAACCGAGGTTCCCAGTCTCCTTCTGAATTCCTGGAGGAAGAGAGCACTTTTCTCATTATGTTCAGACACCATTCTTCCGCTGCTATCCATGATCTGGCTAATGACATTTTTCCCGTATCTCTCGGTAGCCATAGAATGAAAAAACTTGGTGTTCTCATCACCATACGGGATTTTCCTTTCGTGAATCTTTGTCTCCAGTAGGCGGTTTGCATATTGAGGAGAGAGCTCAGATGTCCTTTAAGGATTTTCCTGAAGGTACATTCCTGAGGGTACAAAGATCTGATTTCCTCAAGCTTGTCTAGGAAGCTGATGGTAGCATTGCAGTTGGAGATAAGCCTTGACAGATTAGAAAGACCTTTGGACCAGTTCTTCAGGATTCTTCTTAATAATTTGAATTTTGCACTAACGATGTGAGCAACATTAGTACTTCTGGAAGGAGCTGACCAAGCATGAGAGATCTGATCAAAACACCCAGGATGCTTGAACCACCAATTTTCAGCTCTGAATATATTTGCTCTAGGGATGCTTGTGCCAATTTGGACATTACAGGGAAGGTGGTCAGAGGTAATCCTAGCAAGAGGAAGGACCAGAGAATTGGGGAATTGATTAGTCCATGAAACTGAAGTAAAGAACCAATCCACCTGCTCCATAAGGGGAGAATCCTGCATGTTACTCCATGTGAAGCTCCTGCCCTTGATAGGGAGCTCTATTAATCCAAGGTGACTAATAATACTATTGAAGACAACAGTGTCATTAAAGTTACCACCAGGCCTATTTCTATTTTGAACCGACCTATAAAAGTTGAAGTCACCCATGAGAAGCCAAAGATCATCATCATTAATAAATTGGTTGTAGAGCCAGCTGACAAAAAGGTCTCTAGCAGGCTGTCTACAAGGGCCATATACCACCACCAGAGTCCAGGTTTGTAAGTTATGTGCTGAAGTCATGAGCAGCTTGATGGCAAAGGGTTGCTTATCAATGAGGGAAGCAGAGAACCAGGAAGAAGCCCAACAAACTAGGATGCCTCCGAAGCACCCAGGGAGGGACAAATCAAACTTATCAAATCTTTTAGGAGCAAATTTCCTAATGTATTGTAAATCAAAGGCATCTCTCTTTGTTTCCTGAAGACAAAAAATATTGGCATTGCTTTCTTCAATCTTATTTCTAACAAGCATCCCATTTCCCTTTATCATTAATTCCACGAACATTCCAGCACAACACATTCCAAGGACGATTATTCATTGATCAGTCTTCATGGTCTTGCTGCAGGTTGGCATCAGCTAACTCCTCAGGAGGGATGCCACAGAAGGAGCTTCCAAGTAACAGCAAAGTGTCAGACTGGATTGGTGCAACATCTTCCACTTCCATGTCAGTCTCAAGGCTCTTGCAAATAATAGCAGATTTCAGGTCTTCCACAGTTGAGAAGTACCTTTGTCTTTTCTCGCCCCGGCTTCCTTCTTGGCTCTCTGTCAAGCTGATAAAAAACCTCATGCTCATTCTTCCTGAACCTGGAACTCTTTCTCATTTCATCATCAACCACCGGTGTCTTAGCCCTGCCCTTCCTTTTTTTCTGGGCAGACCCTGGGGTAGAGTTGACAGGATCCAAGATAGGAGGGGCTTCATTGATAGGGCTATCAAGAACCAAACTGTCATCATCAATTTCTGTGTCAAAGACAAGATTTCCAGTATCATCTTGGTTATCAACCGTTGGAGAGATGTCACTCTGGACAGTGGGGCGTGGCAGTGGTTTGATGTTGTCCAAGATTTGCTGGATTGCAAAAGTCTGGTCATAAACCACCAAATCCCTGCAGGGAGGAGCACCTGCACTTGCAGTAGCAGGGTTACAAATATCCTTGAGCCCAGAAGAAGTGGAAGCCTCTGCATTGTTTTTCCAATTGAGATCATCTGAACCAATCATCCAGGGCATCAGCACAGGACCTGGGAGAGGGTTATTCCAGCTCCTGACAGGCAGGGGAGCTTTCATGGGGATCATCCTCTGAACATCCCCAATTCTATGTGCCAACTCACTGAGAAGCATTTCCACAGATGGGACTGGGCCAAATCCACTATGAATCTGAAGCCTGTTGGCGAGCTCTCTGATAAGATAATCACTGTCAAAGCTCTGCGTGTATTGGCTTATGATCTGCAGGCTTTTGTCAGCAGAAACTACTCCATTAGCATTCTTTTGTGGAAGAGGTAGCTCCACTGTGACAGGAGGGCCTTGAGTTCTGAGAAAAGCCCTGGTCTCACTGCTGACTAGGGTACTGTGCTGTGGAAAAACATCTTCAGGATTTGCAGCTGCCACCGCAGCAGCAACAACAGCATTTGCAACAGCTGCTTCAGCAAGTTGATCGATAGCCATCGGGGTGGAATGTTGATCAGCAACTAATTTGGGCCTCCAAATAAGGTTTGGGGAGGAAGCTGTGACCCGAAGCCCATCAAGTTTGGGCCTCCAAATGCGTTTGCTATGTTGTCTATAAAAACAAAACCGGGCCCGGTGGCCATAGTTGAAACAGGTCAAACATCTTACCGACAGACGGCAATTTCTTGAGCGGTGGCCCCACCTCAAGCAGTTAGAACACCAGGCAAAATTAGGGGAGGCCAATTTTGATTTTTTGAAATGGTAGAGAGCCACCGAATGGGCCCCTTCGAGAGTGTTGCAAGCATTAAAACTCGAAGAAGAACTGGGGTACCTTGAGTCTTGAGCCGAGATATTGCTAGAATAATGATCTTTGACCAGATACCCAGCCCCCAAGGTGCACATATTATTGGTGACACGGTTTTTCAGTATTGGCTTGGGAATTTTGAACGACTGGTAATTCTTGATCGGGTGAACAGATTCAAAATTTGAATTATCAAACTGAGTATAGCCGTTAGAAGGACACCAAGAGCAGTCAGTTGATTCGGGACTGTCAGAGACTGAAAGATCCTGAACTGAAACATCTGCTGAGGACTCTGAAAATTGTTGATTGTCTGAATCAGCTGAATAATTCCCAAGAGACGACTGGCCACAATCTGCAGAGTGATCTAGCTTCTGGGAAACTGCATGCTTGCTGGTAGCATTCTTCGTAGACAGAGCAATTCTTTGATCGATTAACTGTTCCAACAAATGTAATTCATGATCATCCTTCTGAATAACAGAGACATTGTCCTGATGAAGGCTACCATCTGAATCTGCCTGGGATTGCAGGTTGATATCAAGAGTGCCAATCCTGATTGATGGATTTGCATTCAGAGAACGCTGCATGACAGGGGGCTGCGAACTAATTTTTTTGCAAATCTGACCTGCTTGGAAGATGACACTCTCTCAGCACGCTTCTGAGCTTTAGATAGAACTTTGCACCATTTCTTCTCCTCCTCTTCTTCCCAGATTCTTTTCTCTTTTTCCCAATTTGGAGCACCATTGCTCCAGAGGTGGAAGTAGACGTCAAAAACCGAACCAATTATCCTTCTAAGATTATAGACATGAAGGCCAACAACTTTGCTAGAGACTGAAAAGCGAAAGTGATTGTGACTGACTTCTTGAACATGAAAAAACGGTGCATGTCCCCCCAGGCAAGATTCAAGGACGAGAGCCACACTTTCTTCAGTCGTACGGAACAGGGAACGGCGAAACGTGGCAAGCAAGAAGAAAGAACCACGGGTACTGGGAAATTCATGATGCACCTTGGATCTGAAGCGCCGGCGTACGTCATTCTCAAAGGTTTCGCCAATGGTGAAGTCGAGCTTGTCTGCCAGGTTCGACGCCTCTGGCCGCAGGGAATTCCAACTGTGTTGCTCAACAGCAGAAGGAAGCTTGGTCACCGCTGATGTTCTTGCCGGCGAAGTAGCAGGCCGCTCCGGGGTGGACGGGTTCGCCTCCGCCGTGCCCTTCTGACGCCAGAGCTGCTCCCTGAGACGAAGGCATCCCTGCCGGTCATCATCACCGGCCGCCGATGAGCTGAAGGGTTTTCCATGAGCATGGACAGACGCCAAGGGCGCCGCCCTAATGGATGAAGCTGGAGAACCCATCAGTGGGATCGGTCACAAGTCTATTGGGAGAGATCAAAACGCAACTGGCCACCCCAAAAATTATTAAAGTACAGAGACAAATATTGTAGGTTGGGAATCATACTCAACGATGATGGAAGTGGTCCAGTTAGATTGTTGAGTTCTAGTGCTAGAGTTTCTAAACCTATAAGGTTACCAATGTTCTGTGGTAGAACCCCGGAAATTTGGTTACCACTAAGGGTCAACTTTTCTAGTGAGGTAGATAGATTTGAAAGTGATGAAGGAAGCTCTCCAACAACATCATTAAAATCTAGTTCCAAATCCAGTAACTCAGAGCAATTTGTCAATGCGGTCATGAAGTTCCAATCTTTAGGTTCATGAACTTGCAGAAAATTGGAATACAGAAGTAGCCGCTGGAGACCTTGCAACCCTCCTATGTTAGAAGGAATAGTGCCACTAAGATAATTTTCTGCAGCCTGGAAGGACACAAGGTTGGAAGCATTAACTATTGAAGTGGGGATATGCCCATGAAACTGGTTGATGTTCATGAAAAGGAACTGGATACGAGGAATGTTATTGAAGGCGTTTGGATGTATCGTCCCAATGAGATTGTTTCCAACCACAGATAGGACTGTGAGGGAGGACAAATTCCAGAGTGTCTCAGGGAGGGACCCAGATAGATTGGTATATGCGAGGTATAGCTTGGAAAGCTTTGGTAACCGTCCGAGAGACGGAGGGATGGCTCCTGACAAGGCGTTGAACGTAAGGGCCAGCACTTGGATGGATGAAAGGTTTGCCATAGACTGAGGTATCTCCCCGGACAAATTATTGGATTGAAGATCCAAGAGTGCAAGGTTCTGCAAGGATCCTACCTCAGCCGGGATCTCGCCGTGGAGGTGGTTATCAGCCAGGCTGAGCTTCATGAGCTGTGCACATGTTCCCAGAGCTGCCGGGATGCCTCCCTCCAGAGAGTTGTGGCTGAGGTTGAGCAACCGAAGCCTGCCCAGGCGGCCGAGCTCTGGAGGTATCGGGCCGACGAGTCTGTTGTCGCCGAGGTCCAGCGTCCTGAGGAACGACAGGTTACCGACGAACGGCGAGACACTGCCTCCTAGATCCATGGAGTTTATAGACAGTGCAATGATCCGCCCAGGGTGCCGGCGGCTGCATGTCACCCCGCGCCAGGTGCATAGGCCGGTGGATGTGTTCCATGAGGCTAGTGACCCTGAAGGGTCTGAGAGAGCAGACTTGGCAGACAGGAGCGCGTGCTCGTCAGCTGAGGTGCCGCCGCCGCTGCTCCGAGTTCCAGTCCAAGACACCCGTCCCAGTCCCTGCAGTGGCGACGCCACTGCAGAGGAATGCAGTAGGAGCAGAACCAACAAGCAGGCGCCTATGAACACCATCACTTGCACTGGCAGTATTGGAATACTAGCTTGTGATGGTGACATTCCGGCCTGAAGATGGAGAGCTACTTATATAGAGAGAAATGTGGGTGCTGTTCTGCCTGCCCTCAACTGCTTGGGGTGAAATTCCACATTAAGTCTCCTTTTCACACAACCATCGTCAAAAGCATCACGACAGTGGGATATATAATATAGTGTAAAGGAGCAGATCGTTGATTACAGACTTCCAGTGCATACCATTTGTGTGGTGAATTGTCAGAGCGTGAATGCAAGGTGAACCTTATGTGCATACACGAATAACTGCAACAACCATTAGTCTGCCTTTCATGAAACCAATCAGCTGTAGGAGCAGTGGAGCACCGTAAATTAATTGGTACAGAAAAAGAAATAAAATACAGACATTAGGCCATTTGACCATGGATATCTTTTTTTCACGACCAGGGAATATAGCCCGTTTTCATTAAGAGGAGTGACCATGGATATCAGAATTCAGCAACCAACCAAAGACACGATAAGCGGTACAGCTTAGTTCAATGGCTACATCTACATGACAGACAGACTTCTCACTGACAATAGTGCCAACTAAATCATTTCTCACATAATTAACTGCAGTGCAGTATGTTTCTACGTTACCCACTTCTATCAATATATTTTTTTTTTTGATAAACATACCTGTATATTAATTAAGGAAACATACACGTACACGTACGAATACAGGTACATCTTGAAAGGATACGTGAACAGCTGTACCAACCAACAAACACAAAGGCCCCTGATAAAAAAGAAAATTACAATAAGGTCCTTGGACCCTGTGTTTCCCCAACCAGCCGGAAGCTTCCAGAGACGATCCGCCGCCGTTCCCGTCGTCGTCGCCGATGGAGCCTCCATGGCTTCCCCAGATCGGAGGAGCCCCAATCGCTTCGAAGCTTTGACATGAGCCGCAGTAGAAGACGTCGCTAAAGGCACATCGGCCGGGGACACGCCCCGAGCGCCACCGATCCAAAGTCGACGCTCGCCGTGGACAAACGCCGCCGGAACCTCGAGCTCGACCCGCACTCCAGCCGACCACAGCACCCACAGCCGCCATATCCTTGACCACAAAGCGCAGCGCCGGATCCACCGCCTCCCCGAGACGATGAATCATCGAGAACGCGGCCACCAGGCAACCGCGCGGACTCCAACGCAGGGGAAACAAATCCCCCCTTGCCCAGCCCCGCCCTTGGCGCCGGAGGAGCTCGCCAAAGGAGCGAGGAGGAGGCTGGGAAGCTTCACTCCACAGTAACGCCGCCGCCATCGCCTCGCCGGCGTCACCAGGCAAAAGCAGCCGCAAGAAGGACACTCCTTCCCGGCAAAACCTGGGCCTCCCGCCGCCATCACCGGCCAAGACAAGGAAGCCGACGAAGATGTCGAAGAAGACCATGGGGACCTCCTCGCTGCATCTCCGCCGTCGTCCACCGGAGACAAGGCCACGGAGGAAGACAAACCCGCGCCGGATCGACGACACAGGTAAACCTAACCCTAGACTACAGAGCCTACACCTAATAGCATAGGGTATATACACCGGCCACCCAATCCGCGGGTCCTCCCGATCTCCGGCGCCGGCGAGGCCACCGGAGACGGAGAGGACCCGACGGACTTGGGGCCGGATGAAGAGTTGCCTCGAACTTCTACTGTAGATGGGGAGAAGAGTCGAGAGACAGAGAACCTGAGACACCACTTCTATCAATATTAATATATAAAGATTTGGTTAAAGTAAGCATACACGTCGTGCTAGCATGCATGATATACATGTTTTGTTTCATCACATACAAACTATTTTCTTAAAAACTCATATATTAATGATACTAACAAATTGTTTAAAACCATATTAGTAACTATGACATAATTTATATAGGTTGTTACTTTAGATATATTTATATATTTTAACTGAAATGTTTGACACGTCTATATTGATATTATAGCTATAATTGCACATATAATTTTTTGATAGGAAAATTGAATCATCTTGAGAAGTGTGGGAGACCACTAGTGGCTATATTTTTTCGGCCTTTAAGATTACTTTAGAGTAAAAAGTTGATCATTACAAGACTTAAGTATTAATATTCTATTGAGGTTAGCACTGCTACCCCATCCGAAATCTCACTTAAAGCTTTATTACTTATGTTAAGCAACATGGTGCAGGTTTTAAATGATTGCTAATGATATTGTAGGATTTAATAACATACTCTACAAGCATGCAAAAAAGAGTTAATAAAAGATACAATAAACATAAGAGTTTTAACTTAACTTGAGGATAAAAAGAATCTGTAGCAGTCAAGAAAAATAAAATTTGAAAAATTGAAATTCAGATTCATGACTTCATAAGGTACATGATGCAACAAGAGGCACCATAGTTAATGGTAAGATTTCAAACAATACAAAGGTGTCGTACAAAGAAGGAATATGAATATGAATGAAAAAATAGATAGATCAGCCTCTTGCAAAAAAAATATTAATAAGTTTATGATAATTGGATAATAGACTACGAGTATCTATTATGTCTATTATGTTAACAAATAAACAAAGAGAAAAATATACAATTTAATATAAGTAATTCTTTATTAGTCATATGTATTAAACATTTACTAATATCTCATAAAATTCTAACCAGTTCTAGCCCATGCGAGAGCACAGGTTGATGGACTAGTAGAAACTAATAACATTACTATATACATTTGCCAGGAAAAAAATCATATCATCATTTCATTTGATCACTACATTCACGAAGATTTATATAGTCCAATTTAAAACAAGTGACTAAAAATCCCAGACTCCAAGATCAAGGACAAAACAATAAACAAATAAATTAAACACATTTTCTCTTATCATGACTAATTGCAAAAGGCATATATAGGTTTATTTGGTTGTAGTTACATACCGTATGGTTACTCATCATATCCTTTGATGAACTAATTAAGGAGCTCAGTTCCCTTATATTAGCTTCCTCCCTCAGAGAGCCTGGCGGATGATGCCCTGTGCATGCAGAAGTGCCCACCTCTTGGTGTTAAAATGCTGTGGGTGTACTCTGGCTTTGACGAAGAGAGGTACTTAAATCGATTTCCAACTGCAAAGAGTAATCGAGTCCTTATTATATCCCAAGCCAAGTCAAGAAAACAATATTATCTGTAGGCGCCAGGTCTTATGTGTACACTTGCACTCTGGCTTCGAATGAGACGACGTTCTTAATGCGATTTCCAAACAGCAAAGGGCAATCACGTCCATTACAACTACTCCCTCCGGCCCAAAAATAGAGGCGCTATGGGAAGCGTGTTGGTCAAACTTTCACAACTTTGATTATGTTTATAGAAAATGCGTGCAATATTTATTATCTCCAAATAAGTTTGTTATGAAAGTATATTCAAAGATCTACCTAATAATACTAATTATGTACCATAAATATTAATGTTTTGTTAAATATATTTAGTCAAAGTTAAAAGTTGTTGACTTTTTGGCAAACGAGAATAACTCTTTTTTTTTTGGGACAGAGGGAGTAGGTTCGTACGCGTGCCCTGCTGCGCGTGGACAAAACGCGCACGCCACGCGGGGACACGAAATGGCGCAGCAGTACATGAACAGTAGCTCCCACAGTTAAAACATGTAGCGTGAACAGTAGTTGGCCTTTCCAAATTGAGGGGGTGCATGCACACCTTTTGCATCTGGTTGTGTTGAGCTTTTACCTCTTCTTGAGAAGCCAGTGCTTTTGTGAGTTGTGCTCTGTTCATGGCCACTTTGAGCTTTTACATTGTAACACCCCCTGGTGTTATGATCTTAATTAAAAACTTGATTACGCTAATCACCATGCATGATCAGTAAGCATTAAGGCATTAATGCATTCCATGTTTCAATTTTAGCATGTCAATGTTGCATATGCCTTGTTTAAATTGTTTCATGAAATGATGTCAATAATAGTGATTAAGAAACTTTGTGAATTTATATATGTGCATTTGCTTGAATAATTAAAATTTTCTTAAAATAAAATTTGTTGTTTAAAGTATGCTCTTCATTATGGAAGCAAAAAGGTAACCATGTTTTCAAGTCAAACATGTTTAAATTTGAACTCTAAATTTGAAGTTGGAATTGAATTGCATCTCTTGCTCCAAGTGTTGCAATTCAAGTTTGAATTCAATTTTGGAGGATTTAATAAATCAATTTTTGTGAATAAAAATTTCCTAACATTTGTTCCATTGATTGATTGGTATGATGAGGGTGCTATGAAACTGTGGTATTGGTTGAATTGTTTGGTGGTTGTTTAGTATCTAATTAAATTGTCAAAGTTGTTAAGAATTTGAATTTCAAAACCCTAAATTCAAATCCCTTTCTTGTCCCAATTCAAAACTTCAAAATCTAGGCTGAATTTGGGGTTCATCCTTAAAGCAAAGTTGGAGATCTCATCAAGTTGAGCAACTTTCATTCTTGGAGATTTTCAAGTTGCTACATGATTTTGGAAGATATTTGAAGAAGAAAAAGAAGAAAGGAAGAAGCCCTGCTACAGTAACCCGGGCAGCTGTCCCTTTCTCCCCCTCTGTTCACCGTCGCCGCCGTGGCTTCTCTGCGCCTTCTCGCACGGGGGCACGCGGTCAACCGCAGGCGAGGTTGCGAAGGCACCTGCCACCTCACCGCTCCTTTTTTGGCCATATATAAGCCGGCGAGGTCGCTGTTTTCTTTTTTTTCCTTCTTCCTTGCCACCGCCGTCAAACTCTCGGTCGCCGACCAAATTCACCACCTTTGCAACATCGTTGTCTGATTGCTGATGCCCACTGCTCCGCAACTTCTTTGCGCAGCTCCCGAGCCTACCCACACCGCTTGTCATCGCCGGAATTGGCCGCGTGCGCCGTTCTTCTCCGGGGCTGGCCGTTAGCGCTGTCGAGGTCCGGCCATCGTGGCCAGGCCGCTCTAGTGAGCCATTCAACATGCCGTCTTTTGCGTTGAGTACGCCTTGATGCCTACATGGTGATTGGCTTGCTCTTTTAATCTCTACTGCGCAGAATACGCCGGACATGCCCTCGCCACCGGTTCGGGCCGCCGCCAGCACCGCCGTCGGGGTCGAGCCACCTCCATTTGGTCTCCGCCTCAATCATCTAGCACAACCCAACCGCAGTGAGCTCCTGAAGCTGACCGCGCCTCCTTTTTGACTCTACTGCGCTCGGGTAGCCGGCGTGTCGTCCGTAGCGCCACCGCGCCGCCATGGCCGCCGACGAGCTCGAACTAGTACCCATGGTTGCAGTTCAGCCCTCTAGATCAATTGGCGGGTTGATGGGGAGCACGTTGGTGCAAACCCCACATCTGACAACCTCACCGCCAGTGAGCTCCAGCCGGTCAAGGCTGACACTTGCCCTGTGCCACTCACGAGCGAGCCCGGGTTGACCGGGGACCCAGCCGCCAGGCCACACTTGGGCGGGCCGCATGGGCCGGCCTACCATTGCGCCGCGTCACTCTAACCATGGGTCGAGCTGGGCCAGATCCGGCCCAGTGGCCTTTTCCATTTTTCTGTATTATGTTAATTTTTTTATAATGTGCTGATTCTTGATTAATTCATAACTAATTAATTAGAGGTGCCAAAAATGTGAAACTTTTTTGGGTGGGCTTGTTATGATATGTATTTTCATAGAAAAATATGAGTTAAGCTTTATCTATAGTCTTGGCATGCTTAAAAATTACCTCTTTTAATTATGAAATGGACCTTGCATAATTTTTAGAGACTAAAATAATTATGCTTTAATCATGAAATTTTTTTTGTATGCTTTACATGCTAATACTTGTCTTCACAAAAAGTTTGGTGCTGTTTTTATAAATTTGATTATTGTTGGTATAAATTAAGTACAACTAAAATATAAAGAATTCCGCAAGCGCCTGACGTAACATACCATTGTAGCATTTTACCGGGAGTAAACCAGGTATCGTTATTTATATTTTACCACGGGAAGCAAGGGTTAAAGAATCGATAACTCACCATCATGTATCTACTAACTTAGTAAACCAACTAGACTAAAGCAGGGGTAAATGATATATATATATATGTAAGGTAATATAATAAAGTACACATGAGAATTCTATGATAAATGAGTAGCTAGCTAGAGTGAGAGGACAACGGGAGAGATTAAGGTTCTTAAATACTTCTCTATTACTCTAGTTACGTGATAACGAGGGGATGGATAGATATAGCAATCATACAATAGCACTTCGGGACATCACTAGACGGAAAGCACCACAAAGGATAACTCTACCGACGTGACTACGGTCCTACTAATTTAAGAACCTACTCAATTCGGTGTGGACGGGGCTGTCACCTCCGTAACTACCACACAACCGAGAGAATAGGGCGCAACCTCGGTAACCTATAGTCTAGACACCATGCCTACACTATCGATTACTACTCTAATCACTATAGATAACTAGAGCACTCGATGCGAGCGAAGATCCCATACTAAAGCATAACAACTATACTAACAATCACAAGATAGGCATAAAAGTAAATAGAGAAGATAAATATATTAAAGCATAAGTCTTACAAAGAGTAGATACAAAGACATACCAAATCTCTGAAGACTTCTCCGAGCCGGAGCGCAGCTCCGCTCTCCCTAACTCTCATCTAGATCTAACCTACTACATTGGAATGTCTAGCTCTAATTCTCTAGAGAAGAGAAGTCATCCATTCAAGGGACGCCTCTACAACTCGATCCCGCTCGGGAGATAATGAATTAGGGTTTAAGGGATGCCTCCTCAGGGGCCGGGGCCCCGCTTATATAGCCCTCTAGGATGCACCACCCTCGGATCAAACCGACCTAAACGGACGATTATTATTCATCCTCAAAGGCGGTGGAACAGGGGATCCGCGAGGCGATGCGATTGGTCCAGTCATGAGTCGGCCGACCAAGGGTGGGAGTCGGCCCGGTCCACCGAGCCCGTTCGGGCTCCGTTTGGTCCAGCCTTCTCGAACCTTTCAGACATGAATTTTCACCGGTTCCCGATTATCTCTATGTAAACCCGACATGTGGGCCTTCCTTGGGTATTTTCAGCCGACACCCGTAAAACAAGACATTCACCAAAACTCGTGGAATTCTCACAAGTATAACCCCTATATCTAGTTGGTGAACATATTTTAGTCCTTTCTCATGTTTAGTTGACGGTAAAAATTGGTACTTAACGACCGTCAACAACTCCCCAAGCTTTCCTTTTGCTCGTCCCCGAGCAAAGATAAACTCGGTGTGGATCGGGAGTTGCTACAATGCTTTCACGCCTCAAAAGTACACATGCGTTCAAACAAGAACTCTCCTCCGGATTAGAGTGAACTATTCGACTCAAAACTTACTCATATTACCTTTCACCATGGGGCTTGTAACCGTCACTTGGGTCTTGAGCGGTTGAAAGACGAACGGTCAAGTCAAGCGCTATGTTTCTCGCTCTTTGATCAACTATTATTCTGGAGTTTTTACAAGATTTTCAAATAAAACTCGAGTTCCTTGTATGAACCTTTCAGATCTCTCATTTGTGGTATTTGGATCCTCTCCAAGGCATGAGTAGTGTATGCCTTCTCTCTTCTCTCAAAATATGTGGTATTTGTGGAACTAAGGCATAGTAGAAAGTGCCTTCTCTCTCTCACCCTACTTTCTAATAGGCTTATGTGGAGCTCATAGGTGGGGAGACACTCAAACTCACTTGCATATATTGCACGCTTAAACCATGGATCCAATAGGAACTAAAATAATAATAAAGTCATATGTGCATGTGAATGAGGAAATGGGATGGATGATAAGATGATGATGATAAGGAAATGATTATAAGGGGTGATCACTTGGTGAACATCTACTTCTACACTTGCTCCTTTGGGGATAACATGACTCCCTTTATTCGGAAATCTTGAAACTCTGAAAGGAAGGACTTGGCTGCTCTCTCTTTTCTCTCTTTTTTTTTCTCTTTTTTTTTTCTTTTTTTTACATAGCAACCAATCCTCCGAAAACAAAACTTTAGCAACGGGGAGTGTATAACTTGAAATGATAATGACGGAGCTTTTATGTAGGCAATTGGAACGGCGATGATTATCTCTAGATGTTCACTCCCAGGATAGGATGGCCATGAATATTTTTGAGTGTTCACTCCAAAGTGTAGGAGTAGAACATTTTCTGAATGGAACGAAATGAGTGGCATATATATATATATATATATATATATATATATATATATATATATATATATATATATATATATATATATATATATATATATATATATATATATATATATATATATATAAGCGTATCTCAGGGTAGAGACAAGCACAATATGCGGGGAAATGCGTACTCCCGGGGGTAGGAGCAGCATAGGTGCGTATCTCCAGGGTAGAGATAGCACAATATATGGTGGACATGGATCTATATGTAGGTGGTACTTCTAGGGACAGAAGTAGCACAGAATGAATGTAGTATTTATAAAATGGGTGCGTGCTTCTGAGGACAGAAGTAGCATAGATCAATGGATGGAGAGCACATAGTATTGACTTTAACTGCATGACTGATTCCTTATGGGTCCACAGCATAACCACACTCAATACCTATAAAGACTACACTCAATGCCTACAAAAATGATCTATATAAATAGATGGGTTTTCCTGATCTAGTAAGCATGAATATATTGCTGTGGTAGGAACATCATAAAGGAACTCATCATGCATGAATTTAATATTTTCACAGATAAATTCTCCAGAACTCTAGTATCTCTAGGAACAAGATGGACAGCAGCTCAAAACCTTCCCATATCATACCCGTCAACCACCTAGACTTAGATCAAGTGTTTGCTACCCACAAGTTTTAGGTTCAGAGCAAATCTCAAATCTAAACAGTTGTGTCCAAAACTCGGGAGAGTGCAAGGTTGAAAACTAGGTACTTGAAAGGAATTACGGCAGAGCAACTATTCATCATCTCCATGTAGAGTTTATTCTAGGGATCACTTTTAAGACAGACTACAAGAACTCTCCAAAAGTAGAAAAGAAATCTTTCTAGGTTTCTATAGTTATGCATCTTTTTTAAAGCAAACTCTAACAAAGCATAGATAGATAAGTTGGAAACACTTAGCTTGGTACATGGGGAATGCTCTCCCCCAAGCTGGATGTTAACGTAGTCTGCTGTTGTTGCTGACAGGCGATGAAGACGTTCTAGTACTCCAGGAGTGTCATAGATAGTTGCTGTTGGAGACAGCATTTGAATGTTGCGGACAGCACTCCGACAGGAGACTGGACATCCTTCTGTCTGTTAGCTCTTCTCGATCCTTTATGTTCTGTGAAGCTCAAATAGACAACAAAGCTTGTGGAACTGATTAAGCATTAGTGATAAAAACCTCTAAGCCTTGGTTGTCTAGAACTGCCTTAACTCAAATGTCTTCTAACAGGATCACAAGAAATATTTTTATCTTTTATAATAAAGGGATGCAGACAGAGAAAATAGATATGCTGAAAAATTATTTTTATGCCACCAAAGTGAATGATTATTCATATGGGGCTTAGTAGTTTTCTGGATGCAAAATGCAGAAATCTTTATTTTCTTTTTCTAGTGCAGAGATAGTAAAGCGAAGATGCAATTAAGATGCATGTAGGGAAAATAAATATGCTTAAAGGAAAATGCAATGCTGAAAAAGGAAATGCCTTTTGATAAATACCAAGTTACCTCCTTGGCGAGGGTTCGAGTGATTTAATTCCTCTCGAGCGGGACTTCTTGTCATGTTCACTCCTTGGTGCATCATTTGATCCCAAAGGTAGAGACCTTGAGAACTGCACCTCTTGAGATGGTAACTCTAGGAAAGGAGTCACCCATGTTCTTTCTTGTCCAGCAGTCTTTATCACTGGAGTACCTTGTGATGAAGAGTAGATGCTTCTAGTGGTCCTTTACTTCTTCTTGGAGTTTGCCTTGCTTGATTGACCTCTCTCCTTGAGCATCTTGTCTTCTAAATTTTCACTCCTTTTTTTTTCCTTCCTTTTTTTTTATGCCTAGACCTTGTGCTCCACTCATTGTTTCTTCTCAGCGTGCCAGAGCGATGGGGGCTTAAAAAGAGGAAGAGCATTGCTGGATCATTGTTTGAAGAGTCATCGTCCTGCCTCCCCAAGCTTGACCTTGTTGTCGCTCACCACGTGAAACCAAATATGAGTGTTCAGTCATCCCTCAGAGTGTGTTGTACTCCTATGTCCCTAGACATTGTTTGTCCTCTGTTCTTAAGCCTTCATTTGTCGAGAGGGATTTTGATTATAGGTCCATTGAGCAAAGATCTCTCCCTTGCATCCTCGCCTTTGTTTGTGCTTTGTCCAATCCGGGATGAGCGTACGAGACGGTTGCATGATCTTCTTTCGTCAACCATTCTTGATTTTCATTGAGTCTTGGTTGACGCATTGATGTTCATTGGAGATGTAGACTCGAGTTCTTCCTTGATGGCCTTTGTCTTCTAGTGGCATGGCGAGGAGTTGTACGCCATCCGTCTTGATGATCAAGGAAAGAGCTTCTTTAGTATTTGTATATGCGGGCTTCATCGCTAATGGCTTAGGGACATCATCTTGCAACCATGGTCATGGTCCTTCAAGGCTTGGTCGGTGGTCAACCCTTGATTGGTGATTGGTTGACACAAGGATGCATGCTTATCATGCCATCCTTGTCCGTCGCCGATGTGCAAGATGGTGTCTTCACTCTTCAAGAACAATGAGAGCGAGGTCTTTGAATGGTTAGAATGAGATGAGTTGCACCCTGCTCCTCATTGGCATCCTAGCTCGAGTTTTGGGCTCAATGCTATGATGTCCTCAAAGTTGCTCATAGCTTGTCGCTTTGATCCACTTCTTTGAGTGAGTTCAAGATGTTGATCCTTCTTGTGGCACTCTTGTCTTCTTTGTTCCATCACTGAAGTGGTGATTTGGCAGGTTCGTGACAAACCATGGATAGGCATGTCATAGATTCTTTCCTACAAAATGTTAGTGGACACATACCCGAAGGATTGCAATAGATTCAAACTAGGGGGTATTATCCACTACCTATTTTAATTTCATTTATGCTAACAACGAGATGGTTTTTGAGTTACCTTAGCATAGTATTTTATTTATCATGTTTTCTAGCAACTTTTTTATGGCACTCTAACATGGTTCAAGGCAAAGGTAACTTGCAACAAAAGACAATGTGAATGATATTTAATACTTACAATTCTTCCTTGGATGATGAATGAACCGTGTCTTTTGTGCAAAGTTGTTGGAGTTCATCATATGCCTTGCTTCATCTCCGAAGTGAGTTCATCTCTTGACTTACCCGAATTGGATTTGTGAGTGTTCGCGGGGGTTAGTCCAACAAAATAACCAGTATCTACTAAAACATATTTTAGCTCAATAACCAAACTAGACTCCATGTCTTAATTGGGTTAAGGAAGACAATTTAACCTAAGCACCACGCTTAATTTAAAAGCCTTTGGAAATACCCTTGGAAATACTTCCAAACCAAAACATACTATAGTAAATAGTGGTAGCATAAAAAGCACGCAAAGATTTACTCAAGTGAAGATGAAAGCGTATGGTCATGGTGAGGATTTTTTTAGATGCAAACGGCATGGATGAATGCAAGGAACTAAACATGCAATGGAAGAGCAAACATAAATAGGTTAAACGGAGTGAATGCATGAATTGTTAAAAGTAAACATGCAAGTGGGGTGAAAAATTTAAAAGATAACTACCCATCAATTTTAGAGTCCGTGAGCAAGACTATCTCACCTTTCGATCATACTTACCATGACTCACATGATGAAATTTGTGAGTGGTGCAGCATCTATGTTCGTCACTTGAGATGTGATTTGAATTCCTGTGACGACGACCTTTTCTCCAATCTACACATGGTTAGAAAATATAAATGTATACGCAAACCCGAGAGGTGGCGGGGTTCAGTTGAATGTTGAATGTTGAGGGACTCGGCTCTTCATTGTCTTGTGGAAACTTGTCGGAAGGTCGAAACGACATCTTTTGTCCTGTCTATTCCACAACTCAACAGAACAAGGGGTAATCCTACTAAAGCTAGTGACACACTAAATTAGCAGACATCAAGATCATTATCAAAAACTTAACACCGATTGCTTCCCCGAACGGCGCCAAAAATGCTTGTTGGTATAAATTAAGTACAACTAAAATATAAAGAATTCCGCAAGCGTTACTGTAACATACCATTGTAGCATTTTACCGGGAGTAAACCAGGTATCGTTATTTATATTTTACCACGGGGAAGCAAGGGTTAAAGAATCGATAACTCACCATCATGTATCTACTAACTTAGTAAACCAACTAGACTAAAGCAGGGGTAAATGATATATATATATATGTAAGGTAATATAATAAAGTACACATGAGAATTCTATGATAAATGAGTAGCTAGCTAGAGTGAGAGGACAACGGGAGAGATTAAGGTTCTTAAATACTTCTCTATTACTCTAGTTCGTGATAACAGGGGATGGATAGATATAGCAATCATACAATAGCACTTCGGGACATCACTAGACGGAAAGCACCACAAAGGATAACTCTACCGACGTGACTACGGTCCTACTAATTTAAGAACCTACTCAATTCGGTGTGGACGGGGCTGTCACCTCCCGTAACTACCACACAACCAGAGAATAGGGCGCAACCTCAGGTAACCTATAGTCTAGACACCATGCCTACACTATCGATTACTACTCTAATCACTATAGATAACTAGAGCACTCGATGCGAGCGAAGATCCCATACTAAAGCATAACAACTATACTAACAATCACAAGATAGGCATAAAAGTAAATAGAGAAGATAAATATATTAAAGCATAAGTCTTACAAAGAGTAGATACAAAGACATACCAAATCTCGAAGACTTCTCCGTAACCGGAGCGCAGCTCCGCTCTCCCTAACTCTCATCTAGATCTAACCTACTACATTGGAATGTCTAGCTCTAATTCTCTAGAGAAGAGAAGTCATCCATTCAAGGGACGCCTCTACAACTCGATCCCGCCGGGAGATAATGAATTAGGGTTTAAGGGATGCCTCCTCCGGGGGCCGGGGCCCCGCTTATATAGCCCTCTAGGATGCACCACGGCCCTCGGATCAAACCGACCTAAACGGACGATTATTATTCATCCTCAAAGGCGGTGGAACAGGGATCCGCGAGGCCGATGCCGATTGGTCCAGTCATGAGTCGGCCGACCAAGGGTGGGAGTCGGCCGACCGTCCACCGAGCCCGTTCGGGCTCCCGTTTGGTCCGAGCCTTCTCGAACCTTTCAGATTATAGAATTTTCACCGGTTCCCGATTATCTCTATGTAAACCCGACATGTGGGCCTTCCTTGGGTATTTTCGGTGACACCCGAGAAATAGACATTCACCAAAACTCGTGGAATTCTGTCAAGTATAACCCCTATATCTAGTTGGTGAACATATTTTAGTCCTTTCTCATGTTTAGTTGACGGTAAAAATTGGTACTTAACGACCGTCAACAACTCCCCCAAGCTTTCCTTTTGCTCGTCCCCGAGCAAAGATAAACTCGAGTGTGGATCGGGAGTTGCTACAATGCTTTCACGCCTCAAAAGTACACATGCGTTCAAACAAGAACTCTCCTCCGGATTAGAGTGAACTATTCGACTCAAAACTTACTCATATTACCTTTCACCATGGGGCTTGTAACCGTCACTTGGGTCTTGAGCGGTTGAAAGACGTAACGGTCAAGTCAAGCGCTATGTTTCTCGCTCTTTGATCAACTATTATTCTCAGAGTTTTTACAAGATTTTCAAATAAAACTCGAGTTCCTTGTATGAACCTTTCGGATCTCTCATTTGTGGTATTTCGGATCCTCTCCAAGGCATGAGTAGTGTATGCCTTCTCTCTTCTCTCAAAATATGTGGTATTTGTGGAACTAAGGCATAGTAGAAAGTGCCTTCTCTCTCTCACCCTACTTTCTAATAGGCTTATGTGGAGCTCATAGGTGGGGAGACACTCAAACTCACTTGCATATATTGCACAGTTAAACCATGGATCCAATAGGAACTAAAATAATAATAAAGTCATATGTGCATGTGAATGAGGAAATGGGATGGATGATAAGATGATGATGATAAGGAAATGATTATAAGGGGTGATCACTTGGTGAACATCTACTTCTACACTTGCTCCTTTGGGGATAACATGACTCCCTTTATTCGGAAATCTTGAAACTCTGAAAGGAAGGACTTGGCTGCTCTCTCTTTTCTCTCTTTTTTTTTCTCTTTTTTTTTTCTTTTTTTTACATAGCAACCAATCCTCTGAAAACAAAACTTTAGCAACGGGGAGTGTATAACTTGAAATGATAATGACTGGAGCTTTTATGTAGGCAATTGGAACGGCGATGATTATCTCTAGATGTTCACTCCCAGGATAGGATGGCCATGAATATTTTTGAGTGTTCACTCCCAGTGTAGGAGTAGAACATTTTCTGAATGGAACGAAATGAGTGGCATAGGTGGAGATAGCACAATATATGGTGGACATGGATCTATATGTAGAGACAGCACAATATGCGGGGAAATGCGTACTCCCAGGGTAGGAGCAGCATAGGTGCGTATCTCCAGGGTAGAGATAGCACAATATATGGTGGACATGGATCTATATGTAGGTGGTACTTCTAGGGACGAAGTAGCACGTAATGAATGTAGTATTTATAAAATGGGTGCGTGCTTCGAGGACGAAGTAGCATAGATCAATGGATGGAGAGCACATAGTATTGACTTTAACCGCATGACTGATTCCTTATGGGTCCACAAAGCATAACCACACTCAATACCTATAAAGACTACACTCAATGCCTACAAAAATGATCTATATAAATAGATGGGTTTTCCGATCTAGTAAGCATGAATATATTCTTTGTGGTAGGAACATCATAAAGGAACTCATCATGCATGAATTTAATATTTTCACGAGATAAATTCTCCGAACTCTAGTATCTCTAGGAACAAGATGGACAGCAGCTCAAAACCTTCCCATATCATACCCGTCAACCACCTAGACTTAGATCAAGTGTTTGCTACCCACAAGTTTTAGGTTCGAGCAAATCTCAAATCTAAACGGTTGTGTCCAAAACTCGGGAGAGTGCAAGGTTGAAAACTAGGTACTTGAAAGGAATTACGGCGAGCAACTATTCATCATCTCCATGTAGAGTTTATTCTAGGGATCACTTTTAAGACAGACTACAAGAACTCTCCAAAAGTAGAAAAGAAATCTTTCTGGGTTTCTATAGTTATGCATCTTTTTTAAAGCAAACTCTAACAAAGCATAGATAGATAAGTTGGAAACACTTAGCTTGGTACATGGGGAATGCTCTCCCCAAGCTGGATGTTAACGTAGTCTGTTGTTGTTGCCGACAGCGATGAAGACGTTCTAGTACTCCAGAGTGTCATAGATAGTTGCCGTTGGAGACAAAGCATTTGAATGTTGCGGACAGCACTCCGACAGAGGCTTGGACATCCTTACGTCTGTTAGCTCTTCTCGATCCTTTATGTTCTGTGAAGCTCAAATAGACAACAAAGCTTGTGGAACTGATTAAGCATTAGTGATAAAAACCTCTAAGCCTTGGTTGTCTAGAACCGCCTTAACTCAAATGTCTTCTAACAGGATCACAAGAAATATTTTTATCTTTTATAATAAAGGGATGCGTACGAGAGAAAATAGATATGCTGAAAAATTATTTTTATGCCACCAAAGTGAATGATTATTCATATGGGGCTTAGTAGTTTTACGGATGCAAAATGCAGAAATCTTTATTTTCTTTTTCTAGTGCGAGAGATAGTAAAGCGAAGATGCAATTAAGATGCATGTAGGGAAAATAAATATGCTTAAAGGAAAATGCAATGCTTTGAAAAAGGAAATGCTTTGATAAATACCAAGTTACCTCCTTGGCGAGGGTTCGTGATTTAATTCCTCCGAACAGGACTTCTTGTCATGTTCACTCCTTCGGTGCATCATTTGATCCCAAAGGTAGAGACCTTGAGAACTGCACCTCTTGAGATGGTAACTCTAGGAAAGGAGTCACCCATGTTCTTTCTTGTCCAGTCTTTATCACCGGAGTACCTTGTGATGAAGAGTAGATGCTTCTAGTGGTCCTTTACTTCTTCTTGGAGTTTGCCTTGCTTGATTGACCTCTCTCCTTGAGCATCTTGTCTTCTAAATTTTCACTCCTTTTTTTTTCCTTCCTTTTTTTTTTTATGCCTAGACCTTGTGCTCCACTCATTGTTTCTTCTCAGCGTGCCAGAGCGATGGGGGCTTGAAAAGAGGAAGAGCATTGCTGGATCATTGTTTGAAGAGTCATCGTCCTGCCTCCCCAAGCTTGACCTTGTTGTCGCTCACCACGTGAAACCAAATATGAGTGTTCGGTCATCCCTCGAGTGTGTTGTACTCCTATGTCCCTAGACATTGTTTGTCCTCTCGTTCTTAAGCCTTCATTTGTCCGAGAGGGATTTTTGATTATAGGTCCATTGAGCAAAGATCTCTCCCTTGCATCCCGCCTTTGTTTGTCTTTGTCCAATCCGGGATGAGCGTACGGACAGTTGCATGATCTTCTTTCGTCAACCATTCTTGATTTTCATTGAGTCTTGGTTGACGCATTGATGTTCATTGGAGATGTAGACTCGAGTTCTTCCTTGATGGCCTTTGTCTTCTAGTGGCATGGCGAGGAGTTGTACGCCATCCGTCTTGATGATCAAGGAAAGAGCTTCTTTAGTATTTGTATATGCGGGCTTCATCGCTAATGGCTTAGGGACATCATCTTGCAACCATGGTCATGGTCCTTCAAGGCTTGGTCGGTGGTCAACCCTTGATTGGTGATTGGTTGACACAAGGATGCATGCTTATCATGCCATCCTTGTCGGGCTGCCGATGTGCAAGATGGTGTCTTCACTCTTCAAGAACAATGAGAGCAGGTCTTTGAATGGTTAGAATGAGATGAGTTGCACCCTGCTCCTCATTGGCATCCTAGCTCGAGTTTTGGGCTCAATGCTATGATGTCCTCAAAGTTGCTCATAGCTTGTCGCTTTGATCCACTTCTTTGAGTGAGTTCAAGATGTTGATCCTTCTTGTGGCACTCTTGTCTTCTTTGTTCCATCATCGAAGTGGTGATTTGGCGGGTTCGTGACAAACCATGGATAGGCATGTCATAGATTCTTTCCTACAAAATGTTAGTGGACACATACCCGAAGGATTGCAATAGATTCAAACTAGGGGGTATTATCCACTACCTATTTTAATTTCATTTATGCTAACAACGAGATGGTTTTTGAGTTACCTTAGCATAGTATTTTATTTATCATGTTTTCTAGCAACTTTTTTATGGCACTCTAACATGGTTCAAGGCAAAGGTAACTTGCAACAAAAGACAATGTGAATGATATTTAATACTTACAATTCTTCCTTGGATGATGAATGAACTGTGTCTTTTGTGCAAAGTTGTTGGAGTTCATCATATGCCTTGCTTCATCTCGAAGTGAGTTCATCTCTTGACTTACCCGAATTGGATTTGTGAGTGTTCTGCGGGGGTTAGTCCAACAAAATAACCAAGTATCTACTAAAACATATTTTAGCTCAATAACCAAACTAGACTCCATGTCTTAATTGGGTTAAGGAAGACAATTTAACCTAAGCACCACGCTTAATTTAAAAAGCCTTTGGAAATACCCTTGGAAATACTTCCAAACCAAAACATACTATAGTAAATAGTGGTAGCATAAAAAGCACTGCAAAGATTTACTCAAGTGAAGATGAAAGCGTATGGTCATGGTGAGGATTTTTTTTTAGATGCAAACGGCATGGATGAATGCAAGGAACTAAACATGCAATGGAAGAGCAAACATAAATAGGTTAAACGGAGTGAATGCATGAATTGTTAAAAGTAAACATGCAGTGGGGTGAAAAATTTAAAAGATAACTACCCATCAATTTTAGAGTCCGTGAGCAAGACTATCTCACCTTTCGATCATACTTACCATGACTCACATGATGAAATTTGTGAGTGGTGCAGCATCTATGTTCGTCACTTGAGATGTGATTTGAATTCCTGTGACGACGACCTTTTCTCCAATCTACACATGGTTAGAAAATATAAATGTATACGCAAACCTGAGAGGTGGCAGGGTTCCAGTTGAATGTTGAATGTTGAGGGACTCTGGCTCTTCATTGTCTTGTGGAAACTTGTCGGAAGGTCGAAACGACATCTTTTGTCCCTGTCTATTCCACAACTCAACAGAACAAGGGGTAATCCTACTAAAGCTAGTGACACACTAAATTAGCGAGACATCAAGATCATTATCAAAAACTTAACACCGATTGCTTCCCGGCAACGGCGCCAAAAATGCTTGTTGGTATAAATTAAGTACAACTAAAATATAAAGAATTCCATAGCGCCATTTAACATACCATTGTAGCATTTTACCGGGAGTAAACCAGGTATCGTTATTTATATTTTACCACGGGGAAGCAAGGGTTAAAGAATCGATAACTCACCATCATGTATCTACTAACTTAGTAAACCAACTAGACTAAAGCAGGGGTAAATGATATATATATATATGTAAGGTAATATAATAAAGTACACATGAGAATTCTATGATAAATGAGTAGCTAGCTAGAGTGAGAGGACAACGGGAGAGATTAAGGTTCTTAAATACTTCTCTATTACTCTAGTTTACGTGATAACAGGGGATGGATAGATATAGCAATCATACAATAGCACTTCGGGACATCACTAGACGGGAAAGCACCACAAAGGATAACTCTACCGACGTGACTACGGTCCTACTAATTTAAGAACCTACTCAATTCGGTGTGGACGGGGCTGTCACCTCCCGTAACTACCACACAACCGAGAGAATAGGGCGCAACCTCGGGTAACCTATAGTCTAGACACCATGCCTACACTATCGATTACTACTCTAATCACTATAGATAACTAGAGCACTCGATGCGAGCGAAGATCCCATACTAAAGCATAACAACTATACTAACAATCACAAGATAGGCATAAAAGTAAATAGAGAAGATAAATATATTAAAGCATAAGTCTTACAAAGAGTAGATACAAAGACATACCAAATCTCTCGAAGACTTCTCCGAACCGGAGCGCAGCTCCGCTCTCCCTAACTCTCATCTAGATCTAACCTACTACATTGGAATGTCTAGCTCTAATTCTCTAGAGAAGAGAAGTCATCCATTCAAGGGACGCCTCTACAACTCGATCCCGCCGGGAGATAATGAATTAGGGTTTAAGGGATGCCTCCTCCGGGGGCCGGGGGCCCCGCTTATATAGCCCTCTAGGATGCACCACGGCCCTCGGATCAAACCGACCTAAACGGACGATTATTATTCATCCTCAAAGGCGGTGGAACAGGATCCGCGAGGCCGATGCTGATTGGTCCAGTCATGAGTCGGCCGACCAAGGGTGGGAGTCGGCCGACTCTCCACCGAGCCCGTTCGGGCTCCCGTTTGGTCCGAGCCTTCTCGAACCTTCCAGATTATGAATTTTCACCGGTTCCCGATTATCTCTATGTAAACCCGACATGTGGGCCTTCCTTGGGTATTTTCGGTGACACCTGCGAAATGACATTCACCAAAACTCATGGAATTCTGTCAAGTATAACCCCTATATCTAGTTGGTGAACATATTTTAGTCCTTTCTCATGTTTAGTTGACGGTAAAAATTGGTACTTAACGACCGTCAACAATTATCCACTTAATTTCCATGCTTTAATTAGTTAATTAGTAAATGCTAAGATGATTAGAATAAATCATGAAATGACTTGGGTGAATTTTTGGAATTGATTGTGGACCTTGGAACATGAAACCCCTGCTGTTCCTTGGCAAGGTATGTGCTTGTTTGATGTGCTCATAATCTACTTGTATAATAAGAACTAAAAATGTCTTTTGGTTTAATTAAAATGCTTTTATAAACAAACCCTAGTTCTTTTGCGAAGGAAAGTTGTACTCAAATGATTATTATTGTTATGCATTCATCATGCATCATGTTTAGAACTTTTATCATGTTAAGAATGCAACCTTATTTCACATCATGGCATCATTATCTTGCATTCTTTTATTTATGCACCATTTGCATACATATGGGATCGGAGGAGGAAGTTCCAGTAGAACTCGTTGTCGTGAAAGAGGAGAATCTTCAGGAGCAGCAGCCCGAAGAAGATGAGCAGGTCCTTGAATAGCTTTGGAGTACTTTTGTGATCCTGTTAACTTCAGTAAAGGCAAGCTCCGGAGCATTCTAAGCCTCATGTCCTCTCTTTTTTTACAAATGCACTCGAGTTATCTTTTATGTATTGTGCATTAAGTTATAAAAGTTGGGTGAAACCATTGTTGCATGATTTACCTTGCATGATTTACTAGTATGTGTAGGACGCTTTATTGCATAGCCATGCTTAGACCGGTAGAAGTCGGGTGATTCCTGTCATCCACGAGGCATAGGGTGGCTACTTATACTGCTACTGGATATATATGTTATTCTGAACCATGTGGATGTTAATAAATCAAGACTGGGCGGGATCTGGTGATTGAGATGCAACAAGACATGGAGGTCTTGTATGCATATTTTCTCCCGCCTGTGTCGGTTAAGGACCGTACCGTTGTCTGGACATTGGTTGAGATCGAAAGTACCTTTCACATAACGGCCGGATAACTCATTCTGACCGCGAAGCCAAGTACCTCGTTCGAGGTGAGGTTTGGACTGTGGTGCGCATCACGGGGAGGCGAGAAACGAAGCGGAGGGGCAGGGTTGACCGTGGGCACGCTTGACCTGAGCTACATGGCTTTGACCATGGGCAGGTTTGGCCTGAGCGACCTGGCATCAGCCGTCCCCTGGTCCTTGCGGCTCTATCCAGACTCATCACCGAATAGAGCAAAAGGTTACCCAATGCGACCCCGACAGGGGAAGTACGGATGTGTGATTCAGGTTTTGCCCAGTTGGTTGCAATCGATTTGAATCATCGTCTCTCCCGGATAGTGAGAAACTTGGTCACTGTCCAGCATCCTAGTAATCTGATTGAACATGATTGTTATATTGATCAGGATGAACTGGATATGGTTACTACCGTGATGCTTCTTTATATTAATTAAGTGCTTGTTGTCTATTAAATGCAAACTTAGCTATAAATGGTTTCAATTAACTTGATGCCAAAATATTGAAAGTAAGGACTGATATTAGTAAGCCCTTTTGCAAAAGTTATGCTATCCAACTAGCTCCACCAAATCAACTTTGCATATCCTTGGAGTCATTTTATATTTCCTCCTATCAGGTAAGTCTTGCTGAGTACAATTGAGTACTCAGGGTTTTATCCCACCCTGTTATAGGTGAAATGTTTTGTTTGCTGAAGGTGAAAACTAAATGCCGTTGGGCTCGGCTATTCTGTATATGCTTCTCATCTATGCTTTTGTTGGAGGGTGTCATCTGAGCTAGCAAAATGTTTTTAACTTATGATTGGGTAATCATTTTAAAACAATGTTGTTTTAACTTAATTGGATTTGAATCTGAACTTGTATTACTTCTTGTGACTCTATTGTAATATCATTTCTACTACAAACGCTGAGTATGTGATATGTATTTGCTTAATCGAGTACGATCTTGGTTGTGATGTTGATTTACCAAGGTCCATCGTGACACTCGGTGGACTACCGGGTTTATATAAGTGATAGTATGCGCATGGCAACGTGTTTAACGAGGACATACATACTTGATCTTGTATAAATTAGGTTGTTCTATCACATACATCTTGAGGAGCCATGAATTCTTCTTCTCGGTTGTGTCGAGCCATTGCCCATGTCTTCGGGAACTGAGATTTTTTCAAGAATTGGATTTTCCTCATTTGGTTTCGAGAACTTTTATTTCAATTGATTTCCAGGTTTGAACCCTTATGTATCTTTTCATGCCAAGTGACTTTGATCTTTGCCTTTTTGTGGCTTCTGATCACTTGGATGAGATTTTGGCTAACCTGGTATAGATTATTGGCTCTCATGCTTCTTCTACTCCCAAGTGACTTTGATCTTGGCTTTTTTATCACTTGGATGAGATTTTTGGCTTTGGTGTCTCAAAACATTTCTTTGTCAATCCAATCATCAAGGGGGAGAATGTGAAAATGTGAAACCAAGTTGAAAAGAACCTTGGTTTATTTGTGATGATTTTTTGACAATTGTTGAAATGGCTTTGAGTGCTTTTGGGATCGCATGAAGCTCTTGTCTCTCTTACTTGACTCTTCGGTTGTGTTGAGCTTTTCCCATTCTTTAGGAAACCAAGAGCTTTTTACTTGGAGCTTTCATGATCCTTCCTCGTATCAAGTGACCATGTGTTTGCTTTTACATGGCTTTTGGGCACTTGAACGAGAGTTTTCCGTTTTGCCTTCAAACCATCTTTGTTGAGCTTTAGTGTTGATCAATGCATTCATCAAGGGGGAGATTGAGAGGCCAAGTTGAGAAGTGCCTTGGTCTTATCCATGTGTGATGAATGATTGATACAAGAGTTGAGAGGTTTGAGGCTTTCCCGAGTGAGTTCATATTCATATGTGCTTGATTAAGCTAATGGCTCACCGGAGGTATCCTGCTGTGTTATTTGAGTGTGTGGTGCAACATATCTCTTGTCTTGTGAATGTGCAAGTGTGGGGTGTGCCAAAACGGTTGACGGTGATGGATAAGGTCAAGTGCGGAATCTGTGTGCGATGAATCGAGAGCAGTGAAGGGCGAATGAGAAGGCTTGGACTGAGGGACTAGAGGCCGGAGAACAGACCATGTGCGGCTCACATTGGGCACATGAGAGCAAGAGTACATGGGTGATGAAGATAGCATCGACCAAGTCAAGGAGGAGGAGGATGGCGTCATGGCACTTGGTAGAGACCAGACACACATCTACATCGGAGATGATGAAGATGGAGTCGATAAGTCAAGAAGGAAGGCGAAGGCGTCAACCTTGGCAGAGATCAGACAAGCATCGACATCGGTAAGTCACGCCTGGCGAGGCATGCAAGAGGGTTTTCTGGTTTAGTTCTCAAAACCAGGCATGGACGGTTTGGTGGTTTGTGCGTCAAAAGGTGGAAGGTTTGACCGGTTTGGGCCTCAAAAGCAGGAGTGGCGGATCGGTGGACACGTGGTGGCATCTCGAAGCTTGCGTCGAGGCGAAGCAATATTGAAAAGGCATTGGGTCCATCAGATTGATGGAGAAAAACTTGGATGGTTTATCCCTCAGGGTATCTGGGTTTAGTGTTTCCTGTAAGGTTAACTTGGTAAATAACCAAGTGCCTATGTATAGAGGAGATGACTGCTTTATCAAGGACCTTGGCAATTAGGCTCTCATTTATTAGGTTGAGAGTTTTTGGATAGGGTTAGAGAGAGGGGGAGAGGAGAGGCTCTTTGATTGTGTTTTTTGCCATCCTAAGCTTTGATCCGCTAAGAGGAGTGGCTTGTAATCGGATCTCAAGACGTAATCCAAAGATCAATTTCGTGCTCCACTTGATATCATCCTCAAATCTAAAGTTTTCCTTTTTCTGAGATTTTCAGAGCTATTTTGGGGAATTTTTCGTTCTTAGCTTTTGGCTGTGATTCAAGTGGGATTTCTTGAGGGATTTTGGTGCTATGACTTGTGATAAGATATCTTGGCTATCTATTGTTTGATTCCACTCACGAGCACCACAAATTTCAGATTACGTCCAA
Organism: Themeda triandra; assembly: GCA_018135685.1. NCBI lineage: Eukaryota > Viridiplantae > Streptophyta > Magnoliopsida > Poales > Poaceae > Themeda > Themeda triandra. The sequence goes on from JAENPR010000266.1 coordinate 582,733, forward strand.
GTTTTCCCCGTTTCTAGGGTTTTCCCAAATCTCTGGAATTCTAATGAAAAGATCCAATCTCTTTGAGTGTGTTCGGTTGGAATAGATTGCCTATGCATAGTGAGGAAGTGGTTCAAATATTGTCTCAATCGGACTCGATTTGATTGGTTTTCCATATATTTGAGTGGAATTCGACCTGCTGTTTTTACACTGCATTTTCACTGTTCTTTGGCTGCACCAGACCTCCCTCTACTCTCTCTTTGCGCCGACAGCAGCTGCGATCTCGTGTCTCAGTTTTGCAGGTCAGGCAGCAGCAGGAGTTCGGCAATTGTTCGTTCAGCAAGAGGGGCCGTGCTCTCTCAGCTCTGCAGGCCGGAGTTTACAGCATTAACGACAGCCCAACTCTGCTTTGTTCTTTTGTTTCTTGCGACAAACACATTTTATTTCCTTGCCGCTGCAGCAGCAGCAGCAATATCTGTTCTGTGGATCATCCAAAGCTTGGCACAGCAGACTGACAGCAAAGCAATGCATCTGCGAGAGATCTTTCAGGTTTGCACTGCTCTTGCGCACTTACTCCCTCTGTCCCTTTTTAACTGTCGTTCTCACTTGTTAAACGTACTTAACTTTGACCAAATATATATATAAAATATTAATATTTATAGTATATGATTAGTATCATTTGATAGAGCGTTGAATCTATTTTCATAATACACCTATTTGGAGATATAAATATTGCTAATATTTTTTACAAACCTAATCAAACTTAAGAAAGTTTGACTAGCACGAATTTCATAGCGACACTTAAAAAAGATAGAGGGAGTACATTCAGAGTAGCAGCTGTGGTTTCAGTTTATTATGGGCAATGTCTTTTTCACACTACAGTAAATCAACCATTGCATGGCTTTGAATTTTGCAATTTTGACACTACAGTAAATCAATCATTGCATGGCTTTGAATTTTGAAATTTTGTCTCGAGTGATATGCAGTGGTACGTATGAGCTTCAGTTTAACCAATGTTCCTTCGTCAAATATTTGAGCTGTAGTTATCTGTGTTAGAACAAGCTTAATTGGTCAACAATATATTTTTATATGTTCGCCTGCTGCAGGGTACATGGTAGTTGTCAGTGCAGCAACATTCTTTGTATTTGTTCTCCGAAACTTCTAGGCAACACCTCTCTGTTGCTTTTATTTGAATCCGAGATTGGTAATTAGTGGTTTGGTTTGGTTAGGCTTCTAGCTAGAGCTATTTTCAGTGAGTTATCTTGCTTGTGTTTAGTACTTCTCAATTAGAGCTTTGTGAGTGGCTTTGTAGTGAGTAGTTTAATTCGTGCTTTGCCGCTTTGCTTCCACATTGCTCTAAAAATTCCTAATTGTTCCTAGGGTCGACAAATCACTAATTTACCTATGTGACATCGGTAATTTTAGTCGGCTCGACAAATCACTAATTTACCTATGTGACATTGGTAATTTTAGTCGGACATTCGTAATTTTAGTCGGCTCACATTCAAACACCCCCGCCCCACCCCCCCCCCCCACCCCCAGGTCTCCATTATGGTCCTTCTTCATCATCATCACTGCCTGTCCTAAAACTAGTTTCACCGCCGGTTTCGCCTTCGGCGGTGAAAGTTAGCGGTCATAATAAGGTTCATCACCGCTGGTTTCAAACCAGGGGTGAAAATCATTATTACTGCTGGCTCGTGTAACAAACGGGTAGTAATAATAGATTAAAAAAACAAAAAAAGGCCAGAGCTTGTTTCGAGCCCGCCAACGAAGGGACCAATGACTAGGCTTCATGTCCGAGCCCACCTCCATGCGCTGCCCATTTCGGTGAAGCCATCGAGTAGTAGCTCGCTGGCACATCCGCGAGTAGCCAGGCCGGTGCGCTCGTGGGTCCCGGTCGCCAGGCCTGTGAGGAGAAGGAGAGAGCGAGAGCGAGCGCAAGGGAGAGGAGGCCGCACTAGGTGAAGGGAGAGAGGAAAGAGGAGAGGTAGAGGAGGCCACACCAGGTCAGAGAGGAGGCTGAGCTCAAGGAACCCGGCCTGCATATTGACGTTGGACGCTGCCCAGCTGCAGATCGACGCTGCCTAGCAGTAAATCGACGACTCGTGGCTATGTCGTAGAGCCGCCTTGCTGCCGCCATAGGGTGGTTGCCCCGCCCTAGTTGTCGTAGGGCCGTCGCCGCTCCCTGGGGCCTCCTCCTTGCCGCTGCCTCACCCTAGCCACCTTGGACAGTACTCTAGGGCCTCCTTCTCGCCGCTATCACTGCAGGGTCACTACCATGCCACCAAGGAGAGAGAACGAGAGTGAGGGAGAGATGAGAGATGAGAGAGCCAGGAAAGCGAGAGAGTGGGGGCGATGGCTAGGGTTTCGCCGGCCACCAAGTTTTTGTACCTGCAAGTCTCGACTGGACCACGATGGGCCTCCCTGCGCCCGCGTTATAATAGTGGAAGGGGTTGCATATTTTCACCAATGGTTCTATTATGAACCGTTGCTGAAAATCATTTTCAGCACCGGTTCTATTACAAACTGGCGGTGATACAAGGAACCGTCAGTGAAAACGTTGTTATGAAAATGGTTTATGTAGTAGTGAATACGCAACTAGCATCAACGTTATAAACAAAGCATGTGGGCGAAAAACTATACCATACATGCATTGCCCAGTTGGTTGGTCACCATGAGCAGATAGCAAAAAGCAACAAACCAAATGATCACCAGGCAAGTTGAAAAATCGTCGGTTCCAAACCACAAACCCGGCCGAGGAGCGTTACTGCGGATAAAGATGGCAATGGTGCGGGTTCGGATCGGATGTTGTCTCAGAGCACCCAAAACCAAAAACCAAAACTAAAAACCAAAACCGCACCAAACCCTGATTCGGGTGAAAATTCATCCCCAAAACCAAAACCGCGGATTAACCAAAAACGAACGGATTAACCAAAACCAACAAATCTGCAAGCATAGCAATACATAACATGATATATTAGCAAGTACATAACAGGTAGCCGATAGCGATGTCCAGAATTTCAGATTCCACAAACATAAAACATCAAGTCTACGAGTGTCAGACTTATATACAAAGGGTTCCTAGTTGGGCTTTTTGTTGGCTGCAAATTTCGGAGCCCCAATGGAGCAATCACGGGTGAAAAACAGGATCCGTCCCAAAACCGCAGTGTTTCGGATATCCAAAACCGCAAAACCATGGGTGAAAAACAGGCACCAAAACCAAAACCGCGAGAATCGAAATCCGCGGATATCCGCACCAAAACCGATCCGCTGCCATCTTTACCTGCAGAGCAGCGCCCTTCTTCAAGTAACCCGCGTCGGGAGCTGCTGAGCTACCACACTGGGGCCGGCCGGGGTACGTAGGTGTTAGAGACACGAACTGACGCTTCCCCTCTCGTGAAGTGTGGATCGTGTTTTATAGCCGCGCCCGCTTTAGAACTATGTAATGGGTAGGGGCTGCCGTTAGTTCCATTTTTATGTGTAAGAACAACTCTTTATATCTTTCCGTATCTATACAAATAGAGATTTTAATAAAAAATCCTCTCTAACAACTTCTTCAACTAATCTCCAAACATTGCCATTATGTATTCTTGGTTTCTCGCTCGTCAAAGATAGAGAGTAGACTTTTGTATAGAAAAATGGCTTTCGCTCTTAAATATATTCCAATATTTAAGCAAAGTGTATGGCCATATTTTTTTCAATTAATCCATATAATACAACCCATATTAACTATGATTTAATGTTTAAAAAATAATGACTTGCAAAGCATATGAATTTAAACTCGAACTATGACATCTGAAAATTTGAATTTAAATTACTGTCGAAGGTTACGTGATGGAACACCAAAATAGACATGAACTATAGTGCTGTTATAGAATAAAAGACAAAAGAAAAGATGCAGGTACACACATGGGGCAAACAATTGGGTACAATACCTTTTTGGCCCGTATTTGTTTGAGGAGACAATTGCATTCTGCCACAACAAACGTTGGGCTACAACTTTAGGGCATGTTTGGATCCTTTAGAGCTAGCAATTAGCTGCTAAAAATTAGCTAATTCGATGTTTAGGTCACAAGTCACACTAATAGGTTAGTCAGTAGTTTTAACAATTTCACAGTTAACAATTAGCTATTATCTGATTTTCCGCAGCTAACACAACCAATAGTTAACAATTAGATTAAAAAATGCCCTTAATTAAAGCACGGTACCCAAATATATCCAAATTCTAAATTTATATTAAAAATGTGATGTCGGACCTCCAAGTCAAAACTAAACTTGTAATCTAGTTAATTGTATACGCAAAACTTAAAAAAGAATGCATGTGACTTAGTAGAGTTCAAATTCAAATAGTCAAAATCCCGCACCACATAAAAAAAAAACAAATAGTTTCTCTAATCAAGCCTCTCCAAGGACAAAAGATGACTGCAGGAGACAAAAGTTTATTCGATCACGGTTGCATACACTATTTTAAAGAAGGTAAAAAAAATGATTTTTAAGAATGATTTTTGCAGCTGATCCATCGAAGTGCCTCAAGAAATGAGGTACTTGTAGGGGCGGCTGTGCAATCGTCCCTGAAAATTAATTTCTAGGTGAGGCCGCCCCCATTTATAAGGGCGGTTGGTTGGTAACGCAGACTGTCCTAGAAATTATTTTTTGAAAATTATAAAACATCATAACAAATAGCAAAAAAATATTTAATCCACAAAGAACCCCACTAGAGCCCACTAGGTCGCAAGTCACAAGATTTTCGTGAAAAATACGCGTGACTGATGACCTTTTGCCTTGCTCGAGCTCTCTTTACCACCACGCCACACAGTGTCATAAGTATAGAGTGCCATCCTTTTGTATTAATTTCTACACATCTTATATTGAATATTTAAGATTCTAAATAATCACAAATGAAAAAAATTAGATCTTGTTGAGTACTACAACTTTAGTACAATATGTGTCTTCATCCGAGGTCATTTAAAAAATTGAAAAATTTAAATTTAAAAATCTATGAACTAAAAAGTATATTTGGAATCCTTAAACGATCTCAAATAAAAAAGATGTCGACTAAGTTTTAGAACTCGTTGACCTCCACAATTTTAATACCAATTTTGTCTTTATCAAACTTCATTTGAAAAAGTCATGAATTTATTTATACAACACCTATTTGTAGGGGCGTTCGCTAACACCAACTCGCATTGGAAATAATGTATGTCTAGGTGCGGTTGGTAACACTAATTATCACTAGAAATTGATTTTCGAGGGCATTCTGTTAGCTGGCCTCTCGAATGGTATTTCTAAGACCGGCCGAAATGACACGCCTCTGAAAAAAATGCTACATCTCTAAAAGTCGGTTCTGTTGTAGTGATACCGACCTATCCTCTTGGATGAGCCAAGGAAAATGGACGTCGCCCTCCCTGCCGTGCCCAATGGAATGCCCACTTCTTGATGTTGCTGATAGTACTGTTGCTTTGAACAAGGCAAGAGATGAGCATCTCAGTGCCCATCTCTCTCAGGACACCCTAGAAGACCTATGATTACACTCAAGAATTGAGATGCATGCATGTCTTAGGAGTGGAGACAGGGCAGGCATTGTGGCAACGGTTGTGATGTCTCACATCGGCGTGGCCGTGATAGGCACAATAGCGCTCGACACGACAAGGATGTCAGTAGGTGGACAACTGTCCCATTAGAAACCTAGCAAATGGACCACGCTACCCCTAGTGGGAACCTTGTGGTAGATAGCTACATGTAATAGGGCCCAAGGGGCATTGTTGTACTTTGTGCTCCTATCCAGCATTACAAATACCTAAGTTTGAGTTGACGTCGGTGAGGGTCTTGCAGCACTTGCTCAGGGCAAACGTTCTTTGCCCCAATGGAATGCCCACTCCTAGTGTTGCCGATAGTGCTCTTGCTGCAATAAAAAAAGATAGTGCTCTTGCTTTGAAAAAGACAAGAGATAAGCTTCTCTGTGCCCATCTCTCTCAGGACATCCTTGAAGACTTGTGATTACACTCAAGAAATAAGATGCATGCTTTAGGAGTGGAAACCAAGGAAGAAGGAAACAATATGTCAGCACCTCTTCTGATGATCATGCTGTTCATACTGAAGACATCAAAGACGGCCCGAAGCACAAGCCCAAGTCGATAAGGCCCAGGAGGCCCAACCCAAGATACACCGGCAACGAGTGGCAGGGCTAGGCACTTTCACATGCACGACGAGACGCTGGTCTCTGTAATACATATAGCTGAGAGGAAGGGAGGAGAACCACACGCTATTTTGTATGAACTAAACCCTATCGTCAACTACGAATTCGTCCTTCGATCTCGATTCTGTTCTTCGTTCCTTCCGTTCCCCAATTTCCTTCTTCCTCCTACTCCAATCCCTAGTCCGATCCTCACAAGTGGTATCAGAGACACCGTCCTCTGCTCGAATCCATCTCGCCATGCTCTGTATCCCATCGATTGCTTGAATTCCACCGGATTTGGTTGGTCTAACTCCGATCTAGGCCTGTGGACTGTAGCTGGATTGGAGATTCCATAATTCCGGTCTAGGAATCGCAATTTGTGGTGAGTGCTGCAGATCTGGATTCTGCCCCCGCATCCGCCCACGAACACTACACCCGCCTTCAAGTCAGCTGCGGCGCCATGGGACCTGATCAGAAGGCGCTCCTGGCCGAGCTCAACAAGCGCTTCGCCTCCCAGGACAAGCAATTCGATGACCTGGACAAGAAGCTCGACTCCACAGCTGCTTTGTCTTCCTCCCGGCTCGACGCGCTCGAGTCAACAGCCAAGACGTTCGACGAATGGCATCCAACCGTCGACGGCGTCATTGACGATCTACGCCTGGAGGTGAACAAGCTTTCTACCTTGAAGCTGGAGGTGGGAAAGATCTCCAAGTATTGGGAGCGCTCTATGGTGGACGCGCCGACGGCGACCTCGGGAGTCCTCGCCGCTATGCCCACGCCCAAGTCTACATCCGCACCAATGTCTCTGACCGCTTCCGTCCACGACGCCAAACCTATGGGCTCCCCGATCCACAAGCCCGCCGCACCAGGCGGCCCCGCGCCCACCTGTGGGAATTGCAGCCGATCGGCCCCATGGGCACCGCGTCGACCAGTGGAACCGGGACGGTGCATTCGGAGTGGTTACCACTCTGATTCCACCTCTCGGCAAGGTTACGTCCCCTCGCCATTCATCCCATCCCTTTCTGTTACCTGTCCTCCGTCACGTCATCATCCACCGAATCCAAGTCATCATTGGGAGTCAGGGCATCAAGGGGGCAGTGGGGGTGGCCACACTAGCAAACTGCCTAAGTTTGATTTCCCTAAATTTGATGGAGATCATCCTAAACTTTGGATTAAGCAAGCTGTTCACTATTTTAAACTCTATCAAGTGGAGCTACCTATTTGGGTTCAGGCAGCCACTATGCATTTCCAGGGCGTCACCAATCGTTGGCTATCCTCCATAGAGGATCAATTGGAATCCACTACCTGGGATGCTTTTTGCTCGCAATTGCTTACCCGTTTTGCCCAAGATGAACATGAGTTGTTGTTTAGACATTTCTTTCAGATTCGTCAGACAAGGCCTATCAATGAATACATAGACCAGTTCATCCAGTTAGTAGACCAACTCAAAAGCTTATACTCAGCATCCTGATCCTCAGTTTTACATTCAGCATTTCGTTGATGGTCTCCGCGATGATGTGAAAGCTGTTCTTATTTTACATCGCCCATCTTCACTGGATACTGTCTGCCTTCTCGCTCAATTGCAGGAAGAAGCTATGGGTTTCTCTAAGCGGCCGTACAGGCGCGTGGATGCTGCCTCTGGGTCCCGGCCACCGTGGTCTAGTGCATTACCCCTTCCAGCATCGGTGCCCAAGCCCGCTGCTGAAGACAACAAGCGTGCACCTGATGCAGCATATTCTTCGGCTGAATCAAAGTTTCAGGCTCTTCGTGCTTCTCGTCGAGCTAAAGGACTATGTATCAGGTGTGGGGCTAAATGGAGCCGTGATCATAAGTGCTCTGAGGTGGTTCACCTGCAGATGGTTCAAGAACTTCTAGATGTTTTCCTGCTAATGATGATGATGGAGAAGATTCTCCCAGTTCACCTACTTCACAGTTGAATATGTTGCATCTCTCAGTGGCGGTTCTCGCTGGTGTTTCTGCTCGTAAGTTTTTCAGTCTGTCTGGTAGTATTCAGGGTGTGCCTATCTCTATACTGATTCACTTTGGCAGTACACACAGATTTTTGAGTATTGACAAGGCTTCTTCTATGGTGGGGGTTTCCAAGCTTGATCAGCCATTACAAGTGCAAGTGGCAAATGGTGCTGTCCTTGTCTGTTCTTCTTATTTACCAGGGGTTTCTTGGTCAGTAAAAAGGCTGTGTTTTCACCTCTGATCTCAAGATTCTTCCATTGTCTTCTTATGACATGATTCTAGGTCTAGATTGGCTATCTAGCTTTAGCCCAGTGTAAGTACACTGGGATCAGCGTTGGCTTTCCATTCCTTATCAGGGCAATACTGCACTCTTGCTGGGTGACACTCCAGATTTGCCAGTACGCTTTGTGCAGCAATTGTGTCTCATTTCTGAGGACACACCAATCTTGCTGCTGCTCCTTGTTCTCCGGATATTCTACAGTTGGTTAAGGACTTTGCACATCTATTTGAACCAGCCACCAGTCTGCCTCCAAGCCGAAAGTGTGACCATTCTATCCCATTGCTGCCGGGCGCCCAACCTATCTTTGTTCGGCCATATCGTTATGCTCCTCTGCTGAAAAATGAGATTGAACGTCAAGTGTCAGAGATGTTGGACCAGGACATCATTCAGAAGAGTAGAAGTGCCTTTGGCTCGCCTGTATTGCTGGTAAAGAAGAAAGACAACACATGGCATTTCTATGTTGACTACCGCCAACTCAATGCCATTACGGCTAAAAGCAAATACCCAGTTCCCATTATTGAAGAACTGCTTGATGAGTTATTCGGAGCAGCTTATCTCACCACCTTGGATCTTCAGTCTGGCTTCCACCAGATCTTTGAGTTCAATGTGATGTCATTTGGGTTGACTGGAGCCCTAGGAAAATTTTAGGATGCTATGGACACGACCCTGTCCCCTTGTCTTCGCAAGTTTGTGTTGGTTTTCTTCGATGACATTCTCATATACAGCTCTTCTCTTGAAGACCATCTTCACCACATTCATACTGTCTTTGAGCTGTTAACAAAGGATCACTGGAAACTTAAGATGAGCAAGTGTTCTTTTGCCTAGAATCAGATTGCTTATCTGGGGCATGTTATTAGTGTAGCCAGTGTCAGCACAGATCCGTCTAAACTGCAAGCTATTGCTCAGTGGCCGACTCCAGTATCAGTTAAGGAGCTCCATTCATTTTTGGGCCTGGTAGGTTATTACCATCGATTTGTTCACCATTTTGGCATCATCTCAAAACCTCTGACGTCCTTATTAAAGAAGCACACCCAGTTTATTTGGACTTCAGTCCATGTGGAGGCTTTTCAGGCCCTTAAAGCAGCTCTCTGTCAATCCCCTGTGCTGGCATTGCCCGATTTCACTAAGTCTTTCACAATTGAAACTGATGCTTCAGGTTTGAGAGTTGGCGCAGTCCTCATGCAAGATGGTCAACCCCTCGCCTTTCTTAGCAAGGCTTTGGGTCCCAAGTCTCGTGGCCTCTCTACTTATGAAAAGGAGTTCATGGCCATTCTTCTCGCCATTCAGCAGTGGCGCTCTTACCTTCAATTCTGTGAATTTGTCATTCTGACGGATCAGCGTAGCTTGACTCAATTGAGTGATCAACGACTCCATACTCACTGGCAACAACAGGTATTCTCGAAGTTATTGGGCTTACAGTACCGAATTGTGGACCAAGCGGGTTCAGACAATCGCGCTGCTGACGCCTTGTCTCGACACCTAGCCCCGCCGGCCATGTGCTCCGCTATTTCCGCTTTGGTTCCCATCTGGACTTCCTCTGTGATGGCAAGCTATCGTGCAGATGCATATGCCACTGATCTGCTCTCCAAGCTCGCTCTGGACCCATCTGCTATACCTCATTTCACCCTTCATTCGGGCCAGTGCTCCAACAGTGTTTGATCACCGAATTTCATTCCAGTGCTTGGGCAAGTCAGTCTAGAGTGCCTGTATCCTACATGTGTCTGATCACCGAATTTCATCTCTATGGATTTCGTTGAGGGTCTTCCCCTGTCCAATTCCTTCAATTGCATCCTCGTCATTGTGGATCTTCTGACAAAGTACAGACACTTCATTCGGCTCCGTCACCTGTTCACAGCTGCTAGTGTGGCCAAGGCCTTCTTCAACTCAGTCTATCGCCATCATGTCTCCCTACCTCAATAGTGTTCGACCGTGATAGAATTTTCACCAGCCATTTTTGGTCAGAGTTGTTCAAGCTGGCCGCGTCAAGCTTTGCAAGAGCTCGGCTTATCATCCTCAATCGAATGGCCAAACGGAGCGGCTGAATCAATGTGTGGAGACCTACCTTCGTTGCTATGTTCATGCTTGTCCAACCAAGTGGAGTGAATGGATTTCGTCTGCAGAGTTCTGGTATAACACATGCCATCATTCAGCTATCGGGCGGACTCCCGGACTCCCTTTGAGGCACTGTATGGCTACCAACCTAAGCTTCCTACTGTGGACCCTTCTTCGGCTGCTAATCCTGTGGTGTTTCACTGGAGTTCTGATCGCCAATGGATGGAAAAGTTGCTGCAACTCCATCTGAATCGAACCAAGATCCATATGAAGAAACAGGACGACCAACACTGTTCTGGGCGCAGTTTCACAGTGGGCGACCTGGTGTTCTTAAAGCTGTAGCCATACGTGCTAACTTCTCTAGCACGCCGCTCTCACCAGAAACTTGCATTTCGCTTTTTCGGTCCCTTTCCGGTCATAGCTCGGATTGGTTCAGTGGCTTACCGTTTGGAATTGCCTGCTCACTCTGCTATTCCTCCTGTATTTCACGTTTCTCAACTGAAACGAGCAGTCGGCCAAAATCATCAGGTAACTCTAGATTTGCCTTTTGATTTTGCTGTTCATCTAGCTTCGGAATAGGTTCTTCAGACTCGCCTGGTTAACCGTGGTACCAATCGAGTTCAACAAGTACTGGTCAAGTGGAATAATCTGCCGGCAACTTTGGCTACATGGGAAGATTATGAAGCGCTCCGCCAAGAGTACCCAAGACTCCAAGAGCCACTGCTTGGGGTCAAGCAGTGTTCCAAGAAGGAGGGATGTCAGCACCTCTTCTAATGATCATGCTGTTCATACCGAAGACATCAAGGACGGCCCGAAGAGCAAGCCCAAGTCGACAAGGCCTAGGAGGCCCAACCCAAGATACACCGGCAACGAGTGGCAGGGCTAGGCGCTTGCACGCGCACGACGAGACGCTGGTCTCTGTAATACATATAGCTGAGAGGAAGGGAGGAGAACCACACACTATTTTGTATGAACTAAACCCTATCGTCAACTACGAATTCGTCCTCGGATCTCGATTCTGTTCTTCGTTCCTTCCGTTTCCCAGTTTCCTTCTTCCTCCTACTCCAATCCCTAGTCCGATCCTCACACAATAAAGCAAGGAAATGCTTCACACACAGCTTTCCATGAGAGCATAATCTCTACTCCTAAAACATTTCAAATGATTCCGTACACCAGGCGACACCAAACTCTCTCGACTCCCAGGCCCGCCCGGCGACTGCACGCGCGCCCTCGCTTCGTTTCGCTCTACCTGGTAAAACAAAACACGAGCCCCTCCCCTTCCGCAAATCTTGCATGCAATGGAAGGAAGCAAAACTGCACGAAAGGAAATTTGCATGCCTCACACAAGGAAAGGAAGGATGGTGGTTGCATGCAAGGAAGTTGGAGGTGCTCAATCGTGCAGCCCTTCACAATCAGAACCGGCACCGTGATACTAGGAGATAACCTTCCGTTTTTTCAGGGAGGGGGAAGTCAAAATTGGTTTGACTGCGGCACATATAGACTCAGTACGGTGCGTCTCGCCTCCCATAATTAATCACGGTGTATCACATCGTCCATCACTACCCCCTCCGTGATCTTCCTTCCCGCATGGTTGACTTGAATTCGTGCTTCCTCCTCCGCTGGCCTCCTGCGTGTCATCGTGGCGTCGTTGGTTTCTCCGTAACCCGTGACGCCAAAGGTGCTTCCGACGCTGATCTGTGGCGCGGGAGTTGCTGGTGGAGATGGCCAAGGAGCAGGCGTGGGGCATTGACACGGATACGGGTCCATGAAGGGCCTCATTTGCCTCCATGTCGACTACGGGAGCACCAACGGCGGCGAGGACTTGGGCAGTTGGCGGACTCTGGCGAGAGCAACGTGCAGGTGGAAGAGCACGTCCAGGTGGAGCGCCGCCTGGTCCACGACCTCAGCCGCTTCGAGGTCACCTGCCGGCCCGCGGCAGTGTAGGCATGTACATTTGAGCAGGGCAGCATGATTTGACGGCCGCTGGACGTCCTCTTGCGAGATCCCCGGAGCTACTAGCATCAGTTGCTGTCCCAACGCCAAGGGCGCAAGTCTGGCCGATGTCACACAAAAGATCATCAAGCAGATTTGGAAACAATAGATCATTTTTGGTTCTTTACTGCTTCTGCCAGTGCAAATTATTCATTGTACCGATACACAGTAGTGAAGAAAGTTCTCTGAACTATAGACGACCTCCACGCCAACAGTCAGGGTGCTACATGGTGTTTGAATTCTCATCCTGAACTTTACATGCAGCCAATTTGGTGTTTTCAGTAGTAACTTATCAGATGATTCTCATGATTTTTGGATCTGTGTAGATCATGATGTTGACATTTCTTTTGATGATGTTGCTTTATTTCTCTTAATTTTGGTTTGGCTGGCCTTTAGTCACAGGGTTCTCGGTCTCGCCACGTGCAAGTTGAGTACCACAGTTCAGTGACAATAATTTCGATGTGAATGAGTTCTTGACCAAGATCATGAACAAGGATCCTGAAAGCAATGGTATTTAAAAGTCTACAACACCTTTTTTATATACAATAAAAAGAGGCTACATGTAATCGTGGTGGCGCTAAATCATTTTATCGGTGTCACCGTGGTCTAATTAAGTGATTATTATCTTAGAACAATGATTATATATACTACAATTTCATTGTACTACGAACACTCGATATTTATATTTTTTCACACTAAAACATGACTCATATTGTAATTAATTCATTCTTTGTAAAAACTCATGTAATGACTACAAATGAAATCTTGCGAACATTACACTTAAAATATCGTTTCTAACAGTACAACACGTATAAGAGGTTCGGCACACAGGTGACATGTGGAGGGCGATCCGGGAGCGGAGGAGACGGAGGAGGCGATGGAGGCCGGAGGCGTGGCGGTAGCGGCGGCCTGGGGCACGCGCCCTAGGGCTGCGCGCGGCTCGGCGGGGGCGGCGGCTTGGACAGGGCGGCGGCACGCGGCGTGGGCGCCGGGTGCGGCGGCTAGGGAGCCGGGAGCCGTGAGCTAGGGTTTGGGATTAACCCAATCCTTTCTTAATTGCAACGAGTACATGGGGGTTTACATTTATAGTCTTTGCAAGACTTAACCCCTAAGCAACCGGACACTGTAGAGGACGGCTGTTGTGCCCTTGTTGGTTGCATGAAAAAATTCGGTGTCTCGAATTTTGTATCTAGAGGGACTATTGAGGCTGCTATTGATGGATGAAAAATTATAGTTGTGGCATATAATTTACCTCCTGTCCAGATATGATGATCTTGCTATTGCTGTGGACGTTGAAGGACAGCATGCTGTAGTTGCTCATCTGAATTGAAGGCTCGGACGATGGCTGCTGTTCCTCCCTCATAGCATCGTTGATGATTATTTTTCGAAAGGAGTCCGTCGGGTTGCCTGTGCACTTGGCGATTGGACGTGTCGGCTGGTTGGACTTTTTACCGAACAACTGGAGGGCGTCGGTGGTGACGTCGAGCGGCAGCGTGCTGCAGTCGCTGTGGTCGGCGCCGATGATGGAGGCGAGGGTGCCTGGCAGCATTATGGCCGCGTGCTGCGGCGGTGTTGCTGGCGTAGGCGCGATTGCCATCGTTGTTGATGGCGATTCCTCATCCAATCTGGGTTGGATCGTGACGACTGTGCCGGCGATGCATGCCAGCTCGTATTCCTCGTCGTTGAGACGGCCATCTAGGTCGGCGATTTCATCGTCGATGTTGATGGTGATCCCTTTGGCGGTATTGATCTGATCGTTGTCCTGTTGCTGCAGCAAAGATACGAATTAATGCTTGAAACTTACAAGAACAGCTTTCAGGTCGTTGCCGATCTCCTCAATGTTGACGTTCATGGCGGTGGTGGCGGCCATGGATTGATCTGGTTATCCGATACCAGCTATAAGAGGTCCGGCTCACCGATGACACATGGAGGGCGATCCGGGAGCGGAGGAGACGGAGGAGGCGATGGAGGCCGGCGGCGTGGCGGTAGTGGCGACCTAGGGCGCGCGCAGGGGTGCGCGCGGCTCGGTGGGGGTGGCGGCTCAGGTAGGGCGGCGGCACGCTGCGCGGGCGCCGGGTGCGGCGGCTAGGGAGCCGAGAGCCGAGAGCTAGGGTTTGGGATTAACCCAATCCTTTCTTAATTGCAACGAGTACATGGGGTTTACATTTATAGTCTTTGCAAGACTTAGCCCCTAAGCAACCGAAGATCCTGCGGATCCTCCGCTTCCTATTTTATTTGTTCCTATTTTCCTAATTTATCTAGATAACGTTGCAACCTCCGTAGACGGCGGCGGCTGCGGCGCGGGCGCGCCGGCCCCTCCCCATGCGCGTGCGCGCGGCCCTTCGGCCCGCGAGACGCGGCTTATTGCGGCGGCTCCTCCTCTCCTGGGCCTAAGTTGGCCCAATTTCTTCCCTAATTCACTGAGCCATCATTGGGCTTGTTACAACACATTTAACTCAGATTATTATCACATGAACTTTTTCCCGTTGTAACGCACGGGTATTTATCTAGTAAGAAAGAAGAATTGCCGTGAAGGATTGGATGGGATGATTGTCTGTTTTTTCTTTTTCTTTCCCTAGCCTAATTCATTCTTGAAATGGTAGAGATTGAACATGTTTCCATGAGATCGAAGTTGCTAACAGCATACAACATTTTCGTACACTTTGTTTAAAATAGAGTGTACAAGTATGTACTACCTCCGTCCCAAACTATTTGGCTAAATTTTTAAAAAAATATTATCAATATGTATGACTCCAAATATGTATACTTTAAAAACATACTTCATGACGGATTGTTATGAATCTTGATCTGAACGACCATCATCCAAGCAGCCTGACATTAGCTAGCCAACTGGCAGCAGCCGAACCAAAAGGGCAGGGATAAGAACAAGGTGGATGGGATAATAGATCTATTTCTTCTTCCTTGCTTAGAGCGACAGATTTTGCTTGATTATATAGATAGTTCTCTAACCCTAATCCTAATGGACCATACTGCCTAACCATGCCTGACCAACCCGCCCATAACACTGCTGCCCTCTTTTGGAGTAGCTCATCTTCGAGCTGCAGCATAACCGAGTATCGACAATGACTTGACACAATCCTAACTCCTGGAAAGAAGCCTTTAACCTTTTGTCTCATTGTCTTATTCCTGACTAACACACAAGACAAATGGTTCCTTCACAGTAAATTCCATATACAGACAGCTCGTTAAAACTGGAGTTAAGGTTTCACCGATTGTTTGGTGTCTTATATTGCCTTTGAAAAATAAGATTTTCCTTTTTTTTTTAAAAAAAAAAGTTGACTCGACTTTTATTGAAAGCCATCACAGTTCTTACAAGGAAAGTAAAACTGGGGATGCCAGTGTACAAGAAACAGCAAACTACAGCAAAGGTAGTCTAAAGGCTCACAAAGCCTGATGAAACAATGACGTTCTAAACACAACTGAATACCTATTCGACAAATAGGCTGCAAACTCCCAGAAACTGACGAACTGAAACTCTCCCATCCTCACAGCGATTCGACAAATGACAGATGAACATCAGACGATTTGAAATTCTTCAGGCCCATCATCGCCACCGTCTTCAGCTGTTGGAACTTCTCCTGATCTTCTTCCTTTAGCGCGATACTCCACTTCTGCATATTCGATATAGCATTGTACAACACATCAGTTGGGTGATTTGGCATTTCTTTGGAAATGGCCATCTTATTCCTCGATAGCCAAAGCGCCCAAGTTAGCCCTGCAAATATGAAAATGCATAAACGTTTCGGCAAAGCAACTCCTCCCCTTAGCCAGGACTGACTAAAGTCATCCATGGACACCGGGTATCTGTCTAGATTGAAAACTCCCTTGATAAAACTCCACAAGAATTTAGCAATAGAGCAATTAAAGAAGATATGATTCACAGATTCTACTCTACCACAGAGACAACACTTGTCTCCCCCCTCCCAATTCTTTTTAACCAAGTTTTGAGCAGATTGCAGTCTATCATTGGAGAGTTGCCACAAAAAGATTTTGATTTTCAAGGGAATTTTACTCTTCCAAATAATGACTGCAACCCTGTCAGTGGTGCCTCTGTCAGTTAAAAATCTGTATAGGGATTTGGTGGTAAACAACTCCTTCTTCTCTAGCTCCCAACTCATCACATCTGCCTTATTGTCAGTGAGGGCAATGTCCTTCAGGTTTTCTAAAAGATTCAGCCACCTATCATATTCCTGAGAGGATAGGCTCCTCTTAAACTCCACAAACCAAGCATCTCCCTCCCTGCAATCCTTAACAAACACCATAGGATCTCTAACCAGTTTATAGAGATCACTATAGTAGATTTTCAATGGGATTTTCATAGCCCAGCAATCCTCCCAGAATCTGCAGTGAGCTCCATCACCTGCATGAAACTTGGCACCCCAATTAATTAATCTTTTGACACTATGGACGCCCTTCCAGAATTGTGAGCCTCCAGCTCCATCAGATTGGAAGAAACCATTCTCTCCCATATATTTAGCCGCAAGATTTTGAACCACAAGGTATCTCGGTTCCCGGAACACCTTCCAGATCCATTTGGTGATCAGACACTCATTCATCAACCTGGTGTTTATGATGCCCAAACCCCCCTGATCCTTGGGTCTGCTCAAAATCTCCCAGTTGGCCATGTGATATCTCCCTTTACCTTCTGCCCCTTCCCAAAAGAATTTGGCTCTAATGCTGTCCAGTTCTTTGTGCACACCATCTTTAAGCAAGTAAAAGCCCATGCAATACAAAGGTATGCTGCTAAGACAAGTGTTGGTTAGAATCTGTCTCCCTCCTGAAGTCATATGTTTGCCTCTCCAAGGATCCATCTTCTTTCTTAGTCTTTGCCCCAGGAAGCCAAAAGATGCAATGTTCAAGTGTTTATAACTCACTGGGATACCCAAGTAGGTCATAGGAAAAGTTCCTAATGCACAGTTCAGCATATTTGCCATCTTTTCTTTCTCCCCTTGTGAGACTCCAAAGACATAGACCTCACTTTTGTGGAAATTTATCTTTAACCCAGTTAACCACTCAAAGCAGTACAAAATTAGCTTCAAATTCCTGATGTTCTCCTCATCTGGCTGGATCATGATGACAGTATCATCAGCATACTGAATGTGAGAGATCCCACCTGGGATCAACTCATTAAGAACTCCCTTAATGTGGCCTTTCTCAATCCTCTTCTGTAGCAAGACTCCCAAGGCATCTGCCACTAGATTGAAGAGCAGAGGAGAAAGGGGGTCTCCCTGTCTTAGCCCTCTATAAGTCCTAAAATATGTACTCCTTTCTCCATTCACATTGATGCATACTCTCCCTCCTTTTACTGTTTCCATAATCCAGTTAACCCATTTAGGGGGGAAGCCTCTACCTTTCATTACATCTTCCAAAAACTCCCACCTAACTCTATCATATGCCTTCTCAAAGTCAATCTTCAATATCAATCCTTTAGCTTTAGACTTGTGCAGTTCATGAAGAACCTCATGCAACACCACCACTCCATCCAAAATAAATCTCCCTCTAATGAAACCTGTCTGATTGGCCCCCACAATCTTCTGAGTTATAGGCACCAATCTGTTGGTGAGCACTTTGGTTATGCACTTGTAATCGACATTCAACAAGCAGATTGGCCTGAACTGTTTGACAGACACTGGTTCCTTCACTTTTGGAATCAAGGATATGACACCATAGTTAATTCTTTTAATGTCCAGTTGTTCCTCCCATAGATCTTTAAACATGTCCCAAATTTCCATTGTGATAGTCTCCCAGCACTTTTTGAAGAATGAAACCCCAAACCCATTGGGGCCAGGGGCTGAATTCTCCCTCATCCCCATCACTGTCTCTTTTATTTCTTCTAATGTAAAGTTCCTGCAAAGTTTATCCTTGTCCTCCTCTCTCACACACATGTGAGCAGGCCAAAAATTGTTCCCCATTTTCAGCCTGTACTCCCCACTGCCTCCAAATAATTGTTTATAGAAGCCCACAATATGATCAGTAATCTCCTTTTGACCTTTTATTATGTCTCCTCCAGATTCTAAATATATGATAGACTTTTTCTTTTGTCTCCCATTCATATATTGATGGAAAAAATGAGTGTTTGCATCTCCATACAGTGTCCAATTCTTCCCTGCTTTCTGCTTCCACTGTAGTTGCTCCATAGTAATTAACTCCTCTAGTTTATCCTCCCACATCAGTCTGTTATCCCACTCTTCCAGTGAAAGCAGTCTACTCTCTGCTATTTTATCAATCTCCTCAATTCTTCTAGCTAGGTCTTTCTTCATCTTGTTCCGCTCCCCCATTTAGTCTCAAGTTCCAACCTCTCAGATATTGTCTTAGACCCTGTAGACATTTGTTCCAGCTTTCTAAAGAATAAACTCCTGTAGCCATATCTCCCCTCATGTTCTTCCATCTGTCATCAATCATCTTACAAAAACTCTCCAATTGGAACCATTTTTCTTGGAAGTAAAAATAGTTCTCTTTCTTTTCTCCCATATCACCAGCCTCAAGCCCCATTGGGGAATGATAAGATCCAATCCTGGCTTTAAACCAGGCACTAGATTTGTCAAAATGCATATCCCATTCCACAGTAGCAAAAATTCTGTCCAGTCTTACCAACAACTGATCATCTTGCTTATTGGTCCGGGAATATCTGGCTCCCTTAATGTATAACTCTCTTAACTGCAAATCCCCAATCCAATCATTAAACATATTCATGAGTTTTTTGTCTCCTGTCCCTTTATTTCTGTTAGTATTATTCCTGATCAGATTAAAGTCCCCCCCCCCCCAAAACTATGGGTAGCTGCACATTTCCACAAAACTCCCTTAAACTTACCAAGAAGTCCCCCGAATATTCATGATCGGTAGGGCCATAGACATTCACCGGCCCAAGATATCGTAATTTGAAATTCTTTCTCTCGGCAACACACCCAAAAAATAAGTATCCTTGATGATATCCTCCACTTCCAACCTCTCCCTATTGATCCCCGTGATCAGCCCCTGAATGTCCTCTTGCGGCCTGTCCAAGTCCAGTAAAAATCTTTACTCCCAGCCATATCATTCAATTCTCCCACCTCAAACTCCTGTTTTATTGTCTCCTGAATAGCCACCACATCTAAAGAATCCTGCAAGATGTGCTCATGCAACAGATTTCTCTTTCTAAACTTACCCAGCCCTCTCACATTCCAAAACATGTATCTCATTTGGAAACAGTATTAGGGAAGGGCACCTCTTCAAGCTCACAGTTGCCTGCCTCACTTTCTCCCATTTCTAAGTGGGCAAAGTCAACTTCTCTTTCTTTGTTAGTAATGACATTCATGCTAACATCATCAATTATATCCTCCACATTATCACACATTTTCTCCCCGAGTTTGTCAAGATAAATCGATAATTTTTTTTTCTACTAGGTCAGCTCTAAGAAGCTCTTCAGCCCTAAACATATCTATTTGTTCGTCAATATCATCGCGGTAATATTAAGATCATTCATGACATTTTTCAAATCTAACATAGAAGCATTATTAAGAATAGTGAAAGGATTATTATCATTGATAGATGTACCTGGTCTTGTAGGAGCAGATTTATCTCCATTCCCGCCATTGGACGATAAGGTGTTCTTGGCGGCAGTTCTAGCAACAGCTTTCGCAGAAATTGAAATGCCATCCCTTGGAACTCTGCTACTAGTCCTTGAAGCCACCACCACAGATCTAGATTTTAGCCTCTTCTTTTTGTTAGCTGACACCTGCCATCCACGCCCTTCCTCCTCAGAGTTGGTTTCCTTGTTGAATTCGGACCAATCCTCCATAATGTCTTCATCCCCAGAATATCTATCTCCGGTTACATCACTTGAATCTCCTTTACCCCCATGTAAAAGCGAGTTCTCCTGTGTTAAGCTTTCCAGGTCTTCCTCTGTTCCCAGATCAACAGAATTAAAGACCCCCATCTGTGAATTGCCCACAGTCTCATCACCATTGACAATTCTTCCTCCTTCTCCAGGAGCCTTTTTATCCATATTGTTCTCTGGGGTTATGAGCCCCCTCCTTCCTGTTTCAGTCAGCGTTGGCCATCTAGACTTCTCCATCAGATAAGGGCCATCTCTACCATACACTATCATTTGGTTATCATTAGGCCTAAGATCTGCCTCCTCATCAACAGCACCCTATTTACCAGTCAAGCTTTGGATGTCGACCATACCTTCTCCCTCCTTAAAAGCAGCAATAGGAGTGACCTCAATAGGCACATTGTCATTTAACTCCTCAGCCAAAATGACTTGCTCCTCTGTCCCCCCCTTAGAACATTCCAAACCTTCTTCCTGCATCCCCTCAGATTCTTTATCCACATTGTTGAACCTATCAAATTTAGAGCTTTTCCTAGAAGCCCCTCCTGTTTCTTTGCCTCCCTTATTCTTGCTATAACTTGGGTCCTCTGGCTGATTTGGTTTCCTATCATGTTTGCCAGGACCAGGTGGGGGCCCTCCAAGCCCTTGGGAGGGGATAAGTGGTTTATTCTCAACTTCATATCTTATGAAGGTGCCCACCCCATTGAAGAAAATCTCAATAGTACAATTAACTTTTTCAGGATTTCTGCATCTCCCTCTGACTCTCACAAATTCTTCCTTGATGATACTAAGTTCATCCACAGCCAGTGGTTCCATCACCAAACTTACTATGTCTTTGATGGATTCCACATTTTTAGCTAGATCTGGGATTTTGTGTATTTTAATCCAAACATTCTGCAGAAGCGAGGAAGCTTCAGGATCTTGAAAAGTTTTCTTCAACTTTACCTTCAATCCATACAGAGAGCTTGAAATCGACAATCTAGTGAAAGTATCAAATGAAGATTTGTCGGGAAACACAACCACAAACTCCCTATTACCCAGATTCCTGACTTTAAAGTCCCAGTTCTCCCTCACAAGATTTTTGAGCTCCCTGTCAATTTTGGCTACAGTAGCCTCTCCCTCAAGAATCAACAAGATACCAGTTGTTTGAGATACTTTAACCTCAGCTTCAGGAATGATCATTTCATAGAAGCCTTGTTTGGGTATCCCAAATCCATACATCTTCAGCCTCTTGTTCTCCTTGGCTTTGCAATCTGCTGCCTTGTGCCTACTCTCATTGCACTGATAGCACACAGAGTCATTTGGACAGAAAGCCATCAGATGGCCATTGTTCTTATTTCCATCAGCACCTCCCTGTCTAGCACCTCCCACTCTCCCTTCTTTGGCCCAATCCTTCCTATAGCCCTCTCTACTCTGAGCCTGATTTTGGTTAGCCTGCCATCTAGACCCTCCCTGTTTGTCAAATCTAGAACCATCCTGATGTTCATGCCTGTAATCATCCTGCCGCTGGTTCCAAGAACCCCCAGCATTAACAGGTCTGCCCTCAGCTCTAGTTCCAACCGGCCCTCTGCTTCTAAATTGATGGTCAACGTAATCCCCACCCCTAGCAGGACCCGGATTCCCTGATCTCCCCAGAGTGTGCTCACCTTGGCCTTGAGCTCTTGATAATTTCCTCCTGAGATCCATATCCTTCTGCTCTTCATACAGCAAGTCGTCTTCCTCCATCCAAGATTCTGGCTCCCTCGTGTCATCCCACACTCGCTTCCCTCTTGCTCTGCCAGCCATCCCTCTACTCCCAGATGGGACACCGCCGCTCACTGCTTGGGCGAAGGAATGAGTAAGAGGTGGAGGAGGGGGACGAACCCTAACAGTTTTGGCCAAATGACCAAAACGCCACGCCTCCTCCCGACTGGCCTTAAAGCAAATATCCAGATTGATCACTCCTTTGGGCACCCAATACAGCCCAGGTGCCGGCCCATTACCACCTTGGACCCACGAGTGGTTGAACCTGTCATCCTCCATGTCCTCAGCCTCCCGCTCATTCTCTGTTCTCCCCTGTTTTTGAATAGGAATGGCAGAACCCCATTGAACTCGCTGCATTCTATCCATGGCTGAATCCAATTCCTCCATCGATTGTTTCAGTTTCTCCATCGAAGCCTTCTCTGAATCTCCCCTAAACAGATGTCTCCTTATCTCTTCAGCAGTCTGCATTTTAGCCCATTTTTCCCCCCCTTCGATTGTTGGCTGATATCCCATCGCCTTGTTCGTCAGATTTTCAATTCCACCGGGAACCAAGGTGAGCCGTCGCCGATTATTGTTTGGAATTGGTTCAGCCCCCAACTTCGGCCATGCCTCAACCTGCCTCACCTGCGAAGAGCATTCCCGTCTCGAGAATTTTTAGTTCCGATTCAGCATTAGCAGGCTCCCGTGACGAACTCCCTTGCTGAATGATGCGATTCTCCCTGAAATCACCTCCAAAACCACCTCCTGATCTCTCTGCAGCTCTCAATCCCTCCTCTCTCGTCGGAATCATACCATGCGCCGCGCGCCAGGCATCACGATCACGCAGCGCTCGCTCCAACGGGTCGCCATCGACGCCCGCCATGCGAGAACAACCACGAGAGAAGGGGAACGAGAAAAATTGACCGGAGGAACAGAAGCGCGCGCGGTCCTGACTCGATTCTCCTAGGTTTCCGGGCGGGAGACCTCGAATCCTCGCCGGGGAAGCCGCCGGAGTGCGCCGCCCCGCTCGTCGCCTCCCGAGTCGCCGCCCTCAACTCTCCCGTCTATTCTCCCCGTCGAGTCAGGGCCCATCTATGCCCCGGCGGCGCGTTATTTGGCTGTACGTGTGGTCGTGTCAATAAGATTTTCCTATGGTTTCTAAAGATGTGTTTTGTTTTAGCCAAAGACAACTTAGCAAAAAGAAATTGGAATGGAAACAAGTTTTGTACTTTTGGGTGCAGGGCAGAAACAATTTAGCATCTGTTCTTTGACTGTGACTATGCTAAATTTCTTTGGCAATGCGGTATACCTAAAAGGTTTGAGACCACCAAGTAGTGTTACTGACTTTTTCAATGTGTGGTAAAAACAGGGAGACTAGACAATGTGGCTTATAAGAAATAAAGTCGTTTTTGACAGATAGCAAACTAAAATTTTTTTTATTGGTTTTATTTTAGGGAACACATTGGTTACAACTGGAACAGTGTGAAGAAAAGAAAAAGTGCATCATTCTTTTTTTTACGCCAAAAAGTGCATCATTCATGTGTGCCAAACATTATAAGTGGCGGGTTGCAATTCTTTGCATTTTTATGTCCTTTTAATGTTAGAATTGAATTTTAAGTTGGATATGATTCCTGTTATGCCAAAGGTTTGTAATAATTGGTCTAATTCCCTTGTTTGCAAGGGATGAAGCTGCATTTTATCCATCATCTAAAAAAAAGACACAAAACAAATATACTCCCTTTGTCCCCAAAAATGTAAATATCGTTTTACAATAAGTCAGAATCTTAAATTTGACTAAATTTATAAAAGATATTATCTACACTTTGACTAAATTTGTAAAAGATATTATCTACACTTAGATCTCCAATTTATCTAATGTTACTTATTACGCATCATAAATATCAATATTTCTTTATATATTTGGTCAAAATTAAGAATCTTTGACGCCTTGGAAAGCGAGGTTTACATTCTTTTTTAGACTGAGGGAGTAAATTATTTAGCTGGGGCGCATTTGCAACTGTTGGTGGATCCCATCCTAAAGCACAAAGAGATCGACGGCTTAATCTCCACGTAGATGCCACGATCGACAGAATGGGCGGACTCTCTCTCCGTGATGGACAAAAATTTCTCTGCACTCATGCTGCCTGCCATCTCCCATATCACCTGATGGATACCGTCCACGTGTCCACTCCCACCAGTGGATATATTAGCAGGTGCTGTACAGGAGACATCTGGATTGGGAGTAGACACATGGATGGGCTAGACCTCGGTCCTCAGCTGACGGATACCGTCCACGTGTCCACTCCCATTCCAGCTCTCTAGTGTGTAGCGTAAGCTTGACACTCTTAGTCGAGCTGTCCCCTGCCACTTGTGAGTCCTGCAGGAAGCAACAGTCACCTTGAGCTTCGACGCACCTATGATTTTCTAACTCGCCTTCATGCTGAGTCTGAGCCTCTTTGTGCCCAGCTACTTGCTCGTGAACCCTGTGTGTCCCTAATGGATGCTCTTGCTGCTGTTCGGAATGAGGAGATCCGTCATTGTTCGGCTGGTTTGCTACAGTCAGCTGCCTCGTCGGTCTTGGCTGTTCGCTCTGCACCTCCATCCATGACCACTTATGGACGTATTACACACCTCCCCACAGCACCTTCGTCAACGGTGTCCTCTTCTGGGAGTGGTAGTACTGGTGGACTTCACTGCAACTACTGTGAAAAAGATGGACATGTTGAGGATTATTGTTATAAGAAGAAGAGGAAGGAGAAGGCTCATTCACGCCGAGGTGATCATTGCTCACAGGGTGGTTCTGAGACCAGGAGATACTCATGTTGCTTCATCGGCTGGCTCCCTCTGTGCCTGCTGGAGCTGCTGGTTCTATCACCCCAGTCTCTGCACCTTCAGTTTCTGCTGCTGCCTCATAGTCTTCCATTGGGGAAGCACCGTCCACTTTAGGTAATTTGCCATGGATTCTTGATTCTGGTACTTCTTTTCACATGACCTCTGATTCTACCGTTCTTTCTTCCATCCATCCTCCTTCTATTACTGTTCAGACCATTGATGGCTCACCTCTCCCTGTTCTTGGACGAGGCACTCTTTTGTCATCCTCTTTTCATGTTCCTACTGTTTCATATGTCCTTAATTTGATCATGCAACTTATTTCCACTGGCCAGCTCACCGATCGTGGTTGTCGTCTTATTCTTGATTCTGACTCTTATCATGCCCAGGGATCTTAGCATGGGTCTCCTGGTTGGTACTGGCCCTCACCGCCGTGATTCTTGGCGTCTTTGGGAGCTTGATTGGCTTCCTCTTCCTTCCACTGTCTCTGCCAGTCTTGGAGGCTCTGCCCTTTTGCTTAGTGGCATCATCAATTAGGACATTTATGTGGTTCCCGGTTATGTACTCTTGTCCATCATGGTCTTTTGGGGAATGTCTCTATTGATGTTTCTTTAGATCAATGTCAGGGTTGCAAACTTGGCAAACAGCTCCAACTTCCATATCCCTCTAGTGGGCCAGTATCACAGTGTCCCTTTGACCTTGTTCATTCTGATGTATGGGGTCCCGCACCCCTCATTTCAAAAGGGAGCCATTAATATTATGCATATTTATCGATGATTTCTCTCGCTTCACGTGGGTGTACTTTATGAAACATGGTAATGAGGTGTTATCCTTATATAAGACATTTGCTCGAATGATTTGTACTCAATTTGACACTCCTGTTCGTGTTGTTCATGCTGACTCTGGAGAGTATCTCTCGGGAGCTCTTCGCCAATTTCTTTTTGAGCAGGGCACTCTTTCTCAGTTTTCTTGTCCTGGTGCACACGCTCAAAATGGTGTTGCAGAGCGTAAACATTGCCACCTTCTTGAAACTGCACATGCTCTTATGATTGCTTCCTCTATTCCACCTCATTTTTACCAACATTCAGCCTTCATCTGCTCTTCAAGGTGGAATCCCATATGAGGGCCTCTGTGGCAAGCCACCGGATTACTTCAGTCTTCGCTTTTTGGGTGTTTGTGCTATGTTCTTCTTGCTCCTCGTGAACACACTAAGCAGACACCTCAATCTATTGAATGCGTTTTCGTGGACTATAGTGCTTAACACAAGGGATATCATTGTTGGGACCGTATTGCTCGTCGTATGCAGATTTCTCGGGACGTTGCTTTTGATGAGTCTCCCCCATTCTGTCCTCGACCTACCTCTGATGTTTCTCCCTAGGGTGTTGTTGAGCCTAGCTCGGGTGGTCAGTTAGACTTCACCAAAAGAATTATAACTTTTTTAGAAAACATCTAAATAACTTTTTTGAAGAAGTATATAGTTAAAAAAATCATATTGTCATGAGCCGGCTTTGCATTTTGCAAATCATCAGCATCATGAGCATAATCTCCATTCAAATCTCGCCCATACAAAACTTGGAAACTAAATGACCATAGGGCGGACAGTCCGCCAGTGTCACACGGATGGTCCGGCCAGACACTTGCCAGGTCGACACAGTTTGTCCTGACGGACAGTCATCACTCACGCACTGACAGTCCGCCAGAACATGTCAGGCACCGCTTTGAGTTGTCACAAAACCCTTCACTTTGGTCGCACCTGTCAGCTGAGGTGGCATCACAAGGTCGATCAGAGCCCCCCTAAACCCAGCCAGCACTCTCCCTCTCTCTTTCACTCTCCCCACCCCTTTCTCTCTAGTTCTTGCTTCAAGAACTCCATTGGAGACTTCACCGAGCAAAAGAAAGGAGGAGAAAGGGAAGAGGAGGAGCAAGCCATGATCATCACGACAAACACCATGGTGGGGGTGGGCCAGCAAAACTCATCCTCAGTTGGAGAAGTTTTCAAGAAAGGGAGAAAAGCAAGAAGGAGAAGCAAGATCATCTTCCCCAAGCTCAAGATCATTCTTGGTAACCTTATAAAAATTATAGAAAATTTTGGTTTAGCTCGAAAAATATAAAAAAAATATCAAAAAATTGTTTTAGCTCAAAAAAAATATGAAACTAGTTATAGTTTTTTTTATGTTATGGTGCCTAGCTTGGAACTATTTGAATTTTGTACGATCCCCTTTTCATGTTTATTTACTATTAGATGATCTCATTATTAATTAAAATTAATTAGTCTATGTTGATACCAATAGGACCCACTAGCTTCTAATAATTTCAAGCTACGCGATATATAATTCGTAGCATGAGTTTAGGAAAAATATGAAACTGCCTTTATAGTTTTCGAGCTCAAAAAAATTTTATATGAAATTTTTGGGATTAAATCAGATTTTAGAATTTTTAATTGCATATTTGCAAAGAAAAGTTGGATAAATATTTGAAACAATATTTTGGAAAAACATTTTTTCGTAAAAATATTTGGATAGGTTTAACAGATTTGAAAATATTAGGATAATTTTTTTTGAAAAAATATGTCTACAAAAATTTGTGGCGAGTTTCATTTTTGAGTTAAAATAGATTTTCTATGAATTTTATAATATTAAATCATATTTAGGATTTTAATTACTCCCTCCGATCCATTTTATCTCGGCGTAAGTTCAAATGACACGGCTCCTAGATTACACTTTGACCATTCATTTGTTTTATATTATATTATTCATGTTTATAAACTTATAATCATTGGATAGTATAATTCTTTACAAATCTAATCATATAAAGTTTGCATTATAATTGTTAAAAATTATTAACCTAATTATTGGTCAAAGTCTTTAAAGTTTGAATCTTGATATGCGTATGCGCCAGATAAAATAGACCGGAGGGAGTACATATTTTTAGAAAAGTTATTTCAATGTTTTCTTAAAAAATATAATTCTTTCAGGGAAGTCTAATTGACCTCCGTGAATGAATATAGTGCAATTTACCTCCCTCGTGGCCAACATGACGCCACGTAGGACGGCTGGCATGGCACCACATCTACCAAAACCGCTTTCAAAATCGCCCAGGGAGCAAATTCGGACGGTTTCAAAAGTTGGAGGAGGTTAAAATACCGGTTTTCTGGTTCGAGGAGGTAAATCATGAAAGTTGAGAGGTCCAATAGACTTTTTTCCCTCTTAACAGCGAAGTCTAACGCGCTACTGGCCACGTACGCTCCATGCCGAGGGCGCAGGTGGGCTTGTGGCCTGGCCTGGTACCCACGGGCGGGAGTGGCAGGCTGGCAGCCCACTTTTTATAATGAAGCAACAGAAGGGGTTAAAGTAGAGTTTACCTAGTTAGAGCTACTTCCGCAGTGGCAAAACCACTGAACTAATCGTCATCACATATGACATATTCATGGCACGTAATCCATCGTCTAAATCCACTACTTCTCTATGTTGGCAAAGCACCTGTCATTTATACCTCTCACCTCCGATCCATCATGCATAGTCGTTTTCATCTTTGCAGGGCAGGGCGCTGGTGGCATCGAAAACTACATCCACCTCAAGATGGGCATGCCTCTATCTCTAGGCTCTACATGTGGCGACGGTCACTGTACCCTGCTTCTGCTTGCCTCTGGTGGCACATGTCGTCGTGATCACATCACCACTTGCGTCACACCGGCTACACAAGCTGCACATATATAGGAGGTGTCAGCTGGTCGCACGCCACTTCATTTGGTGCTTGACCGTTACATTGAAGAACGACGAACTAATGGAGTCCACGCCCAACTCCACCGCGGAGAAAGACCACCCCGTGAACCTGTACCTGGCAGGCGACGGCTTCGACACCATGATCTGCGCCAAGGTCGCGGTCGACGCCGTGCCGCGGTGCTGGAACCGGGTCTCCTGCGCCGACATCCTCGTCATGGCCACCCGCGACGCCATCGCGCTGGCCGGCGGGCCGTCGTACGCTGTCGAGCTCGGCCGCCTGGACGGGCTCTCCTCGACGGCGAGCAGCGTGAACGGGAAGCTGGCGCCGCCGACGTTCGATCTGGACCAGCTGACGGCGCTGTTCGCGCGCAACGGGCTGTCACGGGCGGACATGGTGGCGCTGTCGGCCGGGCACACGGTGTGGTTCGCGCACTGCGGCACCTTCGCTGCGCGGATCCGTGGAACGGCGGCGCCGGACCCGACGCTGAACCGGAGCCTCGCGGAGAAGCTGGCGGCGTGGTGCCCCGACGGCGTGGACCCACGCATCGCGGTGACCATGGACGTGGTGACGCCCAGGGTTTTCGACAACCAGTATTTCCGGAATTTGCAGAGCGGGATGGGCCTCCTGGCGTCGGACCAGCTGCTGTACACGGACACCAGGTCCAGACCCATTGTGGACGCGTTGGCGGGGAGTGGCGTCGCCTTCGAGCGGGCCTTTGTGGATGCCATCACGAAGATGGGTCGGATTGGGGTCAAGACTGGGGCCCAAGGGAACATCCGTCGTAACTGTGCCGTGCTCAATTGACCTGATTGTTGATGAATTAAGGTGCTTGTTGCTCTGAAGTCATGTACTTGCTATGGATGAACAAATTTGCAATGTGTGTATATTTTGAGAAGAGGAAGGGATATTATAGAGTGAAATGCACCAGGGGTCCATGTACTTGTCATGGTGTACAATTTAGGTCAATGAACATGAAAAATGCATTCATAGGTCATCTAACTTGTTAAATGGTGCACCGCAGCTCCAAATGCTTTGTTAGCATTTTGTTGCTTACGTGGCATACCAACATGGCAGGTTTTTCTTTCGCTCGTAGGAACAAATTTCACACTGCCGCTCCTCCTTCCTCCACACGCTGGGTCCTAGCAAGATGCGGCGCAAGCCATTGAGGCGGAATAGGCCAAGGATATGTTAATCTATAGTAGTGTAGCTTGAGTGCTCGACCAGATCAAGGGGATTTATGTTATTTAACGTAACCGATTTTACTGAATTATAATATGATTTTATTGAATTGTAAATTGTTTACCGAATTGCATAGGAATTTTTTTCGAGGTGTGTACCGAGTGATAAAATCCTAGGTCCACCTGCTGTGATGCGCAGGCGCACAGCTCCGGCATGCGTACTACGCCGGCATGTGCATGAACGTGGACTCGATCGTCTTATGCATGGGGGCCAAGAAGATCTAGCGGACGCTCGCCACCGTCGACGCCATTGTGCGCCTCTTCTTCGACGGCTGCTCCCACGACCGATTTCGACAGGACATGCCGGCCGACGCCATGGCCGTGGAGAGGAGTGGGGCGCGGTGGGGTAGAGAGCCGGGCGTCGTGAAGGAGAGAGTGCATCGGGGAGAGAGTACCGTGGGGGAGTCATGCTTTCGCGACACAAAGGCAGTGTGGATGGGGAGAGAGAAGAGTGTGACTGAGAGGGAGTGAGGAGGTAAGGCTGAAAACCTAGAGTTTGGTATATATATGTGCGCTCGGAACTGGGCCTCTTAGACTAGAAGTCTAGGCCTCATTTATCGAGACAGTTAGAGTTATAATGCACACCTCGGTTAATAATTGTCAGGAATGCGCCATTGACTGTCAGGAGTACGTCTTTTTCTGAAGCTGGGGCTGGTTCTGCTGATGGGCCAAAGGAGGCCAGGCCCAAGAGAGCAAGGAAGCCCAACCCGAAATACATCGACGCGAGCTGATGCCCAAGTAGCGGTTGATCGTGCGCTTAAGAGGGGGGAAGCGATCTCCGTGTTCCTCACGCCAGACAGAACCGAGAGTGTGTTGCTCAGGCCGGCTGCGTCCGGATCGGCAGGGAGCCATGGTGCTCGCCTGATGTATCTGACTACCTAAATTCTGTTCGTGTGAACTTCGTCGTGAATTTGCTACTCGTTAATTCATCAGTTCGTAGTTGGTACTCTTACAATAATTTACCGGGACGGTTGCTTTAGAATGTCCTCCTCGGTTAATCCATTTTGGAAGACGGATTCTTATAACTACGCCGGTTAATAAAAAGTCACAGCCTCAGAGGCGGTTATCGTTTCTACCCGGCTTGGGAAAAAATAAAACGACTCGCAAAAGATTTTATAGAAATTCTGAAAAGAAATTGTAGCTGGGACAGGACAGGTTTGGAACGGGAAACCGGGATACAACATAACCGGAACGAGTTTCAGTAGGCCGCGGTTCCCAGTCCTCCATGAGTTCGATTTGGTTTCGGTTGAATTATATTGTATATTTGCTACACAGCGACGACGCGGCTGGTACGAGACTACGAGGACGGCGAAGCACGGGCATTGGGGCATGGACGGCATCTCGGCTTTGCCGGGGCACCTCCAACACGAGGTCTTCTCCCGCGTGGGCGACATCAAGGCCCTCTTCAGGTTTGCCGCGACATGCCGCGGCTGGCTCCACCGCTTCGCCGACCGGGCCTTCCTCCGCGAGCTATGGCCGGGCCAGGGCTCGGGCTCGGGCCACCGCGCGTGCCTCCTCGGCCTCTTCGTACAGGACACGTGGAAGTGGTACAATCGCCGGAACAAGGAGATGGTGCAGGGACGGGAGACACTGGGCTCATCGTCGTCGGCCTTGGAGCCCATCTTCTTGCCGGCGCCGGGCTCACCGCTCGGCCCCGCGGGTCGTGCCCTCACTTCCTTCGTCGGCGGCGACGAGGACGGCACCTTCGACTACGCGGAGCCCATAGCAGCACGCCGCGGCATCTTGCTGCTGCGGCTGCGGCTCGCCCGCCGCACGCCTGAGGAGATGAACAGCTGCAACCTGTTCGGCGTCTGTAACCCCATCACCGGCGACCGCAACGTTCTCCCACCTCTCAAGTGGTCCTTCACCGGTAACATAGCGAACGGCTACGCCATCAGCTACGCCGTCATCACAGCCGCCGACGGCCACAGCAACAGCGATCATCCGCCAGCAGCTGCGGCGCCCTTCACGTTCTCGCAGCTGATGGTCATCACTGCCGAACATATAAATCGTCCCGACTTCTACCTGCACTCGTACTCCGCCACCACGCGCAGCTGGAGCGCGCCCACCACGTGCCTGGACAGGCGCGTCTTCACCCTGCTGGTGGGCGCCGGGCCCCCCGTCGTCCACCGCGGCGCGGCGCACTGGCTGTGCGTCGACGATGGCCTTTCGCCCTACGAGCGCGCGGCCAGAGGAGACGGCGACGGCCACCACCTGTACAGGCTCAGCGTGGAGGTGGCCACCATGCGCATCTCCTTGACAAGGCTCCTCATCCGTGTTGGAAAAGAACACCTCCTCTTCGTCAACAGCGATGGCATGGTCGCGGTCGCCTCCGTGTACCCTGTGCATGTGACTGTTTGGAGTCCGCCAGGCGGAGGCGCCGGAGACGACAACACCCCTGCGGGTGCTGTGGGGCTATGGCCCCGCACATCGTTTAGGATAGCCCCGCGCCAGCACTACCTCAAGTGGTGGTGCAACTTCAACCATGGTTGTTTGGTCGCGCTGTTGAGGGGCGGCGGCAGCGGCGCCGGCAGCGTCTTCATCCTGGACCTCGACACCAAGGTGATGCATGAAGTCTTCAGACTCGACTTGGACAACAAGGCCATGGATTTCCTGGCTGGTTGTAAATGGTATCCGACGTGTGTGCCCTATGTGGTGGACTTGGTGGAGTTCTTCACGCTCCTGCTTGGTGGCATACGAGAGCGACTTAGTGGAACTGCTACTACCTCAGAATCTCCATAAATGTTGCTCTTTCTTTTGTGATGATGCGATTTAAAAAATCAGCAAATTGAGGTCCTTTTTCCTGCTATTTACTATTGTTACTTTTTTATGATTGGACATACATGCATATGCATTTGATGAAGTCTTTTCACATTTTCTCCGGGACCCTTAATTAGCGATTTGTTGTCATGATTTTAAAAGAAAAGACATACTGTGTGATCTGCTTCCACAGCGTGTTCCCGGCGCCGGGGGCATGCTGCAGGTGCCTGCTTGCTGCCTCCTCGGCCGCGCGCCACCTGATGGCTATGCGTTGAATGTCGATCATCAATATAAGATATTTTTTTTTCTTTGAGGAAAAATTCCAGAAAATATATAGCAGATTCCTATTCAAATAACAATGTTGCTTTGCATAAGTACCTGTGTTCTTACGCTTACATTTGCGGCAGCCTCGGAAGAGATGAGCCTACTCATGGGAGTGCAGGAGGAGATCTGGTACGTATCCGTCTTTTCGGCGCCAATTCACTCGACTTATCGCTAGTTGCTCCTTCCTAGCAAGCTCACTCATCGTAGCAGAATTTTTGTTGGCAGAGCGGTGCGAGCGAGCCAAATCTCGGCTCTTGCGCATACGTAAACTTCTTTTGCTGAAGTTATAGTTTGACTCAAACTCTATTTTAGCCCATAATGCAATTTAATCTCTACGTTCCAGATTGTAGTTCACTTTGACTTTTTTTAGTACATCTATTTTACTATGCATCTGATACTATATTATGTCTAGATATATAGCAAAATGCATGCACCAAAAAAGTCAAAGTAAACTATAATTTAGAACGGAAGAAGTAGATTATAGCATAACCAAATTATACATATATTTTATACATTACTATGCATATCTAATAATATCTAACATTCCAAAAGGCAAAAGTCTAAAAAGGGTTGTTGATTGAAGGTTCATGAAAGACGAGCTAGAAACTATGCAAGTATTCCTCGTCACCCCTGAAGTAACCAAGAAAAAAGATAAGCTGGTGAAGGATTGGGCAAAGCAAGTACGAGATCTGTCATATGACATTGAAGATTGCCTTGACGAGTTCAAGGTACATGTTGCTAGCCAAAGCTTGTCATAACAGATGATGAAACTCAAGGACCGTCACCGGATTGCTGTCGGATTCGCAATCTCAAGGCAAGAGTTGAAGAAGTGAGCAAGAAGAACACACGCTACAACCTAATCAAGCCAGAGGCATCCAACATCATCATGGACGATATGGAGTCATACTTGGAAGATATTCGCAAAATCTCAGGTACCAACATTGATGAAGCACAACTTGTAGGCTTTGACGAACCAAAGAAGAAGTTGCTTGAGATGATACAAGTTCGTGCCAATGATGGACATGCACGTGTCATCTCAGTGGTCGGCATTGGTGGTTTGGGTAAAACTACTCTTGCTAGGAAAATATATGAAAGCAAGGAAGACATTACAAAGAACTTCCCATGTCGTGCATGGATCACTGTATCACAATCATTTGTGAAGACAGAGCTCCTCCAGGATATGATCAAGCAACTGCTAGGCGACCAATCATTGAAGGAATGCTTGAAAAATCTTGAAGGAAAGGCATTGCATGTAAATGACCTTGCCATCTGTCTCCAAGATGGGCTGAAACATAGAAGGTACTTTGTTGTTCTTGATGACTTGTGGACCCTTGAAGCATGGAACTGGATTAATGAGATTGCTTTTCCAAGCACCAATAACAGAGGAAGTCGGATCATAGTAACAACACGTGATGCTAATGTAGCAAAGGCATGCACTTCCAATGAATCTCTTATCTATGACCTCAAACCACTTGAAATAGATGATGCCATAAACTTGCTGCTAAGGAAGGCACGGAAACATCAGAAAGACATTGAAAATAAGAAGAATTTGTGGGACACAGTAAAACAGATGGCAAACAAATGTGGTCGTTTGCCATTGGTTATTGTCACAATAGGAGCCATTCTTGCAAGTAAGGAGATAGAGCAATGGGACAATTTTAGTAAGCAACTGCCTTCAGAGCTTGAGAACAACCCAGACCTCGAATCTGTGCGAAGGATAGTAACCCTTAGCTATAGTCATTTGCCATCCCATCTCAAGCCATGCTTTCTGTACCTAAGCATTTTTCCTGAAGATCTTGAAATTCAAAGGAGGCGTTTGGTGGACAGATGGATTGCAGAGGGGCTTGTTACAGCCAAGGTTGGAATAACAGCTGAGGAAGTTGGAGCAAGTTACTTTGAAGAGCTAATCAGCCGAAGCATGATTCAACCAGCAAGAGTGAATATTGAAGGAGTTGTTAAGAGTTGTCGTCTTCATGATATTGTGCGGGATATAATTCTCTCTATATCAAGAGAGGAGAATTTTGTTTACTCGACAGAAAATAATGTACCTGGAGTAGGAGTTGGAGAGAAATTTCAGCATGTGGCATACCATGGCAAGAGCTGCACAAATGTTGGAGTGGAATGGAGCAGTGTCCGATCATTAACTACCTTTGGTGAGAGACCAAAGAAGCCCACACCTTCACTTTGTTCACCCGAGTTTAGGATGTTAAGAACCTTGGATCTAAAGGATGCACAGTTCGAAATTGCGCAAAAAGATTTAAACAATATAGGATTATTGCGCCACTTGAAATATGTGAATGCTCAGTATGATGACACAAATTTTCATCATTCAAATATTTATGAAATTCCAAGGTCTATAGTGAAACTACAGAGTTTACAGGTCTTGGACCTAAGAGGCAGTCGTATTTCAGCACTACCAACTGAGGTCACTGAACTCCAAAGTCTCCGAAGCCTCCGTTGTAGCAAATACATGGACAACCCATTGGATTGTATGGAAAATGTATTGTGCCTTCCCAGAATGTTCACACCCCTGGTTGATATGATTGATCTTGCATACACAGTCTTCTCTATCTATTTCTCTAATGGACTTGTACCAGGTGTACGGGTGCCAAGAGGAATCGACAACCTAAAAGCGCTGCAGATCCTAGAGGTTGTGGATCTTAAGGTCACTAGTATGAAAGCAATTAAAGGTTTGGGTGAACTAAGTGAGCTAAGAAAGTTAAGTGTGACAACCGTTGGGGCAAGAAAGGGAAAATGTATGTGTTAGGATGATCTCAATCCCGAGTTGGGCCCAACGGCCCAACTCGGGCCCCTTGTGAACCTCGCGCCCTGATCGGGGGCGCCCAGCCCATCTATTAGCTGGAGGGCCCCTGTCACCCTGCGCTATATAAAGAGGTGGGCGCCGGCGGCTCACAGTACGAGGTTCACCGCGAGCCGCCACACCCACCGACAACCCTAATCCGATCCCTAGGGGCGCAACCAGTGACGGGAAGTTCCTCCGCCGCCGTCACATGCACTGCTCCTTCGACGACTACATCGCCGGTCGCTTCACCAGCCTCTGCCTCGACGACATGGCCAACGGCAGCAGCAGCGCCGCCGCCGGAGCTTCCTCCACTGCCCCTGTGAAGCCCTCCGGTAGTTCCTCCCTGATGTCTGCCCTGAGAGAGATTCCACCACTGAGGGGAGACAACTACCTTGAGTGGAAGAGGAAGATTGACTTCACTTTCACTATAGGCGAGGTTATCCGGGTGCTCACGAACCGTGTCCCACAATTCTGTGGAACCGGTGCGGGAGACCAGTGAAAGTGATGAAGCATGGGACAAAAGGGTGAAAGATTTTGGACCCATAAAGATGGCTTATGACATAAAGCATACTCGATGGGTCAGTGACAACAAGAAATGTTGTGCTGTCATTGAGAATACAATTGACCCAGCTCTTACAGGGTCAATTGAAAAGTGTGACATTTCTTGTTGTTGCTTACTTTGAGAGGATCAAGAACCAGTTCTGGTTCCTCCAAAGTGTATGCTACCCATTTGTTCAAGCAATTGACAAATGAAAAGTTCAAAGGAGGTAGCATACGTGACCATATTTTGAAAATGAGTCACTTGGCAAATAAAGCTGAAAGGAATGGATCTGGAAATACAACCACGGCTCCTTATCCATTTTGTTTTAGCTTCCTTGCCTAGAGAGAGTGAGAATTTTGTCATAAACTACAACATGCAGCCTGAGAAATGGGACTTAGACAAGCTCATTGCTCAGTGTGTTGATGAGGAGCTCGGGATCAATGGCCAACCCGGTGGCCAAGCGAACTGGTCAAAGGGAAGGGCAAAAGGCCCTTCAATCCCGGCTCCCCAGCAAAGAAAGGTCCTATGCAACGAAACCACGGTTTCGACAAAGGGGCAAGCCACGGGCGGTGACAACTCATCGGCACTTGTGGTAAGGAGGGGCACAAGAAGGCGACCGCCTGATTGGTTAAGAGAGCTCATGAGGAAAAAGGGTGAGAATGTTATTTCATTTGTAAATGAATCTACGTATACAAAGTTTTCAAAGTCAACATGGTTTATTGACTCGGTGCAACTATTCATGTTGCAAATTCTTTACTGAGGATTCATTTCGACGAGAACTACGCTAAAAGAGAAGAGGCCATTAGCGTTGCGAATGGCGTACAGTGCCGATAGAGGCAATTGGAGATGTAGCATTAGATTTACCTAATGGCTATAGTCTTACTTTGAGAGATGTTTTTTATGTTCCTACACTATGCAGGCGCAATTTGATAAGTGTAATAAAGTTGGATGATTCAGGTTTTACCTGTAATTTTGGACATGGCAAATGTGTCATTTGGTTTAATGATATTTGTGTTGCTCTTGCCTTCCGACAAGACGAATTATATATGTTATCACTATGTGAAAGTGTGAATTCCATATGTAATGTGAATGATAGCGTTTCCTCGTCTACAAATGAGAAAAGAAAAAGAAAGCGAACTACAAACGCAACGGCGAAATTATGGCACTGTCGTTTAGGCCATATTTCGAGGGGGAGAATAGAAAGACTAGTAAAGAATGAAATTCTTCCTCCTTTGGAGTTCGCTGAATTAGAGCAATGCATCGATTGCATAAAAGGAAAATATGTAAAGCAAATTAAAAAGAATGCCAAACGAAGCACAGGAATATTAGAGATCATTCACACTGACATATGTGGTCCTTTTCCTGTAAAGAGTGTGGATGGCTATGATTCGTTCATTACATTCACGAGACGATTACTCCGGTATGGCTATATTTATCCAATTAAAGGAAGAGATGAAGCATTGGATAAATTTAAAATATTTAAGCCTGAAGTGGAAAATCAGCATAGTTTAAAGATTAAGCTAGTCCGGTCCGACCGTGGGGGGAGTACTATGGTCGGCATACCCCATATGGTCAAGTTCTGGACCTTTCGCAAGGTTTCTACGGGAAAATGGTATAGTTGCCCAAGTATTCCATGCCGGGTGAACCTCAAGCAAAATGGAGTAAGCGAAAGGCGTAATCGTACCACGATGGATATGGTGCGCGGTATGATGAGTTACTCGATTTACCATTGAGTTTATGGATAGAGGCATTAAAAACCTCCATTCATATTCTCAATAGAGTGCCAAATAAATCGGTGCCCAAAACACCGTATGAATTATGGACGGGAAGGGTACCTTCACTAGATCACTTCCGTGTGTGGGGTGTCCGTCGAGGCTAAAGTCTTTAACCCAAATATTGGGAAACTTGATCCCAAATGGTGAGTTGCCATTTCATTGGCTATCCCGAAAGGTCAAAAGGTTATCGTTTCTCTTTGTCCCGATAGACTCACAAAGTTTGTGGAAACGAGATACGCTATTTTTCTAGAGGATGAAATGATGAGGGGGAGTATGGCTGCTCGAAAAATTGATCTTGAAGAGAAGCGGGTGTGTGCACCCAATCGTGATTCAGAGCCATTTTTCGAGCTACCTATTGTTCCCGCACCAATAGTGCAAGACATTGTGGAGCAAGAACCGTTGTTGTTCCTCCCGTGGTAACAACGAGAGGAAAATGAGGAACCCTGTTCGGCGGAACTGTTGAAAATGTTGCCACAAATGAGGGGAGCAATCTCGGCCTCCAATAGTAGATGTGCCAAATGTAGAGGCCCCTAGAAGGTCTCAAAGAGAAAGAAGGCCAGCTATCTCCGAGTGATATATATGAGTTAAATAATATCACCGAAGAGTATCAAATGGAGGGTGATCCCACCTCATTTGAACAAGCCATGAGAAGCGATCATTCATCCAAGTGGTTTGAAGCCATGGAAGATGAAATGAGATCGATGAGTGCCAACGATGTTTGGGACTTGGAAGAAATTCCCAAATGAGCCAAAACAGTAGGCTGTAAATGGGTCTACAAAATAAAATAAGATCCCAAGGGAACATAGAGAGATTTAAAGCGCGACTTGTGGCTAAAGGTTTCA
Source organism: Themeda triandra (assembly GCA_018135685.1). Classification (NCBI taxonomy): domain Eukaryota; kingdom Viridiplantae; phylum Streptophyta; class Magnoliopsida; order Poales; family Poaceae; genus Themeda; species Themeda triandra. The sequence continues at coordinate 621,570 of JAENPR010000266.1, forward strand.
CACAAAGGGAGGGAATTGATTACACCGAGACCTTTTCTCCAGTCTCATGTAAAGATTCTCTCGAATAATAATGGCATTGGTGGCACACTATGATTTAGAGTTGCATCAGATGGATGTGAAGACGGCATTCCTAAATGGGGATTTGGAGGAAAATGTATACATGGCACAACCGAAAGGTTTTGTCGTGGAAGGCAAAGAAAAGATGGGATGTCGCATAAAGAAATCGATTTATGGGTTAAAGCAAGCTTCAAGGCAGTGGAACTTGAAGTTTGATAAAACTATAAAGAATTTTGGGTTTAAAGCAAATGTCGAGGATAATTGTGTTTATACAAAGTTTAAGAATGGGAAATACATTTTCCTAGTTCTGTACGTAGACGATATTTTACTTGCAAGTAATGATATGAGTCTACTACAGGAAACAAAAAGATTTTTGTCCTCAAAGTTTGAGATGAAAGATCTTGGTAAAGCTTCCTATGTTTTGGGCATAGAAATTCACCGTGATAGAAGAAAGGGGGTATTAGGACTGTCTCAAAAGGCATACATTGAAAGGGTCTTGGAGAAATTCCAGATGCATAAATGTAGTCCATCACGCACCTATAGTCAAGGGCGATAAGTATGGGGATTTTCGGTGTCCCAAGAATGAGTATGAGCTCAACCAAATGAAAAGTGTGCCATATGCTTCGCAGTTGGACATTTACGGTATGCTCAAGTATGCCCACGCCCGACTTGGCTTATGTAACCGTCTTTGCAGCGAGATTCCAAAGTAATCCAGGTGTTGAACATTGGAAATTGGTAAAGAAAGTTTTGCGATATTTACAAGGTACAAAAGACCTGATGCTAACGTACAGAAGATCTGACTCCCTAAAGATCTTAGATACTCAGATTCTGATTATGCGGGAGATGACAGAAAGTCCACATCTGGATATGTGTTCACTCTCGCAAAGGGAGCTATATCACGGAAAAGCTTAAAACAAACAGTGACTACAAACTCTACTATGTATGCCGAGTTTGTAGCATGTTATGAGGCATCAGGGCAGGTGAATTGGCTAAAGAAATTCATACCCGGTTTAAAAGTGGTCGATGACATCAATGGACCAATGACTCTATACTGTGATAATAATCCAGCTATAGAGTATGCTCACAACAATAGGTCAAGTGGTGCTGCCAAACACATTGACATAAAGTACTATGTTGTGAAAGAGAAAATCCAGGATCGCATTATAAATCTTGAGCACATAAGCACTGAAAAGATGCTCGCGGATCCGCTTACAAAAGGCTTACCACCCAAAGTGTTCGTTGAACACGTAGCCGGCATGGGTTTAAGGCGAAGCCTATGATTCCTGGATAATAATAAGGGCCCAAAGATAAAGTATTTATTTATTTCAAACCGAGAGATGTGTATTGTAGTTTGTGAAATCCAACGGCAATAGACCGTGACGATGAAACATGTTCTATGCACAAATGCGAGATGGAATAAGTAAAATGAAAAGTTAAAGTGAAATAGTAAAGTTAAAGATAAAGTTAAAGATGAGATCAAGGGGAGAATGTTAGGATGATCTCAATCCCGAGTTGGGCCCAACGGCCCAACTCGGGCCCCTTTGAACCTCGCGCCGATCGGGGCGCCCACCCCATCTATTGGCGGAGGGCCCCTGTCACCCTGCGCTATAAAGAGGTGGGCGCCGGCGGCTCTCGCACGAGGTTCACCGCGAGCCGCCACACCCACCGACAACCCTAATCCGATCCTAGGGCGCGGCCCGGTGACGGGAAGCTTCTCCGCCGCCGCCACTGCACTGCGCCACGCCGGCCACTTCTTCCTCGACCGACGTCCCCCCTCTGCCTCGACGCGATGGCCGAGGGAAGCAGCGCCGCCGCCGGATCCTCCTCCACCGCTCCAGTCAAGGCCTCTGGTAAAGCCTACTCCACTCGTCCTCCCTTCTCTCTCTATCACTGCCTACCCGATTCCCGAAGTTGTACCCATCTAGATGTCACTGCTAGTGATCCTGGGGCTAACAGTATGGCCTTTTGCAAAGCCCTTGCGAAGCTCGTCTCTCTTCGCTCTGTCCACGTGGATGGTAATTTTTATCGTGGAATTGGGACACTTGAGTGGTTAAGTTCTTCTTCTGTCTCCCCTCCCCCACTGCTAAGGAGCCTAAAGTTAATTGGAGAGATAGGGTCGACACCCGCTTGGTTTGGGAATCTTACACAGTTGGTGAAGATGTACTTAGAATATACCCATCTAAAGGACGTGGAGATACTTGGGGGACTGCGCAACCTTATGCTTCTTCAGTTTTTTACCGGGGCATATAGAGGGGAGAAACTAACATTTAGAACTGGAGCATTCCCAAGTCTCAGGAAACTTGTTATTTCTAACACGTCTAGCTTGGCAGAGATGAGGTTTGAGGAGGGCGCCTCGCCCCGCCTGGAAAGCATCGATATCGAAATGTTGTGGATAAAATCAGGGATTATTGGTATCAAGCACCTTCCAAGGGTCAGGGAAATTTCACTTGGTAGCCTCTGCAAGGTGGCAGGACTTAATATGCTAGAAGCGGAAGTCAACCAGCACCCCAGTAAACCCGTGCTGCGACTGAAGGAGGACCGAGCCAAACATGACCTGGCAAACGCCATCGGATCCAGTGTTGAAGAGGAAGCAACCGAACCTCAGCCTGATGACGCAGAAGAGAGCTCCCAAGTGATCACAACGGCCGACGACAGGTCAATCCCTGCTCCTGCTCGCGCACCAAGCTTCCTTTCCATATTTTTCAGCATAGTTTATTGTCAGCATGCATGGTTTATGCTCACAGATCGTCTCTTTTCTTGTATTGTTTCCAGCGAAATCCAACCTGTTCCCAGTTGACGCTGCCTGCTCGTGCGAGATGCTGGTGTCCTGACTCTCTGCACTTCTGCACCGACCCTGCTCCTGGTCTCGACCTGCCATGCAGATTGCCATCACATTCTTATGCCGTTCTGGTCTGCTCGAATAAATACCGACTTGTGTGCTGCATCGGATTTCTGCTTACTGCTAGTGGCAGCGGTATCAGTCCAACCTACACCTGAATCTGAATTGGATGTCTGATTATGATGCGTGCGTTGTGATGTTTTCATTTTCTGGCTTGTAATCCATCATTCTTGATACGGCCTTGCTTGTGATATGCAGTATAGTACTTTATTACTACTGTTTTTGCGAAGTGCAGACTCCGAAATTTGTTTCTGTGATATCCTCTATTTTTGCTTTTTGTAAGATGTCATTTCATTTTTAATTTAAGTTATGTACTACTATGTAATAACGAGATGTTGCATATTGAGAAACTGTAATCCTGTTGTTTTCAGCTTTTAGCTGCACATCACTGCAGCCCTGTTTGTTTCTGAAACAAAGACAGTTTACGGCTGTTAATGCCTGTGTATCCAGTCAATTCCCTTGATGTGTCAGTACTGGCACACTGATTGGCACCCCAATGCTAATTTGTCATGGTGGGCGTCCTACTTAGATACATCTTAATTATAAGTTATGACACCATTTTGGCATACGGTCTACTCTGTTATGAATCTAGAATGCCTGCCTGTCATTAATTCAGCTGTTGCCCTGGTTTCTGGAGTTTTATCTAGATTCATCAGAAACTGAACTATCGGTGATTCTAGTTCTGTGGCATATCACAAAACTGATTGTCCGAATGCCATTAAGCTTCGCCAGGACCATTAGCATTTTTTCTTACAATGCAATCAAACAGTAACAGGTTTGTTAACCAGTCTGCAACATTGGCTTTTGCATAGTTGTCATCTTCAGTACTGTACACCTGCACGTTGTTACAGGCTAAAATACACTGCCAACTGCATAAGTTTTTACTTGGCGTGAAGAACCAAATTGTGTTCTTTATTTGTGTCACCATTCTCTGCAGAGATCTGTAACCAGTCATCTAAGTGGTCCTGATCTTCATTGTTACCGGCCCAAAAACACATCAAACGGTGTTGTTCATTAGTTTGCAATACCACATCGCTTCCCAAAATGACTGTTGTATGCGATCCCTCGGGTCGAGAGGCTGACGGTTATGTTGACGCTGCTCTCGCCTGGTGGTGGTGATCGATCGAGCAGAGGATAGCACAACATGTGCAAAGCTCCACAGCAGGATATCCCGCAACCAGAAGAGAAGAGCAGAGTAGAACATTGGACGTGTGTGGCGCGGCCTCAGCGCACCACCGGGACAGAGGATATCCAGTCAAGCTTGATTGGTATATAGTGGGCCTGTGCAGCTGGGCTAGGTACCGCGTCCATGGCCGCTAGGAAGGGGAGGAGATGGCTGGCAGGCTCGGCCCGCAAGGAAAAGCGGAGGTGGGCTGGGCTAGGCAGGTCCGGCCTGGTTGTATGGACCTCCTAGACTAGGATATGGGCTGGATTGTTGGGCTTGTGCCAGCCTAAGGAATGTGACTATGCAGTATATGATTGGAGGAGCATTCTCAAAAAAAAAATATATAATTGGAGGAGCATCAGGGTCGAAGAACCAAACTAGAAACCGGTGGCGGCGAACGCGAGCTCGATCCGAGGCGAGCGATTGCTCGAGTTACCTTTCCTCTTCCTTCCTCCCTCCCTCTCCCGGTGCCTAAAAATTGTATCTAGAACCTTCCAAAAGCTACTAGCTACTTTGATTATTGTTGTAATTTTGTTTTGTGAGAGAATCCGATTTGGGTGGGTGGACACTAGCTACTTTCAAGCAGAGACGACGGACGACGACGCTGGCACGCTGCCGCTACTCTGATGCATGCATGCTACACCGCGTGATCGATGATGTCCTGGGGGACGCATATTTATATTTATTTATTTATATGTAAACGAAGACGCATGTGATACACACACGAGCGGTACGGTGCAGATTTTTAGTTATTTTTTTTTCTGTGCCTCAAGCCTTCAACATTTTGTATGTTATTTTTAGTGGAGTATATAGTAGTACAGTATTATCTGATCACGGCGATGAATGAGCACGTACGTGAGTCTAATCCCGACACATAGGTTTTTTGGCCGGATCGGACATAACCTTGGTCCACCCAATCAATCACTACCAATTTCGCTCCTGCAAAAAATACAACGGCCTCCACCAAACCAACCATTGTGTACACAAGAAACGTGTTGCCCTCTGTTTCTGTCCTTGTTATAAGGAGTAGTTTTTTTTTTTTTGAGCAGTTTTAACAATTAGCTATAGTACCACTAGGTAGTAGAGTCGTGCGCTGATTTCGACTGATAAGAAGATATGATGGACAGCTTGATTATTATTAAAAAAAAAAGATATGACGGACAGCTAACCTGGCAGTTAATTTCTATCGTACGTATCTGTTGACAATCAAGCTGAGAGCAACCAACTAAAAGGGCAAATTCAAGATCTTTTGTTGTTGGTAACGGTGTAGGGGAAACCGGAAACTAGCAGTCGCTGCTACTATGTTGCCGAAATAAACTGCAGCCGACGTTTTCTTGTTTAATCACAACTGTCAACATGCGCTTTGCATTCAGCTTTGTTATCGTGTCTCTGTTCTCTGGGTTCTTTTCTTTTTTTCGAGACCACGCCATTCTCTGGTTCTTTTCATAAGTTTTTATTACTGTACACATCATGGAGAAAAAATAAACACTTTATTACTCACACAGGTGAGATAACTATGGCGAGATTAGTTCACTGAACATACAGATCGTCCACACGCAATTTAGCTGTCAGCACGAATGTAAGTACTGCTCGTCGTGTACAAACAGACAGAATAGCAAAAGCGAGCATCTTGACTTTCCGGTTGTAAACAAAGCACTAGTAAGATAAACGAATATAAAAAATTAATCGAAATGAGATCGGTGTTCATTCAGACTTTCGGCGAGGAAGAAAACTTGGAAACGAAACTGAATTTGACCTTTTTTTAAAAAAAAAAAAGAAAAGAGCAAAAGAAACGAAATTGATTTTGTCAGATTAGACAGACAACGATCATTAGGACGCTCTTTCATCAGTGTATAGAACCCGGAAATACACATATATAGCCGTTGGGTGCCCCTTGAGTTTTGTCAGTGTGTGGGCGGGAAGAAGGCGCAGCGAAGGCAGCCAGGCCGCGGCGCCGCGTCCTGTAGCGTGGATCCACGTGCGCGATCGCCGGCGGTCGCCGCGTCCACATCGGGGCACGGGCAACGGACGCCGCCCGTCGGCTTCCCTCTCTTGCTCACTCCTTTTTTTTTTCAATATTCTTTTGCGTCGTGCTCGTGCAGCCATCTCCCACCGCCTGTACAAATATAGAGTTGTGGGTGGTCGTCCCAGAGACCCAGCGCTGGCACTGCAGCAGAGCAGAGAGGTCAGCTCACAGCTCAGCCGGTGCGCGTCGTGGCCGGCCGCGGCCGGAGAGGGAGGAGAGGAGGGTCCAGCCCAGGCGGCAGGCGACTGAGACAGCAGCGCAGAGCAGAGGAAGGGATCCGTATCCGACAACCGAGGAACGGATGTCGTGCCTAGTGCCGCCGGCCAAGCGGGTGTGGCGCCGCCTCAGGGCACGCCTCGGCCTCCGGCGAACCACCGGTAAGTCGTCTGGGCTGGGGCGGCTGCGAAAGGAGGTGCGCACGTGCGAGTACAGCGACGTCCACGTCATGTGGGAGATGCTCAGCAAACCCAGCGGCGTCAGGGACGGACGACGACCCACCGCCGGCAAAGGAGCGTCGGTGGCGACGCGGCCGGGCAGGACGGGGAGGAAGGCCACCGCCGTATCTGCCTGCAGCCGGCTGGCGTCCTACTGCTGCGGGCTCTGATTTCTCTGGAGCACCCAACCCAGCAGAGCAGAGCAGAGGCCAGTTGCTCTGCTCCGTGGGTTCGGGTTCAGACAGAGAGCGCTCCGATCTCGTCATGCGGGAGGTGGTGATGCCAGGCTGATCGGTCAGTCAATCGAAAGCGCCGCCGCCATGGGAGGCGAGGCAACCAAACCAAACCTCCATCTTCTACTTGACACGAGTCTCATCATCATCATTCATCACATGACACGGCTTGGTTCCGATGGTTGCCTGTTGCCTGAATCCTGTCAGAGTTGTAAATACATGCGGCGGCGACGGCGGCCGGCGGCTGCTGCAGCTGCCAGCTGAAGATTTTGGTCTATGTTCATCGCTGCCATTGCTGTGGTATTAGTAATAGCGTTTGAACGAAAGGAATTTTGTTACTTTGTGTTAGTTTTCTTTCTGTGCTTCTATGTATGTGTCGTCGTCGTCCTGTATAGTGTATACACCTGTGTTGTGTTGTTACCAACCAAGTTACAGCCTTGCGGTTAGTAAAAGAAGATGAATCAACTGACGTGCTTTTTACGTTGTGTTGATTATGTTGATTGAGGACAATAACACTGACAGACAGGGAGAAATCTGATATTCGTTTCCGTTACGTGTTCATGAACAACTCAACTCTGAAGATTGTCCGTCACGCCCACGCACAAACAACAAAATACCAGATATTTACTTCCTCAGTCAACGTACTGTAGGGCCTGCTTGGTTCATGTCCAAAATTTGTGATACCAAAGATTTAGCAAGCTATGATTTTGACAGCCAATTGGTTTGCTACCAAAACATGTCAAATACTCACATATAGCTTGCCAAATCTATGGCAATTTTTTTGTCCAACTTTTGACTTACCAAATCTATGACATGGCAAAATTTGGATGTGAACCAATCAAGCCCGCATATTCGGCTAAATCAGCGTACTCCATGCTCCACATGGGAGCGATCAAATTCCGTGGCTATACTCAGGCCTTGTTTAGTTCCACCAAGTTGGGGATGGCAAATTTGGCGTTTGACACTGTAGTGCACTGTAGCATTTCGTTTGTATTTGTGAAATATTGTCCAAATATTGACTAATTAGGCTCAAAAGATTCATCTCGTAAAATACAACCAAACTGCGCAATTAGTTTTTAATTTCATCTACATTTAGTACTCCATGCATGTGTCAACATTTTGATGTGACAGGGAATCTTCTTTTTGCATAGTGGAATTCGGGACAAATTTTGGGAACTAAACAAGGCCTCATTTGGAAGACATGGGCTCCCCTGCGCATCAAAATTTTCCTCTGGCTCACCTTCAAGAGGAGGCATTGGACAGGGGATAGGCGGAGGCGCCACGGGCCTGACGCTCAGGAGCAATGTTTCTTGTGCGACCAGGGAGTGGAGACGATATTGCTCAGTCACTGGGGAGGTATGGTTCCATGTCCTTAGAGTTTTTATTAGACAACCCTCGTCGGTAACAAATACGACACTGGTGGTGGAAGCGACTTCCGAGTTCTATTCAATGGTGACCGACAGGCCGGCCTTGACTCCCTCTTCGCCCTCACTTCGCGGTTGTTGTGGAAAGAATGGAACACAAAATGTTTCAGGGAGGCGGCGTCCAGCATTGCTGATATATCTTGCAACTCGTCAAGGATGAAGCTGATGCGTGGATGGAGGCTGGCGCAAAGGGGCTGCTAGCTTTAGCAAGAGCAAACTAGGCGCTCTATTTATTTCTATGGATGTAATTCTTCAAGATGTAGATCATGCAAACACTAACACGTCCTTGTAAAAACTTTTCTACTCTTCTAATATACTCGTGCGTATTCGGGAAAAAAAAAAAGGCCTGTAGAGCCTATTAGGTACACCCTCGGTTGATTTGGACCGATGGGCAACATGACAATCAATTTGAATCAGATTAAGGGAGTCAATTCAAGATCTTTTGTTGCTAACGGTGCAGCAGCAACTTAGCAGTCGCTACCTGCTGCTGTTGAAAACTGCAGCCGATCCAAGTTTCCCTTTAATATCAAAACTGTCAACATCCGCTTGCGTGCGTTGGCCTTTGTTTTTACTGAATACGTACATATATCTGTGACGTACACAATAGTAAAGGAGGTAGTGTCCATCTCATTTATCAAGCAATGTATTATGTATATTTAGTTAGCATTACAACTGTCATACCATCATTTAGGTAGGTACGCAACGTGTACACCAGACCAGTAATAAGGAATCGTCGCAAAAAAAAAAAAAAAGACCAGTAATAAGCAATGCAGTTTTATCTTAAGTTTATTTATTTATTGGCCGAGGAAGTAACCTTTTTCCTCACTTCTTTCTCAGACAGTCACTATAGAGACTGCCTCAACTTTTTTCTGAAATTTTTAAATGTTCTCGGTCGGAAATACCACCTAAATCAAAGTTTTAGTACTTGAGGAGATGTAAAAATTTTCAGTTTAAACCTTTTTTCATCTCAAATTGTTTCAGGTCTCTAATATTAACTACAAGACCCAATGACATGAACACAAAAAGAAAGAAGCATTCACTTACTTAGAAGTGGCTTTGTGTTGTACTGATAATGGCAATATTTTTATTTTGTTGCAGTGTGACAAGAGAGTCTGAAGGTCCATGCATATGATTCAAGATTTATTTTTCCTTTTTTTTTGTTATTCCACAGGCAAAGTATCCACATGTCAGTGAGATGTAAATGCAGGGCTTGAGGCGATAATAATATCGTCTAAGCATAATACCGTCTGCACTGGGGCCTGCACACCGTCCACTACGTGCCAGCCGGTCTCCACATCAGCGAATTTTGCGGCCCACCATTTTTTGACCGAAGTCAGCACGGGAAATCCTGGCCTATTTTTTTGTTTTTTTAATAATGCAGACTGTTTAAATTCGCTCACAGGGAGTCGAACCCAGGTCTGCTGGGTGTCACTTGGGTGCTCTAGCCACTAGGCTAGAGGCCCTTTGACGCGGGCCCACCATTTGAATCAACGAAAAAATATTATAACTCACAAAGTAAAAATCAAAATTAAATTCCGATTACACCATTGAATTTGTTTCAATAAATCCTTCAAAACTAGATCTCACATGTATATATTTAGATAAATTGACAAGTGGATAAGTAGTTGAAATGGAGTATGAGATATAGAGGTTCATGAGTGCGGAAAAACCATATGGAGGAGAAGAATCATGACGACTAGGATGTATGGAATAAGAAAATAGAGATTGATTAACGCGCGTAGTCTAAGTACAATTGGCAGACGGTATTTTCTGTCAGACACTGATCTTACGCTGTTTGAGAATGTGCATGGCTGGCCGTTGGATAGCCCTCATGAGTTCTGCCCGCGCGTGGGCGTGACGAGAAGGCGTGACGAAAGCAAGGCAAGCCGCGGCGCGGCGTGCGGTCGTGTGCATCCTCCACGTGCGCGATCACCGAGCAGCAACGGAGGCGTGGGCGTGGACATGGAAGCGTGGAGGCTTCTCCATTCGTTCCATTTTTTTCAACCACTCATCACCTATAAATAAACAGCAGTGTTGGCACTGACACTGCAGCAGAACGGTCAACCCACAGCCGGAGCCGGTGCCCGGAGACTTGGAGAAAGAGGGAGGCGAAGGCAAGCAGCTAGCTCTGGCGAGCTCGCTCAGTCAAGCCGAGGATAGAGTGATAGACACGAGCTCCCAGTCCCGTGATCTCCAGCAAACCAGAAGAACAGAGCAGGGGAGAGGATGTCGTCGTCGTGCGCGTGTTTGGCTCCGGTGAAGCGGGTGTGGCGCGGCCTCCGCGCGCGCCTCGGCCTCCGGCGAACCACCACCACCGGTAACGGTAAGTCGTCGTCTCTGACTGTTGTCTATTACTAGCTACGTACGTACATGACCACGGCAAGGGAGCAACTAATTATTAACCGACGGCGAGGCTAGGCGAGGTGGCTGACATGGCGTGAATGGATGGATGTGCAGGGCTGGGGAAGCTGCGGAAGGAGGTGCGAACCTGCGAGTACAGCGACGTGCACATCATGTGGGAGATGCTCAGCGGCACCGGCAGCATCGGCGTTATCAGCGACGGACGACGACGACACACCGCCGGCAACGGCGTGGCGGCGGCGCCGATCCGGCTGGGCAGGGTGGGGACGAAGCTCGCCGCCTGGAGCCGGCTGGCGTCCTACTGCTGCGGGTTCTGAATTCTGATGTCTGTCTGCTCCGACAACTGCTCAGATCTGCTCTTCTTTCCTGTCCTGCCTGCCTTCTTCGTGGAGTCATGGTAGCCGATGCTGCTCGATCTACCATTGGAGCTGGAGGAGCCAATGCACCAAGGCGCTCGCTAGCTCTGTTCCCCCTTTTTTCCCCGATGGAGGCTTGTCCTCCTTGGGTTGTTCGGCCAAGGTTTCAGCCAGTTGATCCTGTTTTTCTGGTGAGAAAAACACTTACTATGTTGTTTTCTTCTCCTTTTTCCCCTATGGAGGCCCGGCCTGTTCGGCTGACTATTTATGCGGCTGATAAGCCTCTTTTTTTCCGGACGAAGGCCTATCCTCCTAGGGGTGTTTGGTTCATAGTTTGCGTCTGATAAACAGGCCGATACTATTTTATTGTCTTCGACAAACTTGGCAATCATGTGTGGGTCAGAGTTGTACATACAATTTTTTGTGTAAAAGAAAGTTGTACATACAATTTTTTGTGCAAAAGAAAGTTGTACATACAATTCTTTCTTGTTATGGTTCTCTTGTTCTACAACTATCTAGTAGTAGTGTGTTCATTGGTGTTGTTGCTGTCTGTCTAACCATCATGTTGCTACAGTCTTTGCATACGTAATCTATACATAATTAAACTTAAAACCCCCTTGTTATCTATTTCGTATCTGAAATAACCTACTATGTTCTCGAAAAATAGTTTGCGTCAGTTTTCCTTGCTATCCTTTCGTGTTATGGTTCCGTGAACTCCCTCCATTTTCACACTATGAAAGTATTCAAATATGTAAAATCGTATGTCTACCCTATAGAGAGCATTCGACATCATCCGTGATAGCGAGGGCTTCCGTTCCTTCTTTTTTTAATATCCTTTGCATGTTAATTTTAGTGCACGTTGATATCATATCCCTTCCATGTTGATTTTGATAGTCAGTCCATCTCAAAAATATAGCCTTGCTCCCTCAGTTCCCATCTGGATGTTCTATCCTGCGTTTCTCCTCGAGATTCGAGCGAGTGAGCCTTCTCTTAACCGGCATAAACCGTGCTTGCCCTATTGACCCCTGCGTCTAGCAGCAACATGCTCTGCTGCATATATGGACCGCCTAGCTTCCACAGGGGGTCGAGTAGTGGATCTAGGGGACGACCTGCAGCGTGCGGATCTAGGCAGTCTCCAACTAGGACTAAAGGGTAATCAAAGAGTTAGTTCAAAATAAAAGTGTCCTATCCAAAGTCACATGTGTTGTGTATGTGGGGTGGAAAACTACATGCAAGGCAATACATGATGTCATGGATTCGAGCCATAGGGGTGGGAGGTTTGTGTTAATAATTTTTTGACGTTGGAGGACCTATTGTAGTTGGGAAACCAGGACTAAATCTATTTCCTAACTGAAACAAAACATTTGCATCCTACGAGTGAATGTTGTAAAAGGGCTCATGAAACCAAGTGGCCTATTTACTAGTGCCACAACAACGAGGGTGGGGGCGTCCGAGAGAGGTGTGGACGCACACGGAGGGAGGTGGAAACGTCCTTGCAGGTCTTGAAAGGTGGCAACATCACCGGCGAATTGGGTGCGAGCAAACTCGCTCGGGAATCACGAATTCAGATAGAGGAGGAAGTTGGAGAAGGAGTTGAGGAATCGAGCATGAGCAAACTTAGATGGGGGACGACAGAAAAGATCGGGTAGCCCAAAAGTGGGGGTGCTATAGAGAATCTTGTCGAGCGTGGAGGCAGCAGATAATCTCGTTCGTGGTAGCAGGGTGGTACCAACGCCGTTGAGTGACTTGTATTTACAAGTTCATTTTTATAATTTACCATCTAACCTTGATATTTCTATCCGGTCTGACCAATAGGGAGGTTATCATCTGAAAGTAACAACTCAAAGCATTAGTTACCCCCCTCACTTATAAAAAGGATGCAATTCTAGCACAGTGTCACTTTTCGGTATCTTAAGTTTTACCAGTTATAGATAAAAACCCATGTTTTAAATCGCGCAGTAAATGTTTTCGCGGCGAGGCTTCCTGGTCGCTATGCGCCGCTATAGCGGCCGCTATTCAATGCAGCGCCACATAGCTTGCCACGCTATAGCGCCGCTATTGCGCGCTATTTTGATACACTCGAAAAAATAGCAAAATAGTTCATAATAATTCATATAAATTCTTAAGTTCATAAATGATAACTTGATAAGTCATAATATGATGATAATAGTATAAGTTCATGACTCATCCACAATCTATAGGAAAACTAAAATAGCAAAACTACATTTTTTTTGCCCAGCTAGGGAAACACTGATAGTGGCAATTTAGTGCGCTATGGCGCTATAGCGCCAATAGCGGCGCTATAGCGTGAAAATGAGCAATAGCTTCGCGGCATGTCCTTTCTCCGCTATAGCACCGCTATAGCGTGCTATTTAAATCGTGGATAAAAACTATCAATATGTATGATATTTCATAGAAATTGATTTGGAGCTATAAACATGAATATTGTTTACTTTCTCTATTCCAAATTATAGTTTGTTTTGACGTTTTTGATACCAACTTTGAGCATTCATCTTATTTAAAAAAATATGCAAAATATTACTTTTTTTTGTTGTGGCATGCTTTATTATTAACAAGAGACATTTATGAATGACTTAAATTTGACTATGTTTGCACAGCTTTTTTAAATAATATGAGTGGTCAAACTTAGAGTGAAAACAGTCAAATAAACTATAATTTAGAACGGATGGAGTACTAAACATTTGGTTAAACGAACGTGTACCACTTTAACCAACCAGCATTCAGCCTAGTATTATATTATTGTTTTTTGGACGGAGGGAGCACGTTACAGCACGTTGATGGAGAACAGAAACCGTAGATGGTTGGCCCTCACGGTCACGCCAGATGTTGCGGTTCACAAAACGTGGATTGTGTTGGCAGTTGATTTCTGAGGTAAGCAACCCTGCGAAAAATCCCCGGCCGGACGTCACAGACGCCGAGCCGTCTAACTGTTACCTGTCGGCATCCAGCAGTCCGACACAGGTGCTCCAGAGCTCGCTCTCATGGATGCGAATTGGTCAGCTAGGACTATGACGCGACCCATACGTCCGCCCGCGGCATGCAGGAATATAATTGAACAAGTATATCCAAGACACAGAACAAAGTATATTGAGATTGTACAGGTAATGCAAATTCAGGCATTTTAATACAAATTTTATTTACTACTAGGAGTTAATATCTCAATTAAACCTGACCATTTCACATTTTTTACCTTTTTTTTACAAATTAAAAATTATATCTTGTTATGTTGCCCTGCAAGGAAGGCGCAAACAAAAATTGAACAGGCATACAGACGGACAGACGAAATAGGATGGGCTCCGTGTGAGATTAGGATGGGCTGGCCCTTCTCTTTTTTTTTGAAGCTTGGGCTGGCAAATGGCCCACCTTCCGGCAAGCTGCTAGCTCCATTCGGATGGACCGGAACGGAACCGGATCAACTCTTGCTTGAGTTCATGTCCGTCACTGTGCTAAACAACACGCGTCGTGCTTACGGGCTACGACGAGACCTCTTATTACGTAGTTTTTCTTTCCTCAAATTTTGCTCTGGAGTTTAACGTACGCATTACCACGTATACGTGCCACGACATATATATCAGACCAGACATCACAGTCCGATCGATTTTGTGGTATCATAAAGAGTAAATTAGGCCGCTTAGACTAGTAATCGCATATTCTATATATATATATATAGGATCGAAGTATGTCACAATAAAGCCAGCAATACTCGTGAATATATATACAATCAATTAATATTACTAGTCGTACTTGTTGTGTCTTATGCTTTTTGTGGTGTTCTTAGAGGTGAGTTTCTCTATGTTTTTTTTTTAAAAAAAAACATGGACGAGAAAAGAATATGAAATACTCTTTGGAGATGCTCTTGGTGTCCTAATGAGAACGAAACGGAACTATTCCACCACTAAAATCAGAAGCCAGCCACTGCAGATCTTGTTGTCCTGCGAGAAAGGCCCAAAACAAAAAAAAAATGATCTATACCCAAAAGACGCGCACAGACCAAATAAGACGGGCTGCGCGTGAGACTTAGATGGGCCGGCCCATTTCTGCTTCGTGGTTGCTGGACTGGATCGCGTATGTACGTACGAGCGATTTACATACATTGCAGCAGCACAAATAAATGATCCGTTACAGCCAGCCGAGTGATTCCTTCTACACACCCTAAAAACAAAAAAGACAGCTGCTTGCCCTCTGAGCCGATCGAGCCCTCCCCAGCCTCCACCGAGCATATCAGCAGCAAGTGACGGAGCAAGTGTGCATGATGGAACACACGTCCAGCACTGGCTCGTGGCTCCTGCAATGACAGAAGGATCGATCGAGGAGCACGCAACGCAAGTGATGATGGATGGATCAGCATGCAGCAGGATCATCCACGCCCGATATAGTATATGTGAGAAAATAAAGTTTGTAACGGCAAGTGTGCAGAAGCAGCAACGGCAGGATTTTCCGCTCCCAAAGTCGTTGCATCGTGTCCGCCTCGATCCAGCAATACACATCCATAGACGTCGTACGTTGGAGTGTTGGACTCGCCCTGCTGCGCCATCGATCTAATTCTCGGCTGCCGCATCACCACGTCTACCTGCATGCCTATGTATGAATGTATCCTCGCATATGAGAGAGATACTATGACGCGTGTCCTATTCCTCCCTGGACGGCTCGGCTGGCAAGTCCACGTGGCGCGATAGATTTCATTGCAAGTCCGCATGCCGCACCATGTCGCGTGCGTTGCTGGCTTTCTGCGATATCTAATTCTCGCGCGCCAGATCTTTCCTTTCCCCACGTCTCCATTCCGGCCGGCCTATATATACTATACATATCACACGTAAATAAATAAAGAAATATAAGCAGCAAAGAGGAGTGAGTGGTGGTCATCGATCAAGAGGAGTGCTAGTGTGCAGCAGCTAGAGACAGAGGTCCAGGCCGATCGAACGACCAGCTAGCTCCATCATCTGATCGAGCAGAGACACCAATCAACAGAGCAAAGAAGGCCGGGGATCGAAATCCGACGACCGAGCCGGAAAGGATGTCATGCCTGCATATTCTTCAGGTGCCGGCGGCCATGCGGGTGTGGCGCGGCCTCAGCGCGCGCCTCGGCCTCCGCCTCCGGCGGCCGCCGTGTCGTCGTGCAGGTGGGCTGGGGCAACTGTGGAAGGAGGTGCGCGCGTGCGAGTACGGCGACATCCACGTCATGTGGGATATGCTCGGCAGCGAACCCAGCGGCACCAGCAGCGCGGCGGCGGCGACGCGGAGGGCTAGGACGGCGAGGAAGTCCCCCGTCGTCGTCGCTTGGAGCCGGCTGGCGTTCTACTGCTGTGGGTTTTGAAGTCATCTGAAATCTGTTGGCAACTCCGAGCAGAGTTGCCTTCAAAAACTCCGAGCAGAGCACAGCCGCTGTTCTGTTCGGGTTCGGCCAGTTCTTGTCTGGCGGAGGTGGAGGTGGAGGCGGCTGGCCGGCCGGCTGCTGCTGCTGATTTTGGTCCATATCCATCCGCTGTTATTGCAGCGTTTGGAAGCAAATTTTGTAAGTTTGCGTCAGCAATTTTTGTTAATGTGTTCTATGTATTGTACTGTATGTAGGTGCAGTTTAACTATCTTGAGTAATTAATACTGGTAGTAGCTAGTAAACGACGATGAATCGCAATCGGAGACATTAACAACCTCACTGACCGGATTGTGTTACAAAATTCATTGGTCGTAATGTAATTTCTGATTTCCTGATGACTTCAAATATGTGAAATCGACGTGCATCCATTTCGTCGCATTTATTTGTCGTACAAATGGCTCAATGGTAATATTAAAAAAACTCAATGATTGGATATATAGCAGAACAAAAGGAAACAGATTCATGTTTCAATTTTTTTTTAAAAAAAACTCGAGGTATCCCCCATTTTCACGGAAATACAAAGTATCAAGAGATGTTTCAGATAAGAGAAATTAAGAAAGCCACAGGGAAACAAAAAGAAGCGCGATAACTGTCCCTAGACCGAACCTACTGCGCTCGACCTACAGCAGCAAAAACACGTTTCGACTTTGAAATTCAAACTCTAAGATTTGAATCAAGCTAAGTAACCAAATACGATGATGTTTTTGAGTAAAATGCATTGGGGATACCTAAACTTTTGGCGTTTTCCCATATAGTTTACTCAAACTATCAAAACGACTATCTCGGTACCTCAACTTTCATCGCGGTGTACGCCGGTCCTTCTGCAACCATGTCAGCCTAAATTTTTGCATAAACCTCCCTCGTTCTTTCTTTTCCTGGTTCCCCAGTCCAATCATCCTCTTCCTCTGCCCCCTCCCGACCCTAACGGGCCGCCCCTCCCCGAGCCATGACAATGCAGCCGCCGCTCCTCTCCGACCCGCGAAGGTGCGGCACCGGTCTTCCCCCACCGGCGAAGGCGAGGTCCCGTCCCTCCCCGACCAGACGCGACCCGGCCTCTCCCTCTCCTCCGTTCCCTCGGCGGTGTGGTAGCGGCACCTCCGGCTACTCGCTGGACCGGCGTGTGCTCCAAGGGGGCGCAAGCGAGTGTGTCGCAGGCGCGGAGGCGCGGCAGCGTTGGTATTCAGGCCGCGATCCATGGGGTGGGACGGGCGCGCGACGCGATTTAAGGAGAGGCCACGCTGCTGCTGCTCTGGGACGCTCGAGGCCACGCGCAGGCTGCTCCCCCGTGCGTCCACGCCGTCGCCCCAGGTCGCGGAAGGAGGAAGGAGTGAGGGCGCGTTCCGAAGCCGCCGCCGCCCGGATCGCGGTGGAGCGCGCGCCGCCAGGTCGCGGAGCCTCGGAGTTCCTTGGAGGCCTCGCGGCGCCGGATAATATGCTCACATGAGCGATCGATGGAATAGAATCTGCCTTGTAATTCTACATGAGACAATCAAGAGAAAGCATGCGTTGCGTTTGTGTGGATGCCTGGATCGTTGACTTGCTCAAGGTAGCGCGGTGTGTCCGTAGAGTGGCGGGCAGCGGGCATGGATGGCTAGCTGGTCGACAGGAACGAATGCGCCAGGCCGTGTGGTCGCCGCGCCGCCGCCATTCGTGTAAGACGCGCAGGCCACGCGCGTCGCCGTCTGTCCAGGCCGTGCTCGCTGCGTGCAGTCCGCCCAGGCTGCGCTCGCCGCATTGCCGTACGCGGGCTGCGCTCGCCGCGCTGCCGTCCAGCCGCATGCTCGTCGCCCTCGCGCACCGCAGTCCTGGAGCGTGTCGTGCATCTGGTCCGCCGCGCTCCAGCTGCAGGCCATCGGGCCGGGCTCGCCGCGCCGCGCGCACGAGGCGGGGCTTGCATCGCCACCGTTCCATGTCCCGACCGCGGCAATGCGCTGCAGGTGCAGCACCTTCCCGGCGCGCCGCTGCGCGCCGCGTTCCGTGGGCGCCGCCGATCCTCGCCCTGCAGGAGAAGATGGTTGGACTGGGGAACGAGGAAAAGAAAGAGTGAGGGGGTTTTATGCAAAATTTTAGGCTGATGTGGCTGCAGAAGGACCGGCATGTACCACGGTGAAAGTTGAGGCGTTTTGATAGTTTGAGTATCTATATGGGAACTCCAAACGCTTAAGTATCGTGCATTTTACTCATGTTTTTTTTAGCAAAAATACGCCAATGATCTTGCTGTCCAGCGATTAAGGCCCACCAAACATTTAAACATGCACACGGACCAGATGAGATGGGCCGCGCGTTAGAGCAGGATGGGCCGGCACTTATCTAGCAGCGAAGGCAGAGCAAAAATAGCTGATAAAAATACTTAAAAATGTGATTTTCATTTGGTTCTTACTAAAAGGGTTAATTTTGGAGTGAGGTTTTAACGCCCATACCAATGTATATATGCATTCTCTAATTTGACGTTTTGCATCCGACGAGGTCAGACCAAATAAGAGTGGGACCAGAATGGGCCGGCCATTCTTCTCCTCGGACTTTTGGATCGTGTTACGGCAAAATCTTTATTATTACGTGGAGTAATTTTTTATTTCATTTGCTCTGGATTTTAACGCACGTACGCACGGCGCATTACCACATGCTTTTGCCAACAACACATATATGCAGTGACCTCATCACATTATCACAGAACGACCTTCCTCAAAAAAATTCATATAAATTGGTGGCCCTGCAGCATTATAGTAATGGCGGCGTACGTATGTATGCAGTGTTGTACGGAGTAAGTATATCACAAAAGCAGTACTGTACTCCGAGGTATATTTGTATACCATCAATGTCAGTCACAGAGATGTGTAAATGTATGCATGGGTCCTGCACTGCTTGTGGGCCCCTGGTCGTCCTCTCGTGCATGCATTCAGATACCGTACGCCGTACTATACGTGTGGTACGTAGTACTCCTACGTGATCGTAGTATCGGATCGCATCCTCTCCACTATACGTACTGTACTTGTTACATACAGTACTACTGATAATGATGTCATGATGAGGTCGAGTAGAAAAATACTCTCCGTCGTCTCTGTACGTACACGTACTGTATGTATATGCCGATTATTCAAGCTTCTACAGTGTATGGTACACGACGAACGCTCGAGTGGAATTTACTTTCTTTCGTAAATTCAACCGCTGTATATCTAAACCCTTCGACCAATCTCCATGAAAAAGAGATCGTTCACACGAATGGCTGCCACGTTCACATACGAATCAGCTACGTCCAAATCCGAAAAGGGTGCACATTTATCTTGTTCCACTGTTTTTAAAAAAATCTGTGGGTGCGGCTGCACCCCCTATCACCAATGTAGCTCCGCCCCTAGCTACGTCTACGTACATACATATACTATATATAGTATGTACCTGGCCTTGCACGGATCCGTAACTACGTAGTACGTAGGTGTTGTACTGAGATAGATAGATTCTTGTACACGATCGATTTGATCCATTACTACCTAAAATTTACGTGTAGAGATCATCTACATGCATCTGTATTTATTTATACATGCACTGCACTAAGTGTACTCTGCCGTCGACGGTACACGACTGAGCTGAGGGACGTGCCGTAATACCGAATCCAGAGACCAGAGAGGTCCTTGTCACGGGGAATTAAGGACCAAGGAACGAAACAACCTTCCACACACTAGTCTCCACGACTCCACTCTCCACTAATAGTGCTGCCGACGGATGGCTATGATAGCTACTTGACCAACCCTAGCGGCCGTGCAAGCATGCTGCACCACACTACGCACCGGGCCGCTATGAGGGCAGTCTCACCGCAAAGACTCTATTACAAAGCCTAAAACTATTTATTACATTTTATTTATGGTATTTTTCATGTATGGCAAAGATATTTATTGAAGAAAGAGGAGAAAAAACAAGACTCCAAGCCTACAATGCTCGGCGTAATAAATAAATTTAGACTCAACGATGTAGTCCGCATTAGACGTGACCGCCCGAATGTCGAGGCTCATATATCTCTGCTCTGTGTATAAACGAAATATCGTGTACTTATAACTTCATTCTAGACCATGTCAACATCCGAGTTCATTTGTAAATTCTAAAGTTTGAACATTAAAATACGAGAATTTAAAATGAAATTTCGGTACTCCAGATAGTTTTTAATAAGATACTGCCAACTACAAAGTTGTAGATGCAAATTTTGATACAAAATCCATCTTTATCTGACTTCATATGTAAAAATTATGTTTTTTTAACGATAAGTAACTATTCATAGTGGTAGGATATATTAGGACAATCATTTGTTTTATTCTATTTACAAACTAACAAAGGCGGCACACTTAAAAGGATTCATCTCTTAATACCTATTCTTATGGTAAACTTCTTAAGATGAGAACTTAGGGTCTATTTGGGACTACTTTGCTCTAACTAGTTTTGGCCCAACTCCATATTTTTTTGCGGAGCTCCTCATGCGATACTCAATGAAACAAGGTTTTGTATGTTCTCATGGAGTTTCGAGGTATTTACCTGCAATGGCATTGATTACAGAACGTAACGATTCGTCATTTTTTCTCCTTCTCCCACCCGACCCCGACATTTTGAGACCCCAAATGAATTAACTACAATCGTAATACTTCTTATCATATTCCAATATTCGTTAAAAAACATTCACTCACATATCCTTAGGCTAGTCTCAATGGGGAGGTCATGGGAGTGTCATGCACATTAATTAGGGTGACACATCAGCACCAGAGCAATTTTTGCATGAAACGAGGAGGAGAGAGAACAACTTCGTTTCATGGCCATGACACTCGCGAGCTCGGTTACCAAGCGCTCGGTAATCGCACGACACCCGCACTGAGGAGGGGAAGAGTTTCATCACCGATCCCGTGCTCCACGCGCGAAAGATGCAATCCTTCCCGCCTGATGCCCCATCCGCGCGCGCAATTCCTCTCCTCTCCCGCGCGATTTTCTTCTTCCTCCGTCCCTGCGCGCGTTTTAATCTCGTCCCCGTGCTTGCCTTGTTCATCTTCCCCATCCTGCCCTGGCCGCTAGGTCCATGGCCATGGATCCTAGTCGTAGCACAGGGCGGCGAGGCGGAGGAGGGAAAGGGGGCAGAGCCAGCCGTCTTGGAATGAAGACGGGGTTGTCTCCTGCGCCGCCGGCTTCTTCACCGCCGCCTACCTTCCCCTCTGCGCCGCCGCCCCCTCCATCTTCATCCCCTGCGCCGGCCCCTCCATCTTCTTCCCCTGCGCCGGCCCCTGCTGCGTTCTCTTCGTCCCCACCGCAAGGAGTAGGAGTGACGTCGAGGCCAGTGCAAGGAGTAGCATTGGGTGCCATGCCCCCAAATTTTCCATATGAACAAGGAAACCAGCAAGCTCCAAATCTATGGTATGTGTTGAATTTGGTGCCTGTAATTAGTTGATTCTGATGCCTAGAAGTAGTAGATTCTGATGCCACCCAAGCGAGGCCGCGGACGCGGGAGGCCAAGGAAGGTCCCCGTCGCCGCGCACGCCACCGAGGTATTCGACGCGGCACAGCACTTGCTAAGCTAGGTCTCCTCTTCCCGCACCCTGTTCTGTTCCCGCTTGCGTGGACGGGAAGATGAGCTAGCTCGCCCGGATTTGGTTCCGGCTATGGATGCGGATGCACGGGCTCCCCGTTGCCAATTTGCCTTTGCTGCGGTCTTCGAAAGTGACTAAATTTGGATTCAGTAGCACACACACATGCATCTGAAAGTGACTGAATTTTTCTGTACACAAATACAGGCTGACAGTTTAATCACTATTTTGGGCATCAATTCCTTACTAGACAGGAACTACATCAAAGAGCTGAATCAGTCCACTGTTTTCATCAAAGAGCTGAAAGGACAAGCCCCTAGAGTTCAGTATATGGTAAATGGAAATCAACACAACATTGGGTATTTTCTTGCTGATGGGATATACCCTGAATGGCCAGTGTTTGTTAAGTCAATTCGACTCCCTATCACCGAGAAGGAAAAATTGTATGCAGAGGAACAGGAAGGGGCAAGAAAGGATATCGAGAGAGCCTTCGGTGTATTGCAGCGTCGATGGTGTATCTTAAAACGACCAGTTCGTCTATATGACAGAGGTGTCCTCCGTGATGTTGTGCTAGCTTGCATCATACTTCACAATATGATAGTTGAAGATGAGAAAAAACCAGAACTTATTGAAGAAAATTTAGATCTAAATGTGCCTCCTAGTTCATCAACCGTTCAAGAACCAGAATTCTCTCCGGAACAGGAAGTTCCTTTGGAGAGAGTTTTAGAAAAGGATACTGATATTAGAGATCGATCGGCTCATCATCGACTTAAAAATGATTTGGTGGAACATATTTGGAATAAGTTTAGTGGTCGTAGACTTAGAACTGGTACTTGTGCTTTATCAATTTTACTACTTCATCTTGATCCTGCATTGTTTTTTGTTTTCTTAAGGCTGAGAGTGATTACTGAACTAGTTTTTGTACCTGCAGGAAGAAATCAAACCTAAAGGCAATCTGAATTGAAAGCAATGCAGGACACCAGTGGGAGGCCATGTGCAAGGCTCAAGACTACCTGAACTTTTTTCTATCTTAGTTTACTATCTATGCAATTATATGAATTCTATGAGGTGCACTCATCTCTCTTCAGAGATAGTTGCTCGAAGTTTAAGGAGTGAGGAGAGCCTATCTGAACCTTTTTATTTATCTTAGTTTACTATCTACACTGCTCAAGGCTATCTGAACTACTGCAGTTCTCTGAACTTTCCTACTGCAGTGCAGTTCTCTGAACTATCTTAGTTTATATCGTCCAAGTTATCATCTCGTTCCAGTTCTCTGAACTTTACTATGTAATATGCAGTGCTACAGTTATCTATCTTGTGAACAATCGTATGTAATATGCAGTGCTACTATGTAATATGCAGTTCCAGTTCTCTGAACTATCCTGTTCCAGTTATCTGAACTACTGCAGTTCTCTGAACAATCGAACGAGCTGAACCATGTACCTATTCTTTGCACTGCATGTATTTTAGTTTGTGTGCAAATGGCTACAGAGCATATGGCGCATATGATCCTAGCATTTTGCCGTAATTAATTGCTATGTTTAGCTTTGGAATTGATGAAATGAAATCATGCATTGTGTAGACGAGTTTCATTCATTGTTTCATCCCGCTCTAGCTGATGTGGCATTTTGGAAACCGTGTAGTGAAACTAAGCATTGAGACTAGCCTTACAGACTACAGAGGCGTTGGGGAGCTAAGCTTCGACTCGCGCCATCCACGCCCGTTGTTGGTTTCAGCTACTTCCGTTCAACTCTCGTCGTCTCCCGCGCGTTGCCGGCTCGCCGTCGATCACACCACACGGCCGCCCATTGACCAACCGGCCGGCAGCAAGAACGATGTCACCCACAGTGGTGGACGCCACCGTGGCCACGCCCGGCCGCCGCCGCCGCCGCCGCCCAGGGGCGCTCCTCAACGCCGACGCCATATGCGTCGTTGTCGCCACCGCGCTCTCCGACGCCAATGCCAACGCCGGCGCCACGACGCGCAGGCCCAAGACCAAGGACGTCGCCTCCCGCTACCTCAGCCCCGCCTCCAAACACACGTCCACCTTTGTCTCTTCCTCCGCCAAGTCGCCGGCACCGAGGACGCTAGCCTCCACGGACCGGTCGCGTCCGGTGCTCCCCAACGTTGCCACGGACGCCGCCGGCGGGAGCGCCACCACGACGACACGCACGCTCGCGGTCGCGTTCCAGAGCCCGACCTACTCCCTGGAAACCAGCAGGGCGAGCTCCGCCGCCTCCGCGTCGCCCGCCGCGGATTCGCCGGTGCCCGCCACGCCGGAGCCGAAGAGGCCCACCGCGCGCGCCAAGGTGTCCGACGCGAGCCAGAACACGTACACGTACCGGTGGCCGGCAGCGTCGGCGCCGTGCGGGCGCGAGCGCGCGACCCCGGCGTGCTCTGCTTCGAGCAAGAAGGAGACTCAGACGATCGCCGACATCTTCGGCGCCGTGCGGTCGACGGCGTTCCGCGGGACGCCGATGCCGCGGCGCGCGTCGGTGGACGGCGCGAACGAGTACCTGCTGGCGCTGTCCTCCGACACGGACAGCGCGTCGTCCGGTGGGTCAGGGTCCGGAGACGGCGGCGGCGCGCCCCAACGCTACGTGGGCTTGGGGTCAGGGCCGCACCCGTCGCCGAGGAGCGCCATGAGCGCCTCCGCGCGGTTCACGCGGGACCCCATGGGGACCCGCTCCGAACGCTCCGATCCCCGGTAATGCCGTCGCCGTCCCGCGCGTCGTCCCCGGCGTGGGCGACGGTGAAGAAGAGGTCACTGTTCACGGGCTTGCTGTCTTCGCCGTTCAGCAGGGCGTCTGTTAAGCAGCAGCCGTCGCCGAGCAAGCCGGTGGCCAGCGCGTTCAGGAGGGCGGCTAGCTCGTCGTCCCCGGCCCGGCGGTCCGCCGAGGTGCCTGCCTCCGCCGGGAACACGCAGGGCAGGGCTTCTTCTGCAGGCTGCGGCGTCGACGGTGACGTGAAGGTGAAGCTCCCGCCGGCGATCAAGGCCGAGGAGGAGCACCACCTGAGACTGCTCTACACCAGAGAGTTGCAGTGGCGGCTCGTGAATGCGCAGGCTCGAGCTGCGATTTCGTCACAGACCATGGGTGCAGAGGTGAGAGACTGATTGATCCTCTCTGTTCGTATATCAACAAAAGTTCAGACATGATCCAGGGTAATACAGCTGACAGCTGATGGTAATCATGTCCTTGACAGAAAAATTTGTGTGGCGCGTGGATTTCTATCCTGAGGATGCGCAAATCGGTCACCATTAGAAAGATGCAGCTCCAGTTGCTTCGAAACAGCTGCAAACTCATGGCAATTTTGAGAGGACACGTAAGAGCATCATGCTGATCCTTTGCTTCCTTTACACAGTCAATTCTCCATTTGCTACCTGATGCATTGCTAGTTATCCATAATAAACCTAGAGTGATAATGCCATTTTTTATGGCTGGGCAAGAACAGGGCTCTCTTTTTCAGTTATCAGCAAGGACTGCTGTAAAAAGAACAATATTAGCAAACAGATCTTCACCAACACAAGTTGAAAAGTAGGTAAAATCAGATCATAAG
This sequence comes from Themeda triandra, assembly GCA_018135685.1. NCBI lineage: Eukaryota > Viridiplantae > Streptophyta > Magnoliopsida > Poales > Poaceae > Themeda > Themeda triandra. The sequence goes on from JAENPR010000266.1 coordinate 647,030, forward strand.
TCATGATAATCAGATAATATCACTACTGAAATGGACTTGTGGAGTTGTACTAGAATGCAAATTAAAATGGCCATGATATGGCTCATGAAGATCAGCTATAATTGCTATCTTAAAAATCTGAAGTCAGTACACCGGGTTTGCCCCGCTGGACCTGCTGAAGTAACTAATCGCTAATTTATGACACTAAATTCGTTTTGAGTACACATTGTTTTTGAAAAAATCTGATAAACTTATAACATGCAGATGAAATACCTGGAAGAATGGTCCTTTTTGGAGAGGGATCATGCTCATTCTTTGTCAGGAACAACACAGGCTCTGACTGCTACGGTCCTGCGCCTTCCTGTCTCCAATGGAGCAATGGTAGGTGTTTCATAAAACTTACAGAAAATTTTCATCACCATGGTTTCCAGCTCAAATACTGAGACCTCATATTTTCAGGCAGATATTCAAGGAATAAGAAATGCTCTTAGCTCTGCAGTTGATGTCATGCACACTATAGGAAACTCAACAAGAACCCAGCTCCCTAAGGTGCTGAATTTATTTATACAGAGCTTCCCTTTCCAGTTTTCATGGAATCATATAACATTTACACAAACAGGATGCTACAAATATCACAACAAGTGATACGATGTAGCACTGAACCTTGAAGATGATTTCTGCTGTATTCAGTCTGAATGGCCTGCCATTTTCTGCAGCTAGCCCGGACAAATGTGTTGGTGTCCCAGCTCTCCAGAGTTTTCATCCAAGAACACATTCTGATGGCGCAGTGCAGAGATTTGCTGTCCACACTAGCATCAATGCACGTAAGCAGTACATCCAGACCAACAAATTCGGTTTCATAGTCTGTCAGCATTGTTGATATGCTAACTGTTCTGGATTCAATGTTGCCGACACAGGTGAGGTACAGCAGCCTACAAGGGCAAAGGATGCAACTGAACCAAACAAGGCCTCGGCATTTTCAGTAGTCTTCAGGCCATTTCCTGTACAGCAGCAAGCAACATGAAGTACAAAGGAAACAAGTAGACGAGACCTTCCAAGCAACAAGCACGCACTTATCAGTCACTAAAGCACACCACGAAGATAAATTACAATTCCGCAGGCATATTTACAAATCGTTGTTTCTATGACCAGAAATACTTTATGTGCAACTAGAAGCTACTATTTGTATGATTCTGCTACCATCACGTGTTTCGAGCCCTTTTGAGTTTACAGAGAACCTGCATACTAAAAAAAAGTGATGTGGTTTAGTTCTGATTGCTCTGGCTGAACATAACAAAACTTGTGTGATGACTGAGTTTTCTTTTTGAGACAACAGGCCAAGCCCTGTTCTACTATGAAGCACTATGTCATGCAAACCAGAAATGGGATGAGGTCGGGAGAACATAATCCTAATCAGAACAGATATACCAAGAGGCACTAAAAACTTAAAACCTGTGGCATTATGACTCACAAACAAGAGACATTAATGATCAGACATGATGTGTCTGCCGCAAGCCAGCCACATCTTTGCTATCAGAAAGCAGAGCAACTGTACGGTGGCCATGGTAGAAGGTTGCATGGTGTTGCAAGATGCAACTAGAGAGAGGATGAAGATATGAATAGGATAGTTAGGATGGAATCATGAGGGAAATGAAATGACGAAGCCTTACTCTCGCAATGTATTACCTGCACTCCGTGACAGGAAATTGAGACTGCTTCCTGGTTTTGGAACAGGTTGGAAGTACTCCTCCAACCACTACTACTTAGCATACTATGGTTTCTAAAACCGAAAAACAGGGTACCAGGTGCCTAACAGTTTTTCTTGTGCTTAGCAATTTTAAATCTAGAAAATCATGGCATCTCCCAAAACACACATTTTTTTCTCCCAAAGTCAGGGTATATGCTGCTTCAAAAGGAATGGTATATGCTGCTTCAAATACAAGCAATACAATAACCTTGAGCATCACATCAAACAAGACCAATAAATAGTCAAGGAGGAACATAGAAGGTTCACAAATCACAAGTTGTAATAACATCGCTAAAGGTTCACAACGAGCTAAGTTCATTAGAAGTTGAAATGAAATAGTCACACTTCTCCTCTCCCATTCTCTTGAGCCATCCAAATAAGCCCTGCCTCTTTTGACTTCAATGTGATGAGGAACACGTATTATTAATCTTAATATTTTTGGAAGAAAGGGAGGACGTATATCCCTAATTTCCTACACGGGCGATGGATGTTACAAACCAGCAGCACATGGTTGAAAGCATCAGAACATAGACCGTACATCCAGATTGAAGCCGATTGATCAGGGCATGGAAAATGAAATTAATGAGGAAGAGTACGATTCAGTTGATGATTGCACCGATTTGCACTGTACACAATCAAGGAGTACGCTTCAGCAAATGATACTAGAAATGAAGATGACAAAGAAGAGATATAAAACTGACCATGGTGCTCCTTCGAGGATCAGCAGAGAATTGCATCAGTCCCTACATTAGGGGGCTAAACGTCGAAGACACGAGGCTTCTTGGGATGGGCCTCTGCAGCATTTTTCCATGCTTGTTTTTTTGCTTGATCGACCTGAGAATGAAGCCCGACTTCCTGCAGATTTGTCATGTGTTTGATTTCCATGCTGGGAGTCCCAGGAACAACACCAAGATCCTGACAGATGATATGAAGTGATACAAGACCAGGCAGAGCGTCAGCTTTGATTGTTATGTCAAGATTTGGCTCGCACACTAGGCATAAACGCTCAAGGCTCCGGAGATGTTCTGGTAGTATTTCAACGGGCCCAAGGTCATCTTCGACAAGCTTCAGATATTTCAAAATGTTCAAGTTACTCAGCCCGGCTAGAATTACATTCCAGGTCAGGGCAGTGGATAAAAGGCACAGCTCCTCAACACCACTTATCTGTGCAACAAACTGAGGGAATGCCCTCAGATTACCGTGCAGCTTCAGCGAGGTAAGACTGCCTTGAACTTGCAGATTATTTAGGAATTGTCCTGAGCATTCTTGGAAGTTAACAGAGAGGGACCGTCCTGGCTCTTGGATCCCATCACGAACGAATTTGGTAATGGCACTTGAAATATCGCCCAGGTTTGCTTCACTGGCGTTGGCTTTGCACCATATCTTCACCTTCCTCAGCTTCCTCATAAGAATCATCAGCTGTGGAAAACCACGGCTATCGCCGGTGACAAATCCTGATAGTGTCTGGAGGACACTCTTTTGTTTCAAAAACTTCCCTAGCTCAGTTGTCTTGCAATCCCAGACCGTCCATAACATTGTATCGGTTCTAGAAAGCTGAAACTTTCCAAGGAGGTGCTTCAATCTGGGCATCGTGAGGACTTCTTGGTGCACGGTCACTGTTTCGCTTGCCCTCATGTCGAGTGTCTCTAGCCATGCCAGCTTCCCTATTTTACGTGGAAGCCGATCAGTACTACCCTGGAAGCTCAGATATTTCAGCAGCAGCAGCTTGCATATAGCTAAGAGATGTTCTTCAGACAGAGGAGCACATTCTTTCAGATCCAGCACCCGCAACACCTCATACTTGCCAAACTCCAAAATGGCTTCATAATTGTAAGGATTGGCACTGCCATGGAATACCGCCAGGGTATGGAGATGAGAAAAATCAGGAAAATCCATATTGTCAAGTATATCTTCGTTGGGATGGAGTGAAAGCCTGCGGGCACACTCTGCCTGAAGTTTGGCCATGTCATCACAAAACAGCATGAAATTTGTGGCCCTAGACTGTTGGTAGATGAATCTGAGAATCTCATCAGGAGGTTGGCATCTCTTCATCATTCCATTGTTGCTTTTCGCAGTGGTATTGATGATTTTGCCATCGATGAAGGCCTTCAGATATTTGACTGCGTCATCTTCACCTCTCACAAGTCCTTCAGCAAGCCATCTTCTTATCAGGGGATTCCTGCTGGCATGATGATCATGTGGAAACATGCAGAAATATAGTAAACAGTTGAGCCAATCTTCACCTTGTTGACCAAGAAGCTCCTGAAGCTCATGGGGGACAAGGACCTCAAAAGCAGCAGCCGGAGCAATGACTTGTTGCCCTTGGCCTTGTGCTGAGGAGGTCACTGCCAATTCTTTCTTCAATTCTTTATTTATCTGGATATAGTCTAATAAGCGCTTGCGCGTTTCCTCAGATCTCCTCTTGAGTCGAGCAATCTCTTCCGCGAACTCTTCCGGGCTCGTCTTCTTGACTTGGAAGCAGTCTATGCAGTCTTCGATCTCATAAGCCAAACGCCTCAGTGGTGCAATCCATCCACTTTGCGATGGACTGACGTATCTTCCAGCGAAGAAATTAGGTTTGATTGTATCTTGGATCATCAGAAGCTCATCTTTGATATCTGTAGCATCAGTCTTAACCTTGCCTACTAATTTAGCTATCACACTACCGAGCTTCGGCACTGCGTTGCTCACTGCGCTGTTCACAACCTCGCTGAGTATGGCCACAGCAAATTCCATTTTTCTTTCCATGGATCGATAGATCTGTGTGGGTGCCAAATTAAAGTAAGGTCGATGTGGACAGAAATGAAAGGAAATAGCAGATCTGGTACCTATCTAGTGTTGCAGCGGCGGCGTGGGTGTCGTTCTTCCTTGATGCTGACGCCCGACGAGGGACGACTTCAGGTGTGGCTCCTCTCGCTGCAACGATCTGATGGAGTAAAGGATGGGACCCCAAACAGAACATCAACATCTTTGTCCACCATGAGTAGCGTCACACATGGCCGCTGTTTTCGGCAATAGTAATCTTTGCCCAGAGAAAAGAAAAGCACCAAGCACCCGCGTCGCTGCAAAGGCAGGCGCAGGGCGAATTGGGTGGCCCTCAAGCGTCGGCGGCTAGACCCTCACCTACGGCTTGCCAGCCGAGCAACTCCAAGAAGACTAAATGACTCTCCAAAACAATTTAGCTACTCAAAATCTTTACTTGCTGCAGCACTTTTTAAAACCGGTCTTGTGTTTTTTAACGGGTCGTTGAGCATGCAGATACGCCGAAAGCATGCAGGAGAGCAGCATGGAAAGTCTATTGGAAGCTTATTTTAGATAAAATTCTCCAAATTAGAATACATAACACAACATTGAGAGTTTCTTGGAGATGCTCTTAGTAGCAATGGTCCTCAAATCAGACCCCTTACTTTAGATTAGACAGATTCCCATTTTTAGAGTTCTTCCAAGCGCTCCTTCGGTCGCCGTCACTGCTCCTCCGGCGTGCAATGGTGGCCGCCGCACCTTCCTCTCCCCTTCCTCCTCCTCTCCCTTTCTCTTCTCGTCATCCCGCCTCAAACGTTGGCACCCATGGCAGGCGAAGCTCCCGGGCACCGGATTCGGCTCTTTGGTGGCTTGATCTAGCGGCATGTGATTTGACGGCTGCGTTCCGCGTGCGTTCGGCCAGCTATGGCCGGGGCTACGGCGCCACGCTGGATCTGGCCAGTGGCGTGCGTCGGCTGGCCTCCCCTATGCGGGGACAAGCGGATCTGGCCGGCCTTGGTCGGGCTGCGATGCCGGCGGCAGTGTGCGTCCCTGGATCCACATCTACGGTGTGGTGGCTAGTCTCACTGCCTGGGACAGGGCGGATTCACCCAGTTGCATGCGCTTCTGTGGCGGGCTCATGGCAGCGAGGTTGCTGGCCATTCTATAGTTGCCCTGCTGGTCCGTGCGGTGCCAGGTCCTTGTAGCAAGGTCGGTGCCACCCTGCTATGGAGCGGCATGTTGGAGGCATGGAGTTCTTGGCGAAAGCTCAGCTCGGTTTGGACTGGGCGGGTGGTAGTGACGCCTTGGGTGCCACATTCCTCCTTGGGGGCATCGCTGTTGAACCGCGTGCCTCCCGTTGACGATGCCAGATTCTGGGCGAAAGACTTGCCTTACAAGCTGAAGGCTAGCGACGATGGTGGCCTTTTTTTTGGTCGTCACCTCCTTCCTGAAGGCGTCATTGAAGAATCCTGGTTTATCGCTTGTCCCTGTGTGGTCATCGACATCCGTGGCTCATCCGATTAGGCCAGCGGCGGCCTGAGGTCTAAGCACGCCAAGCGGCAACAGGGTTGACAGGGCTACGACTGAAGCCGCGTGCTCGTGTATAAATGGGTCTGCGCCCGTGCGTGTCGAAGGCCGACATCCTAAGTGTTGACGACTAGTCCTAGGTAGGAAGAAGGTGGATCCAGCGGAGCTGGCTTCGAAGGCTTTGCAGGAAATGGTGTCCTAGTGTTGGCGGCAACGACCTAGGAATTCAGCAAAGCGAAAGTGGATCTTGTTGGCCTGTGCCTAATCGGTTAGTTCCGATTGCATAACGAAGACGAAGGAAGGTGGGTTAACCGGCGACACTTTACGTCAGCTCTTTTGAAGTGGATCAAGATGGGGCACAACGGAGGTTCACAACGATGACGCACTAGGGGCAGCGACGACTTGACAACTGCCGCTCACCAATTTGGCCATTTCATGAGAGCATGTTGGGAACCCCCCGTTTTGGTGACGTATTGTCCTATTCATTGAGGTACGAGTATAAGTGCTCTTGTCTTCTTTTGGCTGTGTATATCCTTCGTGGATATAGGAGCCAGATTAATGGAATCCATTATCTAAAGAAATAAGTAAGAATGGGGAATGGAGCTGTTATTTTTTTTTTTTTGAAACTTGGGAATAGAGCTGGTGGGGAAGAAGAGAAGGGGCACCCCCTTTTTCCCCGAACCGGTTCAGCGCTTGCCCTCTGCTCCCCCCGCACAGCCAGCAGGGCCACCAACGGCTCCTCCACTTCCTCTGTTCCAACGGCACGAAACGGCAACGGAGCAACGCGTAAACGCAGTAACGCACCGAGCCGCGGGCGGATCCCGTGCACTCGCTTTTGTCACGCCGCTCAGCAGAAATCAGAAAAGCTGGCGCTTCCTTTCACACGGACGAAAGCCATGTCCATGCGCGCGGGCCCCACACGAGCTCCCTCTCTCAAACCGGAAACTGAGAGGTTGCTTCTCTCACTCTCTCTCACATGTGAGGTTGCTTCTCTCAATCTCTCTCACATGTTTATCGCTCAGAGCCTGTGCATGTTTTCGCACTCAAAATCCACGGAGTCAACCAACGAACCTGGCCTGGCCAATCACAAAGCAACAACAGGCGGCTCCGTACGGACGGCGCCTCCTCCACTCTGCACTCCTTCGTGCTGGACTGCGGTATGACGGGCCGGCCCAGGAAGCAAGCCCACGCCCCCCACGCGGTTGGTCGACGGTCCGGCCCACAAGGCCAGCAGCGCTAGTGGTTTCGCCTTTTGCCGCTACCGGTCTTTGCTTTCTCCTTTTGGGGCTCGGCTGCTTGCCTGCTTGCGAGCTGCTGCTCAGTCAAATCCGCCTTCTTCCTCGCCGGCCGCCCGGGCCTGGCGATGCCTCCGGGTCAGCGACGGCGGCGGCGGCGACGGAGGAGGTAGTTATCTCGAGGTTGGGTGACTGGTGCTAGCCGGGATGGCGGCGGTGCCGGGGACGAGCTCCGGCTGGGCCGGAGGCGAGAGGGGCGGGGGCACCAATGTGAACCAGGAGCTGTGGTATGCGTGCGCTGGGCCGCTGGTGGCGCTGCCGCCGGTGGGGAGCCTCGTCGTCTACTTCCCGCAGGGGCATTTGGAGCAGGTCCCTTCCCTCCCTTCCTTCCGGCTATTCTTGACCAAAGCTGCCGGTTTTCCAACCCCCAAGCTCCCGATGAGCGAGATTGTTCCTTCTATTTATGAAATTTGTTCTCTTGTTGCGATTTTCTATAGCGTACTTGGGCTTGTCTCTTTCCTGTCGGCTGCCGCCTCTGCCATTCGGCGGCAACTGGTTGTTGGAGCTTCGCCGCCAAATGCTTGCTTTCCATTTGTCTCGTGACAAAAAACATTTTTTTTTCCCGATGACTTTTTGTACAGCAGCGCGAGAAAATCGTGCGCTCACAATTAAGGCTTAGTTTTGTGGTTGTTAGTAATGTTGTTGACTTATTGTATTTCAACTAGTTTTAGCTTTTTTTTTTGGGCGACGTAACAGAGCACGAAGTATTTATACAATTGTTCGTTTTTTTCTCCCTGCAGCTGAACAGACTGTGGCCTTAATTTGTTTCAGTTGAAACTTAAACATTTGCTTTGCGAAGGCTGATGCTCAACTCACGTGATAGTTGTGCATTTATTATCTCTGATGTTGAGCTCTCGTTTGCCATGTACAGCTTACTATACATTTTTGAGTGGTTATTAGTAAACATTCTTGTCATTAAAGCCTCCCTTGTCCTGTCTATTTGATCATGTTCTAGTGCGAACAAAATAAATAGGGAATTAGGCCTGGTCTTAGTTATCTACTTCTGTCTTTGGCCTGTTTGCCCAACTAAAATGGAGTTTCATATGAAATGCCTCTGTATTGTGAGCCAGTTTTATATTAGAGTTCATAAAAGATAAAAGATAAACCAGTTAAAATTCACTTGTTTATTTGTTAATAATTGTGAAAGTTGTCTGGAGTTCCATGGTGAACAATTCTTATTCCTTGATGCCAATTTCAGGTAGCAGCATCTATGCAAGAGGATGCAGATGCCAAAATTCCAAACTATCCAAATGTTCCATCTAAGCTAATATGCATACTCCGAAGTGTCACTATGCTTGTAAGAAATGCTTCTTTCAATACAGTATGAGGTTTACGCTCGAATGACTCTCCAGCCAGTTAGCAATGCATCTCAACGATTTTGATTAATCTATCTCAACAAAATTTGACAGGCTCGTCCTGACACAGATGAGGTTTACGCTCGAATGACTCTCCAGCCAGTTAGCAATGTAGGTCACACTTCCCTATCGTCATCTGTATATTATAGGATGTACCTGTACCACCATGAATTTGGAATTGGTACTGTTAGGTGGCGCATTGTGACAAGGAGACGTTGCTGGCATCAGAGCTTGCACTGAAACAAACCAGACCACAGACAGAGTTCTTTTGTAAAACACTAACTGCGAGAGATACAAGCACTCGTGGAGTTTTCTCTGTGCCACGGCGTGCTGCAGAGCGAATTTTCCCCCATCTTGTAAGAATATTGTACATCCTATAATGGTCAAAAGCTGAATTATTGTTGGCTTTCTTAATTGTTCTAATCTGTCTGTGCTGCACTGTACAGGACTTCTCAATGGAGCCTCCTTCTCAGGAACTGCAGGCCAGGGATTTGCACGATGCAATTTGGATGTTCCGTCATATATATCGAGGTAAGTCTGTAAAAAAAAAAAATACTGCATCAAGTTTCCTACTGGGCATGAAAGGAACTAATAAAAGTTTGTCTAGTCCTTATTCAAATATCACTTATCATCTCTAATTTCATAATTTTATTAGTAACATGTACTCATAATAGACCTATCTTGCTATTTCATAAACACATCGTTTCATATTTTATTAAAGAGATAGTTCTCTTCCTTCATCAGGCCAGCCTAGAAAGCATTTGCTGACTACTGGTTGGAGCCTATTTGTCAGTGGAAAGAGACTCCTTGCTGGCGATTCAGTCCTGTTTATTAGGTAAAGTTTGGAGGGTGAAGACCTCGTCTTTCTGTGAATGTTTATCTGATTGCTGTTATGGAGTCAGTATAGCAAATTAGTCTGCAGAGAGTATAACTAAAGCTGCTGAACTTCCTGTCTATGATTGTAGGGACAGAAGACAGCAACTCCTCTTGGGGATAAGGCGGGCAAATAGGCAGCCTGTTAACCTCTCATCATCTGTTTTGTCTAGTAACAGTATTGGAATTCTTGCTACTGCAGTCCATGCAGCAGCTATTGACTGCGAATTCACAGTATTGTATAGGCCAAGGTAAATAGCATCTTTTGTAATATATAAAGAGGTAATGTACTAAAAGTTTCAATTAGATTGCTTTTATCCCTTTCAGGGCTAGTCCTTCAGAATTTGTTATTCCTTTTGCCAAGTATCAGAAGGCTGTCAGCAACCAAATATCACTTGGCATGCGGTTTAGAATGATGTTTGAAACTGAAGAATCTGCAACAAGAAGGTATAAGTTTCCAGCTCTAGTTAAGATTTGGACTTGTAGCTGTCCTATCAACTTCAGAATCACTTTAGAAAAAGATTAGTGGATCCTCTTGAGTACAATTAGCTAATCTAGAATTTAGCATTCTGGTGCATCTAGAATACTTGTGCATCATGTTATGAACTGCATGTGGTTTCCTCTACCTAGATTTTTACAGTTCTTTCTGAGAACTAGGATCTTTTGTCAACTGCCTGCAGGTACATGGGAACAATAACTGGTATAACTGATATGGATCCTGCAAGGTGGAAAAACTCCCAATGGCGCAATATTCAGGTATGACCTGATCAGTCAAACTAAATACGCAAACCTTGCTGCATCTCCCTTTGATTTTTAAGATAAGTGTTTGTATATGCAGGTTGCATGGGATGAAGCAGCACCAAGTGAGAGACACACCAGGGTTTCCCTTTGGGAGTTTGAACCTATTATAGCTCCATTCTTCATTCATCCCTCACCATTGTTCACTGCAAATCATCCGAGACAACCTGGGATAACAGGTAAATACAGAAGTACAATTATTGGCCCAACATTGATTCTATTAATGAATACTATTAGTGCATATATCATTGAAGTTCTTAAATGCATTGCCTTTCGAATTGATAATAATAACTTCCTTGTCTGGTGTCTGTGTACTTGATTAATTCTTGTTATATTCTGATTGTATCTGTAGATGATGATAGTTCAGAAATAGATGATGATAGTTCAGAAATGGACACTCTTTTTAAGCAGACCATGCCATGGTTTGGTGAGGAGATTGGCCAGAAAGATCTCAATACTCAAAACAGTTTAGTTCCTGGATTAGGTTTAGGTCAGCGGATGAACATGAACATGCAACAGACCGCCTCTCTCACCAGCACAGTTACGCAACCGGAATCGCGAAATTCGTTAGCTGGAAAACGTGTACAAACTCTGGATGCAGCTGATCTATCTAGTCATATTGGCTTCCAGCCCCAGTTCCTGCAACAAAATAACATCCAGTTCAACACTTCGCTGCTACCACCCCAAAACCAGCAGACCCAGTTAGCAGATGTAATAGCTACACCAAACCAATTGGGAAGTTTTATAGTACCTCAAAAGGTAGTTCAAAATTGCAGTTCTGAACAGAAACAGAATCCAGTAACTCAACCACTGCAAGTCAGCCAACCAATGATTAGTATGGCACAGCCTCAACTTGTCCATACTCAACTCCAGCAACCTCAAGTCATTCTCCAGGCTCAGCCTCAGCAACCTCAAGTCATTGTCCAAGCTCAACTACAGCAACAGCAACCTCTGGTTCAAAATCACACCACCATACAAGGTGGTCTTCAACAAATGCAGCTTCTGCAGCAGCAGCAGGTTCAGCAGTCAGTGCAGGAACAACAGCAAATAAAGATAGAGCCTTTTCATCAGGTACCTAATGATGCAAACATGGTAACACAGTTATCTTTTTTTTTGAAAGGACGGCAAAAGCTTCACTGTATTTTTTATTAGACGGGGAAAGACGAAAAAAGAGGTTTTAGTACAACACAGGTACTCAACTAAGCGCTTCAGCCGGGGTCGAAAGAAACACTAAAACAAGATAAAAAGCCTGCAACCACACCCATTAGAAACAAAAAACCGACTGAAGCGCAACCCACTAATGCCACTCCCCCTAGGGAGCAACTGAAACTGAAAACCAAAAAGTCTAACTCTTGGACGTTCTAGGAAGCGTTGCCATGTTATATTCGTTGATATCATCCTTGCATAAACTAGCTACTTCTCTTGTACTCCTTGTCTTCTGTTGGAAGGTTCTTCTATTACGCTCCTTCCATATATGCCACCGAAAATATATAATGGTTCCATCAAATCCTTTCTTTTTTTGTTTTGTCAAAGGTGTCTCGACACTTTCTCCAGTAATTGTAGACAGAGCCAGCTTGGTTTATATTCCTGAGGTGTGTCGTGTCGCACCAACTTCGAAGAATTGTCCAAGTCTCCTTTGTGAAACTGCAGTCCTTGCACAGGTGCTGAGGTGTTTCAGGCTCCGTTCCACACATCTGACATAGTGGTTCATTTGGCCAGTTCGTCTTCATTAGATTATTCGCAGTTAGGATTTTCTGATGTAGCAATGTCCAGGCGAAGAACCTACACTTGGGTTCCGTTTGTGCTCTCCAAATTGGAGTTAATCTGAGTTTACTAAAGGATCCCGTAAACTGCATAGTATAGGCATATTATCCCGTAACACAGTTATCTAATTAGATGAAAATACAACTATTGAAGGCTCCACAACCACAGCAGCCTCTGGTCATGGATCAGCAGAAAAATGATATTGGATTTGCAGCAACAAGCAGTAGCTAGATTAGTCTCTGCATCTCCTACATCATGTGTTATTTCTATGATATGTACGCCTAGTTGATGCCACCCTGAAAGCTCTAGCGGAGATGGCACAATGGGGATTTGAATCCTGGTGGGAGGATGCTGGATTTAATTGGGTTTGGCGCATTATTATTTAAGTAAATCAAATAAATCTTAAGACCAATAATAAAAGTAGATGTTGTTTGGATTGACCTCGCCACATCTAATTAGCGCCACTATGCACTTCTCAATGTTTAATTGAGTCCAGTAGCTTGTCCAAATCTGTCCAGTATATCAAAGATAGCATCCACGTCTGACACCTCTAACGGACTAACCAAATTGAACCGACTAACATGCCTAGAGTTTATATCAACAGGATATTCCTATCATTGATAGGATTGACACGGCAATGGAGGGTCCTGTTACTGCTTCGCTCGGCCCCATGGCTCCCCTTCTGCGGAAAGTCTGTTCCCTCAAGTTCATGGCTCCCACACATATACAGGTGCCGCTTAGTGATGACGATATCAAGCATTTCAAGAAACATCTTGAGGTGTTATGCATGGATCTGTTGGAGCCAGAGGAAACTAGCTCCACGCCCAGGTGGTGGAGGAAGGAGGTTCGTGAGCTCCTTTATGACACAGAGGACCGACTGGACAAGGTTATCCTCTTGCCAGGTGGTGATTTTTCAGAATTAATTGTTGTTGTGGAGGATGCCTGCAAAAGGCGCAAACGTTTGAAGCTAGCTCCTAATGATAAGACCATCAAACCTGACCCTGGGGAAGTCTGTGTCAGCTGCCTTCCACCTCAATCGACGTCCCAGGCGCTGTCGATGCCCATCTCCTCCGGCAGTTGTTTAGTTGGACTCGATGAGCTCATGAACAAGCTCGTCAAGCAGCTGGCTTTCGATGACCATAACCAAAAACAGCTCAAGGTGGTCCCAATCCTTGGATTCCCAGGTACAATACTACAATCTACGTCAACCTGAATTTCATGTTTCTTTCTAGTATGTATTAGTTTTTCCTGTTTGCTCCTTCGTTTATTTGTGAGATTATGCCAAATTCTACTGCAAAAGAAGAGTTCTTTTTATAGGTGGCAGAGCACCAAAAGAATACTTCCGTTTATTTGTTGAATTTGCAGGTGTTGGAAAGACAACAGCATCTGGAACCTTGTACCATGAGCACAGAGGGAAATTCCAGTGTTCGGCTTTTGTACAGGTTTCTCGAATTCCAGATATGAGGAGTATCCTCTTCAGCATTCTGTTACAAATTAAGGCACCACGGTTCTGGGCCTTTCCTGATGTCCACTACCTTACCGATGGTATCAAGAAGCATCTGAAAGGCAAAAGGTATGCTTGCCAATCACATAAAGAAATTTATTGAAAGTAACCAAGAAAGTTACACTGAAAATATTTATATTTTATTTGGGGCTGTTATACTATTGACTAAAAAATGAAATGAGAAAAATTAAGGACAACAATTCCTACATGATATGATGCTCTATTGTTTATGCATTTTTGGTATATAGTATCGGAATTCATGAACTTAAGTTAAACAAAAATTTTCTATCGAAAATGATTTTTTGGTCATCAGGACAAGTAAAGTAATGGTGTCATCTACTACTGCTTCTCACTGGTCATATGAATTGTTTAAATGTAATTGATCCAAACTTTTAAAAGATTTTAACGTCTTACTTAATATATACAGGTACTTCATAATATTGGATGGTTTATGGACCGCATCAGCATGGGATATTATCAGTCGTGCTTTCCCTGATGGTAATTACGGCAGCAGAATAGTAACTACCACACAAATTAATGATGTAGCATTGGCATGCTGTAGATACTACCCAGATTATATTGAGATGAGTCCTCTTAATGATGATCAATCAGAAAGATTATTCTTTACTATAGTGTTCGGCTCTGAGGACTGTTGCCCTTCAGATTTCAAACAAGTTTCATATAAGATTATCAAGAAATGTGCTGGTCTACCATTAGCAATTGCAAATGTGGCCAGCTTGTTAGGAAGGGGATCAAAACTTTCAGTGGAGAAATGGGAACACGTACAAGATTCTTTGCCGTCCATTTTGAGGACAAATGATACTACTGACGAAGGCATGAATGACTTTTCCTCTGATACTTTTATTGGATCTGAAGGCAGCCAGTTAGCAAGAGGAACCGAGATTCAGAAATGGAAGCACACACAAGAATATTGCTCCAGGTTCGAAGGGTTGAAACAAGTGCTAATGTATATCTACAATAATTTTCCGCCACATTTGAAGACATGCTTGCTATATCTCAGTATGTATCCCGAGGGCTATCTGGTCAGGAAGCATGATTTGGTGAGACAATGGGTCGCTGAAGGCTTTATGAATGACGTGGGAAGGCGAAGCGCAGAAGAACTTGCTGGGGATTATTTTGATGAGCTTGTCTGTAGTGGAATCGTCCAACCTGTGGACACCAAGTATGGCAGCGAGGTATTGTCATGTACAGTACATCACATGGTACTCGATCTTATTAGGCACAAATCCAAGGAGATGAACTTCATCATTACTGTGGACCATTTGCTGCCCTCACTAGCACTTCCTGACCAAGTTCGTCGATTGTCCATCCAGTTCGGAGGTGCAAAAAGTGCAGACATACCGGAAAACATCGAGATATCGAACCTTCGATCACTTCTGTTTTGTGGTTTCATTGACTGTGTACCTTCAGTTGTGGATTATGAGTTTCTACGAGTTCTTATTCTTGATATTTGGACTGATGGAGACGAGACAGAGTTTGATCTCACAAGAATTTGTGAGCTGCTTCGACTTAGATATTTGAAGATCCAATGTAATCTCATGGTGAATCTGCCAGATGAGATCAGTGGGCTAAAATACTTGGAGACACTAGAAGTGGATGCAAGATTATCTGCCGTTCCATCTGACATTGGTCGCTTAGAGAAGTTATTGCACCTCCTCCTTCCGAGTGAGGCTCTTCTGCCACAAGGGCATGGCAGTCTGACATCTTCTCTTCTCACTCTCGGGTGTTTTGATCTCAGCAAGAACTCATCACGAAATGTGATTGATCTTGCCGAACTGACCAACCTTCAAGATCTTCGTGTCACGTGTTCTACTTCCACAATATTGTCTAAGCATCTGGTTGGCAACATGAAACACCTTGCCTTGATTCTGGGGAAGTTAAATAATCTCAGATCTCTAGCTCTAAATGGTGCTGGAGCTTCAAGCCAGAGCATTTGTGATGATGGCTTGAGTAGCGTCTCTCCTTCACCAGCCCTCCTTGAGAAACTCGAGTTGCGGCCACGGATTTGCACCTTGTCAAGAATCCCTAAATGGATTGGGGAACTCAGCAGACTCACCATCCTAAAGATTGAAGTTGTAGTTCTGTCAAACGATGACATTGCTATCCTGGAAGAACTGGCATCACTCACTGCTCTCTCTCTCCGTGTGCTGATAGAAAACGTAGAATGGATCTTTGAGAACGGATTCCCAGCACTCAAGTACTTCAAGTTCGTGAGTACATCACCATACGTGTCCCTTTCTAAAGGAGCAATGCCCAATGTCCAAAAGCTCAAGCTAGCCTTCAATGCCAACAGATTGAATCCAGAATATGATCCGGAGATTTTTGGCTTCAAGCACATGACAAGCCTTACAGAGGTTACTGTAAAAATTGGAGGGGTCAATGCTGATGAGTCCAGCAAAGCGGACGCGGAACGCGTACTGAAGGACGCCTTTAGAAACAATCCAAGCAGCCCTATCTTGAACGTTCTATGGGTTGATTGCAATTTTTAGTTACTATAAAATCACAGATGGGAAAGATACAAAAGCACAAGATGATAGCAGGTAGCCAGCAGGTCCAGGTTGCTAGGAATACATGCGGCACTTCGCATTGTACTCAAAGGGTAGTCGGCTCGGCATCGAAGACTGTGCTCCAGGCTACAACATTTTGTTTGTGTGGGCCCGTGGCCATTGTGTGTTTTGTTGTTTTTTACTTCCTTTGATTTGAGTCGCTGAGATCAGAATGAATTGTTGAATAAGCAAAGACATGTACTGGTGCTAGAAATCTAGAATGCATGAGGTGTGTGGACGTTCTTGCTGCTTGATTTCATAGTAACCATCTGTTTAGTTTTGGGACAGAGTGTGATGTGATTGTCCTGTCCTTGATTTTCTAATGGAACAGACCCAATTCTTGTTTGGTTAATGGGATGGAACAGTACTCTGATTAATTGGAGGGACGAATGGGAATGAAATGATCTCACCGCTTGTTTGAATGATGTAGGTAGCCTCTTAAGACTACTTGTATTTTCTGACTGACTGTCATTGTCGGGACCGAAGTCAGAGTATTCCAATCCATTGCCTAATCGCCACGTTGTTCCAACCCCAGCTGCCTCAAAACCTCAATCGATGAATAAGCTAGCTGCTGATCTGCTATCACGTCTCCACAGGCATCTGGAGCCCAACTGCTGAATAATGCTGATGGATAAAGAATCAGGGAAAGGCAGAACCATCTAGATTGATAATTCATTCATGGAAACCAGTGAGGAGGACATGAATAGCCACCGACTGCACAAACTAGTAGAAAGAACCCAAGCTGATGATATAGTGTACCTGTCAGTCTTGCTCCCTCGTCGATGGGAAGGGACAGGGCGGATCCATCGACGATGTTTGCTGAATAGTGTCCCCAGCACCTGGAGTTGTTTGCTGCATCGGGAGGGCTCTAGCGCGCTGCCAAAGCGATGGCTAGCGAGGAAGCTCGCCGGAGAGTAGGAATGGGAGAGCGAGCGCCGCCGAGCCAGATAGCAATGGCGAGCGGGCTGCTGGGCCGCGTAACAGGCCTTCTGGGCCAAAGGCGTTTGCTCCACTCAATATGAACCGAGCCGCCGAATGGGCCCATTGCTATTGTAATGGCCTACTCAGGCCCGGTAATGCGATCAGAACTCCGGAGCGGGATGCTGGGCCATCAAAAAAAGGCCTTCTGGGCCAAAGGAAACAAAGGGCAAACACCATGGCGTGAACAAGCATTATACACCAGAACCTGAGAAGACGATGCCCCATACGCCATACATACAAATTTCATTTGAGGACGATTGTACCCAACTTCGATACTAAATAGCTATCATATACATACAATCTCTGCTTTCTTTTCCTTTCAAAATAACGGGACAACTATGTGGAGTTCGTGGCACCACGAACAAATTTCATTGATCTATACATACAAACATTATTACTCACATGATATTATTCAATCTCATTGTTCTCACTTGGAGCAGCAGTGCTTGCGTTATTGGGACTTGGGAGTTCCACATTTTGCACTGGATATGCTTGTCGCTGAACCGTGATCCCAACTGCTGAAAAAATATATATTATTAGACAATCCCATAGTAATTTAGAGCACACAAGCCCATCTAATATTTGGAGCAGATGCTTTTGGTCACAAGTTTAAATATTTTATCAATGGGTTTAATGTAGTGCCCTGTCTGACAATTCGGGGAACAAGCAAAATCTCTTGCTGATTTATGTATACATTCCTTTTAGAACAAAAGACATAAATGTTTGATTTTATATTTAAAAAAAATGTCCTAATGTCTCTTTTCCATAAGTCTAAATCAACTTATTATGAGAAAACCTTTGCTAAGGACAATTTCTTATGAGAAAGAAACCATAACAAAAATTTAAGCTCAAAATGGATTAGTATATTCATTTTTAGCTCCAAAAATTTAGATTTCTATTTTGTTTATTGTCAAAACATTTTGTGTTGAGTTAAATGCACCACAAGCCCCTGAACTGGTAAGCATGTGTCACATAGGCCCCTGAACTTTAAAAATGCATTTCTAGGCCCCTAAATTTGTTAAGTGATACACCACAGGCCCTTGAAATTTGAAAATGCATTTCTGGCAAGTAAACTTGTCAAATGGTACACTACAGTACAGGCCCTTGAACAGTAACTTTTGGTATTTTTTTCAAAATTTTTTTAGAAATCCAACTTAAGAAGCAAGGAAGAGATACCTAGAGAGCTATAAAAATCTTGATATTTTGTAGGTTGATAGAGTGAATAATAAAAATCTTGATATTTTAAATTATTGCATTTCAAAAATGGTTAAACTTATATATTATATGAATTTTTAGGGTATACAAATGGTAATAAAAAAATCCATTCTTAGAGCTCTCTAGATTTTTTTATATTCAAATGGCAATAAAAAATCTATTTTTAGGTATTGAGATGGTAATAAAAAACTATTTTAGGGTAATAGTTTTTATTGCCATTTGAATACCCTAAAAATTCATAAAATATATAAGTTTGACCATTTTTAAAATATAATAATTTAAATTTTAAAAAAATAACATGTTCTATGCCATTATCATCCTTGTTATTTACTCTACCGAGCTACAAAATATCAAGATTTTTAGAGCTCTCTAGGCACACCCTTCCTTACTTCTTAAGTTGGATTTCTAAAAAAAAAAAATCAAAAGTTACTGTTCAGGGGCCTGTAGTGTACCACTTGACAAGTTTAAATTTAGGGGCCCAGAAATGCATTTTCAAAATTCAGGGGCCTATGTGACACAGGCTTACAAGTTCGGGGGCCTGTGGTGCATTTAACTCTTTTGTGTTTATCACGATGATGGACGAGTAGAAAAATACTCTCCGCCGCTGTACGTACTGTACGTATGCCGAGACTGGTAGATTATTCAAGCTTCTACTATGGTAAACGTACGCGCTTGTGTGGATTTTACTTTAATTTCTTTCTTTCGTAAACTCAACCGCTATATATCTAAGGGCCTATTTGGTTTCATGGGATTAGAGACCAGAGACTACAATTTAGTCTTATTTAGTCCCTAAATTACCAAATAGTAGGACTAAAAGAGGAACTAATAGTCCCTAGTCTGATAACCCCTTGAGAGGTACTAATTGGGACTATTGGGCCACTTGGACAGCTCATACCCCTTTGCTCCTCTTGTCTGGCTCCTCTCGAACTCGTTCGCGTCTCGCTGGCTCCGCCGCCGCTCCGTTCCCCGCTCGCTCCCATCGCTCTGCCGCCACACCCCCAACCCCCCCCCCCCGGTACCTACCTATAGGTACTTAGTACCGACGATGATATCACGATGATGGACGAGTAGAAAAATACTCTCCGTCGCTGTACGTACTGTACGTATGCCGACTGGTAGATTATTCAAGCTTCTATACTATGGTACACGTACGCGCTCGAGTGTGGATTTTACTTTCTTAATTTAATTTCTTTCGTAAACTCAACCGCTATATATCTAAACCCTTCGACCAATCTCCATGAAAAAGAGATCTTTGTTCACACGAATGGTGCCACGTCGACCACGCGTACGCATCATGCATCAGAGCTACGTACACTACGTATAGTATGTACCTCTGGCCTGGCGCGGATCCGATCCGTAACTACGTACAAATACAATGTAGAGGTGTTGTGCTGAGAGAGAGATAGATTCTTGTACACGTTGATGTGTACATGTCTATAGTATGTAGCATCTCCATGCATCTGTGTATTCATTTATACACATGCACTGCACTAAGTACTCTGCCGTCGACGGTACACGATTGAGCTGAGGGACATGCCGTAATATATATACCGAATCCAGAGAGAGGTCCTTCGTCACGAGGAATTAAGGACCAAGGAACGAAACAACCTACCACACTAGCTAGTCACCACACTAGCACTAGCTAGTCACCACACTAGCTAGTCTCCACTAATGCTCATTCTAGTGCTGCCGACGGATGGCTATGATAACTAGTTGACCAACCCTAGCGGCCGTGCAAGCACCACACTACGCACCGGACCGCTATGAATGTCGGGGATCGTATTTCTTTTTCTTTTTTTTTTCCGAAAGCGAGCTATAGCTCGTGCTGCTTTAAGAGGGAATTAGAGTTTACACAGCGGGCTCCTGTGGAAGAGGGCGAGTTGCCGTCTCCCACAAGATCCGAACAAGACACAAACAAGAAACCCGAAAGAACGAGAAAGGAAACCACCCACACACTAGACAGAGGGCACCGGCTTGAACGGTGGTGCTTAGGAGGTTGTACTAACTAGTAGACAAGTCTGCAAAAACCTCAACGGGGGCGCCAAGGCAGTGAGGGCTGCGATGGCCGAGAGCCCCCGGAAGCTCGCCGAGATCCAGGAGTCAGCCTCGTCCTTAATCCGAAGTAGCAGCTGGGCCACCGTGCAGGAGAGACCATCGAAGGTCCTATGGTTTCTCTCTTTCCAAACTTCCCACGTCACAAGAAGGACCAGAACGTCAAAGCCATTGCGAATAGCTTCCTGGACCCGTTCCTGAGTGAGCAGCCACCAGTCCACCAGCCTGTCCTCGCTGCCTGGGGCGATGCCAGGGTTGAACCCGGCCGAGGCAAGGAGGCGGCTCCACACATCCCTGGTAAAGACACAAGCCAACAGGAGGTGATCCTGCGTCTCGTCGTCCTGGTCGCAAAGAGCGCAGGAGGCCGAGTCCTGCAGGCCGTGCCTCGCGCGGCGAGCGGCCGTCCAGAGGCGTCCGTGTAGAGCAAGCCAGAAGAAATATTTGACCTTGGGCGGTGCGCGTACCCGCCATAGGGGATCGTATTTCTGCTCTATATATAAACGAAATACCGTGTAGTTATATTTAGACTGTGTCAAAATTCGAGTTCATTAAAAAATTTCTAAAGTTTGAATTTCAAAATATGAGAGTTTAAAATGAAATTTTGATACTCTAAATAGTTTTAAATAAGATACTGCCACCTACAAATTAAATTGTAGATGCAAATTTTGATATAAAATCCGTCTTTATCTGACTTCATATGTAAAAGTTATGATTTTTTTAGCGATAAATAACTATTCATAGCGGTAGGTTTATTAGGACAATCGTTTGTTTTATTCAATTTACAAACTAACAAAGGCAGCACACTTAAAAGGACTCGACTCTGTTAATAGCTATTCTTGTGATAAACTTCTTAAGATGAAAACTTAGGGTTTGTTTGGGACTGCTTTGCTCCAACTTTTACAGCACCGCTTCCAAACTTCTCTGTCAAACAGGTCTAGCTCTAGAAACTCCACTCCAAGAAAAATTTGGAGTTTTGGCCCAACTCCATGTTCTTATTTTTCCAGAGCTCCTCATGGGGTACTCCACAAAACAAGGTTTTTGTATGTTCTCATGGAGTTTGGAGGTATTTACCTGCAATGCCACTGATTACACAACGTAACGATTCATTCTTTTTCCTCCTCCCACCTGACCCAGACGTTTTGAGACCCCGACTGAATTAATTACAATCGTAATATTTTTTTATCATATTCCAATATTCGTTTAAAAAACATTCACTCACATATCCTTATATACATGAAAAAAGTATATCAAATATAATTTAAGGGCATATTGGACCTTGATAGCAAAATCCATCATTCATGGAGCTCGAGTCAGACTTCATGCCAAACAAGTTCACCTGCTTGACAAACTCTGTAGTTGAGCTGCTCCATGGTTTTTTTTAGTAAGGGCTGCTCCATGGTTGAGTCGGTGGAGCAGAGCTGGAAAAACTAAAGCGGAGCCGGTTGTTTTTTGTAGCTGTCTCCGTAACTGAATGTCACAAGGCATTTTAGGATTAGAGTAAATTGCACTCATCATACAACAACTAACTATGTGGGTGCATGTTAGTCCAATATCTTATAATTTATTCAAATTAATACAACAACTATTTAGGTGGGTGCATGTTAGTCCAACATCTTCTAATCTATTTAATTTGACGTGAGAACTTAGTTTATTAGTGCATATACGGTCCAAGTATTACAACAGTATGTTTTTTTATACACTAGCACACCACTCAACTTGAATCATTTCCTATATATGATATCATATATGAATGTGGCTAAATATAAAAGGTCCTATTGATTTTATAAATATTGAAAATACCAAACCTATACTATATATAATATTATTTTCATCAGCTTTCATCCCTAGACCCATGATCAGTCATGGTTTGCTAAAGCTCATACATGGGTTGTTCACCGCATAAGAATCGAGACTGATCGTATTCGAGAAAAAAAAAGAATCGAGACTAATAGGTTTTTTTTAAAAAAAAAACAAGAATCGATAAAATTTGGCTTTTTTTTTTTTTTTTTTTTTGGTTTAGTTAGAGAATCTCCAACAGTTCCTCAAATCTCACTTGCCAAATAGTAGGTTTTAACAACTTGGTAAAATGATTTGGTAAAGCTGAAAACAGCCATCTCCAACAGTTCCTCAAATCTAAACTGCTAAATTAAAAAAAGAGGAAGGCCCACTAGGATTCTGTTGATGACCGGTACTAACCATGCGAGATAGCATGGAGTAGAAACAAACAAACTCGGAGACGACAAACTAGCAAAAAGCCTACTAGTTCAGTCACTCACGAACGCAACTCTACTTCTGAACCGAACAGGACGACGAGCCAAACAACGCAGCAAAGCATGCGTGGCTACTGGCTACTGCGAGGGGGAGGAGGAGGCGCCGGTGATCTTGGCGACGGCCTGAGCGGAGATGGGCGGGAGGCTGAGCGCGCAGAAGCTCTCCCAGGACGCGGCCGCGTCATCCTCCTGGCTGCCGCTCGCGGCGGCATCCTTGGCGAAGGCCGCATGCATCGACGCCACCACGCTGCGGGCGGCCTCCCGCGCCTCCGGCAGACGGTCGTTCAGCAGCTCCGCCGCCACCTGCAGCAGCGCCGACATCCCGAACTCCTTCATCGCCTCGATGTCCTGCACACGCGCGAGCAAAGGGAGTTCTGAGTCTCTGAAATCAAGCTGTATGTATGTACTGAACAGCTGTCGTGGCGTGGCGTATGTACGTACCATGCGGGCGGCGCAGTGGGAGATGGCGACGGCGGCCTTGGCCCTGACCCTGAGGTTGGCGTGGTGGACGTACGCCTTGAGCTTCTTCAGCAGCGGCAGCGGCGGCATCGACGCCGCCATCGCGCGCATCGCCTTCTCGGCCTCCTCGCACACGAACCGCTTGTCCTGGGACGCCTTCAGCAGCAGCTTGTCGAAGGCGTCGTCGGAGACGGAGGCGAGGAGGTTGCCGAAGGAGCTGAAGATATCGCCACACGCCATGATGGACGTCTTGAGCACCGCGCTGCGGGGGCTCTTCATCGTCTTCACAGGATCGGGTTGAGGAGCGCGGCGTGGTGAATCGCGAGGCGGCGCGCGTCGCTGAGCGCCTCGCAGGTCCTGACCCAGTCCTTGGAGTCCAGATCGGAAACCAGCCCCGAGGCCGCCAGCCCCTCCGACGGGATGTACTCCACGGCTTGCTCCGCGGCCGCGGCCGTGGCCCTGGACGGAGAGTTCTCGTCGCACCCCTGGACGGACCGAGGAGGAGGCGCGGGGAACAGATCGTCGGACTTTTCACAATCCCCGCGGGAAACCGAGTCGCGCACGGGCGATGCGGAGGCGAGTTCGCGTGCGCAATGATGCGCGCGCGGCTCAGGATTTTCCCAAGTCAAGATTTTTGCCAACTCGGTTTGAGGAACTGTTGGAGATGGAATTTTCCTTCTTTTGCCAAAATTTGGAGGATGCCAAGTGAGATGAGGAACTGTTGGAGATGCTTTCTTATAACCAAAGTAATCAAGTTCTTGTATTGGTTTATCAATCCAAGAAAAAAGAAACAAAAAAAGAAAAAAAAGAAAAATTGGCCACCACTGTTGAAAGGATGTAATTGACACAAAAAAAGACGATTTAGTAGACACAAAAAAGAAGATGATGCAATAATTGTGTCTAGAATGGTTAGTGAATAGATCTATTAAAAAACGTAAAACTTGACTCAGGAAAATAACAAATTGCAAAGGTTCCGTAGGTTCTCGCAAAAGTTTCAAAAGGATAGGTAGTGAGCACATGGTTTCCCTTAGGATTACTAAACTGAAATTCAATATAGAAATTTGAAGTAAGCTTTTATATTAGGCCAAATTTAGAAATATATTGTAATATAGTAAAAGCGGAGTACTAGATCATATGAGTGTGCTAGAGTGTATCTTCCGGTGACAGTGATTAAGAGTGTACAAAGACACACTATTATGATGCTTGGACTGTATACGCACCAATGAGTAAAGTTCTCACATTAAATTAAACAGATTAGAAGATGTTGGACTAATATGCACCCACCTAGATAGCTTCTGCATTAAACTGAATAAATTACAAGATGTTGGATTAATATGCACCCACATAGATAGTTGTTGTACAGTGAACGCAATTTACTCTTAGGATTAAGTAATATTTTCCATCGCCTCTCTGCAAGTGGAAGGGAGTGTCCACTAAAATCGTTTTCGTGGTTGCTTATATTTTGCCTTAAAAATAGAGAAGAAAAAGGTTAAAATGCGCTTGAATCGGAGGCATATAAATACACTCCAGAGCCGTGGAAGATCGAAATGCACGTACACGGATACGTGCACAAGACCATAAATATAGTTCCGTCATCACCTTTACAGACTACAGAGGCGTTGGGGAGCTAAGCTTCAACTCAAGCCATCCACGGCCGTTGTTGGTTTCAGCTACTTCCGTTCAACTCTCGCCGTCTCCCGCGCGCGTTGCCGGCTCGCCGTCGATCACACCACACGCGGCCGCCCATTGACCAACCGGCCGGCAGCAAGAACGATGTCACCCACAGTGGTGGACGCCACCGTGGCCACGCCCGGCCACCGCCGCTGCCGCAGGGCGGCGCTCCCCAACGCCGACGCCGGCTGCGTCGTCGCCACCGCGCTCTCCGACGCCAATGCCAACGCCGCCGGCGCCGCGGCGCGCAAACCCAAGGCCAAGCCCACCGTCGCCTCCCGCTACCTCACCCCCTCCTCCAAACCCACCTCCATCTCCTCCCCCGCCACAGCCAAGTCGCCAGCACCGAGGACGCCCGCCTCCACCGACCGGTCGGGTCCGGTGCTACCCAACGCTGCCGCCGCCGCCATGGACGCAGCCGGTGGGAGCGCCACCACGACGACACGCACGCTCGCGGTCGCGTTCCAGAGCCCGACCTACTCCTTGGAAACCAGCAGGGCGAGCTCCGCCGCCTCCGCGGAGCCTCCGGCGGGTCAGGGTCCGGGGACGGCGGTGCACCCCAACGCAGCGTCGGCTCGGGGCCGCGCGCCCGCGCCCGTCACCAACTCCAAGGAGCGCCATGAGCGCCTCCGCGCGGTTCACGCGGGACGCCATTGGGACCCGCTCCGAGCGCTTCGTTTCCACAATTACGCCGTCGCCGTCATGCGCTCTTGCCACGTCGTCTCCAGGGTCGGCGCCGGTGAAGAAGAGGTCATTGTTCACCGGCCTGCTGTCTTCGCCGTTCAGCAGGGCGTCGCCGAAGCAGCCGTCCCCGAGCAAACCGGTGGCCAGCGCGGTTAGGAGGACGGCCAGCCCAACCCCGGCCCGGCGGTCCACCGAGGTGCCTGCGTCTGCCGGGAACACGCACGGCAGGGCTTCTTCAGCCGGCTGCGGCGTGGACGGTGACGTGAAGCTGAAGCTCCCGGCGGCGATCAAGGCCGAGGAGGAGCACCAGCTGAGACTACTCCACACCCGGGAGTTGCAGTGGCGGCTCGTCAATGCGCAGGCTCGAGCTGCGATTTCGTCGCAGACCATGGGTGCAGAGGTGAGTGACAGACTGATCCTCTCTGTTCTAATATTGAACAAAAATTCAGACATGATACAGGGTGATCATGGTGTATTGGTGTAAGTTGTTCAAACATTTTTTTTTTAAGGCTGTTGATGCTGCATTTCTGTAACACAGAAGCTGATTGTTCTGAATGTTGATGACAGAAAAACTTGTGTGGCGCGTGGATTTCTATCCTGAGGATGCGCAAAGCGGTCACCATTACAAAGATGCAGCTCCAGATGCTTCGAAACAGCTGCAAACGCATGGCAATTCTGAGAGGACACGTAAGAACATCATGCTGATCCTTTGCTTCCTGTACACAGGCAATTTTCCATTTGTTACCTGGCATTGTCATTCATTTCTGGTTATTCATAAAAAATCTAGAGTGACAATGCAATTTTTGATCATTGGGCAAGAGCAGGGCTGTCTGTTTCAGTTATCAACAAGGACTGCTGTAAAAAAAAATATTAGCAAACAGATCTTTACTAACACAAGTTGAAAAGTAGGTAAATCAGCTCATCGTAAGTCATACTAATCAGATGATATTCTACTAAAATGGACTTGTGGAGTTGTACTAGCTTGCAAATTAAAATGGCCATGATATGGCTCATGAAGATACTTGGATCAGCTATAATTGCTATCTTAAAAATCTGCAGTTAGTACACCCGGTTTGCCCCGCTGGACCTGCAAGAGTAACTAATCGCTAATTTATGACACAAAATTCGTTCTGAGTACACATTGTTTTTGACAAAATCTGATAAACTTACAATATGCAGATGAAATACCTGGAAGAATGGTCCATTTTGGAGAGGGATCACGCTCATTCTTTGTCAGGAACAACACAGGCTCTGACTGCTACGGTCCTGCGCCTTCCTGTATCCGATGGAGCAATGGTTGGTATATCATGAAACAGCAAAAATAATTTCATCAAGTTGTTGCTTTTCATCTGAAATATTAAAACCTCGTTTTTTCAGGCAGATATTCAAGGACTAAGAAATGCTCTTAGCTCTGCAGTCGATGTCATGCATATTATAGGAAACTCAACAAGAACTCAGCTACCTAAGGTGCTGACTTTATATAAAAGTTTCTTTTTCCAGTTCTCTTTGAGTAACATAACATTTACACAAACAGGATGCTACCAATATCATAAGAAGTGATACGATGCAGCACTGAATCTTGAAGATGCATGCTGCTGTTTCCAGTCTGAATGGTCTGCCATTTTCTGCAGTTAGCCCGGACAAATGTGTTGGTGTCCCAGCTCTCCAGAGTTTTCATCCAAGAACACATTCTGATGGCGCAGTGCAGAGATTTGCTGTCCACACTAGCATCAATGCACGTAAGCAGTACATCCAGACCGACAAATTCGGTTTTATAGCCTGTAAGCATTGTTGATGTGCTTACTGTTCTGGAACAATGTTGCCGACACAGGTGAGGTACAGCAGCCTACAAGGGCAGAGGATGCAACTGAACCAAACAAGGCCTCGGCATTTTCGGTAGTCTTCAGGCCACTTCCTGTACAGCAGCAAGCAACACGAAGTACAAAGGAAACAAGTAGACGAGACCTTCCAAGCAACAAGCACGCACTTATCAAGTTATCAGTCACTAAAGCACACCACGAAGATAAATTGCAATTCGGCAGGCAAATTTACAAATCGCTGTTTCTATGACCAGAAATACTTTATGTGCAACTAGAACCTACTATTTGAATGATTCTGCTACCATCACGTGTTTCGAGCCCCCTTGAGTTTACAGAGAACCTGCATACTAAAAAAAGTGATGTGGTTTAGTTCTGATTGCTCTGGCTGAACATAACAGAACTTGTGAGTTATGACTGAGTTTTCTTTTTGAGACAACAGGCCATGCCCTGTTCTACTATGAAGCACTATGTCTTGCGAACCAGAAATGGGATGAGGTCGGGAGAACAGAATCCTACTCAGAACAGATGTACCAAGAGGCACAAAAAACTGAAAACCTGTCGCATTATGACTCACAAACAAGAGACATCAATGATCAGACATGCTGTGTCTGCAGCAAGCCAGCAACGAGTCTGTTTGGTGCAGACAGCAACGGGTATCCAATCTGCTGCAACCGCAACAAGCCGGCCGCATCTTTGCTATCAGAAAGCAGAGCAACTGTACAGTGGCCATGGCAGAAGGTTGCATGGTGTTGCAAGATATGCAACAAGTGATAGGATGAAGATATGAACAGGATAGTCAGGATGGAATCATGAGGGAAATGAAATGACGAAGCCTTACTCTCGCAATGAGTAATAAAACCTGCACTCCATGACAGGAAATTGAAACTGCTTCCTGGTTTTTGGAACAGGTTGGAAGTACTCCTCCAAACACTACTACTTAGCATACTGTGGTTTCTAAAACCGATAAAAGGGTACCAGGTGCCTAACAATTTTTCTTGTGCTTAGCAATTTTAAATCTAGAAAACCATAGCATCTCCCAAAACACATAGTTTTTTCTCCCAAAGTCCCAAGCATGCATCTTCTCCTGCATGATCAAAAGGCAGGGTATATGCTGCTTCAAACACAAGCAATACAATAACCTTGAGCATCACATCAAACAAGACCAATAAATAGTCAAGGAGGAACATAGAAGGTTCACCAATCACAAGTTGTAATAACATCGCTAAAGGTTCACAACAAGCAAGTTCATTAGAAGTTGAAATGAAATAGCCACTTATGGCCGGGTATGGAACAGGTCTATCCCACCTGATGAGCTGTAAAACGATACAAAACCTTTTGGTCTTTGCAATGCAATGACTGGGGCGTGGCTCTGAAATTCAAAAAAAAAAAAAAAAAGAAAAAAAAAAGAAATAGCCACACTTCTCTCCCATTCTCTTGAGCCATCCAAATAAGCCCTGCCTCTTTTGACTTCAATGTGATGAGGAACACGTATTATTAATCTTAATATTTTTGGAAGAAAGGGAGGACGTATATCCCTAATTTCGTACACAGGCGATGGATGTTACAAACCAGCAGCACACGGTTGAAAGCATCAGAACATAGACCGTACATCCAGATTGAAGCCGATTGATCAGGGCATGGAAAATGAAATTAATGAGGAAGAGTACGATTCAGTTGATGATTGAACCGATTTGCACTGTACACAATCAAGGAGTACGCTTCAGCAAATGATACTAGAAATGAAGATGACAAAGAAGAAGAGATATAAAACTGACCATGGTGCTCCTTCGAGGATCAGCAGAGAATTGCATCAGTCCCTACATTAGGGGGCTAAACGTCGAAGACACGAGGCTTCTTGGGATGGGCCTCTGCAGCATTTTTCCATGCTTGTTTTTTTGCTTGATCGACCTGAGAATGAAGCCCGACTTCCTGCAGATTTGTCATGTGTTTGATTTCCATGCTGGGAGTCCCAGGAACAACACCAAGATCCTGACAGATGATATGAAGTAATACAAGACCAGGCAGAGCGTCAGCTTTGATTGTTATGTCAAGATTTGGCTCGCACACTAGGCATAAACGCTCAAGGCTCCGGAGATGTTCTGGTAGTATTTCAACGGGCCCAAGGTCATCTTCAACAAGCTTCAGATATTTCAAAATGTTCAAGTTACTCAGCCCGGCTAGAATTACATTCCAGGTCAGGGCAGTGGATAAAAGGCACAGCTCCTCAACACCACTTATCTGTGCAACAAACTGAGGGAATGCCCTCAGATTACCGTGCAGCTTCAGCGAGGTAAGACTGCCTTGAACTTGCAGATTATTTAGGAATTGTCCTGAGCATTCTTGGAAGTTAACAGAGAGGGACCGTCCTGGCTCTTGGATCCCATCACGAACGAATTTGGTAATGGCACTTGAAATATCGCCCAGGTTTGCTTCACTGGCGTTGGCTTTGCACCATATCTTCACCTTCCTCAGCTTCCTCATAAGAATCATCAGCTGTGGAAAACCACGGCTATCGCCGGTGACAAATCCTGATAGTGTCTGGAGGACACTCTTTTGTTTCAAAAACTTCCCTAGCTCAGTTGTCTTGCAATCCCAGACCGTCCATAACATTGTATCGGTTCTAGAAAGCTGAAACTTTCCAAGGAGGTGCTTCAATCTGGGCATCGTGAGGACTTCTTGGTGCACGGTCACTGTTTCGCTTGCCCTCATGTCGAGTGTCTCTAGCCATGCCAGCTTCCCTATTTTACGTGGAAGCCGATCAGTACTACCCTGGAAGCTCAGATATTTCAGCAGCAGCAGCTTGCATATAGCTAAGAGATGTTCTTCAGACAGAGGAGCACATTCTTTCAGATCCAGCACCCGCAACACCTCATACTTGCCAAACTCCAAAATGGCTTCATAATTGTAAGGATTGGCACTGCCATGGAATACCGCCAGGGTATGGAGATGAGAAAAATCAGGAAAATCCATATTGTCAAGTATATCTTCGTTGGGATGGAGTGAAAGCCTGCGGGCACACTCTGCCTGAAGTTTGGCCATGTCATCACAAAACAGCATGAAATTTGTGGCCCTAGACTGTTGGTAGATGAATCTGAGAATCTCATCAGGAGGTTGGCATCTCTTCATCATTCCATTGTTGCTTTTCGCAGTGGTATTGATGATTTTGCCATCGATGAAGGCCTTCAGATATTTGACTGCGTCATCTTCACCTCTCACAAGTCCTTCAGCAAGCCATCTTCTTATCAGGGGATTCCTGCTGGCATGATGATCATGTGGAAACATGCAGAAATATAGTAAACAGTTGAGCCAATCTTCACCTTGTTGACCAAGAAGCTCCTGAAGCTCATGGGGGACAAGGACCTCAAAAGCAGCAGCCGGAGCAATGACTTGTTGCCCTTGGCCTTGTGCTGAGGAGGTCACTGCCAATTCTTTCTTCAATTCTTTATTTATCTGGATATAGTCTAATAAGCGCTTGCGCGTTTCCTCAGATCTCCTCTTGAGTCGAGCAATCTCTTCCGCGAACTCTTCCGGGCTCGTCTTCTTGACTTGGAAGCAGTCTATGCAGTCTTCGATCTCATAAGCCAAACGCCTCAGTGGTGCAATCCATCCACTTTGCGATGGACTGACGTATCTTCCAGCGAAGAAATTAGGTTTGATTGTATCTTGGATCATCAGAAGCTCATCTTTGATATCTGTAGCATCAGTCTTAACCTTGCCTACTACTTTAGCTATCACACTACCGAGCTTCGGCACTGCGTTGCTCACAACCTCGCTGAGTATGGCCACAGCAAATTCCATTTTTCTATCCATGGATCGATAGATCTGCGTGGGTGCCAAATTAAAGTGAGGTTTATGTGGACAGAAATGAAAGGAAAGAGCGGATCTGGTACCTATCTAGTGTTGCAGAGCGGCGGCGTGGGTGTCGTTCTTCCTTGATGCGGACGAGGGACGACTTCAGGCGTGGCTCCTCTGGCTGCAAACGATTTAATGGAGTTAACTAGCTTTTGGTTGGCAGCTAACATGGGTGGCATGATCCCGTGTCTGATTTCTGCGATGGGACGGGGACGGACGGCTCTAAATTCTTTTTATTAATTATTAAAAAGGGATGGGACCAACTGTTAGCAGCACGCGAAAGGAACCGGACAATTTGGGCGAATAGCAGGAGCTCGCCGCAGCGAGACGCGGGAGAGAAGGGAGTCGGGAGAAGGATTCGATTCGAGTTTGGGGTTATGAGTTTTTTTTTTTAAGGGTTAATTGGATACACACCACTATAAATTTTGTATTTTTGAAAAACACCATTACTATTTGTGTAACTGGACAGACACCATTACAATTTTGTAAGAGTTTGAAATACACCACTATCTATGCCTGATGCCGTTATGGACCCACTAATCAGGTGTATATGAGCTATTGTATTTTCGTATTGCCACTTCTGCCCTTCACTCAAGCACGTGGAAGGATAAGGTAGCCGCGCAACCCCCAAACGCGCGACGCTAGGCCGTGACTTCCTGTCCGCCATCCCCGACTCCGCCCCCTTCCTCCCAAATCCCCGTCCCCGACTCCACGCTTTTGCTGGTCTCAGTGACCTGATGTGTTCTCTATGAATTTGCTAGTCTAAGTGAACCAATGTGTGTTTTGTAAGTGACCTGATGTGTATGGGAAGGGCGAACCAATCTATATGGATG
Organism: Themeda triandra; assembly: GCA_018135685.1. Lineage (NCBI taxonomy): Eukaryota > Viridiplantae > Streptophyta > Magnoliopsida > Poales > Poaceae > Themeda > Themeda triandra. The sequence goes on from JAENPR010000266.1 coordinate 679,018, forward strand.
TTAAGTTGGATGTGTTTGCGAACTATGCATGTGGACTGGTGGAATCTATCCATCTTTGCTTCTGCAATGTTGAGAACAATATTCAGTTTGTATGAAAATGCATGTTTAGGAACTACGCTCAAAGGAAGTGAAGATGCATGTTTTAATTCTGGAAATGAGCGCATGAAAATGCATGTCGTACTTCTGGAAATGTTGTATTCGTACATTTTCTCGATCAAGGGGGGATCCCCCATTTCCATTACCAAAGCAACGGAAATACATGAGAATTAAAGATAGTTCAGAAAAGCAAAGAGAGATGCCCAAGACAACAGGGCAAAAACTGAAGACGACCACACGACACCTTTCTGCACGCAGGCAGATCAACAGTTACCAGCCTGCATCCAAACTAAACATTCACCAACAACCGATAGAGGGAACTAAAAAGGCAAAAAAATGACGCAATTCCATCAGTCTTCATCATCTTCGGGTCCTCCAGAAGATATACAGCTCCTTAGGGCAGTACTTCATCATCAGCGGCTCCAGACTGGCTACCTGTTGCAGGGTCTTCATTGTCGGTGTTTGCTCCCGCGATCCTCAGCTGCGCGGGCACCGGGTCCTGTGTCGCCATCAGCCCCACAGCTATCTTGAACATGGTGTCGACTCCCACAAGCATAGCCTTCTTATCTTCAGGTTTCAAGAGACCTGCCTAATGTTTCATTAAGGCACAAGCGTGACTAACAATCGAAAGGGGGTTTTTCATTTTCTTTCTTTCAAAGCAAAAACTATTACGCATTTTTCATATCGACCAGCACACTGCCGCAATACCGATAGCATAAAACTGATTCGCTTTAGGCAACTACTTTTTACACCATGACCAACACTGCTCAAAGCAGTTTGGTATATTATCAGCCCCAATGCTTATGGCCACAGTAGCCCAGACGCTTCTAGCAGTGGAACAAGTGAAAAGTAGATGATCAACCGTTTCAGGTTGAGGGCAGAAAGCACAGCTGGGCTCACCCTTCCACTGTCTTTTTAACATATTTTCTTTAGTTAGAATGGCCTTGTTAGCCACTAACCAAAGGAATATCTTAATCTTGGCTGGGATTGTTGACACAAAATGTGGCGCACTGTGTCTCACACACAGCAAGCCGGAAAGCCTAGCTTCAATCGGGTGCCCGGGCGTCCGAATCCGGAAGCGTGCGGTCGATTTGACCGAAAGTCGACAAGGGATAAAACGGTAAGATCATAACCGGAACGTCGGGTGAGACCGGCACAGTTCCATCTTTACGGCCCCGAAGCCACTTACGACGACACATAGCTATAGAAGCTATCGCAACAAGTTTGCAATTCATTCGGCTAATATGATATGACCGACATGAATAAAGCTGAACTTGCCGAGTGCGTGTAAACGAAGACATGTTTGAACAAGATTAAATCATCAAAGCATATCAAACTACATCTCGGGTTTAAAGCATCATCAAGCACTAATAATTAAGGATAAGTAACTTATAAATATAAATCTACTAAATAACACATGCATAGGCTACTCCAACTAGTCTGCCGCACGTCTAGCCTTCATAAACCCATCGAGCATAAACCCAAGCAAGCTAATCCACCGCATGATACCACTCGTTATGAATTTACGCCACCCCTTACTGCCAGATCAATCCACCGCATGATACAATCTAACAGTAAAGAGCTAAAAGCACGTAATTACCTAACAGATCTATAAATACTTGCTACATGTATAAGCATAACCGTATCGGCAAAATTACCGAATCGGGGTCCATGAAGAAGGAACAAACAAGTAACATGTAAAAGGAACCTATCGATTAAACCGATCTCTAGTCCACCGGATGACTAGCTCTAGAGTAACCCAAAGACTCGCATCGCCGCACGGTACCCGGTCTGTCAAGGCTTATCTACATCTAACGTGAATGAACCCACAACACGTAACAATCTAGATCGATCTAATTCGGCTATATGAAATTGATCTACTTGATATCGAATAAACATGAGGTTATGACCAAAAAGCCGAAAAGAGTATCAATCTAGATTGGGCAAAAGAGTGTTGCAAATAAATAAACATTAAATAAAACATGCAACACGTGATAACTTAATGAATCTATTAGATCTTGCCAAATCTAAGAGAGCCGATAACTATCTTTACTCATGTCTTAATCCGCCGCACGATACAAGGCACAAGCAAAAACTTCCCATCATTAAGCTTAAATCCGTCGCACGATACTAAGCAAAACGGATGAGACTACTTGCATCATAATCTAAATCCGCCGCACGATACTAGACATGATAGCAAGGTTGCCGGGACTTACGGAGGTCGACGGATCGATTGGCCCTCTCGAAGAACTCGACGACACGACTAAAGGACTCGAAGGGTGGCACGTAGCCGGTTGTATTGAATTGGTTGTGAACCCTTATTACAATGGTCGAGGGCTTATATTTATACCCTGGACAAAACATGAGTCCTAAGTGTTTACGAACTATCTAAACAAAATTGGAAAGATACAAATATGCTAATTCTAACCAAAATCGGAGTCCTTGACTATTATGACCCCTTCCCTTTCTGGTCAGCTCCTTTTTCCTTCTTTCGCCTTCGAACGAAGCCGTCATAGCCGACCGCTTGATCATCTGCCGAACACATGGAAATTAGCCGACCGCATATGCATTTGCCGAATTGCTCTCTCTGCTCCCTGCGGGTCCACCTGTCATATTCCTGACCAAATTCTGGTGTTAACACATGCCCCTCAATTTCGAGATAAAAGGTTTTTATTTCGAAATTGACCATAAGCGCCTTTCTCCTAGGTCCGTACTGCCACCGCAGCCGCCACCTGAGATCGAGCTTACCGCTTAATGGCGACAGAATCTTCAATCAGCTCCATCATGGCGACAGGAACTCAAGAGGAGCTCTTGGAGGTAACCCTACTTGCTTTATCTATTCGGCAACTTTCTTGAATCGGCTCCCGAGATGCACTTTTTGATCCATTCGCTTCAATTTCTTCTAAAGGAAATGAAGAATGAGATCTTGATCTCCAATCTTGCGTGTCTGGATCATTTTTCTTGGTCGCGGGAGACCCCAATCCGAGGGAATTTATTGAAAAAGAAACTCGAGGATCCTTTCAAATCTAGGATTGCCCCCCAAACAGAGATGGCCGAATACCTTCAAAATATGGCCTCTCCCTTCAATCACGGGATGGCGCGATTGGTGCGTAGGATGCAGTCTAGAAATAGTGATTTCTGGGAATCACAAGATATTCAACACTGCTTGGAACTTTCCTTAGCTGAAATGCCAAGAAATGACTCTCTTCTGATAGCTGCCTCTCACTTCTGGTCTGATGCTATCAACGCATTTATCTTTGGTCATGGCCCAATGTCAATTACTCGTCGAGACATTTTCATGATGACCGGTTTGAATATTACCAAGCCAACATATCCTTTCAAGTTCAAAGGTACCGGTACCCAGGTCGAGTCAAACCGGGAGGAGGTTGGGCCAAGTACATTGAGACCTATGCTTCAAGCGGCACCGTATCGACAAAGAGTATAGAGCTTTCATGAACATGTGGCTGTGCGGGTTCATTTTCGTGGCAAGTCCAATGAGCCCACTCGAATCACATAGTGATGGTGAAGAACTAGGCTGCGAGCAAGCTGATTCCTTTGGGAAAATATCTTTTGGGAGCGCTTACCACATGATGCACCGGACTTGTCCAAATGCGTGGTCAGGGTGAAATCTCCTGTGTTAATGGCCCGTGGTGGCTTGTTCAAATGTGGCTGCAACTGTATATGCATCAGATAGTTTCGGTTGACCTCCATAACCTGAATTTTCCTTCAATCAACTATTTGAAGGCGAGGATCCCGAGATATAAATCTGTCGAGACATATGGGGAAGCTGCATCTTCCATTGTCATTGATCTAGACCTTGGCCACCTTTTTAAGATCTTCTACAAGGGATTCAACCACGTAATCTGGTTTCCCTACGGAGAGAATGAAAATTTAACTCTCCCCGTAGATTTAGCTATGAGTGGGCTGCATAGATGATGATTCCAGGGATATTTTTAATTCTTTCATCGCCCCTGTGCTCTACCAGCAGAATTTCATCGTGGCCGGGTGATAAGTTCAACTTATGAATTTTACAACCCAAACATGGTTGCCGGCAGCTTGGACTTGGTCAATTGCCCCCAAGGCCATATTTCTCAAGCATCATCAGACCCAGGGAGTCATTGCTAAATATTACTGAGGCCAACAAAGTTTTCAACCTTGGATATAAGCTTCCGGTATATGAACCTAATCCCCTGGTGATAATTGAAGCTGCTCATCCCTCATTCACTCTTTGGTGGCAAGAATGGCATTCTCACATTTTTAGAGCACAAGTCCACCCTCTATGCCAAGTTTTAATGCCCTCATTCACTTCTGATGATGAGGTACACTCTTACAGCTACCTTTCATTTCATGTCTCAGCTCTGTTTCTAAACATCCTTTTGAACAAGGACAATGCTCCACCAAGTCCTCCGAGAGGTTCAATACCGGCAACCCGGCCCTAATCTTTGCTCGGGGCATGATGCTCCAAGTTTAGTAATTTTTAACAAAACACCGCCGATGACACGGTGCTCTGAAGGACCTTAAAAGAAAAACTCCTTCCTCCCCCATCAAGGACACGCCATTCCCAAGAAAACAAGATCAAAGAAAGCTAAGCCATTCCCTCGGTATGAATGCTTTTGATCCCTTATTTTCCATCTACAAATGTATTTGCATTTATCACTTTCTTTCAACAGTACGAGCCAACCCTCAAAGTCCTGGCAGGGTAGTGATCTTGGAAAACTCCCCTGGAGATTCTACTGGTCAAGCAAACGCCAATGAGCCTACTAGCAGTCTTGGTGTGCATCAGGCAGATGACCAAGCAGGTGAACACGGAGAAGCGGCGGGAAGAAATTCCTTCTCATCGGGTTGATGAACAAATAGAAACGGAAAGCAGACATTCCTCTTCATCACCGGGAGAAGCAAAAAAATTCTTCTTCAAACGTACCGGATTCGACACCTTCGGTAATTCAAGATATATCAACAAGTCATGACACTGCTATCCATGAAGCAGCAACTGTACCAGTCACTCAAAGTCTTGATGCTACTCAGGAGGCTATTGATCAACCTTTTGTCGAAGAGGTATTATCTTGATCTTTCTCAGTCATTCCCTACTTGAATTAAGTCATTCGGCTAATAAATTTTCTTCTGTCATCAGGGCACTGCTCTTCAACAAGCCAGTTTTTCCCTCATTGCTGAAGAATTTGCCGATGATGATGAAGTCTCCTCTAATCGGCAATTATCATCGAGAGTTAGGCTAAACCGAAAGACATAATCTCATTCTTAGAGAAGGACATTGTTGATTTGACTCGAGAATCGACAAGATAAGGGAAATAGCGAGCCAATTGGCCAAGAACTCCCTTCGATCTTAAGGATGCCATAAATGCCTTGTCCCATCTTGATGACCACTTTGCTTGTTGTCAAGAGAGCATACAAAAATACATCTGACAAGGCTGTTTTGGAAACCGACAAGGCAACCGAGAACAGCAAGTTAAGGAGCTCTACTCTGAATTCAAGTCAGCCAAACAGTCTTGGGACACCTTGGAACCGAATTGCAGTATGAGAGATGAGAGGATCAAGCGGCAGCTCGGTTGGCTCAATTGGATGCCAACATTCAATCTCATGAGGCCAAACTTGCTACTCGCCACCTCTTGATTCGGCTAAGTCCAAAATAAGCTCTCTTGTCGAGAGACCAAGCGAGATCAAGAGCAGTGGCTGCAGATTCAAAATTCGAAGTTGAAGACAAGAGAGCCCTTGACGAGGTCAACGAGAATAAAGACCGACGCCCCGAATATCATTAACTCTTATTTGAATGTATAGATGCTTGGGTTGTACTTGAAGATGTAGACATTTAGGTCCGGCCCCTGTCATTTTTGAAAACAATTCCCTTTCTCGGAAAATAGATAATCTTCATTTTTTTCTCTTTTCTTTTGCTTCCGTTGTTATTCGGCTCTTCCAATCACGATTGTACTCATTGATGTGTGTATTAGCCGAACGTAACTGCTGCCGCCCCAAGTGTTTGCTTTAGCCGAGTAGCCCTCATCAGCTATTTAGCCGACCGAACGTATGGTAACTGAATCGCCAGTAGTGATGGGCTCAGCCCAACTCAACATCGGCCCATAGATGCAGAAAACCCTATCTTGTCGCTTGGCTTTCCCGCAGTCTCGCTACGGCTCCCATCGTTCATAAATAGGACCGTTGGCTCCCACCATCATCACATCCAAGCACAAGCGGTTGCTATCATCTCTTCCACTTCCTCTTCCACCCCAATCTCAAAAACCCTCACCACCACCGATGGCAAGCGGCGGCGACCGTGGCAAGCGTCCCGCCCGGGACGAGGCGGAGGAAGCGGAACCGGCGCCGGCGGTGAGACCTTCAACCTTTTGAGTTGTCTTGCTTGATAGTTTTTACCCGATCTAAGTCTCTGCCCCTTGCGGTTGTTTATCTTCTTGATCCGTTTCGGGGCGTCGGGAACACCGGCGACTATGTCGCCAATTTCCGGAGGCACACCGCCCCGGCTCGCGCCGGCCTCGGCTTCGCCTCCGCTCCTGCTCCCGCGGACGTGGCGGAGGGAAGCAACCACGGCGGCCGTCGCCTGCAGTAAGGAGACAACTTCTCCATCTTGTTTGCGGTTTCTTCTTATTTAGCCGATCTTGATTGCACCTTGTTTGTAGAACGGCGAGAATCAGCACCGGCCAATGGCGTTTCTGGCGCCGGCCGCGGCGTTCGACGCACTCGCCCGTGCCGGCTCCGGCTCCGGCCCGCTCCTGCTCGCTCTGCTCCGCGCCGGCACGCCTCGGCCGGGGTCCTCTTCTTCGTACCGCCCTATATGGGACAGGAACGACGAGGAGATCCCGGCGTACACCCGCTACGACGCCGCCGGGTACCTCCGTGAGAGGGACGAGGCGCTGGCGCTTCTTGGTGAAGAAACCAAGAAGTTCGGGATCGCCCAGCTAGAGTGGGAGGATACCTGCCGGCAGATGACCGAGACCATCACCAGTACTTGTCCTTCTACCATTGCGTGATTTCCATTATTCTTGATCTGTTTACTCACTGTCCTGTCTTGTTTTTCCTTTGCAGACCTCAACGCGGAGCTGGACCGCCTGAGGTTGGCGGCGACGGCGGCGGCCAATCACGTGAACGCCCAGGGGGCGACCGTGGCAAATCGCCTCGAGGCGGTGCCTGGTCAGATCGACCAGGTTGCCCTTCACGGCGTGCGCCTTGGCACCGCGCTCGGCCTGGCGGGGATGTCATCCTGGACCGGGGACGACTACGCTCCGATGCCGACCGGCTTCCGGGGCGGGCTTCCCCTTGAGGTCGACGGCATCGAGGGCCTCCTGGCGGCGTACGATGACCACGCCGACGCCATGGCCAACGCCACCAACCCGGAGTCCGTCCTCAACAAGCTCTTCACCGAGGAAGAGGAGTAGCTTGTATTAGGACTGGCGCGGGTTGTAATAAAAATTTTAATGAAGAATGTTGGTCTCCTCCTTGCTCTCGCTTGTCTTTAACGCGCAATGGCGCTTTATCAATCGTGTTTGTTCTTGCGAACTTCCTTCAATCCTTAGTTAGAATTCGATCGCAACATTCTTCCGGACGAAATTTTCCCGAACGCATAACGTCGTCTTAGCCGATTAGATCTTGGCACTGCTCCATGATTTGACATTTTGTAGCATAGCTCTTCAATTCCCTTTATCTTCTCCCGATAAACCTACCAGCTGATAGATAAAACTTGTTCATTTATATTCTAAAAAATTTGGCTAAAGGCGATACAACCGCATCGGCTATTTACTGCTCGAAAGACGATACACACGATATCGGCTATTTTTGCACTAGAGGCGATACAATAATATCGGCTATTTTTCTCCAACTTATTTCCTTTGTTCTGAAGGCGATTTTTATTCAATCGGCTATACCACGTTCACGTCATATTCACAATTAAGATCCAACTTCGACACTTGGATAAAACTTCTTAAGGTATCGCCATTGATGGCTCTAGTAAGTTCTTCTCCAAATAGCGTTTTCAATATATACGCATTACCGGTGCACAACCGATAACCCGAAAAGTTCCTTCCCAATTTGGTGACCATTTGCCAAATGTCTTGTCCTTTGTGCCAATTGGCAATATTGTTTTCCAAACCAATTCTCTTCGCAAATTGCTTAACTTTAACTTTCTTGTTGTAGTATTTGGCAACGCGCATTTTATTCTTCTCAATGTTTTCCAAAGCTTTAAGACGAATCAAATGCAAATCTTCCAATTCATCCATCATCAAATCCTTATAATCTTTACCCGTCAAATCCTTTTGCAATTCAACTCTCCTTGATCCCGATTGCAACTCCTAAGGCATTACAGCATTATGTCCATAAACCAACTCATATGGAGATGCTTGTGTAGATCCATGGCAAGCCATTCGGTAAGCCCACAATGCTTCATTAAGGACCAAGTGCCATCTCCTTGGCTTCTCATCGATCTTCTTCGGATAATCTTGATCATGATCTTATTTGACGCCTCGCTTGGCCATTGGCTTGTGCATAATAAGGAGAAGAATTATATAACCTTATCCCCATGCTTTCGGCAAAGTCACAAAACTACGAAGAAGTGAACCGAGTCCCCGATCGGTTGTAATGGTGTGGGATCCCAAACCTATGAATTATATGCTCCTTGACAAAACTGACCATATTTTCCGATGTGATTTGTTTTCAAAGGGATAGCTTCAACCCACTTGGTGAAATAATCTGCTGCCGGCAACACAAATTTGTGTCCTTTGCTAGATGGAGGATTGATCTGTCCAATTAAATCTATACCCCATCCTGCGAACGGCCATGGTTTGATTATTGGATTCGGAAGCAGATGCAGGTGCTCTTTGAACATTACCAAATATCTGACATTCTCGACACCCTTTGTAATATTCAAAGCAATCCTCCAACATAGTCGGCCAAAAGTACCCTGTCCTTCTGATTATCCACTTCATTCGGTAAGCCGACTGATGCGCACCACAAACTCCTTCATGTACTTCAAACATAACCTTCTTAGCCTCCTCTTGACTCAAGCACTTGAGCAATACTCCATCTATAGACTTGTAATATAATTGGCTATCAAGAAGCACAAACTTGAGAGCTTTATACCGAGCTTTCGGAAACCTTCGAGATGGATCTTTCGGATGACCGACAATAACGCTTCTCCGGTCATTGTCTATCGATCACAATTGAAGGCATTTTGTTCTATTGCAAAAATCTCATGATTTTCCCGATATCCAGAGGCCGCTTGAGCTAATTTATTTGCTTCTCCATTGTGCTCTCTGGGTATATGATGCAAAGTAACTACTAAAAAGCTTTTCAGAAGTTCCCTACACTGTTCATGGTACTCTTGCAATATATCGTTTTTGCATTCATATTGCCCTGTCAATTGATTGATCACCAACTCGAGTCACCAAATACTTCAAAGAACAAGACCTTTACTTCTATTAACGGCCGAAGCCCTTTAAGCAAAGCCTCATACTCGCTTGATTGTTAGTGAAGGATATTCAATTGAAAAAGCAAACTCAAATGTCTTTCCACGTGGGGATACCAAAAGAATACCAAGCACCACCACCTTTGTCACATGATGATCCATCAAAAAATAATGCCCATGGGGAAATGTTAACCATATCAACGAGATAAATCATGATGTTGAGTAATAAAATTGGCAATTACTGTCCTTTCACTTTGCTTTTGCCGACTCATACTTTAAATTAAACTCGCGGTGCTAATACCCATTTGCCGATTCTTCCATTTAAAATCGGCATTGACAACATGTGTTTAATTACATCAAAACTAGATATCACCACACATTCGGCATTTAACAAATAGTGCCGAAATTTGGTGCATGAGTAATAAACACACAAACGAGTTTTTCTATAGCCGAATACCTTGTTTCGGGATCTAGCAGTTTTCGGCTAAGGTAAGCTATTACCCTCTCTTTTCCATCAAACTCTTGCATAAGGGCCGATCCTATTGTTAGGCTATCGGCCGCCACATCTGATTTGAAAGGCTTCTCAAGTTGTGGAGGTACCAACACCGGTGGTGCCTTCATATATTGCTTGATCTCATCAAAAGCCTTTTCTTTGTATGTCACCCCGCACAAATTTCGATCCTTCTTGAGCTTCAACAATGGAGAGAAAGGCAATACTCTTTCGATAAATTGGATATGAATCTTCTCACGAAATTGGTTAGTTGGGGGCACAATTTTGTCTATTGCTTCCATGCTCTTTTTCCCAACTTCTATCCCTCCTTTGTGGATCAAGAACCCCAAGAACTCACCAAGTAGAGACTCCAAAAGCACACTTATTTGGATTCATCTTTAAACCATGTTTCCTTGTGCATTCCAAAGTCTTCCTTAAATCGGCTAAATATTCTTCATGGTTTCGGACTTGACTACCACATCATCAATGTAAATTTCCACAATTTTGCCGATCAACTCATGAAAGATATAATTCATGGCTCTCGATAAGTTGCACCAAAGCATTCTTCAATCCAAATGTCATTACTATCCACTCAAATGACCCAATGTGGCCGGGACATCGAATGCGGTCTTTGCAATATCTTCGATCGCCATAAAAATCTGATTATAGCCGGCATTGCCATCCATAAACCGATAACTTCATACCCGCCGCTGCATCCACTAGTAAATCAGCAAGCGGCATTGGGTAACCATCCATGGGAGTAGCTTTGTTGAGATCTCTACGAAATCTATGCATACTCTCATCTTTCCATTTTTCTTGTAGACAGGTACTATGTTTGAAATCCAATCGCATACCGCATGGCCGAATAAAATTTGCTTCAATCGGTCTTTCAACTTCTTTCTTTACATCGGCCAATACCTCCTCTTTATAAATTTTCCGTGGAGGTTGTTTGAAGGGACGAAACCCAGGTTTTATAGGCAACTTATGCTCAACAATTGATCGATCCAAACCAGGCATCTCTGTGTAATCCCAAGCAAAACAATCTTTAAACTCTTTCAAGCAACTCTACTAATTTCAACTTATATTCGGGTCTAAATTTGCACCGATATACATCGGCCTTGACTTTGTGCTATCACCAACATCGATTTCTTCTAACTTGTCGGCCGACATGAAACCACGACCCGGTTGCCTTTGTTGCCATCGATTGGATTGCCCATTAAAAGTTGCGTCGAGCCCGCTTGGATCATTTGTTGATCTCTGTCGAACACATTGACGGGACCTTCTTTCCATTTCTTACCCGAAAGGCAGTCTTGTCCATCATACTCCCAATAAGCGAGGCTCGGAAGTGGCAACACTCACCTGAATCATCGCTTGAACAACCTCTACATCATCTCCTATCCCTTTGAATAAGAATTTGATGCATAATTGAGGGTACACGGCAATTAGCATGGATCCAATCCCTTCCGGAAGCATCTGTATGCCCCCCTTGCCATCAATGACAAAGAAGGTAGTGATCAAAGTCTTGGATCCAATCATCGGTTCCACATGTACTTGCTCCACGAGTATCGAAGCATTGCCGGCAAAATCTCTAAGGATCATGTCGATGCAACAAATCCTCACTTGTCATACCAAGCTTTCGAAAGTAGCATAGGGCATAATATTGATAGCAGCCCCTCCATCAACAAGCATCTTGGTTAAAGGTTTGCCATTGACATATCCCTTCGGGTATAATGGTTTCGGATGACGGTTTTTAAGCGGCTTGTCAAAGATTGCTTGCCGAGTCAACACAAGTTGAGCCATCGGGTCTCGGCATTCGGTTTCATCAAAGTCGAGTATACTTCATCTTGAACTTCTTGATCTTCGGGAGCTCTAAACTCCAATGGGATAAAGAACACCATGTTAGTATCGGCCGAAGGACCCGTCCATCATCCTTTTCTTAGGACGCCACACTTGGTTTCTTTTCGGCTAATTCCGCTTCAGCTCTTGATTCCTCAAACGCTGAACTCTTCTCTTGGCTTTTCGCGAGACCGGGAGGGCACCATTGTCCTCTTTGCCACCTGTATGAACTTTCCTCGCATTATGAACATTGCTATGAGCCCAAGCTTGATCGCAAATCTTTTCCTCGATGTCCATCAAAATTATTCATTTTTATGCGCCGATCGTCCTCGGGAATCCTTATTCCAAGTCTATCATGGACGGGACGGTTGACTCGGATTGCCTATACTACGAATATTGATCACGCATTCGGGGCAATTGTTTTTAGCGAGGCAATTTCAAGCCTTCATTCCAACAAGTGTCGAAGAAGGAACGGTTCAATGTGGCTGCTCTTGCTCCCTCATGTGCTCTTCCTATTCTCTTCGGCGCATACGCTTCATATCTTCGACGCTCGCCATGAATCTGCGTTCCTCTTCAATGTACTTCTTGCTCCTCATCATACTCCATCTTCTTTTCCCTCGCCACTTATTCAACAAGTGTCGTCTTTGTAACTACGTGCTTTGGCTCGGCGTGTATTCGGCAATTTCCTTAGCTGCATCGAAGTTTGACCCTTCTCTGTTCGGCTATTTCGAACCGTACTTGTTGCACTTCTTCCTTGGTAACTTGCCGATCGGTCAAGCACCACTCTCCTTGGCTCTTTCGGAGGTTAGAACCTTCATCTTTCCCTTTTCCTTGGATTCACCGGGCATCAACCATGCCTATAGAGAAAGAGACCATGTTCGAGGAACGGGTTTTTGTCTACTTTCATCTTGCCATCAAATCTCAAGTGTCCATCTTGAATAGCTTTCGAATCTTTACTCCGAACACTCGGCAATCATTGATATGATGAGAACACGTATCATGAAATCCACAAGTACTTCTTATCCTTTACCCCTTCGGGCGCAAAGCATAGGATGTCCTTCTGGCAGCTTGATGCGTCCCTCTTGAATCGATACAAAAAGAGCTTATCGCCTTCTTGACATCAAAATCATAAGATCCCTTTTCTTGCTTCACCCATCGATGTGACCAAAGTAGGCTCTTTTGCCCAGTTCAACTCTGCAGCGGCTACTTCATCTTCATCTTCATATTGGATGCTTCTTCTAGAAATCCCGATACATGTCAATAGTTGCCTTTGTTCTTCGAAAACGAGCATCTCTTGAACCCTTGGGCTTGATTGCTCATTCTTTGTCAACTTTTGTGCAAGTTTGTCCAAGGTCTTCAAACTCCATGCCAAATAGCTTGTCTCGATATGTGGCAAAGCATGCCGCAATGACCAATTGTGCGAGTTGATCATCGGGAATAGTCGAGAGAATAGCACATGTTCTTCGCTTCTACGAATCTACGAAGATATTCCATTGGTGTCTCGGTAGTCTTCATCCTCATAGCCCAAAGATCAACCATCTTCTTCTCATTGGTTCCCGTATAAAAGTATGCATGGAACTTTTGCTCCAGTTACGCCCATGTACCAATGGAATTAGCCGGCTACGATGCAAACCACGTGAAAGCCGGCCCCGTCGAGACATAGGAAAATATCTAATCCTCCAAGCTTCATCGCAGTGACGGCTTCTCCAAGTTGCATCGATATCTACCGATATGCTCAATGGTACTCGGTGTCATCGACCGAGAGAACTTGGTCAAATCCGTCGGTGGCTTAACTCTTGGTGGAAGAGCTACCCTATTGTACCACTCGGGAAAGGAGATTTGTATGCATATATGTCGATTCTTCGGTTTCGGGCCGAATTGATTCGCATCATATCGGCCATTACGCTTAGGAGGACATCATTTGCATCTTGCGCTCCCCTGTCTCCTAGAAGGTACTCGATGCACTCCCGTATCCCGGATTCGGCAAAGCACTCGAGCACCGTAATCGGTAAATTCTTGTACCCATCTCCATAGATACTCTTCTCGCAATCTATTTGCCGGGGAGATCTTGTAAGCGGATGCGGGTATATCGTTGTTGCACCAAAAGTTACTTGACCATGAGTTTGCTGCTCGGTCACGGGAGGCTTTTCCTTTTCATCATAAACAGCTCTATCCTTGCTCGTGCCGATAATCTCTCCTCCTCCAAGTGACTTCCCTGAAGATTGCTGAGTGTTAAAGAACACCGGTCCACCAAGCTCTCCAAATTTTTCTTCAAAGCGCTTGTCAACTCTTTGGACCAAAAGTATCAACCATGATTTTGCGGAAGGTGCCCAAAAAAGCTATGTTATGATTCAACATGGTATCTCCCACGGCTTTGTAGATGACTTGAACTACCCTCGCATCTCCTCTTCGTCGGTAATATCGATCGCCCGGCGAGAAGAACTCGTGGCAATGATTGCTTGACAATCACTCTGCCACTCTTGTTTTTGGAGAAAGACAACAAACACTTCTGCTGATACGGTTCCATTGCCTGCTCCACCATCTGGCGTTGCTCTCGGCAGCGGTTCGTCCATGGTCACGTTCGAACGTGATTATTGTCAATCTCCGATCCCATCCTAGAGGCGAGAAGTGGTCCCACCGGGCGTGCCAAAAAGTGTGTTGACACAAAATGTGGCGCACTGTGTCTCACACACAGCAAGCCGGAAAGCCTAGCTTCAATCGGGTGCCCGGGCGTCTGAATCCGGAAGCGTGCCAGTCGATTTGACCTGAAAGTCGACAAGGGATAAAACGGTAAGATCATAACTGGAACGTGCTGGGTGAGACCGACAGGTTCCATCTTTACGGCCACTGAAGCCACTTACGACGACACATAGCTATAGAAGCTATCGCCAACAAGTTTGCAATTCATTCGGCTAATATGATATGACCGACATGAATAAAGGCTGAACCGCCGAGTGCGTGTAAACGAAGACATGTTTGAACAAGATTAAATCATCAAAGCATATCAAACTACATCTCGGGTTTAAAGCGTCATCAAGCACTAATAATTAAGGATAAGTAACTTATAAATATAAATCTACTAAATAACACATGCACAGGCTACTCCAACTAGTCCGCCGCACGTCTAGCCTTCATAAACCCGTCGAGCATAAACCCAAGCAAGCTAATCCACCGCATGATACCACTCGTTATGAATTTACGCCACCCCTTACTGCCAGATCAATCCACCGCATGATACAATCTAACAGTAAAGAGCTAAAAGCACGTAATTACC
This sequence comes from Themeda triandra, assembly GCA_018135685.1. NCBI lineage: Eukaryota > Viridiplantae > Streptophyta > Magnoliopsida > Poales > Poaceae > Themeda > Themeda triandra. Next base: position 694,138 of record JAENPR010000266.1, read on the forward strand.
TAACAGATCTATAAATACTCGCTACATGTATAAGCATAACCGTATCGGCAAAATTACCGAATCGGGGTCCATGAAGAAGGAACAAACAAGTAACATGTAAAAGGAACCTATCAGATTAAACCGATCTCTAGTCCACCGGATGACTAGCTCTAGAGTAACCCAAAGACCTACATCTGCCGCACGGTACCCGGTCCTGTCAAGGCTTATCTACATCTAACGTGAATGAACCCACAACACGTAACAATCTAGATCGATCTAATTCGGCTATATGAAATTGATCTACTTGATATCGAATAAACATGAGGTTATGACCAAAAAGGCGAAAAGAGTATCAATCTAGATTGGGCAAAAGAGTGTTGCAAATAAATAAACATTAAATAAAACATGCAACACGTGATAACTTAATGAATCTATTAGATCTTGCCAAATCTAAGAGAGCCGATAACTATCTTTACTCATGTCTTAATCCGCCGCACGATACAAGGCACAAGCAAAAACTTCCCATCATTAAGCTTAAATCCGCCGCACGATACTAAGCAAAACGGATGAGACTACTTGCATCATAATCTAAATCCGCCGCACGATACTAGACATGATAGCAAGGTTGCCGGGACTTACGGAGGTCGACGGATCGATTGGCCCTCTCGAAGAACTCGACGACACGACTAAAGGACTCGAAGGGTGGCACGTAGCCGGTTGTATTGAATTGGTTGTGAACCCTTATTACAATGGTCGAGGGCTTATATTTATACCCTGGACAAAACATGAGTCCTAAGTGTTTACGAACTATCTAAACAAAATTGGAAAGATACAAATATGCCAACTCTAACCATAATCGGAGTCCTTGACTATTACGACCCCTTCCCTTTCGGTCAGCTCCTCTCTCCTTCTTTCGCCTTGAACGAAGCCGTCATAGCCGACCGCTTGATCATTTGCCGAACACATGGGAATTAGCCGACCGCATATGCATTTGCCGAATTGCTCTCTCTGCTCCCTGCGGGTCCACCTGTCATATTCCTGACCAAATTCTGGTGTTAACAGGGATTTTTCCTTTCCAGATGTGATCAAAAGAGGGACCATTATCATGTTTAGTTAGAGCATTATAAGTGGATTTAACCGTGAAGATTTTCTTCTCTCCAAATCTCCACAGGACACAGTCTTGCTCATCAGACAATTGAATCTTGGCAATGTTATGCATAATTTCTCTCCATTGATTATCTAGCTCAGGAGTGAGCCATCTGCAAAAGGTTACCTCCACCTCTCCTTTTACCACCTGGGCCACATTTATCTCTTTTTGAACACATAACTTGAAAAGATCAGGGTATAGAGATGATAAAGGCTCATCTCCTAGCCATCTGTCAAACCAGAATCTGGTATTTTTCCCATTCTTCACCATGATCTTTCTGCCTTGCAGATATATACCCCTAATTTTCAGCAGGTCAGACCACACAGGTGAGTCATTTTGTCTGTGTTTAACAGTGACTATAGAGTTATTTCTCAGGTATTTGTATCCAATAATGTCCTGCCATAAACCCTTTTCTTTTTCCAGTTTCCACCACCATTTACACAAGAGGCTAATGTTCATCAAATTGATGTCCTTGATCCCCAAGCCACCTCTCTTTTTACTCTTACATGCTTTGGTCCATTTGACCAAGTGATATTTTCTTTTGGTATGGCCACCCTGCCAAAAAAAAGTCCTTCTAACCTTATCCATTTCATTTATGGTGGTTTTGGGGAGTCTATAGATGGACATGTGGTATGTAGGAGCATTATTAAGGTAATTTGTGATCGAGTAGACCTCCCTGCAATTGACATAGTGGATCCTTTCCAAACATCAAGCTTTTTAGCATTCTTTTCCAGTAAAGGTACCCAATCAACAACATGCAATCTGCATGGACTAACTGGAACCCCCAAGTATTTGATGGGAAAGTGAGCCACTTGACAATTAAAGATTTCAGCATAAGTGTTTCCTAAGTTTCCTTAACCATTGATCATTATTACTTCACTCTTATTAAAGTTGATTTTAAGTCCAGCCAACATTTCATATAAGTACAAAAGCAACTTGAGATTTTTAGCCTTTTCCACATCATTTTTCAAGCAAATGATTGTATCATCTGCATATTGAAGCACAACTACCCCATTTGGGACTATATGTTCAATGAGGCCCTTTACTAATCCTTGTCTCTGGGCTTTATGAATCATTCTAGTAAGGCAATCTGCCATGAAGTTAAACAGAATGGGTGATAGGAGGTCCCCTTGTCTAACCCCTTTATAGCTTTTGATATAAGGCCCCAACATGTTATTTACTTTCACACATACTGTACCTCCAGTCACCACCTGCTGAATCCATTGACACCATTTTTCATTGAAACCTCTGGCTTTAAGACAAGAAAAAAGCAGCCCCCAATTCACCTTGTCATAAGCTTTTTCGAAATCTAACTTGAGAATTACACCACATTCTTTTCTGCTCTTGGTCTCATGCAAGATCTCATGTAAAACTATGACACCAGACATTATGTTCCTACCTTTCATGAAGGCAGTTTGGATAGGATGAATTAACTTTTGAGCAACAAATTCTATCCTTAATGTAAGGGTTTTGGTGATGAGTTTATACAAGCAGTTCAACAAGCAAATTGGTCTGTACTGTTGTATCCTGGCAGCATCAGACACTTTGGGGAGCAGAGTTATAATACCATAGTTGATCCTACTTATATCAGCCTCTCCTCTATGGAAATCATCAAATAATTGACAGATGTCACTCTTGATAATCCCCCAGCAAGCTTGGTAAAACTCAATTGGGATGCTGTCAGGGCCAGCAGCTTTATTTTTTTCCATTTGAGATAGAGCATCAAAAATCTCAGATTCAGAAAATGGTCTGCAAATGAAGACATTGTCTCCCTCAGATAATGTTTCAGAACCCATTCAGATATCATTATCAAGCTGAATATCAACAGCAGGTACTGGCCCAAACAGTTCTCTATAGTATTCGGTTGCATGCTTTAAGATATTATCATCTCCCTCTATTAGCTCCTCACCATTGGTAAGGCTAAGGATGGTATTTTTCCTTTTTCTACCGCTAGCCACTCTATGGAAAGTTGTATTCGTACTTGACATGTCAAATCGATGTATGCATGCAGTGCTGCTGCTCGAGTTCAGCAAGCGTGTACAGCATCAGTGCTGCTTGAGTTTTTTTTATAAGCCACTGAAGTGTGGGAATGGACACACAAACTGATAGTCGTGCGTACACGTTTCTTGTGGGGGCGGAACGGTCCATACGCAAATGCAACACAGTCCATTTACCTCTTTGGCATAGATAGTGGTGTATTTCAAATTCTTAGAAAATTGTAATCGTGCCAGCCTAGTTACACGAATAGTAATGGTGTTTTTTAAAAACATGAAATTTACAGTGGTGTGTATCCAATTAACCCTTTTTTAAACCTCTTGTCTACTACAGCTGTAGAATCTGTTCATACACACCACGTCCACTCAACACACGCACACTACTCACACCACCTGTGTACAAACAAACTTACAACTACACTCAGATTTGAAACTGCGTCCTTCTTGAAATCACCGAAATCCTCTGACTCCGTAGACGACGGGCACGTCACGATCCTATTGTAGCTTCACGCGTGAGAGGCTCTACGATATTATTTTTGGGTCCTGCTCCAGTGAGAAACGGAGTTGATCCCGGGAATCGAACTCGTGCTGGCAGCCTGCACACCCGCAGTGCTTGCCACCCAAGCTAGCTAGGCTCGGTCCTCTTGGGGTTATGAGTTACAATAATTGTTGCCTCTGCTCTTTCTCTTTGCTATTACATGTACTTATACAGTTGACCATGCAGCCCGCGGCCCGGCCCATGGTCCGGCCCGAGCACGGCACGGACCGGTGACCATCGGGCTTGGGCTGGCACGGCCCGGTGGAGCAGGTCGTGCCTGGGCCACACCCAGGCACGCTGCCCGGCACGGGCACAGCCTGCTCTATAGCCATGGCCCGGTAGTGGCTCGACAAATCAGCTCAATTGGTCAAACCCCACCGGCCTGCTAACCCCCTCCAGCCTCCACTTAGCCCAAGTGCCCCGCCGGCCCACCCCTATCCCCTAACCTTAGACCCCGACGCAGCTCCCTTTCCCCCCGCACCGCACACCTGGACTCACCGCACTCGCTCCTCCTCGCACAGGTCCTCGCCTTCTCCCCGCACCATGCACGCCTTCTCGACGGCCGACCGTGGACGCCCCTGCCCCTCCCTCTCCTCACGGTGGCCCCGAGTTCTACCCCGATGACAGACGCTCCATTCCTCCTCCAGCGACAGCGAGCGCACAGAAGCCCTCCTCTCCCTCCGTTGCTTGCACATCCGGACATCCCTCACCTCCGCTCCTGGCACACGGATGCTGGAGACAAGGGCGCCCCCGCAGCAGACGTCGGCCCTGCTCCGCGCCTCCACCCTAGCACCTATGGCTTCGTCGTCGAACTCCCCGCCTCCCCATTCCTCTCTCTCCGTGGGCCTCAGGCAGGCCCAGTCTATGTGCTTCGCGGGCCAGCACAGCACGAAAATTGGCCCATGAGTCGTGCCTTGGGACGAAGGCCAGGCACGAAGCACGCCTGACACATCCTGTGAGGCACGATGGCCCGTAGCGGCCCGCCCTCCACCGGGTCGTGTCGATCCGTTGGCCATCTATCTATACATATACTAAAGCCACTGTGGGTCGCTAAACATCGAGGTGGGCCAAACCCTACGCCTGTGCCTTATTGACGGGGGATCCTCTTGAGCTTCAGAAGCAGGGTCAGCAGCACCGGCCGGGTCGATCGGGATGGGAGCACCGGCTGGGTTGGCATCACTGATAACCCCCTCTTCAGGACCAGCTTGTCCCCGCCGAAGCACGAGTAAGTTGTTGTCGTAGCTGCTCCACGGGCTCCCATGTTGCAAGAGACGGCGGCATGTGAGACCATTCCACCAGCGCCTCTTCCACCAGGTTGGATCCTGAAGACCAGCGACGCTGGAGGATGCGCACAGGAACCTGAAACTCCACGAAGTCAGCTGGTAATGTAGTATTCACCAGCTCAGATCCTGGCGATAGCTTCAAGTGAGACATGGAAAATAGGATGAACAACCGTAGAAGTAGGAAGCTGCAGCTTGTATGCCACAGAGCCGATCTGATAGAGGATGCGGAACGGTCCGAAGAACTTCTAGGCGAGCTTGTGATACGCGCATCGAGCCACTGACGACTGCACATATGGCTGTAGCTTGAGAAAGACCATATCGCCCAGCGCGAACTGACACTCTATGCGACGTTTGTCAGCTTGCTACTTCATACGACTCTGGGAACGGAGAAGATGTTGTTGTACCAGGTCGTGCATGAACTCCCTTTCTTCTAGCCACTTAGAAAGCTCGGGAATTGGAACAACAACTGATAAGTCAATGCTTAGGTGCCGAGGATGACAACCATAGAGAACTTTGAATGGAGTCTTGCCCAAAGCAGAGTGGAAGCTAGTACGAGAGGAAACCATTGAAGCCAATGCTTGGGATAGGCATTTGTGAAGCAACGGAGATAGGTCTTCAAACAATGAGTCACCCGCTCTATTTGGCCATTAGACTGAGGGTGATTAGCTGTGCTCATCCACAGTTTGGTGCTCGCCATTTGAAACCGCAACTGCCATAGGCGGTTGGTGAAGACTTCGTCCCGATTAGAGATGATAGCCAAGGGCATTCCGTGGAGACAAAATACTTGATCCATGAACAACTGTGCAACGAAAGCGGCCGAATTTGGGTGGCAGAGCGCAATGAAGTGTGAATACTAGGAACACTTGTCGACAATGACCAAGATTGCATTGACGAAGCCAAACAAAGGGAGTCCCTCATGAAGTCTAGAGATACCACCTCCTAGGAGCTGCGCAGCACTGTGAGCAGTTGCAACAAGCCTAGGTACCCTGAGCAGTCAGGCTTTGCTTGTGGCAGATCATGCAAGCCTGGACATGGTGAAGGACTACTGGACGCATGCCCGTGCAATCTCCCACAAATAAAAAGCACAAAGAATGGACACTTTTTGGTGCGGTAAATTTTTCCGTCTGCCTACACTGGACCATGCGAAACAATTACTCTCTAAAAAATTGATTCCGTCTGCCTATCATGGCATGCCAAGAAAAGAAAGAAAGTAAACATGCAATTCAATCAGCCACGGGAATCCATCTGCCGCATGCAAGAATTTTTTTTTGACTTTTCCATTTGCCGCATGGGACCTTCCTCCAATCAGGCTAAAAAATCAGCCCACCAATCCCGCCCCTGCCCCTTCCAAATCGCCTCTACGGCCTCCCTTCCTTCCCTGCTCTGCTCTTACTCTTTCGTCTTGTCTCCTTCGTGCCGCCCGGACAGCCGCCTGGACTCGACTCCACGTCGCTCGGCCATGCCGCCCTCCATCGCAGCCGGGCTACGCTGCCCGGGCTCGCATGCCTTGCATCATGGAGTTCAGGAAGTATCCTAATGGAACTCGGCATGTTTCAACTATGGTCGATAAAAATGATGAAATAGCAATTAAATATTTGATAGCTTCAAAATTTTCCGCAAAACTATTTATTCTAATTATTAAAATATAATTTATGGTTTCACACACAACGTTTGGGACCTCCTTGCTAGCTTCCTGCTGTGAAGCTTCATCGTGATTTTCTGAAAAAGCAATTTTTTCAGTAATTGATGGCTAGACTTATTTCACTCCATGCCTTATAGTACGCATAGCACATTCATTAGATTTTCTGAGAAAATAAACTTTGACAGTAAATGATACTAAGTAGTATTTTGCGGCAAGATCTTTGGTATGATAGTATTTTCTAAGAAATGGAATAATTTTCTGATGTGCTATACTATAGCCCAAAAGTAATTGGGTGAAGAAAATTTATTTGGTAGTACTTCCCTTATTAAATCTTGCATTTCAAGCTATACCTCATAATTCATGATTATGTATTTCTAGATGTCGAATGGGTTCTACTACATGAAATCCGCTCTGGATAGCTGCATCGACTAAGTTATCCATGAACATCCACAACCACTAGGCATACTCATTTGCTTTTACTACGTAGGATCTTTTACTTGAGCCTGTGGGTTGAACCACAGAGATCAAGACAACATGAGATTCATACATAATAGTGCAAAATAGGCATCATCGTTGAGTTTGTGAGCCTGCGACACCATGGTCTCTGTGATGTGTTAATTTCACGAACTTTGACTTTTGGATTAAATGTCACTTTAACATCGATATTTAATTTCACATTATTGTTATCTTATCATGCGATCCGCGTGTTTTAACTCAAAAGTTTAGTTGTCCCGTAGCAACGCACGGGCATGATGCTAGTAGTACATAGGTTTCAACTTGTGATAGGTAGCTAGAGCTAAAAATGGCAATGGGGTCCCGATCCCCGAATCCCCATGGGGAATTCTTCCATTAGACTACCCGCACACTCGTCATCCTCTAAATTCATCCTCTATTCGTCCTAGTCATCAAGATTCTTTACTCTATGCACATTTCTTCCGCACCCATCATCCTCTATATTAATGTGGCAGAACCTCCTAAGTAATATGGCCCACATGCACTAATCCTTCTCTTAACAGACCTCAGATTACTATGCATGTGTTCCACACAACTTATGAAGCCCTGTCGATGCCCTGAACGAACACCGATTAAACCACATTTTACACTCATACCCGGGATCAACAAAGGAGTAACTACAACATTACAACATTTGTTATAAAATATTTATCAGAGTGCGGAAGAATTATAACATTACTTTTTGAAATAGTGAATAAGTTAAATTTTTACAACTTACTTAAATGCGGAAGTAGAGTAGAGCTACAGAAGACAACTTAGGTAGGATACCTAAGTCTTGATAGACGACCACATCATGTCGAGCCCAGCGACACAACATGGTTAGAAGCAACTGTCAGCACCTGCAACAGGGGTAGAACAAACCCTGAGTACATTCAAGGTACTCCGCAAGACTTACCCGACTAAAAAGAAAAGACTCTCAAGGATATGCTGGCTTTTGAGTAGTTGAGCTAGAAAAGAGGAGTTTTGCGGAAAAGCATTACTATTCTTGAAACCCACTTTCAATATTTTAAAACAGATTATAAGCAACCTACTAATTAAAGCTATATTAGCAACTGTTCTACTTTCTGCAATCATAATAGACATCACACTTGACATTATCTTTCAGCTGCTTCCTTCTGAAACCAAGAGTCCACCAAGATCCAATTCTTTCATGTTTCACTTGAGAACTACTATGGTGGTGCGAGGATCAAGTCTCCATAACCGAGGAGCACGACGTTCCGAAACGATTTACTCAGCTGAGGATCCCTAAACACACGATATAAGGGGACTCTCGCCCACAAGTATATCAATTCTTAGCTTCGGATGTCACAAAACTAGCCGCAGCTTCCACGCAACCCGAGAATACGGACCCCCTCGAACCCGAGACCTTGTCCGATCCCTAAACACACGATATAAGGGGACTCTCGCCCACAAGTATATCAATTCTTAGCTTCGGATGTCACAAAACTAGCCGCAGCTTCCACGCCACCTGAGAATATGGACCCCCTCGAACCCGAGACCTTGTCCCCCGAGGGTATCCTCTATTCCCGCCATCTCGCCACTCCTAGTGCGTGGGTTCGCTGTCCTAGTAATGAAATCTTCTCGGCAAGAACTTGCCCTGCAGGGTATGTGAGTAGTTGCAAGGTCTTGATCCAAGGGCCAACAATGAACGGTCCTTAACCGACACAGTCGGAAACACTACATCAAGACTCCATTCCCGATGCAAGTTACCCGACCGGTCTCAATTTCTTATCACCATATTCATATGCTCTCGTGACCCATCTTTAGGTCTAGAGAAACAAATATAAACTGGTAACTCATGATTAAAATTATCAGCCTACAACTTCTACCGAAGTCTAAGTATGGCTAAGCATAAGAGATCGACCTACATATACTAGTGGGATATCATGATGTAAAAGTAGATCACGGTAGATATGCGGCAACGGTATCAATCAACTCCAACTACTTAATGCACATTACACTAGACTTAAAGTGTAATAAAACATTTTAGAAATAGAAGCGGGTTGCATGCTCCGGGGCTTGCCTGAGTTGCAGCGGTTGTTAGTTCTCGTAGAGACCATAGATGACTTGGCATCAATCATCGAGATAGATGACACCAACATCAAGAGAGATGACTTGTCATCGTTGGTGGATAATCTCCTCGAATGTAATACCCGGTTTTAAGAACAAAACCAGATATACACCATATGTGAGTCCTAGGAGTCAATTCCCACATATAGCTACAAGTCAAGGGTAGTATCAGTAAACAATGCTTAAAAATAACGTATAGTAAAAGAGAAATATACCCTTAACTAGGTAGCAATCAGTGGAAAGACAACTCTGATCTTCACGTAAGGACTCCACTCCACTGGATCCAAACTGACTGGTTGATCACAAGCCTAAACTTCTCCTGATGTGTGCGGGAATAGCAAGAGTGAGTCCATGTCGAACTCCGCAAGTATAACAAGTATAATCTCATAACCACATGATCAAGTGAAACTGAATGATGAATTGCACATAAACAATTTAAATGAACACATATTCCCTCAAGTTTTCCGGGCCACCCGTAACCGTGGGCACGGACGATAAATCGATTTAACTCTGCGCAGAGGTGTACCCTTTCCCTGTGAGTCATGATTCCCAGTTGCTCGGGTTTATAACTCCCATGACACTTCTAAGGTGAGTGAGCAGGGTCTCACTATAAAGCCACCCATAGGTTCGTCTAACAAGTTAGGGCCGCAGGGTCATCGGATGTAGGGAAACCCTCCTCCCAGAGTGGCACATTCCTACCCGGCTATACACACAATGGAGGAGCCGCCCTATACCCAACTCGCAGATCCTCTAACTCGCTAGAAAAGGTCCTATGAACAACTAGAGCCAGAGCCATATAGCCCTCACAGTGGCACGTTAAGTCCCAGCTTTTATCAAAGAATAATATTCATCTTTTATGTTTATCTCATATTCATTAGTCAAGCTTACTAGATCATGGTCATAGAAAGAAAAACTCAAGCTATACTTGCCTTAAAATCACATCCTTCTTCAAATCCAAACCTTTGCAGAACTTCTTCTTGATGACCAACTTATAAATCTCCATCTTCTTATAGATCTCCAACGCAAAACTCACCGACTGGACACGATCATAGAGCACACCACACAAGCCAATCTATGCAATCATACACAAAGCAAGCAATATAGGACTAAATTAGAACATTACACCAATCAGTAAAAAGATTTCAAAACCAATCTACGCATTGCTACGAACACAAACACGAGTGGTACTTCTAATTAGAGTTACGATTCGAAAGAAACATCTACCGGAGGTTTTATTTTGGAAAGAAAACTATAAACGTCATAGGAATGCCATGTATAAAAGAGATAGATTAAATGGATCCAGAATAGCTAGGATATGATGATAATAAATTTAGGGCAAGGATGAGCATACCAGTACTTACGACTACACAGGCTATGAAGAGTCTATGTAGTTAGAGAATTATCTCAAGGAATTGAGGAATAAAGAGAATGATTATTTATTTTGCATGAATGGCATAGGCATGACATCAGCATAAACTTTAGCCAATAAATTAATGGGAAAAGGATATGTGTGTCTCACCTTTAATCAAGTATATATATGCATGACGTTTGTCAAGCTGATGGAAGAAATAGCATATATGCTTGCGCGGTTTGGACAGGAACTGGATGGCCGTGACTTCCAGCTACAGAACATGAAGCATCACGTGTATGCAAATAAACTTGCATGATAGTGGTGCTCGACGCAGTACGACAAGGAATAGCACAATGTCGTCGTTCATTCAATGTTCAATACGTTGGAGAGCAAAGCAAGCTCAGCTGATGCACAGCTATGGGATCATCGGCCAACAACACCGCTGAGGGGTGCATTGCGATAGGAGGAAGCTAGGCAATTTGATCTGTCGGTCTGTGGCAACAGAAACAGCCAGAAGCAATCGAGTAGATGAGAGATAGATATGGAGAGAGCAACGTACGAACGATGAAAGGATAAGACAGTAACGATGGATCTTACCTGCCGATTTCGAGAAGACGATGAGCATGGCAGACAACTGGAGCATGGCCAGACCGCAGCTCCATCCATCTTGGAGATTTACCATGCACGGCACTAGAGCATGGATGAGGGCGTGGAGCAGCATCTCACCCCAACGAGGATTGGCAATGCGGACAGCAACAAGATCCTGGAGATGAATGTGTCAGATAGAGCTCCTCGTGGTCTAGCTCCAAACGTGATGGCTCAACAACATGGTCATCAAATAGATGCATGAGACACGAGAGCCAACGTATATGGTAGAGATTGAGAAAAGGAAACGCTTGTTTGATTGGATAGCAATACTGCATGAAAAGCACTTACGCGAGCATGGATGGCCTTGGCCTTTGTCGATGGCATGAAGGAGGATGGTGGCACACACAGCGCTCTGCTCTGGTCACCGGCCAGCAAGACGTAGTTCGGCGAGAACCAAAGCTAGGCAACAGGGCTGCGTCGAAGCTCGAAGGACAAGGGTAACATCACGTACGTGCCCTGGCTGATGGTGATGATGACGTAGAAGAGATAGGAAATAAGTATTTTGCTACCTAGGGATTTCCAAGCTAGAAGCTCCCTATATGGTAGTCTTGGTGAAATTTGTCAAAGGGGTTGGTACATATATAGGGCGGAGAACTCCCCACACCTACATCAACTAGCGATATGGTGCTAATTGGTATTACACCATCCACTTTTACTAATAGGCCTAATTAATTATTAAAGCCCATTAGTAAATAAAGATGTGGGCCTTGAGCACTAAAATAGATGAGAGAATTTATTATTTTTGGAATTATTTATTTTTATGGATAAAATAATTCTAGGAAATTCTAGAATTGATTTTTAAGCCAAGAAAAATAATCGAAGGCTCCATAAATTTGGAGAAAATTCTCAGAGATATTTTGGGAACATGAGCAACTCAAATAAAATATTTGGAGGTCATATAAAGATATTTTGGAGCATCTAAAAATTAGATTATGCTCATAGAAAATGGGAACAAGTTCTAGAAAAAGCCAGAAAAATTCCGAGAAGTTTCTAGAGATTGATTGATGAAAAAGGAATTGAAAGGAGTGATTTGGATTATTCAGAAAAAGATTTGAACAAGGTTCCAAAGGAAATTGGAGCTGAGAAAAAGAATTTGATTGTGGCAAAAATGTGCGAAGGAAGATGATTGACCTATTAAACAGATTTTGAAATGTTTTTCACTTTTGTTCAAAACAACACATCACAAAAATATAAATGCATCGGCATGTATGCGCAAAAATATTTCTAATCGTATGATTAATTTTAATTTAATGGAAATTTTTGTTTTCCTATGTTTTCATGAGCACAAAAATACATAAATAAATTATTTTTACTCTATTTTTAAAAATGCAAATTTTGGGGTGTTACAATTCTACCCCCTTAAGATGAATCTCGTCCTCGAGATTCGGAGGAAGATGATCGAAGAGATAGAGACACTTTACCATTGGATCTTCATCACTTCTTGAGTAGTGATCCTTTACCATCCGTGTTGCTTTTGCATGTCATCATAGCTTTTAGTCCGAATAACTTGCTCCACTATCTTCAAGATGTGGGTAAGTACTTCGAACAACTCCCATGTGACTCCAAACCAAATCTTGGGTAGCTTCCAACTATTAGGCCACTCCCCTTTTTAGGTGTTAGCTAACACTCTTCACACCAACACTCTTCATGCTTCTCATAAAGACCACCTTGAGATAAATTATGTGATATACTCTTGTCCTATATTATGCTCCATTACCAAATTCCAAGTGTTAATGACTATGCTCAGGTTAAGCTGCTCAATCCATAAACTCAATTCCTTCATCCTTGGTGTTGTTCAATTCTTCTTAGCATAACTCTTCTTTGCTAAAGGCATCGGCAATGATTTTTACTTCTCCCAGGTGGTAGCACGCATCCAAATCATAACCCCTTGATTACTTCAACCCAATAATGATGTCACAAGCTCGATATCAACTTAGTGAAGATGTCCATCATATCCTTACAGGATCCTTGTAGATATCACTTTATGTCCAAAATTTATATCATTACCTCCAAATAGAATCTTGATACCCCAAGGTAACGTTGAATCATCTCTACATCCTTGGATAGGTTCCAACATATTATTATTATTCTTGAATTCTTCTCCATAACTCCCTCACTAGAGATATCATAACCATGAAGATCACTTCCTTCAACTAAAACTCATTCACCGTACCTTGATGTAAGCATTGAGGCTTCCTGTGTTGTCATAGAACCATCTATAAGAAGTCCAACATCACCTTTTCCTATGCCACCAATGCCATCTTTTCTTTAGTTGAAGGTGGAATTCCTGAGCTTCTTGTAGACTATCCATCAAGTCACTGATCAAAGCAAAAAGAGCACTTGCTCATGGATAGACATCCCAACTATAGAAACAACTGCTCCTTCCAAGTAAAATGCTTGAACCCATGACACCTCGTCTTGCAACTTCATCATCGTGGCTACCCCCCTTAAGAAAAGATTAGCTAGGGGCACCAAAAGATAGCTTGTATCTTCTTCTAGATGAGTTAATTATCATAAAGTCCTTTGATATCCAAAAGAAACTTGTGTGCATAGGCAAGGAACCAATAATCTGAAATCCCTCGCGAGTAGAAAACAGCAGTGTAGAAAAACAGCTATAACTCTAGTTCTGTTAATCCAATAAAGTCATACCTTATACCATTGGAAATCTTAGAAAATTCTCTGCAACTTTGTTTCAGATCACATTAATTGATTCTGACACTAAATTGGTCGAAAACAGAGAAACACTGAGACTTCTCAGAACTTCCAGATAGCACAGGAACCTCAGGTTGTAACAGACATAATTCCCGTCTCAGAACAGATATGAAGGTGATTGATATGGCATTGGAAAGGGATAGAAGTCTACTTTTTCCCACAAAAATTTTATAACCATTGCTCGAACGGGTGAAAGGTTATGACCAGATCATCACCGACTGCTCTAGATTTCTGACAGCACCAACACATCATCTTGTGATTTTCATAACTCCCAAACCAGGATAGCTTTGATGATGATTCTTACGCTCAGAGAAAGATGATGAAGTCCACTATTGTCCAAAAGTTTCTCATAATTTTTGGTCGTATGAGGACAGAGGTAGAATCCAAGGAATACATATTGCTCCAGGGGACAGGATATAGAAAACAAGAGGAAACTAAACCCCGGCTATCTATTCATCATCCTAAAGCCTATAAACTACATGAAATTGTGGAAAAGACCACAAGATCATTGCACTCATTACAAAGATCCAAAACATGCATGAGCATAAAGACAACTCAACAAAGCACTAAAGGATCACCACTCACACAATGACTCAACTTACGAAACTATCGTTTCTCTTCAAGTTATGGGCAAAGATCCTAAACCTCTTCTTCTGATAACGCAAGAATGGGGTAAGAGAAGATTCTAATAGCATATCAAAGCAAGGATTAGATGAGAATAAAGGTTTTAAAATAAGCATCAAGGAGGAGATGAATATCAAGGATAGAGATAAAATAGAGAAGAAAAATGTCAAGGTATGTAGAACAAGGTTGTTCTACCAATTCTAAAACACTAAATCGACCAGTTTCTAACTAGGCTTGCGTCCTACAGTCAGCATTGAGCTGATACCACTTGTAACACTCGGTTTTAAGAACAAAACCAGATATACACCATATGTGAGTCCTAGGAGTCAATTCCCACATATAGCTACAAGTCAAGGGTAGTATCAGTAAACAATGCTTAAAAATAACGTATAGTAAAAGAGAAATATACCCTTAACTAGGTAGCAATCAGCGGAAAGACAACTCCGATCTTCACGTAAGGACTCCACTCCACTGGATCCAAACTGACTGGTTGATCACAAGCCTAAACTTCTCCTGATGTGTGGGGGAATAGCAAGTGTGAGTCCATGTCGAACTCCGCAAGTATAACAAGTATAATCTCATAACCACATGATCAAGTGAAACTGAATGTTGAATTGCACATAAACAATTTAAATGAACATATATTCCCTCAAGTTTTCTGGGCCACCCGTAACCGTGGGCACGGACGATAAATCGATTTAACTCTGCGCAGAGGTGTACCCTTTCCTTGTGAGTCATGATTCCCAGTTGCTCGGGTTTATAACTCCTATGACACTTCCAAGGTGAATGAGCAGGGTCTCACTATAAAGCCACCCATAGGTTCGTCTAACAAATTAGGGCCGCAGAGTCATCGGATGTAGGGAAACCCTCCTCCCAGAGTGGCACTTTCCTACCCGGCTATACACACAATGGAGGAGCCGTCCTATACCCAACTCGCAGATCCTCTAACTCGCTAGAAATAGTCCTATGAACAACTAGAGCCAGAGCCATATAGCCCTCACAGCGGCACGTTAAGTCCTAGCTTTTGCCAAAGGATAATATTCATCTTTTATGTTTATCTCATATTCATTAGTCAAGCTTACTAGATCATGGTCATAGAAAGAAAAACTCAAGCTATACTTGCCTTAAAATCACATCCTTCTTCAAATCCAAAACTATGCAGAACTTCTTCATGATGACCAACTTATAAATCTCCATCTTCTTATAGATCTCCAACGCAAAACTCACCGACTGGACACGATCATAGAGCACACCACACAAGCCAATCTATGCAATCATACACAAAGCAAGCAATTGTAACACCCTCGGTGTTACATGCTAAAACAAATCACCAAATCATGTCATGAGTATCATATTGTGTGTTAATGCATGTGATGAGTGTGTCGATGTATCTCTTGTAACTTAAAAGTGTTCATAAAAATATCGAACAAAAATTAGAGTTTATAAATTAATTCTAGAAACTAGATTTAGTTATATAGTGGTATAATACTTTTGATCTTGATGACATGTTTGTGATTACATGATTATCTATATCGTATGGTAAAAGAAAATGATAATGTATGCACACATACCACTCATATATATATATATATATATATATATATATATATATATACGCACACACACACACTAGTCACGTACACACACTTGCAAGCTAGTAGTAGTTGGATGTTTATCGAGAAGTTGAATTCGTGCACATGAACGATCTCGAGCTGCCTGGCCGTCGTCTCGCTAAATTATGGTACTGCAGCTGCACCCTACCGTGTCCAAGGACACGCACGTTCACTGCACCTAAGCCGGTCAGCAGCAACCCACCGTATCCGCCAAGGCGTAGGACTTGACCAACATAGCTACACCGTGGTCTTCTCCTTCATTTATGTCTGCTTAATTGCACCACAGCTCTAGTACGCTGATCTTGCATGGCACCTTCCAAGTCAAGGTCCTGCTGAGCTTGAGCAACGAGGACGCCCGTTTCTTCTCTGTCCGTGTCCTCGCCTGCAGTAGTGTCTTGTCTCTGTTCTAGAATCGAGTCTCGGCAGTCCTCTTGCTTGACTTAACTGGACGAAGTGTCCAGCCTGTTTGGCAGCAGGAATATTATTGGCGCCATGACCGAACGCTAGGGGCAGGAGGCTGCGGTTGCACCCCCGCTTGGGCACGCCCCTGCGCTGCCTGCAAATCTCTGACACCCTTGACCAAGCCATCACAGTCACGCACATCTTCACGTAGAAAAGCAGAGCTCCCCTTCTTCCTTTAAATTCGTGCAACGTCGAGTCTCTCAGTCCAAGTGCTTGAACCACTTGAACCACTGAGGAGACATGCAAGCTAGCTAAGGGCAACCACATCGGAGGCAGTACCATCGTACAGCCTCAGCCTCCACTTAGACTCAAGCAGCACTTAAGCAGCATGCTGCACAGCGCAAGCGAAGAGGGCTACACATGGGTACTGCCCCATCTCACAGCGCGTCAGAGTGCATGTCAGAGTGCATGGAGCTACACCTGGGTACTGCCCCATCTCACAGCGCGTGGCTTAGCCACTGCTTCGTGCTTTTGTCAGAGCAAGCCACCGTCTCTCCTGCAGGAGACTGCGACGGACTGCGAGGCAACCACTAGCCATGACATGGACGAAGAACGCATATGTGGCAGTTGGGGCAGCACGCCACGGTGGTGCGTTGAAGAAGCCCTAAGAGCCCAACTCACCTAGAGCCACAGCCTTGCACCATCGCCGACCAATGTTGGCTTAGCACGGGCGCTGGTCACTCTGCCGCCGTATCCGCACGCGCGTGGCTGGTCCTGCTCAGGTAGTTCTTGGCCAAATAAGCACTTCGGCTAGGTTCGTGGTAAGTCCCTGATGCTCGCAAGTTAGCTGGTTGAGTCCGTAGCTACCCTCGTTCGCCGAAACGCGGCCGCCGTGTGCGTCATGTCCGCAAGCTGCTCCTTTGTGTCGTGCGTGTAGATGGCTAAATGTTTGTTAGCTTCCTGTTAGTTTCCAAAAGTCATCAAACATGCTAAAGTTATAAATTCAGTAGATAATTGTGCAGTTGTCTAAAAATTGTGAAACTAATTTTGTTAGCTTTATAAAATCTTGGTCTACCTGTTGGTGTGTTTTGTTCATATAGTTTCATAATAGTTTTAGGGTCTTTTTATTTGTTGTGAGTGTTTAAAATATTATTGTATTATTTATTGCATAATTTTTTGTGCCTAAATGATAGGAGTGTTGGTATACGGTAGATTCATTTGTACCCTAAATTAGACTAGTTGTTACGGTAACTAAATATACACTAAAGCTAATCCGGGTAACACTATAGTATTGATTTACTAAATGAAGCACTTGTATGTTGCGCCTCATATATCTTGCTTGATAAAGATAAGAGTTAACTTCCTGTCTTAGTCATTAGAGCTAGCTAAGTAGAGTAACATGTGTGTTCTTATTTAAGAGTTGTTGTTGCTTAGATATTAAATTGTTGCATCATCATCATTGCATACATATAGAGAAGCGAGTGGGAGGAGATCGTCACCGTCGGCGATCAGGACTACGAGGAGGTGATCGGAGTGTACGAGGAGGAGATCCTCGTGCCGGCCAGAGAACCAGGGGGCCGACAACTGACCTTGCTGACACCCCGCCTGCCCAAGGCAAGCCCCGGTGCATAACCCTTATTTTTGATAATCAATATATATATATATGTTGTGCATTTACGTTGCAGCAATTTTATGGAAACCACTTGCATATATATATATCTATCCTATGAGTCCTACTAGTGCAGGTTCGATGTTTGCTATGCTTAGGTTGATCGGTAGCGTGGGTAACCTGCCGTTACTCGCAAAGCAGGTGAAATGTATTCACTCTCATGATAAAATGATGGAAAGATTACTGGTGACCGGACAGGGATATGGTTTGGGTTCTGGTGGGTGTAACAAGTTCTGTCTCGCGACGGCGGGACTTAGCTTGGTTACATTGTTTTCCCTGTCCGTGTCGGTGAACGACCGTCCGTTGTTGTGGATGGTAGTCAGGTCACAGACTTATTATCCTGATCACATACTTGCGCATGGGAGCGGGAAGACCTGTCTCTTTCGTGTCTTGGTTTCCCTCTCTTTCCACCTCGACTGAATGGAGGCGGGGAAAGGTTGGAGGTCCTTGCACCATATTGAGGCCGAGCCTCAAGTATGGGGGCTTGGAGTCCAAGTTTGGGGTGGGGAATTGGAACCCTTGACAGGAAATTGGGAGGTTAGTCTTGCTTGTGCCTAGGGTACGAGCGAGGCGTGTGATTTAGGGTACCCAGCTGGGCTACATTGATTCGCGAATCGCCGATTGTTTCGGTAACGACTTGGCTATGGTCTAGCACCGTAGTAAGAAGTGAAATATGGAAGATGGAATTAAGATGGTTCTGATTGCTCAACTCTTGCTTGGGAAGTAGAACAGGTGCTTACATAGAATGGTTGGATAATAAACTCAAAAGTCAGCAAATTATATAAACATCAGGATATATATATTTTAGTAATGCTTTTCGCAAATAAACAAACCAGCAAGCCATATAGCCTATCATATCCTTGAGAGTCGGGAAATATATTCTCTCTAGTTGGGTAAGCCTTGCGAGTAAATTGTGTACTCAGGGTTTATTTACCCTTGTTGCAAGTGCAGCCTAAGGCGTAGTCTTTTTATGGAGGATTCTTCTGGTAGGCACAGACAGAATCCTTGTATCGCCTTCGCTAGATATTTATGTATTTCCGCTGTTTATTTATCGCAAGCTGAACTATGGTATTGTAATAAATAATTTCTGAGACTCTTTTATATTGTATGAAATGGACTAAGTATTGTAAGCTTGTACTCATTATTGGATCCGGGATGTAAACGTGGATTGTTTCGAGTCCTCCTTTGGGTGTGCTCGATGAATCGTTTGAAATGATCCACTTTGGAAGTACTTTGTGTCTAGAGGAAGACAAGTACTTCGAAAGTGTATTATTTCGGGCGGTTCTGCCACAGTGGTATCAGCTCGATCAATAATGATTCTACAAGCTTAAGAACCCTTTTCAAAAACTTAAAATTTGACCAACAAAAAGTTTGCAAAAATTAGGATACGGCAAATTTGCGTAAATAAGTATAAGCCCTAATAATATGGTTTATCTAGGATAGTGGCACTGGTTTTATCTAACCAATTTTCTGCAGGTACACTAACTTACGTTGCGTAAGAAATCGTATAGCATACGGGAAGTGAGTGTACGATGTGCCAAATTTTCTGCGAATGCCGCTATATTCCGGCTTGAGTGAACGATTAGGTCGATACATGCATCATGAAAAAAGAATCTGGTCTAAGCTAAAACCCCCTTCACGTATAATTTTAAAGGGTATCTAATAAAATGATAAATAAAAAGAAATGCTTCACTCTTAATGAACAATCTTGATCTATCGAGCTTTATCTTGTCTCTAAGTCTCTTGTTCCTAATCGAGGGTTGTTGAGTTGAGGCTTCCTCTTTCTAGGGATAGGATGTCTCTCCTTATGACTTCAATTCCTACCTTACCCCTTGTTGCTCATGCTGAAGTTCTTTCTGATCTTACCTCTATTCCTGTGGTCTGTGAGTTTCCTGATGTCTTTCCTGAAGATTTACCTGGGTTACCACCAAATAGAGCAGTTGAGTTTACCATTGAGTTAGAGCCTGGAACTGCTCCAATTTCACGGCGTCCCTACCGCATGGCTCCAAAAGAACTGGCTGAAATGAAGAAACAGTTGGGAGAATTGTTGGAGAAGGGATTTATCCATCATAGTTCTTGAGTGGGGTTGTCCAGCAATTTTTGTGAAGAAGAAAGATGGTACTCTTCGGATGTGTGTGGATTATCGCCCCCTCAATGCGGTAACCGTTAAGAACAAGTATCCGTTGCCACGCATCGATATTCTGTTTGATCAGTTGGCTGGTGCAAAGGTGTTCTCAAAAATTGATCTTCGTTCAGGGTATCACCAAATAAGAATCCGGCCGCAAGATATACCAAAGACAGCTTTCTCAACCAGATATGGATTATATGTGTACCTAGTTATGTCTTTTGGTCTCACCAATGCCCCTGCATTCTTCACATCTCTCATGAATAAGGTTTTCATGCCGGAGTTGGACAAGTTTGTAGTGGTGTTCATTGATGATATTTTGATCTATTCCAAGAACAAGGAAGAGCATGCACAACATCTTCGCATAGTCTTGACTCGACTACGCGAACATCAATTGTATGCCAAGTTCGGTAAATGTGAGTTTTGGCTTGACCGAGTATAATTTTTGGGGCATGTTCTAACCCCTGAAGGCATTTTGGTGGATCCTAGCAAGGTTCAAGAAGTGTTAAATTGGAAGTCACCCAAGTCGTGCATCGGATCCGTCAGTTCCTTGGTCTTGCTGGCTATTACCGGCGTTTCATTCCAGATTTCTCCAAGGTAGCTCAACCCATGACCAAGTTGCTTCAGAAGGATGTCAAGTTTGTATGGAATTCGGCATGTGAAAAAGCTTTTCATGCTCTGAAGAATTATCTCACTACTGCTCCTATTCTTGCTCAGCCTGATATTGAGAAGCCATTTGATGTGTATTGTGATGCCTCTAGAATAGGGCTGGGATGCGTGCTTATGCAAGAGGGACGTGTGATAGCTTATGCTTCACGCCAGCTGAAAAAGCACGAGCATAATTATCCCACTCATGATTTAGAGCTAGCTGCAGTTGTGCACGCTCTAAAAATTTGGAGGCATTATTTGTTGGGAACTAAAGTGCACATCTACACGGATCACAAGAGCCTCAAATATATTTTTACTCAACCTGATTTGAATTTGAGGCAAAGAAGGTGGCTTGAATTGATCAAGGATTATAATTTAGAAGTTCATTATCATCCTGGAAAAGCTAATGTGGTAGCTGATGCTTTGAGTCGGAAGTCGCATCAGCACGATGAAGAGTCTTTGCCTTTTTCCCATTCCGAAGTTTTAGCACATATTGCTCTAACCTCAGATTTATTGGAGCAAATTATTTTGGAGCAAAGGCAAGATACTTCAGAAATTCCCCACATCAAGAAGTTAATGGCAGAAGGACGTGGTCCTCATTTTAGCATTGATGAGCAAGGTGTAGTGAAGTATAAGAATCGGTTGGTGGTTCCTACCAATATTGAGCTTAGAAGAAAAATATTGAATGAAGCTCACAACTCCAAGCTGTCCATCCATTCTGGAAGCAACAAGATGTATCATGATTTGCGTCACTTGTATTGGTGGTCTAAAATGAAGCAGGATATCACAAAGTATGTCGCTGAGTGTGACACTTGTGGGAGGGTCAAGGCAGACCATTTGCGTCCACCTGGATATTTGCAGCCCTTGCCTATCCCTGTTTGGAAATGGGAGGATATTTCCATGGATTTTATTGTGGGTTTACCTCGCACAAAGAAAGGGCATGATTCTATTTGGGTTATTGTGGATCGCCTCACCAAGTCTGCTCATTTCCTTCCGGTACATACAAATTATTCAGCCGTGCAATATGGCAAGTTGTATTTTGATCAGATTGTGACTTGCATGGAGTACCCCTTACCATTGTTTCTGATAGAGGTTCAGTCTTTATGTCTCGCTTCTGGGACAAGTTACAGGAGTGTCTTGGTACTACACTTCTTAGAAGTTCAGCTTATCATCCACAATCTGATGGTCAAACAGAAAGGGTCAACCAAGTACTTGAGGACATGTTGAGATCTTGTGCTATTTCTTTTCCCGAAAAATGGGACGAATGCTTAAAATTAGCAGAGTTTTCATACAACAATAGCTATCAAGAAAGCATTCGCATGGCACCCTTTGAGGCTTTGTATGGCAAGAAATGTAGAACACCACTTAACTGGGTTGAAGTTGGAGACCGTGGATATTTTGGTCCTGATTTTATCAAGGATGCCAGAGATCTTAGTGTTATCCGAGCTCACTTGAAAGCTGCTCAGAGTCGTCAGAAAATTAGCTCCTCGCTATGTTGGACCCTACAGAATTTTGGAGCGGTGTGGTTCAGTTGCTTATCGTCTCGAGCTTCCAGATATTTTATCAGCGGTCCATAATGTCTTTCATGTTTCTCAGTTGAAAAAGTGTCTGCGAGTTCCCGAGGAAGTGGTAGAAATTGAAGGGCTTCCTCTCCAACCTGATCTCTCTTATATTGAGCATCCCATCAAAATCTTGGATGAAAAAGAAAGAGTGACAAGAAATAGCGTGGTGAAATTCTATAAAGTTCAGTGGCAAAATCACTCAGAAGATGAAGCAACTTGGGAACAAGAGAGTTATATCTTAAAGCATTATCCTCATCTTCTTCCCAATTCATCAAGGTAATTATCCGATTAAAATTTTTATCTCATCCTTTTCCCACACTAGGCACACGAAATCTCGGGACGAGATTTTGTTTAAGGGGGTAGAGCTGTAACACCCTCGGTGTTACATGCTAAAACAAATCACCAAATCATATCATGAGTATCATATTGTGTGTTAATGCATGTGATGAGTGTGTCGATGTATCTCTTGTAACTTAAAAGTGTTCATAAAAATATCGAACAAAAATTAGAGTTTATAAATTAATTCTAGAAACTAGATTTAGTTATATAGTGGTATAATACTTTTGATCTTGATGACATGTTTGTGATTACATGATTATCTATATCGTATGGTAAAAGAAAATGATAATGTATGCACACATACCACTCATATATATATATATATATATATATATATATATACGCACACACACACACTAGTCACGTACACACACTTGCAAGCTAGTAGTAGTTGGATGTTTATCGAGAAGTTGAATTCGTGCACATGAACGATCTCGAGCTGCCTGGCCGTCGTCTCGCTAAATTATGGTACTGCAGCTGCACCTACCGTGTCCAAGGACACGCACGTTCACTGCACCTAAGCCGGTCAGCAGCAACCCACCGTATCCGCCAAGGCGTAGGACTTGACCAACATAGCTACACCGTGGTCTTCTCCTTCATTTATGTCTGCTTAATTGCACCACAGCTCTAGTACGCTGATCTTGCATGGCACCTTCCAAGTCAAGGTCCTGCTGAGCTTGAGCAACGAGGACGCCCGTTTCTTCTCTGTCCGTGTCCTCGCCTGCAGTAGTGTCTTGTCTCTGTTCTAGAATCGAGTCTCGGCAGTCCTCTTGCTTGACTTAACTGGACGAAGTGTCCAGCCTGTTTGGCAGCAGGAATATTATTGGCGCCATGACCGAACGCTAGGGGCAGGAGGCTGCGGTTGCACCCCCGCTTGGGCACGCCCCTGCGCTGCCTGCAAATCTCTGACACCCTTGACCAAGCCATCACAGTCACGCACATCTTCACGTAGAAAAGCAGAGCTCCCCTTCTTCCTTTAAATTCGTGCAACGTCGAGTCTCTCAGTCCAAGTGCTTGAACCACTTGAACCACTGAGGAGACATGCAAGCTAGCTAAGAGCCCAACTCACCTAGAGCCACAGCCTTGCACCATCGCCGACCAATGTTGGCTTAGCACGGGCGCTGGTCACTCTGCCGCCGTATCCGCACGCGCGTGGCTGGTCCTGCTCAGGTAGTTCTTGGCCAAATAAGCACTTCGGCTAGGTTCGTGGTAAGTGCCTGATGCTCGCAAGTTAGCTGGTTGAGTCCGTAGCTACCCTCGTTCGCCGAAACGCGGCCGCCGTGTGCGTCATGTCCGCAAGCTGCTCCTTTGTGTCGTGCGTGTAGATGGCTAAATGTTTGTTAGCTTCCTGTTAGTTTCAAAAGTCATCAAACATGCTAAAGTTATAAATTCAGTAGATAATTGTGCAGTTGTCTAAAAATTGTGAAACTAATTTTGTTAGCTTTATAAAATCTTGGTCTACCTGTTGGTGTGTTTTGTTCATATAGTTTCATAATAGTTTTAGGGTCTTTTTATTTGTTGTGAGTGTTTAAAATATTATTGTATTATTTATTGCATAATTTTTTGTGCCTAAATGATAGGAGTGTTGGTATACGGTAGATTCATTTGTACCCTAAATTAGACTAGTTGTTACGGTAACTAAATATACACTAAAGCTAATCCGGGTAACACTATAGTATTGATTTACTAAATGAAGCACTTGTATGTTGCGCCTCATATATCTTGCTTGATAAAGATAAGAGTTAACTTCCTGTCTTAGTCATTAGAGCTAGCTAAGTAGAGTAACATGTGTGTTCTTATTTAAGAGTTGTTGTTGCTTAGATATTAAATTGTTGCATCATCATCATTGCATACATATAGAGAACGAGTGGGAGGAGATCGTCACCGTCGGCGATCAGGACTACGAGGAGGTGATCGAGGTGTACGAGGAGGAGATCCTCGTGCCGACAGAGAACCAGGGGCCGACAACTGACCTTGCTGACACCCCGCCTGCCCAAGGCAAGCCCCGGTGCATAACCCTTATTTTTGATAATCAATATATATATATGTTGTGCATTTACGTTGCAGCAATTTTATGGAAACCACTTGCATATATATATATCTATCCTATGAGTCCTACTAGTGCAGGTTCGATAGCTGCTATGCTTAGGTTGATCGGTAGCGTGGGTAACCTGCCGTTACTCGCAAAGCAGGTGAAATGTATTCACTCTCATGATAAAATGATGGAAAGATTACTGGTGACCGGACAGGGATATGGTTTGGGTTCTGGTGGGTGTAACAAGTTCTGTCTCGCGACGGCGGGACTTAGCTTGGTTACATTGTTTTCCCTGTCCGTGTCGGTGAAGGACCGTCCGTTGTTGTGGATGGTAGTCAGGTCACAGACTTATTATCCTGATCACATACTTGCGCATGGGAGCGGGAAGACTGTCTCTTTCGTGTCTTGGTTTCCTCTCTTTCCACCTCGGCGAATGGAGGCGGGGAAAGGTTGGAGGTCCTTGCACCATATTGAGGCCGGGCCTCAAGTATGGGGGCTTGGAGTCCAAGTTTGGGGTGGGGAATTGGAACCCTTGACAGGAAATTGGGAGGTTAGTCTTGCTTGTGCCTAGGGTACGAGCGAGGCGTGTGATTTAGGGTACCCAGCTGGGCTACATTGATTCGCGAATCGCCGATTGTTTCGGTAACGACTTGGCTATGGTCTAGCACTGTAGTAAGAAGTGAAATATGGAAGATGGAATTAAGATGGTTCTGATTGCTCAACTCTTGCTTGGAAAGTAGAACATGTGCTTACATAGAATGGTTGGATAATAAACTTAAAAGTCAGCAAATTATATAAACATCAGGATATATATATTTTAGTAATGCTTTTCTGCAAATAAACAAACCAGCAAGCCATATAGCCTATCATATCCTTGAGAGTCGGGAAATATATATTCCCAGTCGGGTAAGTCTTGCAAGTATATTGTGTACTTAGGGTTTATTTACCCTTGTTGCAGGTGCAGCTTAAGGAGTATCTCTTGTGTGGAGGATTCTTCTGGTGGGCACAGACAGAATCCTTGTATCGCCTTCGCTAGATATTTATGTATTTCCGCTGTTTATTTATCGCAAGCTGAACTATGGTATTGTAATAAATAATTTCTGAGACTCTTTTATATTGTATGAAATGGACTAAGTATTGTAAGCTTGTACTCATTATTGGATCCGGGATGTAAACGTGGATTGTTTGAGTCCTCCTTTGGGTGTGCTCGATGAATCGTTTGAAATGATCCACTTTGGAAGTACTTTGTGTCTAGAGGAAGACAAGTACTTCGAAAGTGTATTATTTCGGGCGGTTCTGCCACAGCAATATAGGACTAAATTAGAACATTACACCAATCAGTAAAAAGATTTCAAAACCAATCTACGCATTGCTACGAACACAAACACGAGTGGTACTTCTAATTAGAGTTATGATTTGAAAGAAACATCTACCGGAGGTTTTATTTTGGAAAGAAAACTATAAACGTCATTAGGAACGCCATGTATAAAAGAGATAGATTAAATGGATCCAGAATAGCTAGGATATGATGATAATAAATTTTGGGCAAGGATGAGCATACCAGTACTTACGACTACACAGGCTATGAAGAGTCTATGTAGTTAGAGAATTATCTCAAGGAATCGAGGAATAAAGAGAATGATTATTTATTTTGCATGAATGGCATAGGCATGACATCAGCATAAACTTTAGCCAATAAATTAATGGGAAAAGGATATGTGGGTCTCACCTTTAATCAAGTACATATATGCATGACGTTTGTCAAGGTGATGGAAGAAATAGCATATATGCTTGCGCGGTTTGGACAGGAACTGGATGGCCGTGACTTCCAGCTACAGAACATGAAGCATCACGTGTATGCAAATAAACTTGCATGATAGTGGTGCTCGATGCAGTACGACAAGGAATAGCACAATGTCGTCGTTCATTCAATGTTCAATACGTTGGAGAGCAAAGCAAGCTCAGCTGATGCACAGCTATGGGATCATCGGCCAACACACCGCTGAGGGGTGCATTGCGATAGGAGGAAGCTAGGCAACTCGATCTGTCAGTCCGTGGCAACAGAAACAGCCAGAAGCAATCGAGTAGATGAGAGATAGATATGGAGAGAGCAACGTACGAATGATGAAACGATAAGACAGTAACGATGGATCTTACCTGTCGATCTCGAGAAGACAATGAGCATGGCAGACAACTGGAGCATGGCCAGACCGCAGCTCCATCCATCTTGGAGATTTACCATGCACGGCACTTGAACATGGATGAGGGCGTGGAGCAGCATCTCACCCCAACGAGGATTGGCAATGCGGACAGCAACAAGATCCTGGAGATGAATGTGTCAGATAGAGCTCCTCGTGGTCTTGCTCCAAACGTGATGGCTCAACAACATGGTCATCAAATAGATGCATGAGACACTAGAGCCAACGTATATGGTAGAGATCGAGAAAAGGCTCACGCTTGTTTGATTGGATAGCAATACTGCATGAAAAGCACTTACGCGAGCATGGATGCCCTTGGCCTTTGTCGATGGCATGAAGGAGGATGGTGGCACACACAGCGCTCTGCTCTGGTCACCGGCCAGCAAGACGTAGTTCGGCGAGAACCAAAGCTAGGCAACAGGGCTGCGTCGAAGCTCGAAGGACAAGGGTAACATCACGTACGTGCCCTGGCTGATGGTGATGATGACGTAGAAGAGATAGGAAATAAGTATTTTGCTACCTAGGGATTTCCAAGCTAGAAGCTCCCTATATGATAGTCTTGGTGAAATTTGTCAAAGGGGTTGGTACATATATATATAGGGCGGAGAACTCCCCACACCTACATCAATTAGCGATATGGTGCTAATTGGTATTACACCATCCACTTTTACTAATTGGCCTAATTAATTATTAAAGCCCATTAGTAAATAAAGATGTGGGCCTTGAGCACTAAAATAGATGGGAGAATTTATTATTTTTGGAATTATTTATTTTTATGGATAAAATAATTCTAGGAAATTCTAGAATTGATTTTTAAGCCAAGAAAAATAATCCGAAGGCTTCATAAATTTGGAGAAAATTCTCAGAGATATTTTGGGAACATGAGCAACTCAAATAAAATATTTGGAGGTCATATAAAGATATTTTAGAGCATCTAAAAATTAGATTATGCTCATAAAAAAATGGGAACAAGTTCTAGAAAAAGCTAGAAAAATTCCCGAGAAGTTTCTAGAGATTGATTGATGAAAAAGGAATTGAAAGGAGTGATTTGGATTATTCAGAAAAAGATTTGAACAAGGTTCCAAAGGAAATTGGAGCTGAGAAAAAAGAATTTGATTGTGGCAAAAATGTGCCGAAGGAAGATGATTGACCTATTAAACAGATTTTGAAATGTTTTTCACTTTTGTTCAAAACAACACATCACAAAAATATAAATGCATCGGCATGTATGCGCAAAAATATTTCTAATCGTATGATTAATTTTAATTTAATGGAAATTTTTATTTTCCTATGTTTTCATGAGCACAAAAATACATAAATAAATTATTTTTACTCTATTTTTAAAAATATAAATTTCGGGGTGTTACATCGAACACCATTGTCGGACGACATCTCACGAACTTCGATCAACACGATCCACCCCACTCTCAAACAACTACACGTAGTTGATGATGCATACTTTAGTATGATGAACTCATGGCATGATGCATTGTGATGCTTTAAAGATGACTTAACAAAATCAATAAACTTGAGTACAACTCTCCTTCGCGATAACGTCGCAACTAACGAGACTATTTAATTAAATAAATAAGCAGAAAATAAACACTACAGCAAAAGTTGTCAAAACAATCCCAAAAATTAAACTTAAGCTTCTCATGCCCTGAGAAGGCTACAAAATAATTTTGAATTTTGCCAAGAAAATTGATTTTGAACTCAAATTTGAAAAGTAAGGAAAAAGGGGAATAAAACCCTAGAACAAATATATTAAATAACTTTTGATTTTTCTACTAAACTTGAAAATCTTCAAAAAGCAACCCCACTTATTTTTCAAAGATCTACAACTTCTTCAACTAAAGTTTTCTCAAATTTTGAGTAGTTGCATTTGCGTACCACATGGTTACTCATCTTCTGGTCAGACGAAGTGAGCTCCCCCTGCTCCCTGAGAGTGCTAGGTGATGCTCAATGCAGTTGTAACAACCCTAAAATTTACCCAACACAAAAATAGCAACTACAAAATTTTTTCTGAAAACATCCCATGCTTGTTGAGTGACATGTAGCAAACCTACCTATGAAACATGTTCAAGTCCCATAACAATGCTTTTGTATTTAATATTACATTTATTATATTGTTCAAACCTCACAATGTTCACCCTAGGATTTTATTGCAAAAGCATATGCTCTTATTGCATTATAACTCATGATGGTGATTTGGAATTTTATTTGGAGTTTTGTATTGTTGTTCAATTTTCTAAATAATTATTTAAGTAATAAATAATTATTTACTCTATTAATTACAAATAAAAGAAGGCAGCATTATTCTCATGGCTGCCCACACTTACGTCACACCATATCTCTTTCCTCTTCATGCAAAATTAGATGGGCAAACTCTTTCCTCTCTTAGTTCCCTTTGACCCCATCAATCGCATGCAATAGCAGGCGTCCCTCCTTTCACTTTCACATGGACGACGGACGAGTCTCATGCAGAAAATAGCAGCCATATGTCCTCTCCTCTCCTGTCTATTTCTGACGGAGGCACCGAGGAATCACCCTCCGCTCTCTCGGATGGTGAGCATTGACCATGCACAGAGATGAGGCCGTGGTCATCCAGCCCCGATCCATCCTTCTCGTGCATGCCAAAAGCCACGTTCTGGCCTAGTCCCCCATGCACCACAGCCTCTCGCATCACACATCCATCCCGCCAGTGCCTGCTGAAGACTCGATGCCGCCATGTACGGCATCCGCACGAGCCATGACTAAGCCCTCCGCTCTCTCCTTTGTCTTTCAAAGTGAGCGGTAGTCTCGAGCACTCACGCCATCACTACCCAGCAGCTCCATACTCTCTCCCGCTCTCTAGCACTTCCCGTAGGCGCCGTCGTCGCCGATTTGCCGGGACCGAGCACCCCCGTGTCGATCTGCACGGTTAGGTGATCCCCGACCCCTTCTTCCTCATCTGTTGAGCTCGCAAAGATGTGCCGCTCACCCCCGTTCACCCTTGGCAGAAATTCGTGGTCTTCCGAGAAGGGTTCGTGCTTGCCGAACTTCTTCGGATCGCCGTCATCCGCCTTCTGCTATCTTCGCCGAGCCGAACCCGACGACAAGGACACCGCCATCCGAACCTGCGGTGAGCTCCTGGGTCTAGCGTACCATATCTCGTGTCATCATTCATGCCCCATAGTCCGAGACCCAGCTTCACAAGCGAGATCACTGTCCTGCCGGTCATGGTGTTGCCGTGTCCTAGCGCCGCCATACACCAGCAGCCACTGCACTCGCCTCCCAGTGCGCACACGCACAGGTACATCGTGTGCATGCGCATCACACCGGCAAGCCGCAAGCAAGTCGAAGCTAGCAGCCGGCGTGTGCCATTAGTTACTTGCTAGCTTGCATTGATGCCGTCACTTTTAGCTTCGATGAGAGCAGCATGTCGTGACCTTAGGATTTATGGCCGATTTCCTATAGGAAAATAAATACCACAATACCATCGGAATAGACAAGGAGTTGGTCGCCAACGTGCTAACCATGGCACCGTGAGCCTTGCTAGCTAGCTTCTTGGCTTGCTGATATCACCGTGAAATCATCATGACATCGTACACATAATATGGCTGAATTTTTCTTTAGGAAAACAAACACAGAAATACCATAGAAATACACGAATCACTATGCAGCCGGCCGTGTGTGGCTTTGATCTTTAGCCTGAGGATGATGTCATTTGCTAACTTAAATAATGTTAGCATGACATGTTCATGTTTTCTGGCCCAACGCTGACGTCGACGATGACGTCAGCCGGTTCCGTGGCCACGTCGGCAACATCGCCACATCAGCACGGCCCACTGTACACGTGGACCACTCACAGGCCGACACGTGTTGCGCCCAGAATAATCAGCCTCTTTTTCATTTTCAGAAAATAGGATAAACTTTGGAAATTCATAATTTATTCATATGAGCTCCAAAAATTATGAACCAAACGTCTAAATTCATCTAAAATCGAGCCCTATACAATGAAATACTTTTTGAGTGCATTTGGATCTTTTTGCTGTTCATTCGTTCTTTGTGCTCATCTATAGGGGTCGCTTCCGCGACCAATATGTTACGTTTCAGAGTCGGAGGAGGATCGGACTGACGAGGACCGTGAGTACAGGGAGGAGCTAGGTGACGACTACTCCGAAGGTGCCACATCCCACCCATTTCCGTAGATCCTATTACGCATGGCAAATAATAGAACTGCTAGTGCTTTACATTTCTGTTGAATATAACTGCTGCTATAGGATTGCATGGTAGTATGTTATATACTTGATGGCCTTTACCTTGATTAACCTTTCACCCTGCTCGCCCGCTGTTAGGATAGACGCACGCTTATTTTAATACTGTTATATTTACTCCACTACATTATATCGACGATGTGATGATGGTGGTGAACCCTGGGAATGGTTTGGCTTGGAAGTCGGACCAGATGGATGTGTTGGACTTGGGGACTATGGTGAGGATATGGTGGTCTTGGCGTGTGTCTTGGGTTTGTGAAGGGTGAGGGTTGAGTCGACTGAGCTGGGATCTACGACGAGCTTTTGGAGCGAGTCTTGCCGGGGATATCTTGGACATCCCTGTTAGTTCTACCTGTGGCGGGTAAATGTGTTGGTGAGGTGAACCCTGTGTGGGTATCCTCGGGCGGAGTTTGGAAGGAGGTGTTGTGGTGGCACGTTAAATGAAAACCCTGGTGAAGATATTCCGGCTTGGTCACATTAAGGAACTGAAAGTGCTAGTAACTAGATCATAGGAATCCTTGCTTTCCACTCGCTTCCCATGGGGGGGAGACGGCCGAACCACCGGGTAGGATGATGCCACTACTGCTAGGCGAGGATGTGTTAGGGAGGTATGGGAAGGGTTGGTCTCACACCCTCTCGAGACGATCATGGCTCCCTATTCGGGATCGGGGACATGACTTCATAGTTTCAGCCACTTCATACGGGGTGTTCCAGGGCTGAGAGGTAGGGTGGCATCGTCCTAGGCCGGCAGGCGCCCAGAATCTGCCTAGATGTTCGCGAGCATCGATGATGGTTATCTTGTGGAATAGTGAAACCTCTGCAGAGTGTATGGTTGATCGATCGATACATACGCCGATTTCTCGGCTATGGACCTTTCCTGTGTTCTGCTTTCACTAGACTAGTGAGAGGAGTGTTCTACCTTCCCCGAGAGATACTTCCGGCCGTGAGCCATAGGATGTGGGCTGCGGGCCGCTGAGGCAACCAGAGTGGGAGTCTGCTTGCCGACCTGAGCGTGGGCTATGTGGGTGATGGTGATGGAGATGGATATGGGATGGTTTGGGATGGTATGGAATGGAAGGTGATGGATGGTGTGTGGGGTTGGGTTGTGTTAAAACTTGACTATTACTATATTTAAAACTTGATTACTTTTGCATAGGAAAATCAGAGCCCCATTTATAGGCCTCTTGAATTTACCTTTATTGCATCCAATTCCACAAAGCAAGCACATAGGGTGGGAGTGGCAGTACAAATCGTCTTGAAACATTTTTTTGGCACGGGTTCATATGAGGATTACAATTCCGAGGAGTATAGTGACTTAGGGATTCGTGCCTTCGCTCAAGTCGAGGAGACCTTAGCTTCCGCACCTTTCGAGCTGTTTCGGTTGATAATTACTTTGTGTTTTCTGCCATGAGGCAATGTAATAAGAAAAATACTACCTATTTTACTCTTTTATTTACGATGTATGGATGATGATTATCAACTGGAATTTGGGTAATGTGATTTAAACGGTCATATTACATATCGACTCTGTGGATTTCCCTTCGCGGAAATCAGGTCATTTCAGCAGTGGCCACTCCAGATGTTGTAGATGGTGCAAGATGTGCACTCTTGCTACTATGTACGAAGCGATTAAGGCAAGCTCCGATTGCAAGCACAAAATAAATTGAGTACAAGTCAACAAACATTATTATCAGCAGCTGTCAACCCTTGATGCCCAGGGCGGAGCCAGCTATGTGGCAAGGCTTGGCAGCCACCCTACCTAAATTCTATACAGAATACTATATACTCCATATATGTTAAAAACGA